>OY796681.1:41515328-42715328 GCA_963680715.1 Tetragnatha montana | reverse complement strand
ACGTCGTCACCTTGTCATTAATCCTCGACGCAAGGGACGACGGGAAGTGCCCCATCCCGGTCTCTGAAGAGGACGGTGAAATTGGATTTGAGCGCAAAAGAGAAGGGGGTTCATCAGGGTAAAGTATGGGATTTCCATAAGGTTGGTGTGCGATTTCGGAGAATGGACCTAGTTGTAGGATTGCCGGTTGTGATGTTTTTGTCTTTGAGATCTGACATTTTGAAAATGGTATTTAAGAAATACAAGTCTCTGCAGGCCAGTATTTAGGGTTTTTCTGCCTTGTGCTGCTATTTTCTTGTCTCCATATTATATTATAGAAAAGGGAACTTTGCTTTTGATGCCTTTTTTGCCTTGATTCTTACCAATGTTTTTTGATTTTTTGCGAAATTCCCAGGCTAAACTATAAATTTGTTTGAAAAATTGGAAAAAACCCTTCTTATCCATAAGCAACCTGAAAAGAGAAATGTACGCTTGGAGTAAGAAAACACACCTGCTCGTCCTTCTAAAAAAAAAAAAGATGTACCCTTACATGATTGATTACGCAAGAGAAAATTCTTGAATGAACTGTGAAACGATTGCAATATGGGTTTTTAGACTTGCTGTAACTTTGCCGCCCTTTGCTATGGTACATGTAGCATATGCCTGAATACTCCCCTGGGGATATGTCTCGTCTGCTTGTTTAATAGGTGAACTGTTTTCTGCTTGTTTTTGCTAAGTGGAAACTATTAAAAAGGCTTAAAGATACATTCATACCCATTTTTTACCTGTTCAAAACCTTGTTTCCTAAAGTAAGTTTTACAGGATAAATGGTTTTTTAATTTATCACCTAAAACTTCTATAGAAAAATTCTTGACAGGAATCTCAATGATTGTATGACGAAGAAACAATAGAAAACCTCTCAAATAAGAACATATTTTTGACAGCTTGCAAGTCACTGCATGCAAACTCACCGTAACACGGCCGCATATTTACAAAGGCTCAAGACTGGGGAATCACTGGCGAGAGTTACATAGCTCATCACTGCAAAAATCGTTTAAAAAAATTTAATGAGAATGCTCCACTGGTTCCCCAGTCTTGAGCCTTTGTAAATATGCAACCCGGATCTGTCATTGGTTCTTGGAGCTATTGCTTAAAAGGGTCATCAAGAATCAATGGCAGGACGTCATAAACACCATTGAACGAGTCTATATCGCGCGAATCGAGCTGCGTTTGCCGAGTCATAGCCATCCGCCCATATTTGTTTACTTGCGTTAGACATAATGACAAACAACAGACTTACTGTTCCAACTTCACCCATCCCCTCCCTCTCGCAACTGATATCCCTGACCAAAGCATCAGATATTAATGCAGAACGTGATGATGACGTAGAGTTCGATCGTGAGGGGTGTTTCGAATTTTCTGGAAGGAAGGGGAGGGGAGAGCAGAGATTACATCGACCGAGAGAAATTTATGTTGCAATATTTTATGTATTATTTCTCATTCGGATTTTTAGTGTTTCGGATAAACTTTTGGGGCATAAATTCCGATGTTTAATATTTGATGGATTTATTTAAAAGAGAAATGAAGGGAAAAGAAGAGTTGGATAGCTTAATGTGGAGTTTGATTGAAATTTCAGTTGCGTGATGATGTGGATGTGGAGATTTAGAAAAGACGTGATTTTCCGCTGTTTGAAGTGGATCATTTGTGTGTTGAATAATCCATTATTTACTGATGGTTTAGTATTTATTTCCTGCAGAATATAATCAAAGGCTTTCTTTTTTTTACGTCTGTGGAAGTGTCTTTAAACTTTTTATGATGCTACTTAAATATTTTCGTAGCATTTCCGTGTCAGTCTCGAAATACTAAATGGTAGGAGGGATGAGATAATTTTCTCTTGCTTTCATATAGAATTTGGGATTAAGAAACTTGAAATGGAGTTTCTTAATTTAGAAATTAAGATATGCGGTTTTTCACGATGAGCTTACCTTTTTTTATTTAATTCTGATAGCTTACAATAACGAACAAAAATTTAATGTAAAAAGTAAAGGGATTATTTTATAAATGATTATGTTTAGTTGAATTTTATTGACAAGTAGAACTTGTCGTGGTCATTAAAATATGAATTAGTAAGATGCCTACTTAAAAAAAAATCTATGTGTTAGATGGAATACATTTTGTGTGAATATTAAAAATTATCAAAAATCGCCAGATAAATACAAAACATTACAATTTCTTACCTAAATAATATTCTGAGATTCAATGTAAATTATAAGGAACATATTTCTATAAAAGATATAGATAGAAGAATCTGAGTTTTAACTTTACAACAATTGGATTTAATTCTGATTAATAGAGGTTACCACAAAAGCTTCATCATTTAGTTAAAAAAAACTATTGCAGAAAGTGTTCAATTTGTACAATCATTTATACCTTGATATAACTAAACTGAAAGCAAAATAAACATATTTTTTTATTATTCACTACCAATAAAAAGTATACAAGTAGAAACATCTACGTGATTTCAGATAAAATCACAGTTTCACCCTTCAATCCAGTAGATAAAAATCAACTAGAATCCGCAGACGTCCCGAAATTTCGAAGAAAATAAGAAGACACAAAACATTTCTAAAATCCCCAACAGAATTTCCCCATCCCCCGTATCCCTCCATATTTTCTTTGGTGGTATTAAGGCTCGAAAAATCCATTTCTTTTTCGGGAAGATGATGTGATCTGTGGTATGAGGGAGGCACTTAGAGAGAAAAAGTCGTACGGAAGAGAAAGCATGGGAAGAGTCTATTATTTCTCTTGAACAATGATGGTGGAAAATCTCCTTTTCTTCTTCATTATGATCTGCACTGTAGTCGATGGGATCTCCCTGATTCTCCTGGAGAGGATATGTGATGTGATTAGTGTGGGGAGGTAATAAGGAAGATCTCTCTGTGGTGAACTAATTGTGTTTTGGAGATATGAGCTGATAAGAATGGCAGTGGTTTATGTCCGATGTCACAAAGTTTGAGGTAATCATGGATTGGGGTTTCTTTTCAGACAGGGTGATTCAAATTCTAGAAGGGGAAGGGCAGAAGAGTCCATGGCAATTGGCGATAGTGTAAATCGAAAAAACATTGGGTATGCCTTGTGATAGGGACCCTGGTGGCGCTGGGATCGCATCTATTACTCATGAAACTCATGCCTCCCTTGTCACGTCTCGAGAGGCGGAGAAAAAGAAGCTTGATCCTCTAATAGTCCTAAGAATAGACAGATCGAATGAACACGTCACATATAAATCACAGCTGGTGATCACCAAAATGGTACTGCCTACCCATCTATCAATCAAAGCTATGATTGACATTTGCAGTGCTGCCCTCTACCATAAGACGGGACTTGAAAATAGCGTTTTCGGACCCTCTGTTCGGCCACGACTTACTAGATAACAGGCTAACCGAGTTTTGAACAATGAAAACCATTTGACAACTTTTCCCGCTTGGATCGCCACAAGTCCTACCTATATCACCCTCCGCCTTCAACACTGCGGATAGGCTTTGCCAGTTTGTCAAGTATTAATTGCCATCTGGATTTTTAATGATTTCCGTACTCGGCTAGCCTGTATAGTATCTAGTAAGCCGTGGTTCGGCTTTTCCTCTGTGGGAGTTGTTATATCCATGTGAAAAATTCAATATTTAGCCTGTAAGAGCAGACAATAGAAAATGTCGTTACAGAAAATCTTCAAATTTTTCAAAACTCAGATGGACTTACGTCAATGTCATTCAAAGCAGCTCCTATGATTCCTAATGTTCGAAATATTACGGCTTGGTTAGTTTAGAAAGAGGGAAGTTTTGGGAGACTAATGGAAGACAATGCAATTACAAACAGTCTGTAAATTTAATTATAGTACCGTAATTTTACTTATCCCAATTCTGTTCCTATAAAGCGAGCTACAAGTTTGAAATTGAGTAAATAATCTATGGCTAAAAACATTTTTGAAGGTCATAAAGTGAGTGTCATAATTTTAGTTTAAAAGGGTTTTAGAATGGCAAGATTATTCTTGTGCAAATTATTAATAGCAGCAAACAATTCTACGTAGTTTATTACACAATAAGTTAAAAGTTAGGAAGTTGTAGAAGAATTTCACTTTTTAAAGAGATTTTTCACTTTGTTGTGTGCACATAAATAATACTCTCCATACAAAAAAAAAAAAAACACTTTCAAACAATAAATGATACTGATTGCTTAAATTGTCTGGTTTTCAAATCTACGTAAAAGTCCCCCTTTATCTTTTGTCAAAAGGGAAATTGTTTTAATTATTATTATTTATAATAGAATACTATTCAATATTCTTTTTAACATAGAATAGCTGGAAACAAAATTATAACTCTTAAAGAGAAACAGTTGGTAGACACTAAAAATCACTAAAATATTTACATACCTTTAAAACAACAAACTGCTACTGCTTTTTTCATACCAACATTTATATCTGGGAGAATATTTAATAATATACAACATTTATGTCTTGGAGATTTTACTAAAAATACTTTCAAGTATGTAGATGGAGTTGTACAGAAATTGTCAACTTTAAGATTAATGCAAAATATTTATTCAATAGCTTAAGGTGCTTAATCAGTTGTTGTTAAAGATAATTTACGGCGTATAATTACGTCGTATTTATGTCTCTTTTAGGTTTTTTTGTTGTTGGTAGACACTAAAAATCACTAAAATATTTACATACCTTTAACCTTTACATACCTTTGTCGTGGCACAATCTATCTAAAATTTCGTGAACTACTGATTTTCAGAGGACTAGACTTTTGGTTCCCCCTGTATATAAAAAGTGAGAGAAATGAGAAAATATTTCAGAGATTACAATACCTTTGGATATAGGAATATGGGTACATATGATATGAATAAACAAAGTGCATTCAGCTATAAACAAACGTATTTCTTACTTAAAAACACCATCAGAGAAAAACATGTCTTTCATGAAAGCTTTTAAACTTGTCAACTACAGTTGAGAAGTAAATCAATACCATTCAAAAACGCAGTGACAAATCCTTTTAGAGAAACCAGTTTGAGTTTTTTTTTGTTTACCTGTTTTTTCGGGCGTATGCTACACAACAATCATAAGATTGCTTTTCTCAAAATATCGAAACTGCAAGGAATAAAATTCATTGCCAGAGTAAAATTTCAGAGGGTTTTAGTTGTAGTCGCATACTAGATATCGATGTGATCTTACTATAAATAAGGGGAAATTCAAATGACTTATTTATTTCTACTTATTATGTGTAAATGATTAAAATATATTTCTACTTATTATGTATGATTATAACTTTAAATTGTAACAGAAGTACGTTAAGTCTTTTTATTTAAATTTAAACTATGAAGCATAAATATATACCATAGCCTCTACATCAAACTCCAATAAGTACTGATGTTTTATTTGATTTTGTTTCAGTATTTTCGTAAAAATGAGCAATCCTTTTTATAAACAACTTGCTGGTATATCAATCTGGTCGTATAATGATGAAGCATATACTTTTATCCCTTAAAAGTTGTATAAAATTTTCCTAATCTTTTACATTTTTGAATTAGAACATTTCAAATTCATCTCAGTGTTACGCATATTAGCATTTATGTAATGACAACTACAAAACGATCTTCATAAGATAAATTTGGGAGAAAAATCTTTATAATATTTTACAAACTTTTTCTACATCTTTCTTGCTGTCGTTTTAAAATGAACTTTTTAAGAATCTTATGATACATTTAGTCCTGTCAACAACCACTCCGAAAAGGAATCTTAAAAACTATAAATGTTCTATTTAGTGAGTAGTTTATTTTAATAGCAAATAAACGGCAAATAATAACTATTCATTAAAATGAATGTTTTCTCCACGAAAGCAAATATTTTTTCAAGAGGAAAAGAACTGTGATATCTGTTCCTTTTAAAAGTATAAAGATTAGATGTCCCTAATATCAAGCGTATTTCTGTAGTACCTTTTCCTTGGAACCTTTCTATAATAAATACATAACATCAAAACAAAGTAATGACCATGTATCTTTCATCCACAAATTATTTTAAAAGATACATTCCAGCGACAAAATAAAATTCAAAAGCTCAGCAATGACACGACCTCTTCGAACATCCACAAAAAGAATAACAATCAAACCATTCCAGAACAAAATTCAATTCCCTTACCCGCATAACTCATACTTCTCTAAAGGAAAACCCTCCCCAAAAAAAGGTAGAACATAGTACATTCCCATACAAACAACAGAAGACAAAAAAAAACCTTCAGACATTTGCATATCCAATGCTTCTATCGGAATCAAACAGGAACCCGACCCTAGTTTAAACATTTATTTGAAACGCAGAGGTCTCCATATATATTCTAAAGAGAGCACCGCAAGGATTGATAAAACTGTAGTAAAAGTACAGGCCCGGAAGCAAAAACTTAAAATAAATAAAATGGGGTCTTCCCATACTGGAGGATCCAGCATACCCACTGAATGGTAATGCCCGTCCAAGGGTGAGTTTACACTAATGCGTTTGAGCGTTAGATGTGGGCTCAAAAGCGTCGATATTCCGATACTCAAAAGAGCCCTTCTCCGTGTTTCGAGTGGGAAAAGAGGAGAGACACATAAAAGACCACGTATTGAGATGAGTTGCTTACAGAAGCAGAGAAATAACACGATGTTGAATGACGTTAGGATATACGCCTTTTATGGGTTATTTTGCTACATGATGATGGGGAAATGAAGTTTTGTGGTGTCATAAAGGAGATACTTCCCAGAACTTAAAATTTGTTTTGTAAAATGTTTTGAATCGGTAGTGAAAATATGCATTAAATATGAGCATTTTGAATAGCTATAGTAAATATACGAATTTTTAATGTAAACAAGGTGTTTCTACAAGTCCGCCTAAACTCTGCACTGAAAGATTCTTTGCGTGGAGTACATGGATGACGTCGTATGAGATAAAAACTTTATTATTCCATTCCACGCGAAGCGCATGCACGCATATAACAGTTTAACATTGGACAGTTTAACATTTTAGTCTGGAAACATATCCAAATAACCATGTTCATTGCACATAAGTGTTACATAAAGCACATTAAGCCTAAACCGGGTATGACGTCATACTTTTTTCTGTCAATTTTCCCGAAAACTGGCATTGGACTGACTTTTGGAAACTGGCTTTTGGCATATTTTATGTACTCTATGCAAAGAATCTGGCTGTTTTAGAGAAAATAATACATAAAAATACACACATAAAATTCTTATAAGTTTTTTTAAGTTAAGGAAGTTTTTCATGGAGATTCTCGTTTAGGTCTAAATGAAAGAGCTTTCATCAAAGCTCAGTTATATGACATCAAAAAACCTGAAATATTGTTGTTTTTCAATTTACTAGTACGATTACCTAACAAATCTTATTATCCCTCATTCATAACCATTAGTCCTAACGCAATATTCTGACTCACCCCTTGCAAGCACAAAACCCCAAAACGCATCTACAAAATTACACCCCTCAAAAACCTGCTGCAACCTTTTCCATAGCTAACGTCCATTACAATTCCCCTTTCTCTGTGACACTGAATACGCGGGTAGAAATGCATCAGCAATGGCGACCAACGCCCCATTTCCTTTTAACTAATTTTCGGGTTGCGGGCCTGTGGGATTCGGTGTCAGCCACACCTGTGGAGCGCCCTGGTGACAAAGGGCGTTCGTTCAGCCCCGCTGCGCCCCGGCGGCTACGTTGAGCCGAGATTAATTCTTGGGAGGTGCGTGGTGATGCGTTTTTAAGTGGTTGTGGGTTTTGTATCCTCTCCCTCAACGCTCTTTTTTTATGTGTAATCTTATTACTTTTCGTTTTGGAAATGTAACGTGAAGTTCTATGTGATAAGTTCTGGGTTCGTTTGTTTAGGTTTTTAAAATTGAAAAATTAAATTATTGGCTTACAAGAAAAAGGCACTAACTAGTCACTTTTTGGAGAATTTTTTTGAAAATGGTAGTAAGACGCCAACGGACGAGCGGATTTTCAAAATCTCGCCAAGCTTGAAAGGGTTCATTGTGGTAGTAAAATTGAATAGGTGAAAAGAAAACGATCGGATATATAGCTAAATTTGGCGCAATCCCGTTGAGAGAAGTTGAACTAAAAGTGACTTAGTGCCTTTTTCCTTAAGCATATGAAATGTTCCTACTGAAAAAGTTTTTCCAAATGAGATTTTTGTCATAAAAATAATTGCTATTCATTTTACGCTGTTTAGTGTAGTTTGTTTGGAATGATGTCATGCTGTAATTTTTCCAATTTTGGTTTTATAATTTAGTCCCAGAGTTGGCTGCATGAAAATTCAAAGGGAAATTCTGCTTTTCTTGATAATTTGCGAAATAGCAACAAAGCGATGGGATTTTTTACCATTTATTAATTACATTCTTTATTATTAATTTAATTATCTACATTTTAATCTTTAACTTATTAATAAAGCTTTAATAGTAACTTAATTAAACTTAAAATTCTTTATTTTTTCCCACTGTACACCAAGAATTTAAACAACGCTTTAACTCACTAACGCACTTTACACTCAAATAAATGGGTCATTCCACGTCAAATCAACACACTTTTTGGCATGACCATCTCGGATTTTCTTGAAATTTGGTACACAGGTTCTACTTATAGAAACTCGGAAAAGTACCAATTTTCATTAAAAAATATTTATTGGTTCTGGAATTACAGGTGCGTAAAGTGGTCAAAAATGGGCCAAAAATGGACCAACATAAGTTCTTTAAATTTCTCTAGCGGATCTTCTAATTGGGTTATACAGATGAATTTGGTGTCATTTTAAAGTATTTTAAATGTTCTTTTTAATAGTGTAAAATGTGCTATAAAATTTTGAAAAACAATATATTTTACAGACCAAAATATAATTAAAAATTCGATTTCTATCAAATGTACCACTTTTAAAATTTTGAAAAAAAATCCAGGAATAGGTAATATTATTCTAAATAATCTGGTAAAATTATAGGATGGGACAAAAATGGGATCAGTGTCAAAACTATTTAAACCAAAGTTCGATTTTTCTTATATCCCCTTAAAAATTTTAAAACTATATTTTTTCATTAATTGGATGCGAATTGAGTTGTATTTGACCGCTGTTGACAATTAGGGCCCCTGCAAAACTTGGTATACTCCGGGCTTCATATTTACTTTATGTGCATTGTTACAATACAATGGCCTGAATTGATATAGAGATTGTAAATATGAAGCCCGGAGTACACCAAGTTTGTTCAGGGGCTGTGTGTGTTGATTTGACGTGGAATGACCCAAATTGCAAAATAAAAACATTTTATAATGCTACTTATTGTTTAAGTTACACAGCTGATGGGGAACTAAATATTACACAGTAATAAATCAAAATTCTATGCATATTAACAAAAAATTCAAAGGACATTGAATGCATTAAATTATTTACTCGAAATAATCTTTCTTGGTGTACTTCTTATAAATAATTTAAACTGTGAGGATCACAAATGTTACACCAGAGCATATGGATATTCACCGGTAACACAATGATAATAGAACATCCTTTTCCCAGAAAACACGCTCAATACAGTAACTTATTCTCGCACCCATATTTTTCTCACGAATTATCGAACAAGATCCTCACGAATTCGAACGCAAATCGTTTCCTATCCTTGTAAGCTTTGCTGAGATTAAAAGCTGCAGTTCGAGCAACAGACGTTTATATGTTGAGTCTAATGAAATACCTAGTAACTTACTGTTGTTGTTGTTGTACTTGGGATGGAAATTTCGGGTATCTTGTTCACGGGTTAATGAATTGATTCTCTCGAGGGCCCTGAGTGTGTAGTTAACACGTCAGTTTCTTTCTCATAATGCGTTTTAAGTTTAATGGAGTTTTAAGTTTGCTGGCGAATTAATCCCCTGTTTTCCTTGGAGTAGTGTAAATTCTAGGGGGAGAAAGGGTTTAGAGAAGTAATTATTCTGGAATACATACAGTATCAGCAGATGGAACCTGAATTGGTATTTTGAGTAGGGTTTGAAATCAACAGTTATAGTAAACAAGACACAAATATAATTTTTTTATTTAGCAGTACCTATACTTTTAAAAATGTTATGTTTTTTTTTTTTTTATCAAGAGCTAGTTTTTATTTCTTAATTAAAAGGGCCATTCCTTGTCAAATTAACCAAAATTTCTCAATTCTCAACCTGACCCTCTCGGATTGTTCTTTTCGATTATATAAATGAGAAAATGTATTTATAATTCAATTTTCTCTGCAATTTTGCTTATAAAAAATTCCTGAAAATTCAAGGAAAATCCAATTTTTGGATATTTAATCTTGAAAAACTACGGTTCTATTAAGTTAGAGAAAAATGTATAACTTCAATTTTAATGCGAATTTTAAAAGGTTTAATTTGGTACACAATTTAACTATTTAATTTTTGAAAGTCATATTATATGGAGTACCTACTACTAACCAAAATATATTAGGTGAAGCATTTATGACGGAGTAAATTGTCTGGTAATCATAAATAGTCGCTTGCTATTAAAATATATTTAAAAAAAATTAAAACAAAAAAAAACCTTTTTATTAAAAAAAATAGTGAAAAAAATTAAAATTAATTTAAACAAATTCAAAAGTTATTCTAACTTTTTTTTTTATAAATTTAATGTAAATAAAAACATATTTAAGGTGAAAGGTGAAGCCCAAGTATAAATTGGTTAGTAGTAAACCTTAAAATTTATGGTAATTGTTATAGAACCTAAGTTATTTAAGATTAAAGAGCCACAAATTTGATTTTTTTTAAATTTTCAGAAATTTTTTCATAAAAAAAATTACGGAGAAAATAGAAGCAATAAAGCATTTCTCATTTATGTCATAGAAAAGAACAATTCCTGAGAGTTTCATTGAAATCAGAGCGGGTCAAGTTAAGTGCCTTGTTGATTTGACATAGAATGACTCAAAAGCGAAAAAAAATCCTTTTTTTGTTTATACTTCTTAGAATATTATATCTTAAATGAATCGGGAATTACTAAAATATTTTATACTCAAATAACCATGGCCACCTGGATTCATAAGGCCAAGAGAAGCTTGAAATTTTGACGTGTAATTGAATTTTGTCCTGACCACTCTGTGGTCCTGACGCTACTTTTGATCGCTCTTTGACAACAACTCAACTTCACTCTAAATTGAATTAAAAATTCCGCAACTCAGAACCATTAGGTCCTATCGCTTAGTTTATCCAGGATAGAATAAAAACTAAAATTGAAGGTTTTAATTCGAATTTTCGAAGTAATTATTCAATTAAATTTGATTAAATGAATTAAATTTAAACAATTTAATTCATCCAAATGTTTATTTTGAATTAAAATCCAAAAGTTTAATTTTCCTTCTTTCTTGGAGAAACTAAGATGTAGGACCTTTAGTATCTGAAATAGAATTTTCGTGGCATTTCAAATATGCAGGGTGACATGGTGACAGGGTGTCAGAATTTTTTTATTCTAGGTGGCCATGGTATAACCTAAGAATATAAACACAAAGACAGGTAAGGTAATTTTCAAAAGGTTGTTATTTTTATAGTTTTTTAACTGAATCACCTGTTTAAAAAAGGGAATAAGCCCGAAAAATGACAAATTGACATTTTGTGCTAAATAATATCTCCAAGCTTTGCTCCACTCATTAGTGGATAAAAGGGAAAAGATAACTACTCATTATTTGCAGATATATAGCCCCTTGAATTTGCGAAATCGATGTCCATTCATTGCATTTTTTAATATTAAAGTTAATTTGACTTTCTTTTCTTATTCTTTGTGCTGTATACTAAGCAGAAATATAATTTAAATGCCAATTTAAGTGGTTTTAAAGATTTTTCTTCAGTTGAAATTTCATAACGTTAAAAATGGAATAAGTCCATCAACTTTTTTTCAACTGTAAAATATTTTTGAATGTAATTATATTTAGTTCGATGATTGCTCTGTTTTCTAAATAGGGTCCTGAATTCCCAGTAAAAATTTGGTGGTTATACAACGAAAATTCTATTACTTATACAGCTTTTTCGATTTTCTTAAAACTTGGTTTTTGGACTAATTCCCTTTTTTTATACTGGCGATTCAATTATATAATAGTTTGTTTCTTATGAGATCATATAAAACATTTCTATTCCTTTTTGTTAAGAATTTTACATAATCTAGTGTAAAAATAGTTGTCAAAAAACCCTACAGACTTTTGAAAGAAAAATGCATTCTAAATAGGAATAAATATGCATGCAAAATATATATAATCGTTCTGTCGAATATATAAAATTTCCATTCCCTTTTTCTATTTATCAATTCTTTGATTTTTACTGCTTTACTATTTACATCATTCCTAATTCAGTACATTGACAAATGATACACATAATCAAGTTACTAGGTTAAATTTTCAGTTACGTATTGCAGTGCTATTTCTAAGGCAAAACAAACGGTACCCACATGATATCCTTTCCGTTGCATTAGTTGATTGGAACCAATTACTTATTAAACACTAGCGAAAAGTAACATTTATTAAGGAAATGAGCGGGGCTCGAATCAGCAGAAATCCCACAGAGGTAATATAGAATGCGTGGCTGTATAACTGGGTTCATCTATGATGACAAGAATATATCCCGTTAATAATACTTTTTTTAGAATTGCTGTAATGAGGGTGATGAACTTAACAAATGAATATATTGGATTACAAAAGGAACGCATTATTTATTAGTGTAGTTAAACCGTCACATTTCATAATTATGAATCCAAATTGAATTATTTTGCCTTGCTGCTTTTAAATTATTATTAGTTATTTATTGTAGTGGATGTTCTGATTAAAAGATCAAATGTTTGAAATCGTTTTCAAAACGTTCGTTTTGACTTTTTCAGAATATTTTCTTATTTCTTCTTCTTCATTGACTCTACAACCCCTTGTGGGCCAAGGCCTCCTTAAGAATCCTCTTCTATACTGTTCTCCTCTTGGATAGGGTTCTCCAATTGCTAATTCTTATTTTTTTACACTATAATCTTTATCAACACAATCCCCCATCTAAGTTTGGGTCTTCCCCTTAAACGGATCACGATTGGTTTAAAATGAAAAATCAATTTTTCTGATTGGTCAACATAAATAGTCGCTTAAGGTGCCACATGTGCTATCTTCACTTTTCGCTACTAGCCAATTCCTATTTCAGAAGGGGTAATTGCCTGCCTAACAAAGGCTAAAGATTTTGTTGGGAAACCCCAAACAATTCACCATATAAGCCCAGTGTAACACCTTGAAATAGAAGTGCATGTGGCATCATATGTGTGTGGTAGTTATATAGGACATGTGACATCTTAAGCACCGAAATAATTCTGATAAATAATTCATCTCTTGAGAAAGACACTATAAAATAAAATTAATTCCTAAAATAAACTCTCGGACCAATGCAAAGATCAAACGAGACCAAAGAGTTAAACAAAGATAAAAATTCATCTTAGTCAAGATTGGAGTTGGACTCCCCATTCCCCTTTTTGTCCAACATGTTCTCCCAAGAAAATCAAAAGACCGGAACACGAGTAAAAGCATTCCTAAAACTGTTTTCCTGCCCTCTTAAGAAAAGAAGTATCCCTTAAAAACGACAAAAAAACACGGTCCCTTAAATCATTCCCTTCCTTTTCGTATTTCCAATTCCGCTTCATTTAAAACGGGAATGAATTTTCATTTCATTCCAAAAGAACGGGAATCCGAACTTTCCTGGTTCTGTGTCGCTTTTCCCGGATATATATAAATTACTCCTCCTTGCACTAGGTTCCTGTTGTTGTGAGGATCTTCTTTCTGTAGTGTTGTTGTATGTACTACAGTTAGAGTGCACGGAAAGCAGTGGTAATCTAGTTTTCCCCCTCAAATCAGAAAATTAGATTTCACGCTTCCTGAGGGGAAACTAAATAATGTACTACGGGTGAAACGAAACGAAAAAAGAATCACTATCGCAATGGTGTGGGCGATAAAATTTGTATTTTTTAAAGGGACGACCGAATGGGAAATTATTTCTACGTGTTTCGAACTTTTACTCCCATTAAAGTTTAAATTAGGAATTTTCTTTAAAATTTACGGTCTATTACAGAGTTTCAGGTATCAGAAAATTGCATGAGTTAAATAGACATTTGTAGGTGACTGATGTATTATTTGAAGCAAATGGTGTATATTTATAATTTATGCCTTCGTTTATAACTAATACATTTCCGAACTTTTCACACACTTAAATTTAATTGTTTATTTTTTTTTTTCATTCGATTTTTTTTAGAATTAACTTACCCTAATAAGTATTTAGATCATTACATTTTTTAATTAAAACTGTTCATACGGAATACAATTTCATTATTATTTTATAAATCAAAATGTTTACTTTATTATGCGTCGAAATGTATTAAGTAGAAGTTATATAAGATTAAATATTTAAAAACTTTTTTAATGTCTTTTTTAAACGGATGTGAAATTATGCGGGTTCATGTAAAAAATTGTTTACCTAATTAATTTTACCTTAAAATGACATTTGTTAATTTGAGTATAGTGCGTTTTGATAGTTATGAAAAAATTCCTGCTGTATTTCCTTGTGTAAAAAACAGTTTTAAAAGAAATATTTTTAAACTCTTCATGGGTAAGAAAATATAATTTTAAGCGTTGCTTAGTACTGGCGATAGATCTTACCTATCAATTCCTTTAACTTTACTTGTAATTAAATATTAAAATTAGTTATTTCCTAGGTCTAAGTAATAGTGGGCGATGTGTATAATAATACGGGCGATGTTCATGATTTCCTGTGGTTCATGATTAATTATAAGTTGAATTACTGTTTTCTTTCGCACGATATTCCAAACTTTCTCAAAGAGAGAGAAATTTGATGGAAACGCTATAGGTATTTCCTTAATGAAACTAAACCAAAAAGAATAAAATAGCATTAAGTAAGTAGCAAAAGTAATTTTTTTATGTTAAATATTTAAAAGAGGAATTAAGAATTTTTTTATATTAATACGACGCAATACGGGACTATGCTTATATCCTAAAAATATTATCCTTATTTGTAAAATGTAGACGATTTAAACGAATTAAAAATAAATAAAATTAAATCTTTTACCTAAATTCTCGAATTTGTTACACATGTAAGGTACCCTAAATCGTGTTTCCCTTTACTACTTAGTATTTTCCTAGCAAGTATTAAAGTTATAACATCACTATTTTGTTCAATTAGAAAGATAATGCGTGAAGGAGATTTATGAAAATACATTTAAAGATAGAGCTGGAAAAGAAAGTGAAAACTCCTTTTTTTTTAATTCCTCATAGGTAGGTTTCTCACGTGATATCGAGGAAAAAAGAATGTCTTCTCCCCCAAAGCGAAATTTCCGCACACGTTTTGTTCTTATTTAAGTTAGAACGAGTTGCGAGTAATTCCTCGGAGTAGAAAGAAGAGAAAGTTGTACAAAGTTAGATTAATGGAAGAAAGTTTCCGGGGAAAACTTTCTTTCTGAAATGAAAAAAGGGCAATAAAATATTTTGATTCGTAAGTAATGGGGAAAACGATTTAAACCTTGAATTCAAAGTCACATCAAGTTACTTTTTGGTATTATTTTTGTGACACTTTAATTCGAAGATGAATGAATACAAATCAGAGTTTTTAAACAATAGATTCCATAGAGCATTTTCAATCACATGACTCTGCCTAACAACGGCCTTAGCAACGTTGTTTTATTCCTCCAGTGACATCATGTGCGAATGCTGCTATTGGATACTTCTATGTCCCGCCCCTAACAACAGCCTTAGCAACGTTGATTTTGTCCTCCAAGTGACGTCATGTGCGAATGCTCTATTGTAAATTCTACGAAGAAAACTAGAATACCTACTATTTTTTGATTACTGGATAGTTGTTTCTTCACGTTTAAAGGATTCTTTTTTTATTTTAATGAAATAATTTGTACATCGCCGATTCTCGATAATTAGACTCTTGAATATTAGAATCTCTTGATAATTCAAACCAATTGCTCAAAAAACTCTTGTTATTTTGATTAAATCCTATGTATTTTGGTGCTTTCGTTACTTTCCACGACAAACTACTATCAAGAAACTCGGTATAAATTAAAGCAAGTAACTTTTTTCACTCTATAACTCAAAGTCGGTTTTGAACCAACTTGTTAAAACACTGCCCTTTAGAGATATCCCGCAAAAAAATAAAAAGTGTCGATGACAACAAAAATTTTCAACAAGTGACTCGCTGGCTTTGATAAGGACATGGAGAACAATGGCAGAAACATTCTGATGTTTTTAGAAAATAATTGTACTGTATACACACTAACTTTCCAACGTTGTAGTAGTAAATTAAACTCAAGTTTTATTTTCCAATGGACACCATGTTGAAACGTATCTCATCAAACAGGGAATAGTTCAAAATTTTACAGCAATACTAGAACAACTACTATTTGAAAAACTGAACCCGCAATAATTCAAATGTTTTGAGGTTCCTTGAGTTTTGAATTACAGAGTGCCAACTGTATTAAATTCTCTCATGAAAATTAAAAAATACATAATTTGTCATGAATACTTATATCATTTCCATTATAAGATGAAGAGATGGGCAGATTTTTTCGGATGTTTTTGCTGGTTTTGTGAAATTTATCAATACTTTTTAAAAGTAAGGTAACCGAAAAATAAGAGTTTTCAACTTGGCGGCTGGTTTGGTTCATTCTAAACCTTTGTATCAAGAAACTTTTATGAAACCCTATAAAAGGGAATTTTTACTACTATTACTCTTTCAAAATCGCTATTTTAAGAACGATGAAAATAAATGCTCAGAAGTATAGATGGCTTTAGAAAAAAGCTTTTTTTGTTGTTAATTTTGCAGGATATGTTAGCAAAATCATTTACTTGAATTTTTTTCTGGGGAATATCTCCTATCTGAGAAGGTTTTGTTAAATGCTAATTTGTGGGGAAAAAACGCATCTTTAAGCTGAAAGACCCTACTTCTGCGAAAAAAGCCCATGATACTTCGGGGAAATATGGAAAGATTTAAAAACGTTACCCTGGAGAATCAAGCGATGCTTCATTCTGATCGCTGGGGCCTCCACGATAATCGTTAGGGAGAGGCGCATTGATTTTCGAGGACGTGATATGACTATAAAATCCAGAAGCATCTCCATTATTACTACGTAGTGTTTCCGTTTTTATTCCATTAAAAGTTGCATTCGGGGGAAATCGGATTTCGGGCAAAACGAGTTACGCTAACGAAGGAAGGAACGGGGCAATAAGAAATTGTGAGAGGGGGTTGCAGTTTTTGCCTAGAGGCAGTTGTTTTCCGTGGGAAAAACACGAATTTAATTTGTGAGCGTTTGCTTTAATTGGATGCTTTGAGAAAGTTTTTTTAGGATGTTTAACATCCTAAAAGCACAGAAATTTCGCTTCATTGGATTTTTGCCTTAATATTTGTAGTTGCGATTGCAGAATATATCGGAATACTTTAATTAATTTTTAAAAAAAGAAGATGCATTGAATCTCTCTAACTAACTAAACCCAATAAGCAGGTTTCTAGAATTAACTATGCAACTTAATTAGGAGACGTTCCACTTGTATAAAAAATTTTCAAGAGCCCTTATTTTATTTAAATGATAAGAAAGTTGTGTTGATTTTCATTACCAAGTTACCAGTCCTTTTAGATTAAATTACCTGTCTTTTATAGATAAAATATTACGCAAGAATGAATTTTCCACAAATTAAGTACTACTATATTTTGAATATTGTTGAAGTTACACATTAGGTAAAGCAAATTGAAAACAAACGCCTAAGGGTAAAAATACCATATTTTTTTTATTTCTATTTTTATTACATACTTTTACTTAACTTACTATGCAATAATTTGAAGAAAATAACCTCCACAACTTCGGATTATTAATAAAAGAACTGGTGATTTTGTATGAGAATATAGGCATCCTGTTAACATAAATAAATACTTGAAAGAAAGCTTTCATTAATTGATTTTTGTTCGTGCTTAAAGCCACTCGAAGAACAGGATATTTTAATTAAGTTTTCTATGGGGTTGGAGTAATTAAAGAACGGACGAATGGATCCTTTTCTGCGCATCAATGAGTTCCTTTAATGGAATTAGTCGGAACTGTTGTAAATCGAGCAGATTTTATTTGAAAGACACTTGTTTTTTATGCGAGGTTAAGTCATTAAGTCAGTTCCAAAACCTAAGGAAAAAGTATTTCCATTTTTTTTTCAACATCATATCCTAGCAATGGTAATTCACTTACCCATTATTTTTTCCCATCACTCTAATGCTTTAACTTGTTGTCTAATCCACAGTTAGGAATTCGTGTTGAAAGTCGATCGTTATCATCTCCTAGATTGCGTTTTACTAGAAGTTGCGAAGTATTTTGGAGGGTGTTAAGTTTGGTGGATACCCTAGCACTTACGGCCGTATAGAAGAGATAGCGGTAGAGTGAGCAATGGTAAACCTAAAGAGAGTGCCTAAGATAATTTTCAAAAAGACTGTCAAAGACCGCAAACATGTGACCACCGTCAAGCGACGACTGTCTTACTGGAAATTGTTTTCACTGCCGAACTTTTTTGCCGTGCGGTGTTGCTAATGCATGCATTCTTGGCGTCGCATTTTGTCGCCAAATTTGTAATAGAAGTTTATATAGTTTTGAAATCGCAAAGGCAATTCTCTATATTCCAGCTACCGACGTGGAAAAATTCTCTGTATTTAAAATCAAGTTTTACTTTTTCGATAAAATACTAATGGAAATAAAATGAATTTAGTTACAAAATGCATTACCTATCGCGATTAGGAAATCTTTACTTACGGTCTGATGTTAGAAATGTACCTCTAAAGTAATTAAGTAAAGTAAAAAATATAGTACATTGATTACATTTTTATATTGGTCCTACAGTTAGTTTTAAAAAAATTGTAAAATAAACATGTATTGAAAAATTGTAATGAAATCAATTGTCAATTATTAATTTAAACATGAAAAATATAATTATAGGATATTTGTCCATTATTATCTGACTTTACTTTTCCTTACGTTAAAGAAATGAAATGATCATTTATTTTCTGAACTAAATTAAAAAGTTAAAACAACATCCTCTAATAATAGAAAAAATTATAAGCATATGACTTAACCCAAAAGCTTAAAAGAAGAGTTAAGCATTTCATATAGAATATCATTCTTGATTATAATTCTTTTACACATGTTTTGGATTTAAATTAAAACATCTTTTTAATGTGAGTTCTTAACTGTTAATGCTTCAAACAGAGAAAAATGATTGGATTAATTTATTAGAGAATTAATTGTAGTATTTAACTCTTCTTAAAGATAATTTAAGTATTTTAGTAAACACTGAAAGGTGTTCAGAGGCCTCAAGATTATTTGAATAACTTGCTACAAATTCTATTTACCGCATCTTTAACTTCGTTGTTCTCCAAAATATTCAAATAAATTAAATCACCCCAGAACCTCATTTACATAAGAAATCTAGTTACTAATTATTTGAATAATTAATTAGCAAGACGATAAATTCGTTAACTCTCATTTTATGCCATTGAAATAAAACAAAATGAAAAAATATTTATTTGGTTTTGAAATTTAGTTATTTAATTGAGGTTTCTATGCAGCCATTTTTAATTTTATCATTCTTAAACTGTTGTTCTCTACAATACATGTCATAACATTCTTTGGTACACTGGTAAACATTTCTATAATAATTTCTATAAAGGGTTTCTAATTCACACATGCGTAATTGTTTGTGAATTTTTTATAACTTTATAGTACTTCTATGTTTTAAGTATAAAATTACAATTAAAATTTAGATGGAAGATTGAAACATCAAGAACTTGTCTAACTCTTTTATTCTTTAAAAATCAGTTTAATTAAATATTATTTTTAATTTTGTAATTGGGGAAAAATAACGCAATCTTCTATTGATTAGTCTTCTATAAAATTAGCTCTTAGACTTAGGTTTTGTACTTGTCAAATATCAATTCAAGAAGCTTTCCTTTGATTTAATATAACGATAAATTGGGAATGATGAAATATTAATATGTAACACTGCGTAAATTTCTGTATAATGTAGCTTTCTTCGTTCTCCAAGGAAATCATATTTACTTATGCTTCAAGGAAAATTGAAATTTTAGGAAAATTTTACCACAGCTACTGTATTTATTGAACGTAAGATCTAAATAGAATGTTGAAGTAGCATGAGTTGCTATGAAAAATTGATTTTGAGTAATTTAATTATATGCATTTTAGTGAGTCATAAAGGAATTAGCTAGTGTTCACTTCATGAATAAATAAATGCACATTTAAAGTTTTTCTTACGTAACCTTCGAATGCATCGTTAATGTTTTTAAAACATGATTCGCATACATACTTTTAACAAAATATAGATCTGACGCTTATTTTGCAGCTGAATAAGTAGCATGAATACGTTAGTTTGCTACCGTTATGCGATAAAAATATCAAATTTAGGCGAATGTATCTGTGTTTTATGTAAAACTCAGGAAATAAATGCTATTTTCAATCGTTTATAACATGAAAAATATTTCTTTCCGTGATGACGGTCTTTGCTGAGAAACGTTTAACGAAAGAATGTTTGAAGGCAGGAATGTTTATTCATTTAGAATTAATCTAGAAATAGTTGAAATTTTTTCATAGTTATATTTAACGTCGTGGTGTTTTGTAAAAAAGTATTATTAAAATTGGTTTAAATTAGTTTTATTTCCAACCTTGCCCACATTAATAATTCTCTCAATAACGTCATCTCAGAAAATGTTTAAAATTGTATTCCTAATTATGTAAAATATACCTGAAAAGTGTACAGGTATTTTAAAATTCTTAAAAAATACTGATATGAACCTCTTTTCCCCAACTTTTTTCAGTAAAAAACCCCTTCTGTTACGATTTATTTCCATTGGCAACATAACTTTAACTTCAACGAATCAGATAAGCGAAAAAATATGATTGGCGTGAATTATATAAGATTCAACTTAGATTAAACGATTTATAATAAGATTTAAGATTTGTAAATTATATTGATTTATATAAGATTTAAACGGCCCCTATTTAACTGTTATCCACGAAAAAACTTTTGAAGTTCATTTTAAGTTCACTAAAATATTCACTAGATCTGAGTACGTCACTTATAGTAGAGTTATTACTCTTATTGGGTGGAAAACGTCAACAAAGAAATATGTTATTAGTTTTAAAGTAACTGAATCCCCGCTAGAGCAGTGGTAGGATGATTAAGTAGCATGCGGCAGTTTTTGGGTTCTATCCCCAGTTATTATTTTATAAAAAAAAACTTATACGTATTTTACAAAAATAAAAATTCAACCAACCAATCAGAGCAGACTCATTTAATAGTGACACAATGCAAGCAGACTCTTGAAAAGTATTGCTATTTTAAGCTGTGCCGGGGGGGGGGGAATTTAAGTTTCAAATTAAACTCTCTGATACTGCAAAAACAATAAAAATAAGCCTTAAAATTGTATTTCATTATTTTTTGAAGGTATTTTCAAGAGAAGTATTTAGATGTCTTCGTTTTTACCTCTTGAATTCTATGACAGATCGAAATACCTGGTATTTGTTTAACATACCTAATACTTCTAAAAAGTTTTAACGATTAAGAATAAATTCAATAGTTATCGAAAGACATGTTCTTCAAAATTAGGACACTGTTAAAAACACGCTGGGATCTTTTAATAGCTGATAGCTAACCGAGTTAAAACATGCATAACATAAAAAGAATGGATTGGAAATGTTGGAAGTCTCGAAAGAACATTTAAGATATGAAAAAGAGCATTATAGGATCGAAGAAAAGGAATTCAGTAATAGAGCAGAGAGCGTTTCGCAGGGTAAAAATAATTAAAGAGAACAAGAGGGAGTAAAAAAGTGGAAGTTAGTCGAAAGAATAAATTGATTAAAAATAAGATAGTGCTGGCGAGAAAGTTAGGGATCTTAAGAACAATTACGGGGAAATACCGAAATCTCGCTTCTTGAATATATTTCCAGATAAAATATTTTTTTTCTCTAGGTAATGAGTACTCTGTCTTTAAATATTCTTGGAAAAGTTTCTATTTTAATCTAATTTAAATTAATTAATTTTTGCGCCACAACCTCAATCTGTTATCTCAAGAAAAGAGACAGATAAGAGATTTCGGGAAAAGTGTGATGAAATTTTCGGCTCAATGGTGGGTGGAACGTCACCCTACGTAAGTTTCGTAATATACGTGTTTTAAAGTTTTCTCGCTGACTGAGTGCATATTAAAACCTGTCAAAGTTGTTGGATGTTTTTCTTAGGAAAAGAAAACGTTCAGTTTAAGGTATGTGAAGTTTGCGTAGTGTAACTAAATATATATTAATACATAATTCTGTAGACAATATGATACGTAATGAACTTTTTTTCTTTACGAACCCGATATTTTATTTAATTACATTAATGAGAAATCATTTTAATTAGAGAAATTAAATATTAAATCACAAATTAGAAAATGCTTGCATAGTTTTTTATTTAGTTCCGTTCATGCTTTAATAAAGTTCATTTGTAATACTTCTTAAATATTAACCTATTAATTCAATGAATGAAATCTTTTATAAATAAATCAACTTTATTTGAGCGCCCTCTCATGGGATAAACTATAAACGGTCTTTTTAACGAAAGGACGTTATTACGAATAAAATTAGTATTATGATAAAACAATCCGTACTTTTTTTACCTGTCCTTGTAACAGGGTTCGCTATATCGGGGAGTCGGGTTGTAAAGAGGTTCTACGTATTATGCGTAATTTTAAGAATATTAGTCAAAATAATTTTAAATTTTTGTACAGCTGAGAAAAACGTTACAGACGATTTTTTCCCCTAGCTGTACCAATTCGTATTTAGATTTGAAATATGCTATTACTTACATTTTTGTATTTCTTACTCTTTGTAATTTAAGATTTTTTTAAAAAGTAAAATTACTAAATAATTAAATTAATAAAACAATTTATAAATAAGTCCAACTTGATCACAAGATAATAAAAACTCGTATAACGAAATTTCGTTTAAAAAACTTCATGTTTTTACGGAAATTTTTCAGCTTTTTAAAGTTTGAAGAAAAAAACTAACCCCCCTCCCAATCTAAGATCAAAGAACAGTGAGACGTGAACCACTCATTAAGATCTTCTATAATAGCTCGACTGTGATTGCTATTATTGTACTTTAGATTAATATTTTTCATATTAAATAACATATTATAAAAGTCTTCGAGATAAGTACCAAAAACCAAAAGAAATTATCATATCTAACCAATATTTTCCACATTAACTTACTTTATTAACGCAGGGTTTGCTTCTTCTAAATACAATATTAGAACCCCCGAAAGTATCCTCCATCTAAGTAGTCCATATCTTTTACTTGGTAAATACATATCTTGCTTTTGAAGAATGAGGGATATTCCCGAGTGTACAGTCTCAATACGTTATTGTTATCGAAGATAAGTCATAATACTTTATGAGATTGTTATTTCTTCCTCCGTAATGGCTATATGTAAAAAGACTTCTGCTCTTGCGGTTGACTATTATTGATAATGACTGTAGCACTCAGCTGTTTTTCTTTTTTCTCCCCAAGATGGTATTTATAAGGTCGGATTGTATGTACGATAAAGCAATATTTAAGTCCTAAGGGATTTCTTAGATAAAATACATACTTCCAGAATGTATTAAAAAGGAGTATTCTTTTTATCGTTTTCACTTACTATTTATGATATTTATCACTTTAGTTGTCACACAAATAGTACCCGGTGTTTTTCAACAAACTTTTCCATTAGTATTAGGTTCCCTAACCAATGGGATTTTTTAGACATATTCCTGATAAAGAATATACTCTTATTTTATTGTTTATTTAGAATTTAGTTTTATCTTTTTCATTGACTGTTTATGATACTTACCACTCTCGTTGTCTCAAACAGTATAACCTGTGTCCTTTAACAAGCTTTTCCATTGAGTGTTATTTACGTAAGATAAACGCAATTAGGGGATTTTATATTAAATTTGTGTTTTATTGGTTTGGAGGGAATTAAAATGCTAATTAAATGCCTCAATATTCTTCTCTATTTCATTAATTTTAACCAACGAACAAAATAATAAACTAGTTCTAACTTAACTAGATTTAGAAATTGGAATGAGAGCGAATTAAAATAAATGCTTCTCACTTTGATTTAAATAACTAATGCTCGAGTAAAAATTAATAAAGGTTGTAGTAATTAATCGTACTCCCGACTTTTATACAGCTCTGTCTTACTCTCTTCCACCATTTTTTCTCGCTATAAATTCTTTTGGTTTTGTAAAAGAATAATCTTCACTGAACAAAAAAAAGAACTATTTTTTTCAATAATCCCATTGAATTTAATGAAATAATTTCAGCCTTCTCGGCTTTGAGAAACTAAACACCATGGGTTCATTCAGTAAATTCTCATTTTAATCTATTTTAAAAATATTTTTGTTCTTGCTTTTAATGTACTTTAAATAGTTTTGTAATAAATAGATGTGTTTGAGAGGTACTAATTATGCTTGCGAGGATTTGTTTTAAAATAATATTTAACTGTTTTCTTCTTTATTTGATTATGAAATTAAAGGAATATTTACCTTACTTATGCTGAAAAAAAGGGGGAGGGTATATGCTAACTAAGACCTTTCGCTATCTTAATTGATAATTCTTTTATTAATATAATTTTTAAAATAATATAAATAATATCCGACTTATTTTAATTATTGATGCAGTTTATAGTGGGAAACACTTTTACAGCTAAGACAATACGGCGTTCATTCATGGCCTACACTTCTGGTTCTCAGATTTGTATGAGTTTAATATGTAAAGATAAATATTAGATTAGATTAGACAATAAGGGCTAGGAAATTTAAATTTTTCAGCAGCACCCCAGTCAGAAAAATTCTTGTAATGTATTTCAATCCATGGGTCTGAACATTATATAAATTTCGAATTTGCACCACAATGAAAATTGAAGTAAAGAATAAAATAATAAATTGTATCGCATAACCATTTTATAACTATTATAGCTTCTACCACAATAATAGCTAATACTAAATTTTACAATTATAGGGGAAATAGGTAAAAATACAAACTAAATTAAAAGTACAATTTGTAATGATTTCTTTACTTTAGAGGTGTAAATGTGATGGGTCAGAGTCTTCTGCTTTATGTACACAATTTTTCCAATCACTGTATAAGGTTGGATACAAATACTCAATTTTCTATCTAACCTTTAAATTTTGAGTAGTATTCATTCCTAATGATAGCAACTTTGAAAAATCCGGATTTACTCAAACATGATTTCTCTAAGGAAGATTATTAGAATGTATAGATTTAGAGTTTATTGGAGTATTTAGTTATTTAGATTTTCGCTAAGAAAACCTTTAAACCTTTTCCTGGACACCTTACAACTACATAAACAAGACATTTCCATAGCCGACAGTCCCAAGAAAAAGACACCGACACAACACCTCCCTCCGATCACCAGTTGCTTCTCAGGAATCGAACGAACCGGAACACTCCACCACCCACCATCTCCCACAATCACGAAGCTAATCCACACACCCGGAACACCCCCCCCTTAAAAAAAAGAACAATAGATAAAAAAAAACGATCCCGGGGTCCACTCTCCAAATATTGACGCATAGGGGGGATGTCCGTGCCATCACATGTCCGCTCAGGTGGTAAAATCCTAGACGTCAGCACCTCAGGTATCGCGGGGGCGCGCTGGTGTGGCATCAGCGATCGATACGTATAGGGGACCAACTTTCGCCGAAGCGCCGGGAAACCGAAAGCATTCGTTCCGGCGCTGGATGCGAAGCGGGTGCCGCCTGACTGCGATCCTCGGCTCCGTACTACCGAAGCTCACGCGCCTTGCCGCCGGACTGGTAGATAGCTTTGTTAGTTTTTTTTTTCGTGGAAGTTGGTTGTTTTTTATTACGGAAAGGTGTTGGTGGTGGAGACGAGTTAGTTTGTTTTGTGTAGGGTTGAGGTGTTGTTGTCTTAGTTGGGATTTGAGTAAAAGTTTTGGAGAAATTTTATTTGTGAATGAATGAACGTGTGTGAACTTTTTTTTAGGGACTGGTAGTTGTTAGGTTTTTTTTTGTGGAAGTTGGTGTTTCTGGCGAGACTAGTTGGTTTGTTGCTTTGTGTATGGCTAAGCTGTTGTTTGTCGTACAAGGGTTTGAGTAAGTTTGGAAAAATTTATTATTGAGTGCGTTGTGACTTTTTTCAGGACTGGAAAAGTTAGTTACATTTGTTAGAGTTGGTTTTAATCGCAGTGTGGGTGTTTCTAATTGATTTGTTAATTTTGGAGGGGAGAATTTAATAGTTTAGGTATAAGTAAACATTTAAAAAAGATTTAAATGATTTTTTTTAAAAGTTTATTAAGGACTGAAAGAATTGATTGTCGTTAGAAATTTAAATTTATAAAGGCGGTTTTCATGCTTAGATAAACTCCGTTTTACTTGAATACCTATAGTCTATTGAAGCTTTAGGATCACTCCAAGTTAGGAAGAAATTCTGTTTTTTTGTTGGAGTTGATTTTTCGTTACAGTATTAAAGTTTCGAATCTAATAGTCACTGTAGCAGACGAGTTAGTTTTTTTAGCATCAATCCATAGCTGTCATGGTAAAGTTTTATTAAGCATTCGAAAAACATTTTACTGAGGACTGAAAGAAAGACTTCGAATTTATCCATTAGTAAAAAATAAACGCAGTCTACATGCTTAGTGAAATTTATGTTACTAAAATATCTAAAATCTATTTGAGCACTAAGCTCACTTCAGTTTAAAAAGAAACGAAGGTGAGTAATTTTTTTAAAAATACTCATTTTAATTAATATTTTATAATTCATAATAATAACTTAATAATAATAATAATAATAATAACTTTATTTACTGCACAAAATTTTTTTTACAAAAACACAAGGAAAAAAACATTTGACGCCAAGGGGAAATTTAACTATTCCCGTTCAGGCGACAGAGAATGAATTTTACATAAAATACAAAATAAATGAAAAAAAAAATTATAACAACTTAAGAAAATGAGTAAATAAATAATGGCAATAAGCTGGATAACTGATTATAAATAGATAGCTTCAATTGAGGGAAAAATATGAATCCAAGTCGTCAATATTTATTATGAAGTCATGTAGTTTTCTTTTAAAAGTGGAATATTTAGTAATAATAAATTTTCATTTTCAAAATTTATTCATTGTAAAGTCTTAGTCGGTTTTCTAATACAATATAGAGACCCTTTATATAGAAATATAGGGTCTCTAATACAATAGTAATCAAAACGGGATAAAAATCGACAGAAAAGGTCTCTATCCATTACAAAATTATATTTAACAGTTTGGGTAATATGCGGTTAAACCTGAAACAAACTGCAACATTATGTTTTTCAACGGTTTTTACTTGGAAATTATCTTAATAATAACACACAAAAAATCGTCGAACACAATCGGTGCAAGGGAAATTTAATTTTTTATAATTCATAATAAATTTTCATTTTCAAAATTTATTCATTGTAAAGTCTTAGTCGGTTTTCTAATACAATATAGAGACCCTTTATATAGAAATATAGGGTCTCAAATACAATAGTAATCAAAACGGGATAAAAATCGACAGAAAAGGTCTCTATCCATTACAAAATTATATTTAACAGTTTAGGTAATATGCGGTTAAACCTGAAACAAACTGCAACATTATGTTTTCAACGGTATTTACTTGGAAATTATCTTAATAATAACACACAAAAAATCGTCGAACACAATCGGTGCAAGGGAAATTTAATTTTTTTAAACTTCTAAAAAATGGCCGACAACATATTTCAAAATATCAAATAACAGTGCTCAAGTGCTTTAGAAATGATTTAAATAACATCTAATTGATGACATATTAAAAATAGGCAAAAATCGGACAGTAAAAAAATTCAAGTTGTTTTGTCAAAAACATCGAAACTTTTGAGGCCAATGACTAGATAATAGAAAGATAGATACAATGACTAGATAATTTTTTCATGGATATTACAGTTACTTCTTAATATTTATTGAAAAATAATCATAATTGGCGGTTAAAATTTTAGTGCTTATGATGAATATCAGGCTAAATTTTAGTAAAACTGAAAAATTGAAACATTTTAAACAAAAGAAATAAAATAAATGTTTCAATAACTACAAAGACTTTAATAATTCCGATCCTAAAGTTATTATGTGATTTTACTCCTTTTTAATATTTTATAACTAAAGGTAACATTATGTCCTATTAACCTTTTTCAAACTTATAATTTTTTTATCAAGATAAATATCATGATTAATTTGTGAATTTCTTTGTGTTTCAAAATAGCAGCTCATATTCTCTTAACTTGGTTTTAAAATGAAGTTTAAGCGGAAACTTAATGAAACACAATTTTCAACATTTATAATAATAATAATAGTTTTTTTTTTTTTTTAATTTTTAAGTACATTATTTTTCGTCTCCCATTATGAACCTGAGATGCTTTTCTTAAAAAATGAAATTGCTTTATAATTATAAGAAAAATAGAATAGAATAGAATTTATGCTTAATTTATAAAAGAAACATTGTTGAAAGATGATCTCAATTGCGTTAAAGTAAAATATATTAAGCATTAATTTTTTCATCACGATTAAATAGGTGTGTTAGTAGCAAAAAAAAAAAACGTAATTACAGTAATTATTTAAAGCTTCTTGTTGTTAGATTTTTACACATTACATGTTTTGAAAAATTTCTGAACATTGAATGCAAACAATTATTCAATTAACAATCACAAAAGATCACAAAGAGAAAAGAAAAGTAATAAATGTCAAAATCTATTTGTTTAGCCAATACTTAAATAGGTATTATAGAAATTTTGTAAGCAACCAATTGAATTCAAATCCATAATCTACTGTAAATTAAGCCATAATTTTAAAATTTCTAATAAATTAAAAGTACTTTCACAGTAAATTCCGGTAAGTTGTTTTCAATTTCTAAATACTAAATTTTTGACTATTTGATTTTGAAATCAATTTACCTATTTGTGTATAATAGATTAAGGGTTATTTACACATTGACAAAATTTATTTTTCCTCTAGCTTAATTTTATATTAACATATTAGGTTGATAGTATATCAACAGTTTAGTGTCCTTTAATTAAATTTTAACCCAAAATTTGAAATGTATTCATCCATTTTAAAATGGTAAGACAAGTTTATTTCTAAGAATAATTTTTAATATTTGGTTAAGAGTACCTATGCATTTATTTTGTTGTAAGAAACGTTAAAAGTAAAATCCATATGGTGTATATTCTATTTTAAAATTTATAATGGAAATTATTACAAAAAAATATTTAACTTAATAAAAATACTGTAAAAAGTAAAATAAAAAAAAATAACTAATAATTCTATGTACTAAACCTGGGATATCATTTACAAAAAATAGAAAAGGTAAATACTAAGTCCATCAATGTTTCATAAATTCTTATAATTTGTCAGACATCATACTATAATGAAAAATAAACGTATTAAGAGATAAATTATGAAAATTTTCATTATTTCTGATAGTTTGTAACCCATTATGTATGTTTTTTAATCGAATTTTTTTTTATTAATTTATAAATTGAATAACAGCTACATTCACCAGATTATAATGCTAAATCCATATCAATATACATGTTTTTGAATGTACAAAAATTACTATGCATTACATTTCTAATCATTCTTATGCTGCACGTAGAAAAATTAATTTCTCAGAAAAGTATAACGGAGTGAATCTTGTTATATCTTTCCAGGTTTCTTATCTTGATTGAATTACTTCCTTTTTACTTACATCCATCCCTTTAATAAATTTGAAATTCAATTCATTTTTAACGGATCAGAAATCTCCAAAAAACTGCTCTCAACCAAGAAAACAATTTATCACGTACCTGTTCTACTTTTTGATATATTCTCCTAAAACTGTGAAAAATGACTTTTACAGCGTATCCTTTGGTTTCAAGTCACGTATATCCTGATATTCTGTATTAAATTTTGCAAAGCTAGCTCTTTGCATTTTTGTTCAAAGATAATTTTTATCCATTTGCTCAAGTTTCATTAAAATTTTATGAATAAGTTATGGAGTTCCTAAAAGTTAAGATGAAAGATTGATACATTAAAATGCAGGTCTAGATTATTATCATCACTTGGCTGTTTTTCAAGTACTTATCATTACTTATCAGTACTTATATTTCAAGTAACTTATAAATATTTTACAGCGCGAAAATAATTAAAGTTATGATGTTTTTGAATAAATGCATAGGATTAGAAAAATTAATCTTAAATCATTGTATAATTTCAAATAAGTGTGTAAAATGTCCATAATTTTTACTAAGTTACCTTAAATATGCATAAATATAATTTGCGTGGAAAAAATTCCTAAGTTTGCTGCTCCTAATAATAATTAGGCAAAATAAGAACATTTAAGAAGTTCTGTATAGAAAATGTATTCAATGATAAATATTTGTGTTATCATTAAACTAAAATTTAAAGTTATTAAGAACTTAAAAAGTATTGTTTGTGATGTGATTTCTTACGTGATAAATTTGTGTCATATCAAATAATAAACATTTTAATTGCTACTTTTAAAATAGAAAAGTATGATATCTAAAAAACCGTTAGAAATCATAAACTATAGTCTGTTCATTTAGAATTGGCGCTTGAAGCAGGATCAAAAACGCTCAATAATGCTTCATAACGGTCAGCACACAACTTCAGTGACCGAATTTTTTACAGTATTTTAACTACTTCTGTTTCGGCTGCCTTGTCATTGCAGAAGAAAATGCTTTCGATGATAATTACAATAGTAACTGCTTCTAATACATTTCGTCTTAGGCGCCAATTCTAAATGAACAAAGTATAATAATATTATTAAGCAACATGTTTAAAAACGTATTAAAAAGGAAGAACTGGAATGCATGATTTTCTTATAAAAGAAAACTAAGACTGCTTGATAAGAACATGAGGGAAAAAGTAATATCTTCATCATAACTAAAGAAAATATTTTCCTTTTTGTATTTTGAAACTTGCATTTTTGTCTACTAATAATCAGTATACTTAATAATACAAGCGTAATGCTAGTTATTTGCATTTAATAACTTTCCTTAATACTCTTATTCAACCCCATGCATTACATACACCAAAACTTACGAAACTGTGATTTATTATGAAAGAGCTAATATTACATTCATTTCACGGATTTCACAAAAATGAACCAAATGAAAAATACTATGTTTGATTCCAATACTAGGACTTAATTTGACCAGTGGGTTGTGAAACATCTCATCGGTTTGTGACGGTAGAAGACTTTCATTTTCCAGTTCGTAGAACACCTTAGTCAATATATTAAATGGGAATCTATGTTAGACGAACCAAGAAACCCAAGCCAAGACCGCTCGTTAGTAATTTGGTTCTCATCTAAACGAAACTAACGGCCTCTTAAGAACCTTCCGCTTGTTAGAGATGATGTATACCTCAACCAGAATCGATGTTGTATAGATCTTGCATCATTATTATTAAGTAGTAGAAGTATTATAAAGATGTATAAGGGCATATCTAGGTTGTTTCTAGAGAGTATATTAGATTTGTTCATTGAGATTGCTAACTAAAATGGAATCGTAAGTTTGAAAAAGGGAATAAATATGAGTATTGAGAACATAGAAAAAAATTGTGCGAGTAATGGAATTTTTATTGTATGTCCAATAGTTTTTTACTGGAAATTCAGGACCATTTTTAGAATACAGAACAATAATCGAAAAACATAAGTGTATTACAAAATATTGTACAGTTAAAAAATTCATGGACTTATTCCATTTTTCAAATTATGGTATAGCAGATGAAAACAAATCTTAAAAACCACTTAAATTGACAATTAAATTATATTTCTGTTTAGTTCACTGCATAAAAGTGATAAATAGAAAGACTAAGAGAAATAAAGTTAAAAAGTATTATGAAACTAACTGAATCATTAAAGCAGTTTAATGAATATCAATTGAGTCCAACATTCACTGGATAAAAAAGGTAAAAATACTGATAAATTTTGTTTTGGCTTATTTTACCCCCAGCACGAAGAATAATAAAAAAAAATCAAATTAACTTTTATTTCAAATTAAATAAAAAAAATACAATCAAGGAACTATATCTAGCTTATAGATGGTCTCACTCATTCACTCATATAGAATATAGAGCAAAGCTACACAACTGACTTTTTTATCATAACAAAGTCAATTTGCCGTTTTTTGGAATTATTCCTCTATAAACTGATGGTTCAATTACACATACATTCAATCTCTTTGTTACATGGAAAATTTGATACCGTATAGCATCCCTTTGTTACGTAAAATTTTGATGCGTTCAATCTTTCATCTTTTGTTTTTACGCTTACCTTATCTACATTCTAGTTTTCAACCTAATTTATTACTTCTTTAAGTAAATAATAGGTAAAAATAAAAAACACACACACAAAAATCTCCATAAACGTAAGCAGCGTCCCAGGCTTTGGAATGATTATATACCGGCCTTTATTCAAATGAAATGAACAATAAGCGTGCAGAACAGTTTATAGCTGCAGGAACAACGCTTAAGTGAAATGTTTCATAACCCATAATTTTCCGGGAACATTTCAATGATAGATAGGCCACACCATAAAGCAATTTGTTATCCAGATTGCCTTTGTGGAACTAAAGTCATTATTACCGCTTCTTGGACAGGATTCAAGTTTACTGTCTGCGCAACGTGTTGCTCTCTAACCATGTTCCATTCGCTTTAACTGGTTCGAACGGTCCTAGCACATGCCATGCATTATTAACTTCCTCTGCCCACGTTAAATGGGCCCAGGATCATCCTAATGTGGGCTAGACATTGGATTTCGCAAGCGTTTCGACAAAATGCGCTTGAAGGTTGGATGTAATGGAACTACGGGGGAAGACCGTTGTATTGATGTTTCGATTAAAGGGAGGTATTTTAAGCAGGATAAATAGCTAGATTATTGAAGATTTTTGTGTATAGGCGAAGGTTTTGTTTTGTGATGGTTGGGGGGGGTGTCTGATAAAGATGCATAATAATTTTGAAATGTTTTACGGGAAAAGGAAATATTTTTACACAGATTTATGCATTTTTAAAAAATGAAAATTCATCGGAATGGATAAAGATATAAAATGGTAGAAATGTGGAAATTTTAGTTTGGACAAGGATATTGATAAGTTAACATATTTGGGTACAAATATGGTTATTAAAAAGAGTTATTTGTCAGAAGATTTTAAAATGTTTGGGAAATGTTTCATCTTGTGTTAATAATAAGTTAATTAACATTGTAGCTTGACACCGACATTCACTTTTCTGCTTTATATTTAATCAAATAGCTACAAAATGTTTAAGAATAGGTATATAGTACGAATTTCATGTGGTTTGGTTATCAATAACTGTATTTTATTAAAATCTTCTAAGCGTTATATTTGCAATTGTAGAATTTCTTATATTCTTTCCAAAAGAATTACGCCGACAATAGCTTCTCGATAGCTTTACTCTTAACTTAACTGGTTAGTCTTGGTCTTGCTTGGCATAATCTGGTACCATAAAAACCAACCAACCAATCAACCAAAATAATTATGAGAGAGATGTGTTTTCCAATTAGCAGTAGGAAAAAAAAGTACACCGTTCAAGAGCTGAAAAATATACTGATAGAATATTAAAACATAGATTATGACATTTACCATATAAATTGTTTAAATTAACTAAAGAAGTAAACGAAAATTTCCCATTAAAATATATGGCTAAGCAATTGCAAATTTAGATTTACTCTCACTGCGCTATTTTGCCCCAAGACAATGTTAGTTTTAAATACACCAGAGCTTCATTATCTTTGGAGTATAAAATCAAAAATATCAATTTAAGTACTTTCCGAATTCTATAACCTATTATTTGTATTCGGGAATTTTCAATAACAACCCAAGTAATTTTTTACGCAGTAAATTACTTTTTAGGATGTAATTAAAATTCACCAAAAGGTACATCGTCATTTTCTCAGAGCACTTAAAAAAATGTCTTGAAATACCTTTAAGATCCAAGGAAAGTTTTCTTTGTATCATAAGTTTTTTATTTGAACTAATTACAAAGAGAAAACACACTTAAAAAAGGACCGCAAAATCTTTTGAAAGACATTTAACCCAGCTGTTTTTTGTTTGTTTTTATTTATGTAGCTCTTGGCGTTTAGTAATTTTAATTAGCCTGGTTCCCTCTTAAATTTATAAAAAATTAGATTTTTAAAAAGATGTGTTTGAAGTTCTCCGGTTTCAATTTGTGGACCTTTAGCAAATGTATTAAAACTAAATGAATACACGTCCCTAAATTATTTTTAAGTGTTTCTAAACTATAAATATAAGATAATTAATGTGCCATTTGAGTTTCAGGAATATTCTATTAGTACTAGTTAAAACTTTCTCTTTAGTAAAACATTACTGCGTGTCTGTAAATGCAGTAAATGGTTACTTTTCTAAAATAACATTGAAATGGTTACACTATTACATTATTAACAAGAAAGTGCTTTTTTAATCTGAAAGACAAGAAATAGCTACAAATTAGATACCACTTATTTTCTTTAGTATATTTTAACTTTTACTTTTATAGTTTACTTAGTTTATCAGATTGTATTTAATTTTGTTTCGAAAGATAAGTAATATTAATTTTAAAACTTTGATGATGATTTTGTGTTAAATTATACATTTATCGAAATAAGAGTTCATAAAATAAGGTTTGATAAGGTTTTTTTTATTTATATCTCTCCTAAAGTTGAATTTAATTTGTTAGAAATAGAAATTCAATTATTTTGCGTCAAGCCAGGCCTAGTTTTGCTCTTTACGGTCATTATAGAGTCATTAGTTGTTGAGTAAAAATAAATTAATAGTATTCTCACGGTAGAAGCCAAAATAGTATGTTTTTTTTTGTCAGTAGTAATATAAAGAAGGTTTGCTTCAAAGCTATATTTTCTCAAAACTATTATAGGATACAAAGTTCGATACCTCTAGTTTTCTTCGAATTGTGATATAATATTACAACAATGTCAAACAGAATTCGAATTTCTGATTTCATAACTATTTCAAAAAAACAAACATTCTCCATATTTCATCTTTTAAAAAAAATTCAGAACTGAAAAAAGCACGAAAATAACTCTCATACATATTTAAAATTCTAAATCCAATTTACCCCTTCCAGCAGTTGACTTAAGTTGTCACTTTTGATACACTACCCCCTCACTGGTGTGCTCACACTCACACATCCTATCCTGAAGATCCTGAGTCGGTGTTAAAGCCACGTACGAAAAAGAAAACACCTCAGGAACGTCATAAAAACCCCAAAGCTTAATCTTCTTAATGGAAAACGGAATTTTTACCCCATTCCTCTCCTTAAAAATAGACGCGAAAATGATGAAAAACAAATGGGTTCTGAGCCTTTATTGTCGTGCCTTTTTTGATCGGTGTTTTTTTTCTTGCTAATTTGATTTTCTCCTTATACCCCCTCCCATAAAATGTAATGCATGCTGATAAATTGTTTTAAATGTGATAGAGGTTATGAAGTATTAGAGGGAGTGTCAATTTTACCGGTTCTGTTGGGGTTATTGTAACAATCTGGTGAGGACAATAAGCGAATCAACCCTTTCAGTCCGAGCCGCTCTGAATTTTCTATATAGGATTCAATGACAATCTCGGGCGGTCTGAATGAAAGAGTTAAATAGAGAGATAGTGACGTAATTTTGAGCTTTTTCATTGGTCTCTCCGTGTAAGTGGAAACACTCCTTAAGTGTTGGTATAGAGTGCGGCTTTGTTGATGGCAAATTTGGATGATGAAATAAATGGGTAAGAGCTATGTATAAAATTAAATCTGTGTGTGGTGTTCTTGGTTGATTGGTTGATTTAAGATGATAGTTCTAGATTTTATACCGGATAACTGCGCTGAAGAGAAAATATCCACAAAATATTTTTTACTTAAAATATTTGCTTGTGAATGAAGAGTTTGTAGTTCCAGAAAAAAAAAATTATATTTCATTGTATACAAACATATATGTAAGAGTTTCATATAATGATATTATAATCTGTATGGATGTAAATATTAATATAAGGATGTTTTTCTCCTTTATCTTCTTTGAAATTAGTAAATTAAATTTCCATTTTTATGTAGTTCTTATTAGTATTACTTAAAATTATTTTATTTTTTAAGAAATATTTTTAGGAACGTTCTATATACGATGTAGAAGTAAAGTACTCTATAGCATATTGCAAAAACACGGTTCTAAAATAATAAAAGGGAAGGAAAATAGGTTTTACTTCTTTTTGTAGCATAAATCAATTTAATTTAAAACCGATGGTAAATTTTAAGCCAGTTTTGTAGCTAATATATTTTATAAGAAACAGTTTGTAGAAACGTTTTCTATTTTATTCTTTTCTTTTTTAGAAAAAAACGCGACAATTTTTTCTCCCCACCACCAAAACAATACCGTGCTTACTCGCAAAGTATTTTGCAAAATCATTGCTATAAATTTACTGTTTTTATTTAAATCTAACATAATCTACTGACAGCAGCAATCAATAAACTCGAACATGACCCTTCCCAAATTTATTCAACAATTCTCAATAACAGAAACATTAAATTTAAATAATCCAATATGAAACGTCCCGACTGACTACAGACCCTTAAATAAATTTTTTAAATCGATTGTCAATATCGCCTTGCATCGATGAAAACGCCCCATTTGTCTACCCAAACAAAACAATCGCAATCGTTCGAATCTCGCAATGAATTATCGGGGAGCTTCTTCTTGGGAAATTTCTACCCAATCTGTCCTCTAATCGATTCCCGGACTAAAAATACTAATATTTCAGGCCCAAAAGTTCCGGAACGCTCCTCCAATTTTCAACACGCGGAAGGAACCGGGTTCAGGAAGTTCGATAGTTTCCTTCCGATAGAGACGACTCGCTATATATTTTATTGATTCTCTTTCTCTTATGTTCAGGGAATTGAATAATTGCTGCCGAGTTTAGTAGTGGTATACGAATAATCATGTAGGAATTATGGCCGAGGTTTCACTATTTTGGAAGGAGGAAGAAGAAGACTGCGAATGGCGTAAGGAGAGATTTAATTGGAGATAGCTGGAGTGGAGTTATTGTTCCTAGCAGCTCGGCCATAGGAGAACATGAGCACGTGAACCCCCGGTGAATGAAATAAGACGATCAGTTAAAACAAATGAAAAGTAATAAAATTTTATTCCAACTTGTACCTTATTCAGGATGAGCTTCCAGCGTTCTTTTTATTCAAAGCGTCAAAAAAAAAAAATACTACTCCATTCGAATGGACTCTAACCGTCTGACGTCACACGGAACCAACACGTGACCTACTGAGCTTGCAATTGGTTACCACAGATACTACACCAGTAGATCTACTAGTGTAGTATCTGTGGTAACCAATTGCAAGCTCAGTTGTAGGTCACGTGTTGGTTCCGTGAAGTCTCGAACCAGATAGGCGGTTAGAGTCCATTATGAATGGAGTAGTAATTTTGTAGAAATGCTGAATGTCTTTAATTTGTTGCGGTCAGTAAACTAAATAAATATAAGATTCTTATGTATAAAATATTTATTTAAATACCTGCAAAATACAGACTGGAAGAATTTAATGGAATAAAGAATTTAATGGAATAAAGAATTTAATGGAATAAAAAACACACCGAACTCTGAATTGTGCTGTATACTTTAAAGTAACCATGAACATATGCGTAGTTATTTTTCGTCAATTGATTCGATGATTTTTTCCGATGATTGATTTTCCATCGTGATTTTTAAATAAACTCCACCATCCTTGAGAGCCTCAAGGAAATACTATACAAATTAATAACTCAGCAATACTCTCATAAAACGGAATAATTTGAAACAAAAAAGAATCTTCCCCTCAGCCCCATCCCAATGTTCTAATAAGTGGAGACTTAAAAGCAATAGACCTCCTTACAAACGCTACTCTCTTTTAAATAAATCCATTTCCCAAGACTTCATTCCGTGATTAAATAAATTCAACGTAGAAAAAAATGCTTCGCTCTGGAATTAAGAGGTATTTACGGGAAAACTAGTCTTCACATTTACTTAACGAAACGACGGCCGAAGGTCTACTTCAGCCCTAAAAGATATAAAAGTAAGCTATCTACGCATTACTTAATTCAAGGTGTAGTCATCTGATCTAATGGGCTGCACCAAACGAAGCAATCTCACTAAGGGTGGGCTTACATGGCCCGGTAAACGCGACGCAACCGTGGAAACACGTTGAAAACTTCCTATCGATGGGAGCGAATGTTGAATCTGGTCCTCCCATTGGTTCATTGAATCTACTACGTAGTAGCACGTCATCATCGATAGGAAGTTTTTTCTAGGATCGCGTCGCGTTTACCGAGGCATATAAACTTAACCTAAGCGTTAGATGGAATGACAAAAGAACCGAAAAAGGTGGAGAAAAGACCTCTTCACTTAATTGGCTTTCGTAACTTTTAATTCTCAAATTTTTTAAATGAATGGACTTTGTTCACCGTGGTAATGTGATTTTCTCCTAGAAGCAAGTGTGTCCGACTCGAAGCGAGGAGAAAAAAAACGCCATTGCTGCTATCATTTCCGATAAGACGATTAGGATTTTTAAAACAGATTTTTGGTGATTTCTCCGAATGGATATGGTTGAATTCATAAAAGTTTTAAAGACCCTAAGCCGACGTAGTTAATGATATTATTTGTTACACTACATTATGGATGAAAAGATCGTCAGTCGTTTTTCGAAGTATGTAACTAAGCAAAGAATAGAAAATGTTTTATGTTTAAAATTATGATTTAGAAGACGTTTTTAAGTAATCAAATGGACCATCTAAATTAAAAGATAACAATTATTCTGATATCTATTTGAACATGAAAACGCTAGAATTAAAGCATTTTCTAATTACCAAACCTTTATTTCCTACATTATACTATTTTTTTTATAATTTCCAAACCTCAGAACAATAAATAAAGACTTTAAAAAAGAACGTTTTTTTTTTTATAAAAGCGGCTCAATTATCACAATTAAAATTAAATTAAATATTACAATAGGTACGCCAAGTTCACTCTAGTGAATTTCAAGGTTGATTGTAATTTAAGTTATCATAAGAAAGTTATAATTTAAGATTAAAAATGCATCCATATTTTTGGTAATTTTTTTTTCATAACATTTTTTTTTACTTGTTTTACTATACTTGACGGAGTTTCAAAAGCTATTAATTAGTTCAGCAGATTTTAAAAATAATTCTAGCGTAAAAAATATTTTAGTGCTGTGTTGAGAATTTTTTTTAAAAAGTTTGAAGTAATTGGGTTTTGTGTACTCATTACTTATCTATTTGAAAAATTCTAATTAGTTTTAATTGATTTTGATGTTTTAATTTGTAGGGATTGTGTTTTAAACGGCTGTGAAAAGTATTTTTTCATTTAATAAAAACTAGAGAAAGTGAATTTTTTAGCTGATAAAAAATTAATTGAAACCAAAGGCACATATTTTATAAGATTTTTTAGAACTCGCAAATGATTTGTTTTCAACTTAGTCATTAATTATGGAATGTTGACTCGCATTTTCAAAACCTTATCTTATTATTTTTTGTGAAATGAAAAACTTATTTTTTGTGATATTTGTTTCATATCTTAAAGAGAAAATTTGTTTAAAAAATGCTTGAAGTTATTATATAAATTTATTATGCTTTTACAGAAATTCTTTAAATCATCTATCAAATTTCAAATTACTAAATTATTAGAAAAGGATTTAGGCTGACTAAATTTGTTAGGAGATTGATTAATACAGTTTACTGCACTTTTATTGTCAGAATAGAACGCCATTTTTATCTGTTTTTATTCGCGCTGTTGTATTCTGTTCACAACTAGAGCTTTAAAGGCTGTTGCGTTGTTTCATTTCTGCTTCGTCTTTAAATATTTCTTTACAACTTACCAAAAGGTGATTCATGTTAAATTATATATCGTCTTTTAAGATGCTACAAGTGCCATCAAACTTTTCGCCACTTGTCCAATGCCAAAACGCTACCATGGTCCAACGTCTGAGTCAGTAATTGACCTGGCCATAACCAGAAATTTTCCCTATACTATAACGACAGATGTGAAATCCGAATTATCATCTGATCACAACCCAGTATTAATGCTAACAGACCTTACCCCAATATTGGATTCTCAATCAATTTTTAAACCGAACTGGAAGATCTTTCAAGATACGCTGAATGAACAACCTTATAAACCACTGCAAGAAATAAGTGCCATAGAATTAGAGAATGAGGTTCAAATACTAACAACCCAGATACAAAATGCATATGCCAACTCTGGAAAATTAATACCTAAATTAGCAAACCAAGCCCTTCCGAAAAGCATCCAAAACCTTCTTAAAATTAAAAACCAAACTAGAAAGGTATGGCAGAATTCTAAATCACCCCAAGATAGAATTGTGAAAAATAAAGCCCAAAATGAATTCAAAAAAGCTCTAAAAAAATACAACCAATCACAATATACTCAATACCTTCATTCACTTTCTACAGAAAATAACTCAATTTGGCAAGAAATTAAACGCAAAAAATTAAAAAATAAACCCATTAGGATCCCACCTCTCAAAAAAACAACCGGCTATGTTTTTGCTGACTCGGACAAAGTAGAATGCCTCGCCGACTCTCTAGAACTTCAGTTCCGGGAGAATGTTAATTATACCCCTAACCTAAATCATATAATCCAAAACACAACAGAAGTTTTCCTCAATAAGAATCATGAGACAACAGTTGAACCCGTTTTACCTTCGGAAATAATTAAAATAATTAAAGAAACCAAGCCAAAAAAATCACCTGGAATCGATAACATTTCAAATAAAATATTGAAAAAACTCCCCCTTAAGACTGTTTTTATCATGACTAACATAATAAACAATATATTAAAACTAAAAACCTTCCCTTCCTTATGGAAGACAGCCTTAATAGTACCAATATTAAAACCTGGAAAGCCAGCAGATAACCCCACTAACTATAGACCAATAAGCCTCCTACCTACAATAGCAAAAATAGCAGAAAAAGTAATTTTAAATAGACTTAACTCATTCCTTAACACAAATAACATAATTATACCGGAACAGTTCGGGTTTAGACCGGGACTCTCCACACAACATCAATTGCTGAGGGTCTCGGAGTATGCCCATGAGGGTTTGGCGAAGGCAGAGGCTACTGGGGGACTCTTTTTGGACATATCAAAAGCGTTTGATCGAGTTTGGATTGGTGCTTTGATCTATAAAATGATTAACATGAATATTCCAAAAGACATTACACAGCTTATTTACTCGTACCTTACAAACAGACACTTTAAAGTTCGAATAAACAATATCTTTTCTACTCCACGTAAAATACTTGCAGGTACCCCTCAGGGATCCATACTTGGTCCCACTCTATTCAACATATTTATTAATGACATCCCTAAAAATAGTAATATTTTACTTGGCCTGTTTGCTGACGACACATCCATTTTGAACCAAAACAAAAATATATTCATGGTTAAGGAAAATATCCAAAATTATTTAAATACTCTAGAAACCTGGTTAAATAACTCAAAAATAGATATTAATGTTGACAAATGCCAGGCAATCATGTTTACTCGCAAGAGAGCCTTGCCTCCTCCTCTTAAATTACATGGACTAGAGATACCGTGGAGTAAGTCAGTACTATACTTGGGAGTCACGATGGACTCCAAACTGTCGTTCGCCAAGCATATCTCTACCATTAGGCAAAAGTTCCTGGTGTCTCAAAATTTATTATATCCCTTAATTGCCAGGGACTCAGCTTTATCCTTAAAAAATAAGTTGCTCATTTACAAGTCACTACTTAGACCAATAATCAGTTACGCTTGCGTAGTGTGGGGCTATGCCGATAAATAAAAGCCATTTTAATAAATTAGAGATACTTCAAACTAAAATAGCTAGACTCATAACCAATAGCCCTTTTTACTATAGGAACCATATGATTCTTAAGAGCCTTAAATTAACAACTATAAAAGATCATTTCATTAAAATAGCTCTGAAATTTTTTCAAAAATTAGAAAATAGCAATAACCCCTGTGTCCAAGGCATAGCCCGGTACGATGCTATTTTACCATCTAACTGGAGGAGACCTCGGGCTATATTGAACGAGGTCTCTTATGCACAAACATATTGAGTCGGATGTACGGTGTTTTTCTTTATGTAAGCTTCTCAAGATATTACCTTGTTAATCAATTACTCTTCATTGTATTTGTATTTGTATTTTTTTTTTTTTTTTATTTGTGTTGATTGTTGATTGGGGATGTGGGCCCTGGGGGCCTAGATACTGATACAAATATGTAGTGTTGGTTTTTATTGCATTTTTCTTAAACTTTTAAACCCATATTTTACTATTTTAACTTATTCATGTCTTATTTTAAAGTTTTTAACTTGTCAATCAACGTGTTTTTGTATCCTAAGTTGTGTTAATTGTTGATCAAAGATAAGGGCCCTACGGGTCTAGGTGCTTTGTTTTCAATAAAAAAAAAAAAAAAAAAACGCTCTATACAAAAATAAACACATTTAAGAACACACTTTTTGTACTCAAATTAGCAACTCTAGAGCACTTGAACAGCTTATTGTGTTGTGATAGTCTTCTGAAGTGGATGTGGATTGGTTACATATATTTTCTGGTCTGTGTGCTTGATCTCAAGGATCCGCTTATGAACCTTCGACCAGAAAGACAAATACAACAGAATTTCACTGACACAGAGAGGGAAAGTACGCCCAGGGCAAAAGCCGTAGTGTTCTGAATTTGTTTGAAAAGTTTTAGAAATGTGTTCTATCCAGTAACGCGTTCTTAAAATAGCGTTATTGTAAAATGTATGCTTAGAATCTAAATTTGTATCGCAAACACTATAAGAACACATATTCTGTCTCTGTAAAGGAAGATTTACTACCGTTCGCTTTTGTTCGAGATAAGGTTCATTTTACTTAAAACAGAGAAAAATGATATAAAGCTTGAAAAACATGCAATAGCAAACAAGCATAGTAAAATATTAAAAAATAACATCCTTCAGTATTTGTCAAAAAAAATATCTTATTTTAAATTAAATGATTAAATAATTAGATATTCTTATGCATTGGATTATTGTTATCAAATAATCTGGAACAGCGGTGTCGGTAACATTATTAATGTAGTACTACTTACTGAACTTTAAATTAACTTTTAAACAACTTAAGTTAAATAATCTAAAAACCTTGACTTAAAACTTATATCACAAAACATAAAATAGTTTTATCTAGAAGTTTAGAAACATTTGGGGAACAAAATGCACCTTGTGGGGAACATTCATATTTCTTCATGGTTTTCACAACAAAAACGGCTATATCCTTAAATCCATAACACAAACCAACAAAACCTAACGAACACGTACCCCATTCACAGATCCAATCCAATCCCACATTCAAACCAAATTCCCTGTAAACCGCTCCGAAATCCCCCATCTCTCCCTACCAAAAACTACAACGACGAGTTCACACTCGTGCGTGAACGTAATTAGAGAGATTTGGAGCTCCAATAGAGAAAGGACTAGTGTTAATGAGGGATTGTGATCCGGAGCGGGCTCCAGAACTTTGCTACCGCGCGATGGCATTGTTTAGGGTTGAGGTAATAATGGGGCATTTTGCGGGAGGCATTCCTTATCAGTATTCAGGGTGGGATTTGTCCCGGGGTGATGAGGTTATAATGGGGAGTATTATGGTCTTTGATGTTCCCGTCATTGTGGTGATCCAGCTGGTCGTTGGTTTATGATTTAATAATAATAATAATAATAATAATAATAATAATAATCTTTATTTGTACATTTATAATATTCATACTGAGAAAAAATAATTATATTTGTTACCAAGGGGAACAATCCCCTCTAACTAACTAACTATAAGGTATCTAAAAATTAATATTGATTGATACAGAATATTGAATGGAATAAACAAGTATTTCACGATACTAAAATATAACTATCACAAAAAATACAAAAATAAAAGTAAACTATGTAATGTAAAATTAGGATAAGGTGAAAGAAATAATAATTACCAAATTACTATGATTTAATATTTGTAAAATTAACAAGTTGGCATACAGTAAAGGCTAGACAATATACGTGCTTCCATTAAGTTAAAAAAGGTCATCCACATCATTTAAAAGAATAATATAGTAATTATACAAATACTGTTTGAAAGAGGGATAAGAAGAAATATTTTGTAATTATGCAGGTAAGGTTGTGTTTTTAGTTGAATGACTAGTTTAAAAAAGAGAATAGAGACCAAATCTGGAAAAATTGAGGGCCTAGGTGCATTTTTGGAAATTTAATTTAGGATGTAAATTTGTTTCTCTTTCTTTTCTTGTTCTTTGGGCTGTAAACTGAGCTAAAATAAATAAAAAGGAATTAAACCGTCAGTTTAAAAAAGGAAATAAGTCCAAAAACCAAATTTTGAAAAAAATCGAAAAAAAAAACCTGTATATGTGATGGGATTTTCGTTCTATAACCACCAAATTTTTACTTGAAATTCAGGACTCTATTTAGAATACAGAAAAATCACCGAAAAATATTAAATATATTCGAAAATTTTACAGTAAAAAAAAGTTAACGGACTTTTTTGAAATTTCAGCTGAAATAAATAAATATTAAAATCCATTTTAATCGACAATTAAATTATATTTCTGCTTAGTTCACAGTAGTTAAGTGAAAAATAGAAATACTAAGACAAGTGAAATTGAAAAATTTTTACTCGTGTTTTCCTTTGGTGGTTTCTCCGTACAGCTGGGATACGGCAATGTCGTTTTTCAGCATGAAGACTTTTACTGCCGTGAAAACAACATCTTATGAAACTGAAAAGGCTCTTTTTCGTACTCTATATAGCCCAGTCAAATGGGGTTCAAAAGTGACGTTTTCAAAACTTTCATATAGAAGTTTTTTTTTCGACGGTTTTATATGTTTTCGAGGTCGCTGAATACGAATATGAAGTTTGCTGCCACGTGGGAGGTCGGCTTCATATCGAAAATCGCAAAAAATCGCAAAATGTTTGCTCTTTTTTTCGATCTTTTGCTTATACATCAAAAACTATAAGTTTCTCGAAGATAATCTCAATTATAAAGTTGAAGTAAACAAAATTTCCTACAAAATGCACTACTCATCATTGATTTTCTGAAGAGTGGTTCTGCCGCTAGAGCGCGCTGAAAAACAGCGATTTTTTGGCCTTTCCGCAAAAAAATGAAAAGCGCGCGCTTCTACCCTCTACAAAAGGAAACCTATTCACGTTACCAACAAAACTTTTATACCACGTGAAAGAGAATTTAATTGCCTAAAAATAACTTACCTTACATTATTATTTTTTGAGAATGGGGGAGGGAGCGAAGCAAAGATCGGAAATAAAACTTTCGCGCCTTACAGCTAAAATGAACTCTCGCAGTTGTTAATTTCAAATCTGCGCTTTAATTCCGGTATATTACCAATAAAATTGATTGTTTTGGGTGAATTGATGACTAAGCATGTTTAAAAAAATAATTTTTTAAATTTATTTATGAAATATTAGGTATTTTAGGCGAAAATTCAATATTTTTAAAAAAATGATAAATTAAATTATGGGAATTTTTTAATGAACGAATTTATAGGTTTTTTGCATTGCTGAATCCGAATTTCAAGTTCATTTTCATTTCAAAAGTCATCTTCACATCAAAAAATGCAAAAAATCTCAAATTTTCGCTCTTTGGTTCGGTTTTTCATTGATTTTCTCAAAAAATTATTCGTTTTTCGAAAAATAACAGTACACCAAATTAAAGTACATAAAATTTGCTATAAGATACACTGGTTCGTTTTTATTTTACAAAGAGCGGTGTACGCTTTAGAGGGTTTTAAAGAGCAGCGATTTTTTTTCTTTTCTACAAAAAAAGTGAAGAGCGCTTGCTTTCCCCCACTACAGCTCTAAATATATACACGTAACAGACACATATTTTATACCATAGGAAAGTACATTTAATTTCCTACAAAATGCACTACTCAACTTTCATTTTATAATGAGAGGAATTGACGCTAGAGCGCGCTGAATTACAGCTGTTTCTTGACTTTACACAGAAAAAAGAAAATCATTTTTCTTCAGAACTCTCTAAAGCGTACACCGCTTCTTGCGAAATAAAAACAAACCAGTGAATCTTATAGCAAATTTTACGTACTTTAATTTGGTGTACTGTAATATTTCGAAAAACTAATAATTTTTTGAGAAAATCGGTGAAAAACTGAACCAAAGAGCAAAAATTTGAGATTTTTTGCATTTTTTGATGTGAAGGTGACTTTTGAAATGAAAATGAACTTGAAATTCGGATTTAGCATTGCAAAAAACCTATAAATTCGTTCATTAAAAAATTCCCATAGTTTAATTTATGATTTTTTTAAAAATATTGAAATTTCGCCTAAAATACCTAATATTTCATAAATAAATTTAAAAAATTATTTTTTTAAACATGCTTAGTCATCAATTCACCCAAAACAACCAATTTTATTGGTAATATACCGGAATTAAAGCGCAGATTGGAAATTAACAACTGCGAGAGTTCGTTTTAGCTGTAAGGCGCGAAAGTTTTATTTCCGATCTTTGCTTCGCTCCCTCCCCCATTCTCAAAAAATAATAATTTAAGGTAAGTTATTTTTAGGCAATTAAATTCTCTTTCACGTGGTATAAAAGTTTTGTTGGTAACGTGAATAGGTTTCCTTTTGTAGAGGGTAGAAGCGCGCGCTTTTCATTTTTTTGCGGAAAGGCCAAAAAATCGCTGTTTTTCAGCGCGCTCTAGCGGCAGAACCACTCTTCAGAAAATCAATGATGAGTAGTGCATTTTGTAGGAAATTTTGTTTACTTCAACTTTATAATTGAGATTATCTTCGAGAAACTTATAGTTTTTGATGTATAAGCAAAAGATCGAAAAAAAGAGCAAAAATTTTGCGATTTTTTGCGATTTTCGATATGAAGCCGACCTCCCACGTGGCAGCAAACTTCATATTCGTATTCAGCGACCTCGAAAACATATAAAACCGTCGAAAAAAAAAACTTCTATATGAAAGTTTTGAAAAAAACCCCATTTGACTGGGCTAATAGATATCGTAAATATTCGATAGAATATTTAGTTGTTTCTTCGTTCAATATATTTTGCTCTTTATTTTTTAGAGAAATACACTCTTTGAAAACCATCTGGTTTTAATTCTAAAATTAATTGTTTTAAATTTCACATGACAAAATATATACATGATTGTAATGCTAATTCTTTTTTTAGGTTCAATAAAGAAGTTCATGCTGTCCTAACCGACAAAAGGTAAGATATATAATATTTCCTGATGTTTATCTGTAGGTATTAAGTATTTTAAGAACTTTTCTTCACTTGAATGCAAGTGAACATCAAATATTATATTACAATGTGAAACAATTCAGCGAACAATAAAAGCGAAAGATAAATTTTTATGAAGCATGATACAATAAATTTTAAAAAATGATTTTCTTATTAAAAGTATATTTAATTTTCTAAAACGATTCTAAAACTAAAAATAAAAATAAAAATAATTTTAAAATTAAATACCGTTAAAAGTAAAACAACTGTACCTATTTAAATTAAGTATTTACGTCCAAACGTTTAGAACAAATAAATTTCCAAGCAAAATGTGAACCTATTTTCAAGCTTTATCCGAGCGATAAAATACCGCCGAAACCTTAAATGACTCGAATAATGACAAAATAAACCCTCGGACAAAATAAATCTCCATCTATATCCTTTCCAAAGCACTTCTTGACAATAAAACCCTTTAGTTTTGAGCGATCCATTTGGAGAATTTCATAGACTGCCGTAAAACCCTTAACCTCCCAAATCATAAATTTCCTTTATACCCCTTTCCGCTACAAAACACCACCCTTTATATATAAAAGCCGCCTCCCTTTTTATCTCTACCCTACCCCTGAGAATTCCGCTCAAAAACTTTGTTTACCACATTCTCTATAAGGGGGGGGGGGGGTCAACACCGATCTACTCAGGCGAGTCGAAACCCTGCTAGATTTCAAAAGAACCAACTAACTAGACTAAAAAAAGTTCGATTTTCGGGGCCTAAACACAAAGGGGCATGAGGATCCCCCCAAATCAGTTCAAAAGGCAATCAATCAGACCGCTTTATGTAGCGGAACGTAAAAAAGCTGATTGTTTTGTTCTTCTATCTATAACCGAGACTGAAAAAAGCCGGGTAGCAAACGATCGATAACCGTTCTTTTCCACCCCCGCGTGGAAACATTAACACTCCGAATGTTTCTCGAGGGCTTTCCCCCGTCTTGTCCCCTTTTTTATTTGCCCCACCTGGGGTAATTTTTTTAGGCCTCTTGTTTAGTCTTGGGTGGAGAATTGTTGTCTTTTTTTTTGTTGGCGTTGCGTTTTGGGGGGCGCTATTTGTTGGGTGAGTGGAGCTCAGGGAAGTGCTTTTTGCGTTTAGATCTTTTTTGGGAAAACGATCTAAACATTTTACCCTTGATTCATTCGGCTATTTTAGGTTGGCTGAAGCATTGCATCGTTTTGTTTTGGGACTTAGGATTTTCTTTTTTGAAATTTATACCTACGAACCACGAACCACTTATTGGTCTAACTCATTAATTAGCCGTGCTTGTTTAGCTTGTTCATCATTTGAGCTTTAAAGGCTGATATTTTATCGCTGCTTCATCCTTAAACTTCTCCTTTCACCTAACCTTCAAGTGACTTATTTTGAATTACATATAATGTTTTTTATATTAATAATTAATTTAATATTTTATATCATTTATAGATGTATCAATAATTTAATAATTATCATTAATTAGTTCAGTGTTTTCAATTGGGACGTGTTGGTCAGCTTGTTTAAATTTTTAATGAAATGATACTTAATTATTAGCATTAAATTAGCATTTTGTTGTCTACTAAGGAACTATATTATAAGTAATTTATATCTTCATAAAATATGATTTGTAGTTCAAAATTGTTGCTCACAATACAACTTTATGATTATCTACAGAATGCAGTTTTTTGGAAAGAAACCATACAAACATCTTACTTATACGAATTGATAAAAATAAACATTTTAAGCATACTAATCAAGATACTTCATATTCTCTATCTCTTTTAATCAACTAATAACTGTTTCACGTTAACGACTTCACTATCTTCTTTTAGATGCTTTATTTATAATTTCTCCTAGCTCATCTCTTTTTAAATTTGTAAATATGTACACTAAACAGCATGCATTTTAATTAGGATTCTATTATCTCTAATTAACATATACAACAAAGTGCTTATTGTATTAAAGTCCCCGTTAATTTGGCAGTCAAATATTTTAATCAATAGCGTAAAAGAAAGGAACAGAGTACAAGTAACCTCGAACTATTACTTTTCACCAGTCACGAACCATAAACATCATCAACTGTTAAATAACATCAACGCAGTTCCTTGTTTATGTATGACCTAAAGAAAAAGAAAGGAATTTCGAGCAATTAAGATGAGTTTTTTATACACTCGTTAATGAGTTTAAACCAGACCCTGGTATTTCACTTAATGAAAATCGATAACTTCAAAAATGCTGTTTTTTTTTCTCCACTGCCCCCTGTTCATTTTTTTCTCTCTATTATCATTGCAACTGAAGCTGTGATTAATGATAGGGACTTTTATTAGCTTCTGGTCTTGACATTTTTATGTAGCGTAATTTTTCCGTTCTTGTGGCGAAACTAGGGTAAAGACTTGCTTAGATTGAGAGGAGAGACATGGTCTGGGGATCACCTTTGTTGAACCTATGACAATGAGGTATTTATCTGAATTAAAAGCGCACATCCTTTAAATAAAATGTTTTTTTTTAGATATTTTCCATCATAAAAGGAAATTCTTTTTTTTGTGTTATTGATTAACATGTTAGTAGTGAATGATGCGCATATTTAACGTATAATGAAGAGCTTTTTTTTCTCCCTCATTCCTAATTGCTTTGCTGATAATGCCTGTTTTTTCTGTCTCTTTTGGGTTGTCATGATTTTAAAATCACCAAATGACGTTTTTAAAGAATGCGTATAATGCAAAAGTTAAAATTGATGCAAACAATAATAACAGTATGAATTTATATTATGTAATTAATGGTTGATTATATAAAATATGATGGGAAAAATGTAAAAACTAAAACACTGATTACATCTATAGACCTTTCGAATTTATAGTATCTTTTTCATAAATGAGTGCTTGTATTTTACATGGATTATTATTCAGATTCGTTGCATAAAATACATCATATAGAAGAAAAACGTTTATTGACAAAATAAGTCTGTAATGGTCTCATGGTTAAAATGCTACATATTGTAAAGCATATAGGAAACTTAAAAAATGGAAAATGATAAGTTTCTTGAAATTCTTGTACATTAGAAAACGTATGAAAACAAAAATAATAAACTCACAGTTAAAAAGTTTTTGATAAAGTAGTTTTTTACCAACCCCTCACATTCATTTTGTGTGACAGCTTCAACAAATATGGAAATATGGTTGGTACACATAATAGTTTTTTTTTTCAATTCTAAATATTAGTCAAAGCAGAGGTCTTTATAATTTTAACATCTTATAAAAATGCCAAAGGGCAAGTGAAGATAAATTATCCCTCCAAAAAGCTCATTATCACAAAGATTTTTATACTACTTTTAATAATAGGATTCGTTAAATTAACGGCAAACAAATGTGTCACTTTTTTTTTTAATAAATCCTTTATTTTGATAGTAAGCTTAATGCAACATTAGGGGCCGTTCAAATATTACGTATTTGCTTATTTTTATTGATAAAGAGGAAGATGGATATGAGTTATATTTGGTTGTATTTTCGAAAATATCTTGTAATTTGAAAAAAAAATCCAACAACCCAGTTTAATTTTAAAGTTTTAAGGAATAAAGCATTCAATTTTGATTTCAAGTCAAGTTAGTTTTTCATTGAAATTAATTGAATTTTTTAAATTAGCTCATTGCTAAGTGTTTTGTACCAAAATAAACGGTAGTGGGGTTATGAAGTTATTTAAGTTATGAGAGTGGGTTTAACGATTTTCTTATTTTTGGTTACAAAAAGAAATGAGGGGGTTGGCAATTGTCAAAAAACATGCTTACCCCCTATTTGAACGACTTCCTAAGATAAAATATTCGTTATGAGAAGAAATCACACTGATCATGGTTTGTTAAGCTTGTTGTTCACAAACATGACTAACTGGTATACAAATGATGGCAACCTCATTTTTTATTTAAAAAATATAATAAACTAGCTGATTTACCCGGCCTTGCACGGGTTGGGTTGTTAAATATTTTTAAAAGGTTTATCAAGGTTATCATTTCTTTTTCTGGATTAGCAGTCACTTATCATCCCGTCGTGCCCGTCGTCTTTTTCATCCCGGTTCGATACTGTGAAAATATAACCCTAACACATCCCTTCCCGCATTTAACTTTGGCTGTAAAAGAACAATCCAATTGAAATCATCAGGTTTACAAAGTTATATGTCTTTACTTTTTCTGGATTACCAGTCACTTATGTCCCCGTCGTCTTTTTCATCCCGGTTCGATACTGTGAAAACATACCCTAACCCGCATCCCGTCCCGCATTTAACTTTGGCTGTTACCTTGGCTGTAAAAGAACAATCTATTTGAGATCATCAGGTTTATCAAGTTATCAAAGATTTATCGAGTTATATGTCTTTACTTTTTCTGAATTAACACTTGTCGTCCCCGTCGTCTTTTTCATCCCTGTTCCTTACTGTGAAAATATACCCTAACTCATCCCGTCCCGCATTTAACTTTGGCTGTAAAACCTATTAAAATCAACAGTCTTTTGAAATCCAGTGTTTAAAACCTTAAACAAATTTATATGAAGTATCTCCGGTGTTCTTTTAAAATTCCGCATATGTTTTTATAAATCACTCGATAATAACTTAGCAAGTAAAAATTACAACCCTCTTAAAGCCTTGGGAATAATTTCCTACCGGATGTTAGAAACCGTTTCTTATGAAATTTTTCATCGTTTTCCAAAAAGGATATTAACTTAACCAAAAAATATAATCCCGATGAGTAATTTAGTCAACAACTCCCGCTAAAGCAAAACATTAAACATAATCTAATTTAATTTTAATTCAAAAATGATAAATATACGTTTTTTATTTGTATGATACATCTTAAAAAAAATTATCAAAATAATAAATAGTTAAATCTCATTTTCATTTGTTATGATAGCCAACTTCTTTTAAAGCTATTACTTTGAAAAAGTAAAAACGGATTGCTAGTAATAAACATTTAATAAAACCTAGTGAATAAGTCTAGTAAACCACAATGAAATAATTTCAGCTCAGTTTCTATAGAAACCAGTTATTTTAGCTTTTCCATAAATGTATTTATTTTAGAAAAAAATTAATATTACAAATAAAGGAAAATGTTGTTTCAAAATTAATTATTTGAATTTATATGTTTCCTGAAAAGTGTTATAATTTTTAAACAGGAATTTACACTGTTTTTCGTCTTAATTTGTAATAAATTATGAAATTTTTGAAATTATATTTCAACAAATGAGGCAAGACGACACCTTAATATAGAGTTGTAAACCCTGCATTTTACGCATTTCAACAATGCATAATGCTATTTCAATGGGAAAAACGGAGTAGAAAAAGCGCCGAAAAACAGGGAAGGAGTCGTTCGATTTTTAAATCCGTTCTTAGTGCGCGTCGCATAGCTGAGAGGAACGTCTCTGTCAAATTTCAAGCCTCTGGGTCCAGTAGTTTCGGAGATTCCGTGTTGAGTGTTTGTCACTTACCAGTGAGTCAGTCAGTCAGTCAGTCAGTCAGTCAGTCAGTCAGTGGTATTTGGATTTTATAGATATAGATAGATGTAAGACTGTAATATTAGAGTAAGAAATAACAATTTCAAAAGTAAAAAAAAAACGTGAAAAATTATATTTTTAAAAAACTAGGGGGCCTGCCCCCTGCTCGCTATCGCTCACCAACCCCCGGAACTACTTCGCAGTTCTTTTTAGATCGCTTCGCGATCTCAGCGAGCAAAGCTCGCTTGTTCCATCTTACCAATCACCCCGCTGGTCGGCTTAATTAATGCTCCTTTACAACCGAAACTACTTATCACTCTTGCTGATAAATAATTTAATCCAAATCACCCCGAAAAAAACTATTGCTGAAATATTACTTTCCTAACTTAAATTGAAAATAAAAGAGATCACACATAGTGAGCTATCGCTCACCAACCCTCTTAACTGCTTCGCAGTTCTTCTCAGATCGCTTCGCGATCTTAGCGAGCAGAGCTCGCTTGTTCATCTCAACAATCCAGCAGAAGCCTTTTCTCGGCTTAATTAAGCCTCTTGTAATACCGAAAATACCTCTCTCTTGCTTATCAATAATTTAATTGAAATGTTAAAAAAATATTCAGCAAGTCTACTAATAACCATCAACCACATTGTAGAAAAAAGCATTGTTGAAAAGAAAAGAAATCAGACTCATCAATAAAACACTCATAAAACTCGTCTGTTTCTCTAGTGAACGGCGAGAAAGAGAAGAAAAAATTGAAACTTTGAATCTTAATAATTCTAAAACTAATTAGTATTTTTGAAAAAACAAAAAGCCAATATTTTTATAAAAATTATTTCTATGTGTCTTTAAAATATCATAGTTCTACTGTGATTAGTTTTGCTTTTATAACGAAAAAACAGAAAAATTGTCAAAATTTTCGAAACTTTAAAACTTAATTACTCCAAAACTAATTCGAAATTCGAAAAAAGGGCGACGTGGTGCAAAACTGCACATCTAAGAGTATGTGTCTGCAAAAAATCATATTTCTGCTGCTAATAGATTTTGCTGGGGGCGAACTCGCAGCAGAAAAAAATAATTTTCGACTTTGACATTAAATAACTCTAGAACTAATTATCTCATCTATTAGTTTTTAGAACGAAAACGATCCTCATACATTTGAATAGAAATGTTTAAAATTTCACAAATTTCCGTGGAATAGTTTTTGCGTAGTGAGAGTTCAAAGTGTTCAAAAATAAAATTTTCAAAAGCAGCGGCAGCGGCGGCCGCGGCCGCGGCGGCGGCGGCGGTCACTGTTACTTTTTTTTAATATAGAGAGATAACGAATAAGTTAGAAAAATTGTTTAAACTAATAATGTGATTACATTTAAACCATCTATAAAGCTACGGAGAAAATTTACAAATAGTTCGACAAATGTTCGAATTTCTTTCCGTTGTAGTCTTAACCGTATTTGAGCATCAGTCTCGAATTTAGAAAGCTGGAGATAAAACTCTTCTACATCACTTCAAAATTACGCATAATAATCTTTAATGATCTTCTCTATACAAAGATGTCTATCCTTCAGAACCGTTCCAGACTATTTAAATTGCGAGGATGAGACCCACCCTCATCTTCCTCATCCCCATCACTCATCCCTCGATCAGCATCCGGGATGAGGAGGAAGCTCTGGGCAAATACGATGACGATCAGCCTTCCTTCCGTAGAGTTATAAATGCATAGAGAGCGCATTGAACATTTATCTCCATTGCAGAGAAAGTGGTCATCGTCTCTTTCAACAGCTGGTTTAAGTAAATAGGCCACAAAATTGCTTTGATTTTTACACTTTAGTTGCAAGGCCAAGGTTTACGATGCTGATATTCGTTTTCTTGACCGGAGGTCTTACGGTACAATGCATATGTCCAGGTTGGGTGGTCACCAGTCAGTCTAATGCGGGCCACCGAAAATATAATTCCCAAGCATGATTGGTGGCTTGGTTTTCAATTGCTTCGCCCACCCAAAAGATATTCAAAAAACCAATTGCGCACACACGCGACAATATTCAACTACCAAACTTCTCAAATTTTTTTTCGTTTTTAATTGTTTAAGGGGAAACGGAAATGGCTTAAATATATTTAGGATTCTTCATATTTCCTACTGTGATGCATTTCTACTTAAAATTTACCTCTAATTACATCATTTGAATGTTGTTCCTTCTAAAACAACACTGTTTTATAATTTAATAAATTTAGTGAAAACTCATTTTGAATTGTGTGAAATTTTATTTTCACTGATTGATTCGACACTACTTTTTCTCCACTAAGGATTTGCTTGCTTCTTTCCCTACCATTTTTATGAAAGAGAATGCGTTTTTTCTCTGCCCGAAACCCACCCGTCTAACTTCCCGCATTAAGTATTTCTTTATGCCAACTACCCTGTGGCACGCAGGTTGTCCATATTAAAGAGCTGTCAATGCATTGTACCTCTATCGCTCAGCTAGAGGCACTGGAGATAACCACCTTGCGAATCACGAGTCATCGACCAGGTGGGGAGATTTAAAGCGTGGGTGTAGGGATTTAGGACGGGCTTTCTGTGAAGGTGATTATAGCGGTATTTGAGAGCGAACGGTGAGAAGTCTGAAAGTTTTTTCTCAGATGCGTGGAGGTTTTTTTTTATGTGTTAAAAGGGGGTGATTTGACGGTTTTGCTTAGCGAGAGAGGGAGTTTGAACTGGATGGTTATGTGTTTGGTTCATTATAAAGTTACATAGAGTTTTAAAGTGTAATGTTTGGTCGATTATTTAAAAGCTAAAACTATTCTGATGGAAGGGGATGGTTTATCAACATTTCAAGTATGATTTAGGGTAGTGGCACCAGTAACTGACAGAGCACCAGTAACTGACACTTTGAGATTTAATTCATAATAATAAGATTTGTATTGTGAACTTGAAATAAATCATGGTCTCTCTTAATATTTTAGACATTTATCTTTATCTTTATGCAGTATTTATTTTATACCAAGAGGTTTTAAGTTTAATAAATTGAGAATTCCCATTTCATGTTAAGAAACTTCCGATTTTCAGAGGTTGGCTTAAGGCTGAAATTAAGGACACACATTTTTGATTAGGGTCTAATTTAATCAAATTTTCTTTTTGAAACCTATTTTAACATGAAATGTATCTGATAATAGTACATAAATTCATGCCACAGAGTTATTTTTGTAAAAAAATATTTTTTTATTTATTTTAAATGGGGTGTCAGTTACTGGATCTAAAAAATGAATTTCACCAGTAACTGACATGGGTGTCAGTTACTGGTGTTTCAGTGAAATTCAAGGTAATTGATTGAAAATTCTAGGGAATATGGTGAAAGCTATTTAGAATAAAGTTGTGCAGTTAAATTTTTAAAATTTAATATTTTTCCAGTAACTGACACCCTGTCAGTTATTGGTTCTGCCCTATGTCAGTTATTGGTATTGGAATATAGCAGTGTTTTTATTCTGCTTATATCGTAACAAATCATTAGATGGTAGGAAATAGAATGGACCATTTTCACAAACGATTTGTAATTACATTTTTAAATACTCAGAAACCAACTTTCCTAAAAGTAACATTTAAATTATTTAAGTAAATCAACTATTTTTATGAAAACAGATAGAAAACTTTCCTCTTTGTTTGTACTTATAATTTAGTTTAAATATAATTTGTGTGCAATTTTCTATTAATAAATTCTTATTAATGCGAAATTGTTTGACTTAGTATCATTTTTATATAGTAATATGGTATTCTTATAATATCCCATAAAGGGCCCTTTTTAAATGTAGTATTTTGATTTAAAATACCCTTTTTTGCCTGATATTTTCCTTCATATTTTGTAAAATTACTTAAAAAATAAAATATTTGTTTTATTATATTATGTTTTCTACAAAAATAATGTAGCATATAAAAAACAGCTTATTTATTAAAGGTATTTCAAAGTGTCAGTTACTGGTTCAGGAGGTGTCAGTTATTGGTTCGAAAATTTTCCCAGGGTGTCAGTTACTGGTGCTTCGACCATGCCAACTTAAAAAATATTTTAAAAATAGAAAAAAATTACTTAGACTAACAAATTGTGCTCTAAATAAATATTGAAACTTCATTTAATTTTTCGGAACAAACGGTTTTTTCCTGGATAATTTTAATAAGTAGCAATAGCTAATTATTTCAAAAATTGCTCTTAAAGTGCCAGTTACTGGTGCCACTACCCTATATTGGTTTAAAAAGTTTGAAGACTTATTATTTAAAGTGTTTTAAAAATAATTATTTGGTCCAGTTATTTTTAAGACTTTCTTAGAGGCCGTTTGAATTTGTAGAATTAATAGTAAACTTTGCATGTTTAAATTCTAGTACTAAAAAACTAAATGTAAATAGACTTGAAAAATAAAATATAGATAAAATATAAAAAGATCAGAAATAGACGAAAACATTATTTGAAACTATAAAGTATTTTTCATCTTTAAAAAACTTAATCAGAATAAAATAAAATTATCTATAGAATATAAATAAACTCCTGTATTGGCATGCGTTTGAATAATTATCAAAATGCACACTTATATTTCACCTGTTAATTCATTCATTAGATTTTAGGTACTTTAATTGTAATAATATTTAAACGGATTACAGTAGAGAGTTTCACTGACACACAAAAAAAGAAAACATTCTAAATTTACAAAAGAAAATTGGCACCAGGATTTAACGCTTACGGCATGAAAGCCTCGACATCCTATCAATCCATTAACCCACCCCTATAAAGGAACCCCGTTATTGGCTTATTAATGAATGGCGATTGATCTATCATCATTAGCTCCCAGGCTTTTACTTCCTTTTATCAAATTAGGGATTGGGTCTTTGGGGAGCGATATCAGAAGTTAAGATTGAATGCGTCGTTTAGGGGGGAATGCCATGTATCATGAGCTATCATCTTCATGTGATTTTGGGTGTGATACTTAGCACTATCTTTGAGTGCTATTCACAAATTACGTAAAGCAATTTTCAGTGGTTTTATATCCAGCTCTTAGTGTCACAGGATGTAATAGTTCATTACAGTGGCCTCTCTTTGTGATGTCACATATTGGACATAAGTAATATCAAACATAATTTAAAAATCTCGGATGGATCTTTGAATGCTATTCTCAAATTACGTTACGCAATTTTCAGGAATTTTATATTCCTCCTTTTGTGTCAAAGAATTTAATATTTCATTACAGTGTCCTCTCTTTGGGATGTCACATTGTCACACTATGGGCATTTCAAACATACTTCACTTTATTTTCTTTGCTTGAGAATTAGTTAACTTTTTACTGCTGTTACATCAAAAGTATGAGTTAAAAAAAATCCTATTTTAGAATTTTAAAAGCAGTGAAAAACGTTATAAAGGGTAAGGTCCCAAATGTTTGAAATCCACCTCCTTCCATGTAAGATTGTGTCACGTATGCAGGGAATTTCCCCGAAACATGTGGCTTAATTCTTAAATGCCCCTTTTGGCAGCGTTAAATGAGCTTATTATAAAGGTATGGTTTTCTTCGATGATACAGCGTATTTTACAAATAATAAAAAGTTACAATTTGAGATATTATTGATTATCTTGTTAATTTAACTATAGAAACCTAATTTTCATTCACTCATGGATGATAAGTTGTTTTTTAAACAAGGGAAAATGTTGTATTGTTTGATAAAACTTTAAGGGATGAGCTTCGTAAATTTAAAATTAACGTGTCCTGAAGCATAGTTTTGTTGTGAAACCATAGCTAATACCTAAAAGATAGAAATAATAATTAAAATGTGTATCACATGCTTATTATCTTCAATTAAGTTTTGATTGTGAATTATACAAATTTATGCCCATATGTTTAAGTTTATTTCTCGATATAAAGTTCATTTTAATTACAAATGAAAGTTTTAGTTCTTATGAAACAAAACAAAAAAGTGAAATAGAAAACTACGTGTGCTTGTTTAAATAACTCCCTGCAGAGATAAAGAGAAGATTTTTTTCTTCTTTGTGACCACTTTTGGAAAATGCAATCAATCACAGTCTTAGAACACATCAAATCTAAGAAACAATTTTTTACCGGACAGATGTCGATTTGACCGGTTTCCTTTACTATCCATCAAACTTTTTGAAATACGTTTTTCTTATTCGCTTTGAGTGGCATAGAAACTTAAATGTTTTAGGAAGAATAGGTTTATTTTAGATAAACTTTTATGTCGATTTCGACTTCCTTTCGAGCGGAATCAATCTTTTTCTTATTGAAGCTTCAGTTAGAAAAAGTTTTCTGTAAAGGGTATAATATTTCATATCACTCTTGTAAGAGAACACTTATTTATATCAAAATACTTCAAGCTATCGAATATTGCCATTTTCTTTAAAATATCCTGATATCTTAATGGTTTCTAATTGCATTAATCATTTGAGTAGGTAGCCAAGTTTAGTGAAAACACTAATGAAAGATAAGAAATTAGATATACTGTTCACTAACGCTTTTTCTTTGGGTATGGAATGACGTTGAATGAAAAGTTTACTATGCGTTGTGGATAAAATTATTGGGATTTCTGAAAATAGTATTTGGCAAACATCTGGTAAAATATGTACTTAAATAAATTTACCTGTAAATATTCACTCTTTTCACTTTTAAACTTTCTGTGTTGAAAAATGAAGTTTGAAAGAATATGAAAGAATATCTTTTTAAAATAGTTAACTTACAGAGCTAAAACAACAAACTTCAGTAGTTCTTTCGTGATCCATCAAAGATTGAGTCAATCAATCAAAGTCTAGATTATGTGACTTCAAAAAAATATTTTTCACCAAATATTCTTAAGAAAACTCAAAAATTTTTCACAAAAAAAAATTCTCTCAATTTACACCAAGCAAAAGTTGATGGGGCATTAACTTTCAGCCTCTTCGACTTAAGAATACGTAGCTTCTTTAAACTTAACACTTCCAAAAAAAAAACCACATCCATCCACAAAAATGAACTTTTGACGTTCATCTACTAGTCTCAACCGAAAAAAAAAATGCTCATCCACACGTAACCAGCAATCACGAAACCCCATTTCTCCAAACTTCCTTTTTTTCGAACATCAATACCACTCCCTAATCGTCACACTTCATCACAGTCTCTGCAACTTTAATTGGGATTCAGATTCCCAAGCTTCGAATCTCCGCCCCATTTGTCAACACTTCTCCGGTTTTTCTCCCGTTTTTGTCCCCGGAGACGATCTCCGGCTCTTCGCTAATGAAGATATTCAGGCCCACAAAGGGAGAAAAGGATAGAGGAAATATGATGTAGAGCGCGCTTTGTGTGGCAGCCGTGCGTGACGACGTGTTTGGTGGCAAAAATAAGTTGTTTAGTTTCATGGATTCTGAATAGAAAGTAGATATCTGTACAAGGGAAATGGACGGAAAGGGGCACTGGTAGTTTTCTAAATGAAAGAAAACAATGACAAATATTTCATTGAGAACATATTCCATCTAAGTGGGTTTTTAATTCGCGGGGATTTTACAACGCCACGTCTTTGGAAGAAACTCACTTACAACAATTTTTTAGGTTGTTACCGAGGAAATGCTCAGCAAGAAGGCTTGACATTATGTAATAGAAACACTCCAAATTCCATTTGAGACATTTCCTATTTGGTGATGATTTTGGTATTGTATCCATGAGTAGTTTACAATGTGATTGAGACATCTTCGGTAACTCTTACGGTATTGTCTTGGTGGTACAGGTCTACTTCTGGAAATATTGCAATACCATGTACAGAAGCAAGGATTGCAGAGTAATTGAAGATGTGGGATATCGTCAGCTCGGTACAGTTGTCCCTATTGGTTTAACCCAGTATTTTTGGAAGAAAATAGTCGGAGTAGAAAAGAAGTTGATGAGGCTTTTATAGTCAGATCTTTGCTCAGCTGGTTTCCTGAATAGCTTTAGATATGCGAGGCATGTGAATCAAAATCTCGAATGCTCAATACGAATACATCTTGTTGCCCGTTTTAGGGCGGGATTTTATGGTTCAATAAACTTAACGTGATAGTAACATCTTAGAAAAAAAATATTCTTCTCCTCAATATTGGCAGCGACAGGAGTATACGGTCCTGCCATTGGTTGAAGGTGTTACTACGTAATAGCCCATCCATTACAAAATATATTTTCAGAGCCCTCATTGACATGCAATGACCACGTTCGCTACAATAGTAGCAAGTATTCAAAACTCGCTCTACATCATAACGACTCTACGGAGAAAAGCAATGAGAGGAGACACAGAGGGAACGAGGGGCAGGTTTATGTCCCCTCCCATTAACCAGAGGTTCGGTATAAATCGATGTGATACATCATCTTGGATTCCTCGACCTTAATACGGGTCTCATCAACTTGCCTGGGCATGGACTTGCTTTTTTTTCGCTCTCTGGTGAAGGATAGTGTTGCTTTTCCGTATCTTCCTCGGTTTCTTTTTTTCAGGATGGTTCGTGTAGTAATAATAATAATATCCAGCCTTGAGTGGTGACACATATGGTGGATTGTAGATGAATGGATAGTTTTTTATTTTGGTTGTAGTATAATCTTAATGAAAGGATGGGTTTTTAGAGGGATGGTAGTTTTTTTTTGTTTGATCTCTTGTGGATGAAGTGCAAAAGTTGTGGTCTAGCTAGACTGAAAGTTTTCAGTTGTTGTTTTTTTCGTCGCTTCCTGTTCCATCAATTTTGGATTTATGCACAGTTTTATGGGTAAAATATTCTTCTTGAGAATTGGTCGTCTTTTGATTTGTTTGACTTTGTCTTGATTTGACAAAGTCTTTGATTTGACTTTGATTTGCTTGTAATCAATAAAAATTAGGGTGCTATTTTGGATTATTTGGACTGAAATGAAACTTTTTGTGATCAGTAAAAATCTAATTATTCGTATTACCTTCGTCCACTGTTTTAACCAAAACCCAAACCGTTTCAAAAAGCATGTATTCACTAATTATGCCATTACATTTCCTATTATTATTGATAAACAAAGCAGAAATATATAAATGTATTTGTAACTATTTTGGGTTTAACGATAATTAATGGTAACTTAGTTTAAATTAGTTGTGATGTTTTGGTAATGCAAGTTTATGGTTTAGTTGACAGTTTTGGTTGATGTAAATACTTTCATGCTTAATTTTGAATAAAATAATTTTAAATTATAGTGAACGATATTTATAACCACTGTAGAAAATGTTTCGTAATTTTGCTATTTTTACCTATCTAGTTTAATATAGTGCTAAAATTGTGTGATATTAAAAAATAAATGTAATTTAACTAATGGAAACAAATATATTTGTTCAAAATTTTTAGATCAAAAACATACTTTTAACAATTATCTTTCTTGGTTCTTATGAAAAAGTAAAACATGGGGTTAAGTTTTTGGTTCAGTATAGAATTTAGATTCCCTTAAAAACTTTTATTAGTAAAATATATGTCTTTAATGAAAGTTTAAAAGTGTTTAAGTTTTCTGGTAGGCTAGTAAAACTTTCTGGCCTAGGTTGCATATTATGAACACCATAATATTTATCTTTTTTGAACATTTAGTTTTTATCAAGGGATATTATTATTCGAAACCGATAACCTTTTTATTTACAACCAATATCGGAATATAAGGCCTGTTATTCATTTCATACGTACAAAAATTACATAAACATTAGGGTGGTCCTTATTTTTAAAGTTTGGAAATCTTTATGCGTCGCCCCCCCCCCCCAAATTTTTCCATCATACAAATAAATGATTTTTGCAAAATTTTAGCTCAATCAAAAAATAATAACACGTGCCCCCCAGGCCTCAAAGTTTCAAAAAAGTGCTGATTTTTTTCAATTTTTTTTAATTGAATTTTTTTTAGCTGAATTTTTTTGCTTGGTACAAATCGTATGAACACACTCAAGGGAGTTTTTGAATTCCCATGAGTGAATCGCTTTTTTTGTTAAATTACATAGAATGTTAAGGGAGTTGCCAAAATTTCGAAAATTTTTATTTTTTTCTACATGATCAAATTTTATTTTCTGCTTGAAATTCGGCAGAAATGTTTATTTTGGGAGTTGGAAAACTTTAAATTTAATTAATAACATTTCCTTTCAGATTTTTTTTTTGATTTAATTTTTTCCCCATTTTTTTAATTTTGAAATTTTTTTTTTAAGAAAGGCAGTTATGTTGCACATCAAATCAAAGATAATAAAATTACTAACAAAATGGCACTAAATTCAGGTTTTTAAGTTGTATAGTTCTGAAGTTATTAGCTGTTTTAAAATGCGGAAAAAACAACTTTACAAGAGTTATTTTTACTTTAAAAAATTTTTACTACCGAAAGAGGGGTGATAGAAGAATGGAATCTGGAACATTATAACTATAACTATGTTAGATTTTCATAAAAAAATCAAGAAGAATATGGGATGGTTTAATCTTTTTTTTTTGATGTTTTGTAAAAAAAATCAGCACTTTTTTGAAACTTTAAGGCCTGGGGGGCACGTGTTATTATTATCCGAATGAGCTTAAATTTTGCATACATTATTATTTTCTATAGTGACACAAAACTAGGGGGCGATACGAACGCAATTCCCTAAAAAACATTTTACCATACAAATAAGGACCACCCTAATAAACATCTTTGTGACATGCCCCTTTAAACTGATTTTCTCCTATCTGATTCATTTTAAACTCTTCTTTCTTTTTTCCTTATCAGTCTGCATAATGTATTTTCTTTCCATGGTAATTACTAACTGCCATAAAATTCTTTGAGAGCACGGTTATTAAAATGCATTATGAAACACTCCAGCATCTGTCAGAGAAAACTGCAGAGTTTGGAAAATCATCAATTACCTTTCGCAGTTTCAGGAGGAGCTCCTTCATAATTACCCAGTGATAATTTCTAATTAATGGTGTTCTAAGCGTAATTACTGTTTACACACAGCGAGAGGAGACTGTTGGTAGAGGATACCAAAGGAGACATAATTATTGTTGACTTTCATGAACTAATTGTTTAGTCTATACTTTGAGGATTCCTCCTCTCTCTCCCCTCTCAATGTCGTGAATATTAGGTAATGATGGTTAAGTTTGAGAGGAACTGAGTGTTTTCAGTATTTATGTTATGCTTTCTTTTAAATTGTAAAGAGCGCCTTTATTTTAAGTGACAATTATTTTAGATTATTTTAATTTAAAAAAAAGGTTATTTTTATTATTAGTTAGTTAAAAGTTATTAATATTTAAGTCTCATTAATTTTTTTCGTTAAATTCCTCCTCATTTTTAAAGATTCAATGAATGCTACGTTTACTTTTCTTTATAAGTATGTTTATTTACATGATTAGCAATCATTTGCATGATTAACAACTCTTCATTTTAGGTGAATATTTTTTAGAAATTTATTTATTTATAATGTTAATTTCATAAAAAGCCTTTTGAGCCCCAAGAGGGCTTGTAGCCCTGCGTATCACTAGTATACAGAACCAACAAAACCTACTATTATTTTATTAAGAGTAATGTACGTAACATTAAGTCTCATCAATTTAAATTCATACACTTTTTTTTAAAGGTGTGAAAAATATTACGTTTTATTTTACATCATCATAACATTAATTTACATCATTACGCAAAAATATAATAAGATTATAATTAATTTTTGACATAAAACCATTGAAATTTAACACACACTTATCTAAACGCTTGAAAGGGAATCGTTTTATCCTCCCCACTAGCAGAGAAAAATACTTTCATTTAATTGTCGCCAACAAACCTTGTATTAAAACAACGGATTAGTTAGGAATTAGTGTTGAAGAAAACACACATCCATACTTAAAGCTTAATCCCTGCTTAATGAGTTTTCTCCCCAAACGCTTGCATTGGGCCATAAGGATTAGGAAACAATTTCAACCTCCTACGCGTGTTAACGTAAATGTTTCGTGTCTTCGGCTTTGAAAATAATGTTAAGATATCATCCCTTATTTGTTAAGGTTTTGTAAACTTTTAGTCACGAAGCATTAGAGTGGGTAGAAAAATGGTTCTTTTGTTTTGAAAGGGGTAATGAAGTTTTTTTTTACCCCCAGAATTTCAGATATGTTTATGCGTTATTCATAGAACTCTGGAATTTACGATGCTTAAAATTTTTGTAACTTGTGTATATAGATATTTTTTTCTAGATTTTGAACTTTCTCTAAACAGATATTTTTACTTAAAGCAGAAATTACTACGAGTGGATGAAAAGCCTAGGAGTAGAACCCTAGTATAGCACAGCTCATACCAAATATATTAAGTTTACGTAAATGCTACTAGAAGTAAACGTATTTTGGCTATACATGACAAAAATTGGACGACTCTTGAACGTATATAACAGCAATATGTGAAGTGTTTATGAAGCGTGGTGGATAAATTTACACCTAAATGATGAAAATTTACTTACAAAAAATTCTGAGAGGTTTGATATCATGCATATTATGATTTATCTCTGATAAATCTAGCTTTGTACCCAGAAAATAACCCCCACTGTAACTTGTACCCCTTCCTTCTAGTCTAAACCGCAAATTATGCATAAATTGCATTGTAAAAACAGTTTTCTACTAAATTTCATATTAACAGGTATTACAACATTTAAATCTCATATGGTCTAGATATTCACTAGACCAGACGGGGATTAGTACAGCCCCCACTTACATTTAAAAGGGAACCATATTTTCGAATCAGTTTTTAAAATTAACGTAAGCGATAAACTTCTAAACAATTAAAACACAGCTATGAATAATTCAATTTCCAAAACCCTATTTACAGCTGATTGCTCCTTAAATCAGTTTAAAAGAGTCCTTATATTATGAATATTGAACTATTTAGTCCTTTATAAAGGTCTATCTAGTAATTTTAGCTCATTTAAATACAGTTTAAATTTAACTTCTGTATTATTTCCGCTGAAGTCTACTTTTTAAACCGAGCAGTTGAAAATTTATTCAAATTTTAGCGTATAATTATATTCACAAACTGCTTGATAATGACATTTAAAAGGAATCTAGTAAAGATACTTGATATTTTACGCATTATTTGTTTCTCAAGAGAGCTTTTATAAGCTTATTACATAAGCATTGAATAACTATTTCCTATTAACTTAAGATTTGAAACGATACCAAACTTAGTGGTCTACATTTTTATGTCCAGGTAATTACAACTTAGCTAAAGAAAAACTTATTGGCCTTTATTCAATACGTTATTATTTAATAAAACACTCAGTATTACATGAAAAAACTTAAGTTGCATTTGTAAAAAAAGATGATAAAAAAAAGTCACTTTTATTTAACCGAGAAATATAGCTGGAGAAATGTAGCTAATATTTTATCATCATCAATACATACCATTTTAAAGATCTAAAATCCTTATACATATAAAGTACTAATGATGAAAATCCAACATTCAAAACCCCATTCGAAACCATTTTTGCATATATTACTCCACCTTCTAAAAGTTACTTCTGCATTTCACACATGAACTGCTAAGAATGACAGTGATGTAAGTCCAACTGCACGAAATTTGAGCTAAGCATAATTTTGAGTTACTTTTTAAATCCTTAATTTAGTGTTCAAGGTGTCTTAGTCTTAAGTTCAATGATTGGCCTGTAAGAGAAACCTTATAAAATCACATGTCCCCTTACAAAAAAATAACCTTTTTATACTCAAAACTATGTCCCCCGGACTTACTTCCCTATCATTCTGAACAACTCACATTCCTCTCTCCTTTGTGCCCTGATAATAGAGAGCAAAGATCAGAGAGAGAGCTACTTTCCCTGCACATATTTACGCCTCGCTCGCTTTAGAAGCAATTACAAATTCAGGTACATCTACCCCCGGAAAAGCGGGTCTTATCGGCCGATTATATATGTCGGGCCTAATGCGACCTGGCAGCTAAATTATCCGAGAGAGATGGCCTAGTCCGCCAACGCTTTTTGGTCCTTTTCTGACTTTGGAAACTTTTCGAGCTGATTGGGCCTTATCTGTGAAATGCCAAACGCGACTGATGAAAGCGTGCATGATGAGATGGGGCATCGGGGTCCATTTTTCGGGAGTTTTAAATGGAAAAGCGCTCGCGTTTTGAAATGGGACTGTGTGTGTTTGGTTGTGAGTTAGTTTAGTTGGGATATTTTGGAATGAGGCGGAATGGGTTGTGTTGTTCGCCTAACTGTGAAAGGGTAGGACTGAGGAATTTTAGTTCATAGCGTGATTCAGGTGATCGACGTTAACGTATCCTGTCTTGCCATTGGTTCTTGGCGCTGTTATGTAGTAATGTTAACCTCTTTGAACCAATGACAAGACCGGGATTCATTACAAAACGGGTAGGTTCCCTGTGTTGTGATAATTACATTAAGGCATTTACCTAGCCATGAACATTTGCATTGAGGCGCATGATGATACAACTAAACTTTTGGCTGTTATGCTATTTTAAACTTTGTTCGTTGTTCAATGCCTGATGTTATTCAGAAATATATAAAGTACTTTCAAGGAATGCATTGATTTAATCAGTTTATTTTTCCATTCGGTTTTTAATGATTTTAATCATCATCGTAATACTGAAAATTTTTCTTTAACAGCAGAAATTGTTAATAGTTTTTGTTATGAAAGAAAATCTATCCAACTGACAAATTATGAAAGTTTATTCTTTATGCCTTACTAGAAAAGCCAGGGTACTATCTGCAGCTTTTTATGATAGTAGAAAGCAATTCATCTATCATCCATCCATCTATTTATCTATTATAATCCATCTATATGTAAAAGTAAATTTTTATGTAAACCACATCTGTTTTATTTTCAATAGATTATTTTTTGAAACTTCTCTGAAAAGATTTTAGTTTTTCGCCATATGGATTGGAATTGCGAATATACATAAATGCACCATAATGAAATTATTATCTATTACCCTTCAAATAACATATATTAAATAATGCGCTTATAGTGCATGATATTTGTTTACGTTAAAAAAATACTTAAACGCATATAAAAAAACCCGATAAAATATCATTTATATTTAAAAGCAATGTAAAACAAATAATTTTTTAAAATAAAACAATTTGGTTGAAGGAAAAAAAAAACATACATCGTTACGTTCAGAATTACCATGAGTAATTTGAGTACATGAAAACCAGACATCTACAAAGAGAGCAAATGATAAAATTTCTGTTCTTCAACCCAGCTACAACATTTTATCTTTGTTCAGAACATCAAAAATCGGGTTGAGAGTTTTATGAAATCACTATTGGGAGGAGATAGTGAATTATTCATAGTATTCTTTTTATGGCTGGAACTTCCCCCCATGGCCGATATTGCTTGCATTAGGGAAAACATTTTTTCCCTCCCAACTTGTAGTCCTCTGTTTTTATGTACCTATCCTCTCTAATCCCTAGGGTACATTCTGGAGATTTTTCCGTTTGAGTAATCTAGTAAAATATAATGATGGATGTTTAGGGAATATCCGCTGTGAATTTATTGTAGAAGAACTATTATTATAAAAATGAAGGAAAACAAAAAAACGAAATTATTCCAAATTCTTACATGAATTACATATTTATAAGGTAGTTTTTCATTTGCCTACATAATTAAGATTTGGTTATTTTTTCCCTTCTTTCTTTAACGAGGTTTAAGAAGTTGTTTTCAATTAGGTCATATTTATCTTGCATGTTAATAAAATATAAGTTCTTATCGTGATTAAACTGTTTTAATATTCATGTCTTTGGTAATGAAACTTTTTTTTAGGATCTTAACTTAAAACAACATAGATTCCTTTTCCTAATGAAGAAAAGAACTTATTTCAAAGAAAATATAAGAGTATTCTTACGAATTTTCACAAATTGTAACATTCAAATCCGCAAACTCTTAAAAATGATACTAATTGCAATCAAATTACATATAAACGATGGAAAAAATCAAATTATAATTAATTAAAATTAAACTCCAAAAAAGATCCTCAATTGGTAAACTCACATCAGTGATAGTCCATAACAATCCACAATACAAGGAACTTTTTTTGGTGTTGTCTTGCACTGTGTCGTCATCAAGTCATCGTTAAAATCACTCCACACACTATTATTTATTCGTAATTTAAAATACCAATATACATTAAAGAACCAAAAAAAAAACCTCAGATTGAACCACCTACATAAAAACCACACCGACAAAAAAAAGAAAATCAAACACTATTAACACTAGGCCTAATGGATTCGTGATTATACGACTTTGAAATCTTAATTAATTGTAGAAATTTATTATTTAGACAGACACTTTTTAATTTCAATTATAAATTATATATTCCAACACTATTGAAATCCCTCTATGTGGGCAAATAAACACTAATTATTCCAGACCACCTAGACACATTAATAATTTGCGTTATTAGAATTCACCAAATGGTTTAATTTATTAAACTAATGTAAAAGTTCTGGAACACACACATATACGTATACGTACGGTGGGGGAAAAAAAATGGGACACCTCTCATTGTGGGCGAACCGCTCGTGGTAAAGGGACAACCAAGGTACCGTTCTTCAAGGTTTAACGAATTCTATTTAAGGTAATATACAAAATTTTCTTAGGGGGTCATCTACATATTAAATTCAATACCAAGTTCAGATTTTTCTATGGACACCCCCAAATTTTATTCGCTTTTTGGAGAGGGCATACCTCATTTGCCCTAAATACCAAGTTTTTTGTCAATATCTCCCCAATTAGCGGAACGGGGGTGGTCGGAATATCGAGAATTTTGATGTAAAAATGGGGTTTAAACTTTTCTATCCTACTCTAAAACTACCTTTCGTATCAACACGAAATTTGGAGGATATATCAATGAAATGTTTCCAAAGACAAATAAAATTATTTTATTAAGATATTCCATGTCTAATTATAAAATAATTAGCAATTAATTAAGGGATGAAAAATTAATTTTTATTAATTTTAAAATCGTTTATGCCATTCAATTAAGAATAATTATTTAAACGGAAAACCAGAATTTAGTGAAATTCTAATGTATAGTTATGGAGAAAATTAAATATTTATAAATTTAATTACTTTAAGGGACCGTATATTACTGCAGAAATTTCACCCTTTTATTTTCATTTAATCTGTTGCATTGTTGTATGAAATGGTTACAACAATGTGCTTATTTCTTTATCTGATAGCATGTGAGTGTATTAAAATAATATGAATAAATATTAAAGGTTTATCCTGCTTTAAGGAATAAAAGAATAACTGCATTCCATCACTTTAAAAATTATAATTTATATGATAAAGATGTGAGTTCAAAATGTTTTTTCAGGATCCGCATTTGATGTGTTTTTTTATTTTACTTTGTCCCCTTTCTTTTCATTTAATTGAAGAATTCCGAAGAATTGAAAACAAACCGGAACATAAAGTCGAATTCTTAAATTAAAAAATTGTAATTTATAAAAAATCCTATTAAAAATTAATTAGAATATAAAATCGCTGAAAAACTTTATCGAGTAGAGCGCGACATATTCTTGTAGGATATAATCCCACATTATATCCTTTTTTTTAAATCTAAATACGATTTTTAGAATAGTGCATTGTAATTTAAAAATAAGTAGCATTCATAATTTTTAATTTTATCACATAAAAAGCTTAAAGGAAATCCGATTACCGATACCGGCTTAGAACAATTGGGTTGTATGATGATCTTTCTCATCGTTGCTACAGTCGTTTCGTCAACTCTGAAATTTCCTACCCCCACTGGTTGGCCTTACACAATACAAATAGCTAAAGCGATGATTAAACAGAAGCCAGGGGGTAGGAAATTTCAGAGTTGGTGAAACGTCAGAGACACCTTCTCATCCATGCTCTTTTTTGTATCTTCCTGGGTTTTTTGTATTGTAAATTTTTAAAAACTTTTTTTTATAAAACTATTTTACTACTAAAAAATAAAGAATTAAAACTTTTAAGTAATATTCTATTTTAATTTATCTTTCTGCACTTTATATTGTAAATATTTTCAAACCTTTTTTATAGTATAAATAACTAATGAATTTTATACAAAATTGTATGTAACTTTTATTTATTTATTTGAAATTTTAAATTCATAAATTTAAATTAAAGAGAAGATTTAGGAAAAGGAAGATAGGATTTTTTAATAATAAATTAAATTTTATTCTTGAGATAGAAATGGTAAACCATTTTCTGTGATTTTCTGAGAAGGAATCTTAATTGTTTTAAAAACAAAGAATAATGATGCTTTCAAAGTGAATACCAATGTGAGGTATACCTTCTTCTGAGCATCTTGGCATCGTTGGAAGCAGTGAATTTAAGGGTTGATTCAAGGACAACTTATGTAATTAATACATTGACGTCTAAGAGTACGCGCATACAAGATAATTGAAATTTAAGTAGCAAAAATCATATAATTCAGTATACTCTTTAGCACATGAGAGTTATATGTGCTACAATTTATTAATAAATGCTTAAACATTTGAAAACTTACAACCCCTTTAAAGCTGATAACTATAGCTCATCTTGGAAAATTAACATTATGATTCTTGAAAAAGTAACATTGTGTTTTTTTCATGGATTTTTCAAAACTATTTAAGCCTGTTTAGATCATATACCGAAAGAGAGGTGACATGAGGGAGAAATCTTCCAATTAAGAACGTTGTGGGACATTTTTTTTTTTTTTTGGCAATTTCTACCAACTTTTCAATGCGCGTACTTTTGCCCTTACGTCTGCGTACTTTTAGCCGGCACGTCGGATAAAAGTACGCATTCAAAATTTTATTTTCTTCGTGATTTTTAACAAACTTTCTTTAAAGCCAAAACTTTCATTTTTTGAAGGTTGATTTGTGTCAAGCTTTTGAAGCTCTAGCTTTTAAATTTTCGAATTTATAGCCCAAAATCATTTTAGTGCGTTCTCTTACCCTTCTTTCCCCTCCCTAGAAAAAATATTAAATTGCTTAAACCCTTTTATTTTTTAATTCCTGTAGAAAAAAAAAACAATTGATTTTTAAACATGATATTCAAAACCAACTGTCAAGTCGACCAAAAAGAAGAACTTTTTACTTTAAGAGAGTGAAAAGTTCAAAATACTATCAACATAAGTTAATTATTTTTTTTAAATGCCATAGCAAAGATCCTTTGTGTGAAATTTCAAGGAATTTTAAGAATTTTTGACTGTGGCAGGCCCTGAAACCGGTATACCATTTAAGCCCCCCCCCCCCCCTGAGAAAACACTAAAATACATTTTATCCCAACTTGAAGCATCTAGTTCATTGGGAAGTTTAAAACTGATTTCGAAATCCCACCGTAATAATCAAGAAAGAAAGCCATTTAAAAAAATGTGGTAATAATAATTAAGTTGTGACATTAAGTTGACTGTAGCCCAGAAAAAAAAGTTCCAAAACCCTACAGCAAGAATAATCGAGATATAAAGGTTTTTAACTTTCGGGGGTCCTACACTAATTAAAGATAAAAATTATTCTTAAATTACAACGGTATAAAAAGTATATCCACAGTAACCACAGTTTTAAAATATTTTTCATTTTATAGATGGTCCCTGAGAGAATTTAGTACAAAGTCAAAAAATTAGAGTGGAGCTTTTTGCTTCAAAATCTCGAAATTCAAGGTTATATTATTCTGCTAATTCTTTTCGTTGATCGTCGTTCATGATTCTAGTCGTTGGGAAGGTTTTCCCATTCGACTTTAAAAATGATGAATATCTCTTTACTAGTATGATTGATAGGACCAAAATCATATGAAAATTTAACTTTCGTACTTTTTATGTGCGTCTGTTTTGAACAAAAAACCTTCGAACATGATCATTTACTTCAATTTACAAATTTTGGTTATTATATAGATGCATCTATAACACATTTTAGAAGTTAGCTATTGGTTCACCTTAAGAGTAGATAGTAGATACCCTGTATAAAAAAGACCAACAACAAAAGTTTCTAAGAATGTGAAATGGATAAAAAAAAGCAGATAAAGCAAACTACTAAAAAAGGGGGAGAAATAAAAAAAATGGCTTTAGCTTTAACATCATTTCGAAAAAAAACTTTGTAAATTTATCAAGATTTAAACTGAAATCATTTACTACAATCAAAAATCAAAGACTACAAAGTATAATTTCCAAATTATATTTTTCTACGCCTCTCTTCATCCCCCCAATCACAAATACTTTCCCTTAACTCAAAATTTCACGTCCTTTTTTATTTTTGTTAGAGTAAAGTAAAATTATTAACACCATTCACTAGTCCTTGCAGTTAAAAAGCACATATAATAATGAAAAAGCTGAAACAATACGATTTACAACAATGTCCTGAAAATAAAATTATTTATCTTGGAGACGGCCCCCTAATGCTTAATTGCTTGCCATCCTTCTAATTGGGGAGATATTGACACAAAACTTTGTATTTAGAGCAAATGAGGTATGCCCTCTCCAAAAAGTGAATAAAATTTGGGGGTGTCCATAGAAAAATCTGGACTTGGTATTGAATTTAATATGTAGATGACCCCCTAAGAAAATTTTTTATATTCCCTTAAATAGAATTCGTTAAACCTTGAAGAACGGTACCTTGGTTGTCCCTTTACCACGAGCGGTTCGCCCACAATGAGAGGTGTCCCATTTTTTTTTTCCCCCACTGTACATACCCAATCCTATAAAATACGATTTCTTCACATGTCCAAAATATTCACACACACACTGTGGAAACAATAAAATAGAATAAATCGGTGGCTAAAACCATCAATTTTCGTTTACCTGCTTGTATTGAGACTCTGTTTCAAAACTTACGTCTTAGAACATTTCGTAACCCAAATAAATACCTTTTTCTTCTGATAATACTTTATATTTTCATCGAGAACAAGACGAAGAAATTCTTCTAAAGGAGACGATCGATTCAGAGACGAAGACTGTAGCTGAGGCCTCATTTATTATCAGTCTGAAAATAAACACTTAACGATGAAATAAGCGACAATAGGGAGAGAATAGTTTTATTTAATTTAACCTTAGAGGAAAAGTCTCAACCCTCTGAATAAGACTAATTACCTCTTTAAAGTGTCATTTTAACTGCTCTCTTTAGTGGTACTTTAACTCGAGGTGAACTTGGGAAGAAGAAGTGACTTTAATTTTCTATTTTGAGCTATAGAATCAAGTAAAAGCTGCATTTTCTTCTGAGTTTATAAGTCCATGGTTACATTTATAAATGTACCAGATTTATAAGGGTCCATGATGGAAAAGGATGATGGTGGGCCCATAATTTTCAAAAATATCTTTCGTCTTGCAAAATTGTTGAAAAAAGATTTCTCAGTTTAATTAGATGTTATCAGGATCAACACTCTTTAAAAGTGAAAACCTGCAGTCTATAAAATATTTTGTTTGCAAAGGCATATAGTTTAAAACTGTTATAAAAATAGTTTTAAATTTGGAAAATACAAAGGAATGTACTAGTATATCTCATTTGGTGAGGGAGTTTTTTTCCCAACAATTTTGTAAGATGAAAGTTATTTTTTTTTCACACTTGTGGACCAATAATAATCATTTCAACCCACATGCTTTTTAAGTCACTTTTAGTCATAACTCAATGCAAAGAAAATGTTCACAAATACTGAGATGATTAATTTTTATTAAAAGACATGTAGTAATATTATTTGTGTTTACTTTATAAAGTAGATTGATAATATTCATCATTAGTAAAATAATGAAAAGTATAGTATTTTTATTATTAGAATAATTTTAAAAATTCATATTTATTTTAAAAAATTAGAATGTTAATTTATACAACTTAAATTTTAATTAATAAATTAAATTTTTACTATTTAAACCACCTTTATAACAACATTTTAGATAGTAGGGAGTAGGAGAAATAGGGGTTACAACTTTTTTCAAAACAGTATTAAAATCCCACAATATAAATTTATAGTTACAAAATGAAGATTGAAGTGTTCGATATTTTTTCAATTTTAAAAATCCTTATATATTTTATCAATATTTAATTCCTACATATTTTTAGTTTACAATTCATACCTGTGAATGCACACAAGTAGATGTATACTGACTGTATAAATGTAAGCTAAACATACTTAGGATATGAGTAAAAAATATTATTTGAACTTTGTAATTTCAAAGTTATTAAATTTATTTCGTCTGACTGATAGTTATTTAATTATACTCAACTTCAAACATTATCAGTTCTGAGATCTCTCTCGAACGGGGAAAATTAGAAATAACAAGGTAAGATTTTTCTAAATTTAGGACGCGATTTATTCTAAATAGAAAGTATCGCATCTTCGATTTTTCTTGATGATGTCTTCAATAACTCAGAGCAAAGGCTGTTGCGAAACATATTTCATATTTATTTTAATTGCAAGGTTCCATACGATAACGACTACCTTAGGGAAATTTTCAATTAAGGGGAGGAAAGATGCATTGAACTCGGAGTAGAAAGGGTATTAGTTCTTTCTGGAAGCATCGTTCATTATTTTTTGAAGTCTTTTTTTTATGCAAATCGGAGACTATTGTATAGTTTGCGTTATGATTGCTTTTTAAAGCTTTTGAAAGGAAATGAATAATTAGTTTTGTTTAGATGTGTATAGGGGGTGTAGTAATTACTGGAGACTGCTTGGACTATATTAAAACTCGGTAATTTGTTTACTTGAACTCTTTTATAGTTGTTAATGGATGTATGAATAATTTATTTTTTTCTGTGTTATCATCACATTTATGTTCTTGGAAGAAAGTTTTAGAAAAGGAGATCTCCATAAAAAGCAAAAGGTGCAGAAATATATATTTTTAACGTACAATTACAATTCGAGCGGTTTTTTTTAATTACATAATTGAGTACTTAAATTTTTGTAATTGTTTTACATTAGACTGGGACGAAAAAAAAAAACAAATGTTCGAAATTCAAAAACATAAGGGTCTCAACAGTTGCGTCTATTTTACATCATACTCTAGTAAAGTCTAAAATGTATAAATAAAAAGAGGAATTGGCATCACACTCTTATTAACTATTATAATTTCATTAAATAAACTTTTTAATTCGTGATAACGTTTATATATTGCAACAAAAAGATAAATGTAAGCATGTACTATTTGATACACAATACAATGGTAGATTTACAAAACTCCAACTAAATCATTATTTATGCGGCAGTGGCGCATATAAGGGGGGGCCGAGGGGGCCCTGGCCCTCCCCCCCCCGAAATTCGGACTAGGTGCACCAAAACAAGTTAAAACCCTGTATTTAAGGGCCAAATTTCAAAAAATTTTCTGGGGGAGGACCCCCAACCCCCCCCCCCTTTTGTACTTAGAATTTTATTAACAACTTCATTATAATAAGTTCATCCAAATCCTATCAAAAAATATAGGTCCAAAATTCGGACTAAATGTACAAAAAACATGATAAAACCCTGTTTTTAGGGGTCAAGTTCCAAAAATCGTCTGGGGAAGGACCCCCAGATCCTCTTTTGTATTTAGAGCTCTACTTTAATATCTTTTTAAATATTAAGTTCATAAAAATGTACATCCAAAATTCGGGCTTAGTGTACCAAAACTAGTTAAAAACCTGTTTTTTTTAAGCCAAACTTCCAAAAATTTTCTGGGGGAGGACCCCCAGACCCCCCTTTGGTACTTGTATTTTTATTACTAACAACTATTCCTATAATAAGTGTTTAGGACCTAAATTATCACCTAAAAAGCTACATTGGACCAAACATGTGGGTGAGGATCTAAGGAGTAATTTTGGGCCCCTCCCGAAACAAATTCCTATATACGCCACTGTTATGCGGTTGAAAATAGTATCTAAAATAGTATTCGCACTTCAGTGTGTCTGACTAATCCTCAAAACACATTTTGTGCATTAATTCTACCACTGTGATAAATTTTAACACATCTTTAATACTATTAAATCTGTGGAACATAACTAGTACTGAAGTTTTACTATTTATCATTACACAACATAAAATACAACAGTTATAAGCTAAATCAAATGAAAGTAAAGAGAACATGAGAGTCGAGAACAAATTCTTTATCTTAAAAATCCACGATATTACACGATATACAAAACACAATCTTAAAAAACAGTACAAGTTTACTTAAAAGTAAACTAAAATCAAGAAGTGGTTCCCCACTAAACTGATTTATTAAGAAAATATTTTTGCATGTTATAGTTTAACAAGATAGATAACTAAAAACTTCCTTCACTTTATAAAAAAAATTCCCCAAAATAAATGACACCTACGAACACGTATCGGTGTCTGTGAACTTTGAAAAATCCCTCTTCCCCCAATATTTTCTTACTCCCACTTAGATAAATATGCCAGTCAACCTATATTAGAAGTTTCCATTCTTCAAAAAATAAACTTTCTTAAACAAATAACTCCAAAAACCAAGGGGCTCCGATATAAAGTTCTTCACATTCTTTCTCGGCGAAAATCTTTCACTTAGATGTCACCGTAGGTTTGACACAGAAGTAATTGTGCCTCTCGACGAAAACTTTTCCTTTTTATTTTTTTAATTTTCTTTTTGTCGCTGGTGGTTTCGTCGAGAAAAAGATTTCTTGCCCTCGGGTCGCGGCATTGTGTAAACGCGTCTCTTGACTTCTCCAGAGTTCCCCCCCTCCTCTTCTGTTGATGCCACCACTTGTAACCAAGTTATTGGAAATTTTCTTTAATATATATCGCCCGAGAGAGCGTGAAGCTGATTTGAGGTTTATAGTGGGATTTTGTACTCGAATCTCCGTGTGAATGAGAGGAAAAGTTTGTTTGGGTGGGGTGGCAGTGATGTTTGTATAAGGTTGATTTGTCGCTCTGGTGACTGATGAGATTTAATTAATGTATGCGTTCAAAACTTTTCTACTTTATTAAGGGAATGAACGATATCTTAAGCCTATAGACTGCCTTTTTTCAAATTGATCTTATCAAGAATTTTGTCCAACTTAAAAGTCAGTCACAAGTATCAGTTTATTTGCGTCAGTAAAAGCAAATATTAAATAGAAGTGTCTATTTGGACTGCAAAAACGGCAGTTGGCGCATGCGCCGTAGGTCTCGCGGTTACGTAGAAGTCTCGGCGCTCCAATCAGAACCGTTGCCGGGCAGTTTCCGGGTGAAAAGGAGTAGAGTTTAGTTGTATATTTTCCGGCAAAATAGACAGTGCCAATAACACCTCATTGAATTTGTAAATTTGGTGCGAGAGGACCTTAAAAGAAGACCCTCTTTTGTCCTCGATATTTTTAAGGCGAACAACCTCATGGATCTGATCTGATCCAGATCAGAGAGATAAGTAAGAAGAATAAGAAGAATAAATTTAAGCAGTTTAAAGTTTCGGGTGAGACCCTTTTCAATTTCATTATGTTGCTTTTGAAGTTATTCGGATTAATTTATTTTTATACCTCGACTATATCCACCGTGTATAAACTCCTAAATATTTGATAATATAGGGCACATATCTTGCATTCGTAATGATGATTTTGTTAGGTTCCTGAATCAGTAAATATATGGGGACTATTTTAAATTAATATAAAGGGTGTTTCAGTTCCCCACAAGTTCGCCCAAACAAACAAACCGAAATAAACCAGGTGGTCCAAACTCTGCACAGATAGATTCCTTGCGCAGAGTACAAAAAAAAATCCTAAAGAATTAACTATACCTTCACGAAAACTTTTGTTTTCGAAAAAATGTGACTTCATATCCGATGATAAAAACTTAATTCACGGTGCGTGATATCTAAATAACTACTGTATTCACGTTTTTCATGAAAAATGTTTTGTGTAAATTGGATATGACTTCTTTTAATTTTTTTCTTCCTAACTTTTTCTGTTGCAATTTTATCGAAAACTTTGGGTAGTAGAGATAAGTAGCGTTCTCTAGGCATTTTTATGTACTTCCCACAAAAAAAAAATATGGATGTGCAGAGTTTGGAAGGACTTATTGAAGCACCCTATATACTTATCTCGTAAACATTTATATGTCAGGGGCATTTTCATTAATTTTAAGTAAAATAATATTATTTATTCACATAAACTTTCAAATTTTTTCGACATTGACTTCTACTTAAAAGTAATTTCAAAATACAATTAAAAAAGAATGTTATTCTATGTATCTTTAAAAACTTTTAAGCTCTTTATTAATAAACAAATTAATTTTTGCGTTCTAAATTTTTATAACGTAACTGCAACAAAAGGTTCCTAAAATGCATTTGTAAGGTTACTTTTGAAATTGGGAACTAATATCATAATTAGTTAAGAAAATTGATTAGCTGAACTATCGAATTCATTCCCATTATTCAGAAAATCCATAAAAAGACCCTTCATCCACATAAAAATTGTATGAGGAATAAATTTTTAAAGAGAAAAACAGTTTATTCATATAACTAAACTTTTTTACTCAATCATTCATCATAAATGATCTCGACAAATCTTATTTTTCCCTTTAAGAAGTTAATTACGTTAAAGCTCAGTTTTTAAAAACGCAGTTCTATATAATCTGAATTTTTATTATTATCTTTGAACTAAAAAGCTTGAAAAAAATTCAGTTCCATAGATATATCGATCTATTGGCTGGGTTGTCTTGGAACTTTTCAGCTTCATCACAGTGCTTGTCGGAACTGCCAATAAGAATCTTAAAAATCGACCCTGTCGTTACTTCTGACTTTTTCAGAATTTTTCTTGCTTGCTCTTTGTTTTGTCATGAGAGCGCATACTGACTTTTGAAGAGAAAATATTTGTGCATGTTAGGAATAGTTGAGTTTATTCAACTTTTTACGTTAGATCTGATTCTGATTTAATTATTCTAAAAACGTCTGCGTCGTCTTGCAAACTTACTCGATTAACGCTTACATTAAACAAATCACTATATAAATAACAAATGTAGGTGAATAAAATTGTGATGTTTGTGCTTTTTGTTTTTCTGCATATTGCACTGACCTACATTTAATTAATAGAAACTTCCTGGTGTAATTTCAGTAATTTAGATTTGAAATGTGAGTTGCCCAATAATTTATTTTTTCGCAATTTTACTTACATGTTTGCAATGACTTTTAAATTCATATAATTGCTTCCTCTTAAAGTTATGATTATACTTTTATAACTTGTTTTAAAATCGTCTTCAGCTGATCACATTTGATAATTTAAAAAACCTCTTAGCTTTGGAATAGTTTACCTTAAAAAATATCTGAATTTTATTAAAATTTAGAATATAATTTGCTGTTTTTTATAAATTAGAGAAGGGAAGGGAATATAAAGGGTTACGGGGTTACGTCTAATTCGAGAATACGAGAAAGATAATGTAATGGTGTGAGACTACTGGTTACTTTTAGAAGAAACTGTGAAACGTAATTAAAATATGAAATGACTATGTAACTCTACACAGCATCCTTGTTTTCTATTCATTTCTCAATTTATCTCAACAATATTAAAGTTTCTTGTTCCTACACATCCCCTTGATATTATAAATTCAGCTAAAAACCACTTGATAAATAAGTAACTTTTACTGGTCTTATTTAGTGAAACAAAAACGTCTTAAAATAAAATAATACAAAACTGACAGCACAACTAACCACGCCGAACGTTCAGAATCAAAAGACATTCCGGCTTCTCCCAAAACAACTCCTAATTTCGTAGACATGTCTACAACTGAGATCCATCTTCTTCAAGAGTAGACCTCTGAACAACTCTTCGTGGAAATTAGATAGAGAAAGAGATAGATACTAGTGAACCATCAAGAGTAAGTAGGAGTTCCCTTCAGAATGGTTGGCTCTCTTCAACAAAATGTATATATCGGTTGAAGATGGGGGAGACTCTTACGGAGCTCGGCTATATCACATTTTATTCAAGAGACTTGACTCTTTTGGCAATTAATTGAGACTACTCGTGCTGTTGAAGTTCCTTAGACTGGAGATGAATTTGTTCATCTTGAGAGTTAGTTTAGAGTAAGTGATGATGCAGTTTAGCTACTTGAAACGTAATATGTTCTCTGTTTGAATTAATATTTCCTTTTCTCACTAAGAATGCTTGAAAGAGGTGCTTGAATGTAATGAAATATTGAGATGTTGCGAGGTACTTCACTATAAACCAAGCAATGATGATACATGCGTGTTAACCATCTATCGAATAAAACTCGAAAGATGATTAATTTAATTATAAAATTTACTATCATTATACAAATCACATAATCCGAGTAAGCTAAATGCTTGTAATTAACCGAAAATATCTCCCAGAGATAGGTTCAAAAATAATGAAAAGGTTTCAAGTATTCTAATATTACAATATCCAGAAAAAATAGTTAAGTATGTAGTTATGATAACTATTAAAATGGGTTATGGTGAATTAGATAGTTATTTTCCTAAAGTTTTCTTTATTATTTAAAATAATGAAGTATGCGAAATTCAATTTTAAAGTAATGAGGTATGCAAAGTTTTAATTTAGTTTGGAAAACTTTTTTTAGTCTGAAACCATGAAAGAGTCTTCCATTTATCATAACAAGTACTGAACAGGTTATAATTTAACCAAAGTTGAAATTAAAACTACTCTAATATTCTGGCTAGCCTAGAATTTGGAGAATGAGTTTTAAAATTAACTTTCTCTTATATTTCTTTCTAACATGTATTCTATGACAGAGAAAAAATGAATTGAAATTTCCTTTTAATCTTTTATTTCATAACTAGGTACGTATTACTTAATATAAAAAATTCTTCTTTAGTTGAAATTACCTTTAACAATCTAATTATCACTGTATACTAAAAATATTATTGGATTAAATAATATATAATTTTATGTAAATAACCTTTAAAATTTCTGAAATTAGAAACAGGTTCTTAAACATTATTAAATTTAGCTCAACTCCAAATATTTTTTCCGATTTAATGAAATAAGATTATTTAACAACAAAAATTGCTGAATATAAAACACTTAAAGCGAAACAAATCTTTTGATTTGAGCACTTCCATAATAGTATTAGTCCCCTTGGTTAGATAACACATCTTTTCAAAAAGCTAAAGCCGTATAAATTGAAATACACAACTTCTTTGAATGTTATAAATTCTTACTTACCTTTGTGCTTTAAGGATTTTCTCTTGAACGTCGGACCGTATTATATAAGAATTTAGTGGTGGTAGCATCGAAAACTAACGCATTCCGGCTTCTTTATGTTTTACGGTCATCTATAAAGCTCTTATCTCTGTAACGGTGTTTAAGCTCGACTTTATTTTCAAGCTTCTTGTCCATCGATTTTCTTTAAAACGTAGCACTTTAGGTGGATTTATTTAGGCTTGTTTACAGCCTCGTAATGGAATTGTTAAACGAAGAAACCTACTTCAATTTTATTTTTCGTACTAAAAGAATAGTTAGTAAAATGTAATGTAAAACTAGTTGAATTTTTTGGAATAGCTTAGCGGGGATTTGGGGTGTTTAGAATATTTTTACATGTAACTCCAACAATTTAATTATGAAATCTGTAATGTGAAACAGTTTTCATTATTTATTCATCATATTAGATCTAAAAAAAGAAAATACTTTTCTAGAATTTCTAAACTTTATGCTTGCAAGACCTTTTAATCATGAAAACCGATATTTAAATTTTGGTGAAAGTTGCTAATTTTCTTTGTTTTTTTGGGTCACAGCTGACTGAATACTATAATCCTTGCTGGATATATATGACAAAACTCGGCTAGCCTGTGTATAGTATCTAGTAAGCCGTGGTTGGGTACTTCGGAATTTTATGGTTTATTAATTATTATTCTCTCGTCATTAGATGTATATTCGTATTTTTGAAATGTGTGGTGGGTCAATTAAAAGTTTTTTGTAAAGCGGAATGAGAAATACATAGTATTTTATTACTACACAGTATTTCATTTTTCTGTTTTTTGTTTCTTATCCTCCTAAAATGTCCTCCTCCTATTTCATTATTTTATGTCATTTTTCTTACAAAACAAAAAAGAAAAAGATACATAAAACACAGACAACCAATCAAAATAAAAAAGCTCACAAGATAGCTTAGTTTTCAAAACTTAAAGAAAATGTATCCAGTGGCGTAACTAGAGTTGACTAATGGGGGGGTGTTACTCCGACCAGTCAACCACTCCAACATATTACTGCCTTTAAAAAAATTCTCATAATGTAGGTATAATATTTGGTTTTTTTTTTGCAGAACTTCCGATGGGGAAAACTTTATCTAAGAGGCTTAACTTTCAAGGGAAAAACACAGTATAACAGACGTAAAAATTTTTGAGGGGGGTTTGGGGGTTCTCCCCAAGAAATTTTTAAATATTTGTCGCTTAATGTAGTGTTTAAATTCATTTTGAGGCCCTTTGGGTTAGTTCCTAAAAGAACAGTTCCTTGTGAACCACCTGCTTTTTCCTATACTTGTGATGCCCTCAGCGGCGATTGGGTGGAAATAGTTGGGGGGTGGACTGGTGGATAGCAAGTGGACCTTCCTTGTAAAGAGAAAATTTTTCAGTTTTTCATGTTTTAGAAACCGTTGATGTAATGGGGGGGTTACATCCCCAATAACCCCCCCTCGTTACGCCTATGAATGTCCTTAAACCTTATGTAGCTTTTTATGAAATTGTAAAGTAGGATTTGCGTCCTTATAACTTGATACGTGAAAAATTGTTGGTGATACAGAGTTGCAAGTACAAAACGGGGGTCTGGGGGTCCCCCAGGAAAATTTTGAAATTTGACCCTTAAAAACAGGGGTTTTAACTCGTTTTTGAGCTGATTTTCAATGGGGGGGGTTACATCCCCAATAACCCCCCCTCGTTACGCCTATGAATGTATCTATTTCTATTACATAACATATTATTTTCTTTTCAAAAAATTCTATAAAATTATTTGCTATTAACCGGTGAGCAAATACCAAATCGGAAAATATTCTTCCTCTTTTAAAGATGATGACATAAAATCCCGTGGGATGTAAAAATGTCGAGTCATTATAATAATAATCAATGCGTTTTTTCCTCAATTGAGCTTAAAATGACGCAATAAATACCAAAATATTTCTCCCCACGTTTACCACCAGCGGTTATACCGTCGTAATCACGAATTCATCAAGCGCTTTGCCACGAATAATTGCTGTCCCAGTAAATACATTTTCCCCGATACACCGCAGATGGCGGGGCGATTCGAACAAAAAGAGAGAATCGAAGCATCACGAGGGAAAAAGAGAGAGATAATCCCCATGCCCTCCATTAATCTTCCCTAATCGCACGGAAGGGGGAATTCCTTCCGAATTCCTCCCTACAAAGGGATCATTTTTCGCTAAGTCCCCCCCCCACCACGGGGCTAAATTATTAATTCCATAAATGCCCCGAATTCGATCGAAAAAGAGAAAGATTGTCGTCCCCTCAACACGGTGTAATTAATATATGCGGGGAAAACTGTTTTTGTTTATGGGGGAGAATTTTTCCCTGCTTGAATAATACCCTGATGGAAATGGAGCTTGCGTTGGTATGTATGAAGGGAGGGGTATCATGTAACAAATGAATTGTTTTTGTGCATTATGAGGGTTTGGTTTTACTTTTTTTGCGTGGTTTTGTTTTACCGGTTATGCCGGTATTGCGGGATTTTCGGAGGTTTGTTTTTGTAGGTATTGTTAATATTATATGTTTGGGAGGAAAATTCTCTGGACTAATTTGGTTTTCGCTTCAAGAGTTGGGGATTTTTGATGGTGGAGGGATTCAGCGTAATGACTTTTACTGTTTATGTGAAATATTCATGTAGGAGAATGTTTATTTATATTTAAATGGGTTCGTGAAAAGACTTGATTTCACTACTTACGGAGGGTTACTGAATTTTATATTCGAGAATAGTATTGAGCTAACTTGAAGAGAAAATGATGTGCTTAACATGTTATTTTTCGTGAATATATTATGAAGGACTTATGTACGACTTTTATGATAAGTTGATTCTTTAACAAAGGGTTTAGGGAAACGCTTTCTTTGTTTGCAATAGGGAATTATTTAATAGGAGTTCGTTTGTTGTTTCATGATTTAAGGAAGAAAACTCTTTAGGTATTAACAAACAGAAATTATTAATTATACTAATACCTAGTATTTTTAAAAGAAAACATACCTAATTTTTCCCCCAACAATCTCAATTTTTTACCATGCAAAATGATGTCAACAGAAACAAAAATATTTCTAGATTGACAGAGGATATTGAAAATTTGCTTATTCTAATGAACAGTAAATGGATCGATGCTGTTTAAAATAAAAGCAGATTATTTAAAAGGGTGTTTTAATACTTACTACACGCTTTATAAGTAAAGACTGTAAAAGTTTAGAGATTGATGTGCAACATTTTGTAAATTCAAGTAGGTGCATTTATGCACATTCAAACCAGCTATAAACTTAGGAACTACCAGTACCTCACTTACTCTTTTGAATAAAAAATACTGCATGAAAACAGAATAATGCGCAGTGTAAATAAAGATTTGATAGTAGAAACGAGAAAAGAATTTGCGAAACAAAGAAACGAAAATTTTTTTTTTTTTACAAAGCCACTCTTTCTTCGAAAACATTTCATTAATATCATTTAAGACCATCTCAAGTTCCAACCCTCCAATAGACTGACCCTACGTGGCTGAAAAGTTTCCCTCTGTTATTACTAAGAGAGATTTCTGCGGTCTTTTTTTTTTTTCTTCTTTTCTACCCAAAAGTACTTTTGGTTGATTCGTTGTTTTCATCTATCCTTGGTTTCTCTCTCCAGCATTTCCACAGAAACATCACGTTTCAGTAAAATTCTCGCGGTGTTTTATTTTCCATCGCTCGGGTGTATCCATACATCTAATGGATCTTGTTTCTCCTCTGCAGAGACGCCGGGGTGGGAAAATTGCTTTTTGCAAGCAAGGGAAGAAAGAACGACAAAGATTGTTTCATTAAGTTTGCGGTGGTCCGTGTGGTTGTTTTTTTTTTGCTGCTGTTTTAGTTATGGCGAGTTTTCTGTGTTTTTTTTTCTTTCGAGATTTGTGTCCACATCTACGTTTTGTTTTGGGGGAATATTTATTCCAGTTTATTTGATTTGGGGTGTGCAGGGGAAACGACTAGTTTGGATTTGAATCATGTGCTTTTAGTTTAGCTTTTTATATGCTGTTGTTAAAGGCTGTGGTGTTAAAAAGGGGATCCAGTTACATAGTTCATTTGAAGAAATGTATTTGAAGCTGAAAAAATAATTAATTAATGATTAACTTTTAAAACGGGTTGATATACGTTCGGTAGTCTTAATAAATTTGATACACACATAGAAGCTAAGTGAGTCAAATAGTTTTAAATCGTACCAATAGTTGCATTTATTCATATACAAGGCAAACACAAAAAATGTATAGGTTCTTAGTAAAAATTGCTTTTATATTTTTAATCGTAGAATCAAAATATATCATTGTGAATGTGCTATACAAATTTATATTGGGTTATAACATATTCATTGATAAGTTGTAAATGTTGGATTACCTCACATTTTACATTAAAATTTTCTTAAATTTCAGTTTTTTCTTATGCATCATTATATTACCTGCAAATTTGAAAGCTGTAATTTAATACTAAAGGTTACCATCTAATCTTGAAATCCTACACCGGAACATAAAATTCGTCGTCTATTAATCAAGATTCTAGACTAATAAACCATAAATTTTTTTTTGAGTCTAATAAAATAAAATTTTAGACACTAGAAATGCAGTGTTTCATAGCAAAGTGTAACTATAAAACTCGATATGGGGAACGAGTATGACCACATTTATTAATCGAAGAATATTATTCATAATACATTTTCTTTAGCATAATAAGTACTATTTCTTTCATCTAAGTGTCGTTGATATCTTACGTACTAACATTTTCTAGAGGTTCATATCCTATGCATTTATGCATCCAAATGGTAGTTTATAACGTATTTTCTTTTGGAGTTTATTAACCTCTCAACTACTTACTTCCATGTGCTGCATAAACATCCAGCCATAAAGTACTCGGAAGACATGGCATCTGACAATTCGGGCAGATTCCCAACTTAATTTAAATAAAAACTTCACAAATATCTTATACAGAAAAAAAACTTTAGGAATATTTGCAGTCATAAATCTTGTCCTGCTCAAGCTCTTTCTAAGCGATTACTTAGACAGTTTTCTTGCATTTCCATCTTGCTGAGAATAATCAATTTTTGTCTAAGAGATGTTTTCTTGTAGCATTTAAGATTGTATATATGTTTTCTTCTTATATAAACGAGTTTTACACGTATCTTAAATGTTCCAACACTTCAACACTTGAAACTTTTTTTTAATATTTTAGATTGTGGTTTTAAAAAGAAAATTTCATTGTTGGTTAAAAGAAAAAATATGATCTTGAAAAATGTATGAAGTTATGGTAATAAATTTAAATGAGAGTATAACTTTGCAGTAAAAAATGTAAAAAAATGCATCAACAAAAATTATGAACAAAATACTTTTCAAACTAATAATGAAAAGTGCTGTAAAGTGTCAGTTCATTAAACCAAATTGTATCTAACTTTTTAGTTGTTTTATTTTTAGTAAATTGAAACTTTAAAAGAAAATCTAAAAGAATGAATGCATTTTCTACGTTTTAAAAAAAATAATGAAGATTATAAATTTATTGATTCATATGAAAATACAGATATTTTAGCACTAAAATTAGCTTAATAAAAACATTTCATGTATGTTTAGATATCTAAATTTTCTATAGAAATCCATAGCTAAAGTTTAAAAATTTTACAATGCTATTAAATTAGAAAGAGGAACTCATGGAAGATGTTTTTCCATTTTGAACAAACTCCCAAACAATCATACGAAAAAGTTCTCTTGCGAAGAGTCCATTGAATCTTATTTATAAATAAGAAACTTTAGGTGAAGTGAAAGTTCGGAGTGTTTTATCATCAAACATCCTCATAAGATGAAATGACGGAAAAGGCAAAAGGTATAGAGGTTTAAAATCAATAATTCATACATCCTTCTTTTGCTTGAATTTTTTATATATTTTGCTTTCCTTACTCTAAAACAAACTTTATCTTCACATTGAATTTGTTCTTTTTGCTCGCGAATACTACTTTCGACACCCTTCAAGAGAAACGAGATAAAAGGTAGTGCAAATGAACTGATACGTCGGACCAATGTTTGTTGAGCGATATTTTCGAAAGCACTGTGAGAATTAAGATACGACAGTCGAAAATGAAATTGAATGCAATGTTACAAGAAAGAAATAAGAGTGGTGAGAGTATTTCAAAATCAAATAATGGATTTTCTTTAAAACTTTGTGACTTTCATATTAATTCACCTGGTTCATTGGTGTTTCTTACATGAAATAGTTTTAGAGAATGTGAATTGAACAATATTTTTGATACTTAATAAGTAAGAATGTTAGGTTTTTCTCCTCATTTCTTAAAACCTAATGAACTAATATTTTAGGATCTTGATCAACTATCCAATAGAAAAGTAGCATTGTTTATTTGCGCTTTTAAATATTAAAAAGTTAAATTGTTTCTGGGAAAGAGTGGATTTTCTATTGGATAACAATTCGAGCACGATTATTTAATCTTATGAAGGGTGTTTTACACTGTAATGTGACAAAAGTATGGATTCCCTCTCTCTTTGTCACAATCATAGTGTTACTTTTTCGATATCATTTACTTCTCCTTTACGTTTAGTAATCCTGTAAAGTTATGTTATCTTTCGAAAAGTTAAGGCTTTGACTGTTGTAATATCTATAACTTTCTTATAAATGATTTCTATAATATATTACCTACTATTGGATGCTTCTTAGAAAACGGAAATTGTCTAACATAATTTTTTAAATCTATTATAAGAACCAACTTTTTACCGCTTTAATGTATAAATTTAAAATAGTAGTGTACAATTCCAACCGAAAACGTTCCCTTTCCTTCATATACAAATTAAAGCTAAGGAAAAACAAATTGTAATAAAACAAATTAGAACACCTTTCTCCCCTCAAAATAAATAACAGATATTAATAAAGACTATCGACGGAACCTTTCAACGCTGTCTCTACACATCACCGTCACTTCAAAACATCTCGAAGAATTTCCTCGATCAAGTATAACAAGTAATTAATTTTCAAACAATTTATTTTTTTCGATTTAACAAACTTTAACATCGGAATTTTATATCTTTTCGCCATCCGATTCTAATCTTGAAATACTTCCTTTGAGTCGATAAATTTCTTTGCAACGAATACATGACACTATACTACGAAGCGATACGGATCAGAATCGAAAGATTGTGTTTTCTAATAAATTGTTCGGGCGAGCGGAAGTGCTCTATCGATGATTCTTTCCACCATTAACGAAAATCGATTGTTACAGGGATTAGTTTGTGTTGACATCGATAAAAGTCCCCTTAAATTACCTTTCTCCGCACTTAATGTGTGGCAGTTATCTGTTGGAAAGTCGCTACTAATCTAATTAATTAAAAACTTAATGTCGCCTTGTTTTTTTCGTTTGCTTCGTCTTTTATTTGGGGATCAGAGGGAATAAATTAATTTGGTTGTATTATTAGCACATAGTGTCAAGTAAAGTAAAAGTAGTAAAGAGAAGTTTGTACATCGACTTCAAACTTCATTAAATATTGGAAGTTTTGCCATGAACTTTTGAATGATAATACATTTTACTTAAAAATTTATGGAGAAAGTAGGACTCTTAAAAATAAAATTGAGAAATATAATTTAACCTTTTATCACCTATTATCATAATTACTTCTCTTTATTATATCTTTACCATTATTATTATTTATATCAAGAAACATAGAGAAAATTATAGGAATAGTATGGGTATTATGACGCATACAAAAAATAAAAGTTATTTTATTTGAATCGTGCAACAAAGGGAGTTTCATTTTATGTTTAAAAAGTAAATTAAAGTTTTAAATGTTTAAAAAAATTGAATAACATAAGGTATTTTTCTCATTTGTTTGTTCTACATGTTTAAGGACGTTACAGAGATAAGATAAATTTAGATAAATTTCTCTTTAATAAAGAATAACCTTCCTTTAATTATTTTAGAGTTTAAACCTATACATTTTTGAAGCAGCAGCAATTAATTTGAACTCAATTATCACGAAAAAAAAAAGTTCCCACCTTAATGATTGTTAAGATAAATAAACCGTTAATTAAACTTTTTATAATTAATTCACGACATGGTTTGCATTCGGAACTCCACAAAGAAAACGGAAACAATTAAAACGTCTTAAACAACTCATTTCAATCGCCCTCAAATGCGTCTTCGAACAGTTTTAACAGTTAACAGAACAGTTAACAGTAAAAAGAAAGAGTGAACAGATGAATTCCCATACAAAAGGCTTGCATCTGTTGAAGAAGAAACGCAGACGTATCTTCAGAACTATGAATTTTTTTTACGAACCAAAAACAAAGCTTTGTGCTGAGATACCTTCTCACGAAGGCATACGGAGAACAAGAGAATACGCTAGTTGTGAACATTCTTTATTTGGTGCTGTGCTACTCATTCATTCCTTTGCGATGCTGCGCCACTTTAGACGCTTCGGCAACTTCATTTTGTATCCTTTTGAGATAGAGCGGCGGCATTCCGTTTTTGTTCTATTCGCGAAAGAAGCGCAAAGGGCGGGAGAAAAAATGAGGGGAATCAGAAAATGGGGAAATTCTGGGGGCATCCACTTCTTGTGTCATTGGTGGCACGAGACAAATCCCCTTGGTTTTTTTATTTTGAATCTGGGAGATTTCGAAAGGAGACTTGAATGCATGTTGAATAGGGGTTTGTCTCCTTTTAAGAATATTTTGTTTCTGTGCGTAAAACTTTAATACGAAATAAAGCACTGGTTGGGGTATTTGGGCAACTGTTTGTATTGTCTTTAGAATTTTAGTTTTCCCCAAAACTGTTTATTTTTAATCTTAGGGTGTGGATGATTATTTCAGGACTTCATGTTACAATTATAGAGACAAATAAGAAAAGTATACAATGCATACAGGGTGTTTCATAAGTCCGTTTCACGGCTTTTATTTGGAACCAACGTTTCCTATGGTCATGGAAGTAAGGTAAGTAAGTGACCATGAAAAATTCATGAAGATCACTTACAGCTCCGCTAGCAGGGAAATAAAAATTAAGGAGATAGAATAAAAACTTCATTGAAAAAAAATTGTTGACAGTATCATAAAACCGGACAGAATTTTCGCATTTTTTCCGTTCCACCCTACTGTATATAATATTCATAATGAAATGGATGCTTAATACAAACGAAATTTTAAGTGTGGGTATTATATACACTTAATGCGAGTATAGTTTCACTTACATTGCACCTAATATTTTGTTTTAGGATATGAAAAAAATGTCAGTAATAATATACGATTGTTTCTTTATAACCTTTTACTAATTTTAAGTGTAGAGGAAAAGCACTGAAAATAATATTTGTCGTAAGAATTTGTTCTATTTCAAAAGGGTTTTTATCTGCTTTTGGTGAACAGTGATTAACTTTAAAGCTTATCTTGAATAGTCTGTAGAAGTACAATTAGAGAACAGAAACATTAAAAAACTAATTTTATTATTTATTTCATTATGAAAACCATCATCTTGTTATCTGGTAGGCTAGTTTTGTATAGCAGACCGACGTGTAATGCAATTTATTTTCTTTTTTTATGGAAAAACCGTGAAGTATTTCAGAAGTTTCGATTTTCACTTTCCGTTTAGTATCTTTCCTTGCGTAAAAAGACATTAAGTTCGCCATTAATCATAAAATATCTCACTTTCTCTTGAAAGAAAATAAAAGCGATAGGCTCACGGAAAAATAGACTCCACCCCCATTTAAACGCTAGGGTTTATTTCCAACCGTGAGCCAAATGTCTATTTTCTTCTTCTTCTGTTCAGTGGCAATGACCTTTTTCAAACGATTTTATTTTGCTATACTTAGAAATTCATTTTTGAAAGATCGCTCCTATTTCCTTGATTCAGTGAGAGTTCGTTTTAGAATTTCTCAATATTAACAGCAAAATTAGAATTATTGATTAATTGAAATGTTTTACAGAGAACATTTATGGGAGTAATGGCCTTTGTCTTTTATATTTGTGCCGCTGTAGTAAAGGTAAAGTGGTCTAACTCATATTACCCTTTTAATACTACGCCGCCCAATATTTCCATTACAACTCTATGGAAAATAATATTTATGTTGAGAGAGTTGACTATTTAAACTATTGGTTCACTTTTTGTTTAGTTCTGGATCAGAGATATAGAACTGAGACTGAGCTAGAGGTAAACCAAGTTTTCTCTGATTGGGGAAAAATACCTTGAACCACAAGAATGATCGAACTTAAAATAGAAAATTTTTGAGTTATATACATCTTTTTTTCACGAGCTGTTAGTTTCTATTTAATAAAATGCAAATAATGAAATAGTTTATTGTAAAATAATTAGGTTTTGACTCGGATGTTTTCAAATAGTTATATCTGGATGAAATGTGCAAATTTGATGTGTAGTTTGTGGCAACAAACTCAAAAAACTAATAATTTAAAAGTTATTAATTAATTGTTTGAGAAATGATTGACACTCTGAAATTTAAAAAAATATTATTAGAAATTATTTTAAAGTAAAAATACGAGTAAGAGTAAGTACTTTTGAAAATAGTTTCAATAGGTATTTTTGACTTAATGGATAATTTGATAGCTGTGAAAAGGAAAAACACAAAAACGTTATTTTTATGCAACTTGTATTCTAATATTCAAAAACATACATGGATACTTTGGAATACTTACTACATACATTTAGAATACTTACTATTCCAAAATAAAGGGTTCATTTAATGTAGATGAACGACATATTTTTAGAAGCTTTATTATACTAGCTTCCATTAGATAAAGTGCTACTATCCACAGTAGTTGTTACACCTTGAGAAGCTAGAATATTTCGGTTATGAATATTCAGAGAGAGTTTGAGATCAGGAGATCCGTCTATATTCCTGATAATCAGAGAGATTCCTCGTACTCGAATATTCATTAACCAGTTCATAGCTACATTTGCGAAACCATGAAGGGGTATACCTGGTTTAAAGGGCCACATAAGCGGACTTAGTAGATAGTTTAAACAATGGAATACCTGAGAAGAATCTGACAATAAATTAAGTATTGAAAGACTGAAAGTACGTAGTTATGTTAATGCAAAGATATTATTACTTATTTCAGAGGATGCTAATTATACCACTCAATGATTTTAGAAGTCAATTCTTTTGCAAATTTCTGAAATATGAACCTTTCATTTTAGGATGTCTAAAAATTTCCATTATTAATTTTTTACTACGTAATCGATAAAATATTTTCTAATCTATTTAATCATAAAGAACTTATTAAAAATAAGATGAATACTGAAAGATGTTTTTAACAAAATATTTCAGACAGTTTTCAATGTAATGTATAATCTTGATGTTAATATGTAAGTTATAAAATAAAAATTACTTTAATGAAGAAAATTTTTAGTTAAATTTTTTAACGATTTTGTACCGATTTTAGGAAACTGATACCCAAGATTCCAAAGTCTTTTTATTTTAGTTCAATAAACTAATCTGTCTTTTTTTAGTTCTTAATTAATTTATAATTATAATCATTACAGAGTCGAAGGGATATTGAAGAAAGTAGTAAAACTTTGACATTCAAACTACTCAGAAATTTTTTAATCAATGAAACGTGTTTTACCATTAATATGCATTTATATGAAGAAGATATTTAGAAATATAATTTTTTACCCTACCCTCTTTTTTGCCATGCGATATCATGCACCTAAACGTTTCACTCGTTTTACTTTTTAGGTTTCGTTTCTCTTCTCTATTAGCAAATACAAATATTTATAAAAAATCTACATTTTTTAGGGAAAGAAACACGTATCTGAACTATGTAACAAGATCTTTCTGTAAGGCAGGAAAAAACTCGTTCGTTTGGATGTCTCTTCTCGTATGGTTCCAGAGAAGTGAAAATCCTTTGAACCAATGAAGGTGGAAAACGAGATTGAGCCTGTCAATCAACCCTATTCGTTTTTCTCATTGCCCCGACGGGTTCACGGGAGAGAAAGATTTTCCGTCGCTTTGGGATCAGCGTACAAGTGTAAATGATGCTTTAGGATAGAATCTGCTTTGTTTCTCTTTCTTAGGAGATATCCTGTTGGTTTTAGTAAAAACGTTAAATCTTGCAGGGTTTTTTTTTTGCTTGAGGAAAATAATTGTTTTTAAGTCGTAATGTGATTGGGTTTAAAGTGCATCTTTTTTGAAGCAGCTAAGAGGTGTAAAAAATTTAAATAAGAGAGTAATCGGAGAGTGTGATCGGGCATTATTAATAATGTCCGAAGTTGAGACGGGCACTGTTATAAATTCATTGGAATTTATCAATGAATATTTATAACTTAGCCCGAAATACGCGGGCAGGATTTATCACATTACCCATAACATAATCATTGAATCAGCTTGGCGTTAGTTAAAATAAATATTTTTGAGATTTTATTATTTGTTTTAGATAAAATGCTGTAACTTTATTCGGAAGAATACTACTCTACAGTGAAATCTTTTTGTGTTGAATCACATTCAATTTCTTTCTACTCTTGATCAATGATTTGTTTAACCATTAGCGCTATTAGTTTATCCATTTTTCTTCTTGCACTGAACCGTATTATGGAATAAATCAACGTTTTCCTACATGTCAGATGGAACTATTGTAAGCTATCAATCCTGAAAAAGTTAGCTCAGTAGCTTTGGAGGGCTAATTTTTCATAATTTTTCTTCTACAACCAAACCTACAACATATGTTGGATGTAACTTATTGGATAAAAAAAAATACTTATTAAAATGGTTTCTTCTTGGGTTCAATAGATAGAGGTCTTAGTAAGCTGATGTAAATTTTGCACTTATAAGAGAAGTCGAATAGAAGAAGAAGAATAGTTTTGAGAGTACAAAATGTAAAAATAAGTATGGAAAGTTAATTTCCAATTTTTTTTTATAAAGAATGTTAGTAGGAACCCATGGGGTTTGACTGGGACAAACCTACTTTTTTACAATTTCTCCTTATTTTCCCAATTTTAATTCTTTTTTTGTAAACGCACGTGAAAACCGTTTCGCACACACACATTCAAACAAAATATAATAAATATAAAAATATCTCGTATCCAAAAATTATGGGTAATTTTATTTTTTGTGAATAATGACACAAACTTAGTTTCTTATCAATGAAGTTCATGACATGTATAATCTTGAAAGAGTGGAACTGTGTGTTGGGATCAAATTGCCATATTAAGAGTAGTATAAGGGGGTACAGAGGTCCTCCATTGATAACGGAGTTCCAAACACAATCGCAGCGTTAGAAATTGGGGGGAAAAACCAGTGGTCCTGCGGACCAGTGCTTTGCCAATCTTACTGGTCCGCAACAAAAATCTCTGGTCCGACAAATTAAAAAGGACCGACATAAATATTATTATAAATTAACTATTGCACTGAATGTGAGTACCAAATAGTAATTTAAAAATTAATACATATTCAATAATATTTTTTCTTTTTCGCCGGGGGCTCCCCTATCCCATAACGCTACATTTCGGGTTCTGTCAAAAATATGTACTTGCTTCACCAAATGCAAACATCGAACACACTTGTTTTACAGCTAGAACTGGAGGGTGTGATATTTTTTCACAACACGCACACACACACTGGTCCGAGCCATTTTTTAGTTGTCCCGGACCAGAAATCTGCTCCAATTTCGAACGCTGCACAATCGTAATGGTAGCAGAAACGTTCTGGTGAGTGTCATTTAGCAAAACATTCCCAGTTATGTGTAAAGGACATGCTATTCCTGAACTCCGTGCATTTTTTTAAGTGCGTGGAATATCTTTAAGTATAATTTTTTAAGCTATTTAAGTGACACCTCAGCAAGCTTTGTTTTGGGCGGATTTTAGCTCTTGAATCTTTTATTGGGAGGTGTTAACCATATTTTTTGAAGCTCACATTTATGTCTGATAGGGCCTCTGAAAATTACAATACAGGAACTAAGAGATGAGTCATTACCCCCCCCCAAAAAAAATCAATTTATCCTTAATTTTTAGACACTAGTCTATAAAAAACATTGAAAAGGGAACCTAATTTAATGCCACCATCTCCTACTTTTCTTAGGACATTACCGAAATAAATTCCCATTTACACCACATCCCTCCCTGCTTTAAAACGAATTAACTACTCCTTTCAACGCGACAAAACTAGACTCTTCATTCGCTCTTTTTCCCGATCCTCACTCAAACACAACTTTCTTCACACATCCGCACCCATTCGAATACCCCCCTAAAAGAATAATAAAAAAAACCTCCAAGTTGCTCTTTCCCCCATCTTTGTTCGTTTGGACTTTTCCAGCGGAAAAGCACCCCCTGGGCAGTTCGCAACAAAAGAAGCGCGTTCTAAAAATACTAGGAACGAAGATTCCACCAGACTCGTGAAAGATAATCGAATAAGTCTACGAACGGGGTTCTTCTGTCCCGAAGCGTAGGACCGGGAGTTGAATATTTTTTTTATTTATTTATCATCCGTTGTGAAGACGAACTGGTAGTACATCAATTTCTGTTGGTCTTTCCTCATTACGGGGGGTGCTTGCTCTCTACAGAACTGTTTTTGTTATTTGCATTGGAGAGGGAGGGTTTTGACATGCGTATTTTGTTCGGAAAAAGCCATTTGTTTGTCTTCCTTAACGATGGGAAATGGAAAGAAAAGATGATCATTGATCATGTAAGAAAAGGCGGTCGTATAAGAGATGAGTACTAAAAAGATGCGATGAAGATTAGGATGAATAAAAGCGAATGTTTTATCTCTGAAAGGCCCTGTTTAATTTTCTTTGAAAATATGAAAATAAAATATAGATTATAACCATAATCACATTTCTCAGTAGTTTTCACTGTTTATAAGGGTAAAAATTAACATTTGTAAAATGGGAATTCAGTCAAATGGTGAAAACGTTAGTTTTTTCAAAAAATTATCAGTACTCAATTTTAATCATAGCAGTGTTTTCCTGCATTACCACTGTATTCTATGTGCATTTTTATCCCGTATAATAACCAAACCTGAGTATAATTTTAAATTTGATATACAAAATAATCCTAAAGAACTAAAAGACGACAAAAACCATGACAAATTTCAGAATTAATTTAAAATTAACAGCAATATACCTTGGTTGCACATGCACTATAACTTACTTCATTTGTTTCTTTCAAAAATTGGATAGGATTCCGAATTTTTTGTAGCTTATTTACATGTATTTTTGACATTTAATCAGACACTAAATCCTCTTTTGATTGAATGAAATAATACATAATGATTTAGAAGAATTATCTTTGGTAATCCCTTTGCTAAATTGGTGATATACGAGAAAAATATTGCCTAACAATACTTTCGACGTTGCTTTTTTATGCAATAAAATAAATTATTTTAGTTTCTGATACGCATTAACGATATACTCAATATTTCCTAGAACTAAGCTTTAATATTTGATACTTCACATATCAAAATTAGTTTCATTTAATACTTCTCACCTGTACAAAAACCTTGTAACTACGCAACATACTTTATTTTAAATCGTTTTTTCATGCTTAAAAAATCCCTTTAATCTTTTCCTATTAAAAATGAATCTACAACATTAATTTTAGAATCAAAATGCTTATTTAATTCGTTCATTTGAAGCTCAATTTGCATGTGGAACGTTTATCTGTTAAAACTCCGTTTAAAGGTACGCTATTTGTGAAACTCTACCCAGTGATTAGCATCGATTTCAACTTAATCATTCTGTATAAAGAAGATAATATGATCACCATTGGATACATGGAATAAAATAATGGGACATTTCTCTTGAACTCCAGGCTAGACTTGGTGAAGTGGCTCTTTAAGTATGAAGGTAAATAGAACGTGCTTAAGGGCCTATTTTAAAATATCGTATCTAGGATACGTTCATGAAGATCAATGGTATTTACTTCAATTGCATGGTGCACAAAGGAATTGAGATTTATGCGTTGTGTCTGTAAGGTTTGGTGCCGTGTTGCTTTATTTAGGAAATCGAGTTATTGCATGATAGGAGAGTTCTGAATAGTCTTATGCAGTAAAACCCAAAGAGGACTAATAGACAGTTTTATGGTGTGTTTAGATTAATGTATGCATTGGAATTCTGCATTGCTGCTGTAGTTATGGTTAAGAAAATATCATGTTGGTATTATAATGTATGAATACCTCAAAAAATATTTTGCTATAAAAATAAGACACAATATAAGAATAATGCATAACCCAGTTTGATGAATAGTTTTTAAGATATTCTTTTGTAAAACTATTCAACTCAGTAAAGGAAAAGTATATAGCGTGAAACTAAACGAAACTGAAAAAATATAAATGAAATTTTATTTCAAAACTTGTATTGCACAAAAAAATGCTATTTGAAGTAAAAGAAGGTAAAATTACCAAACTAATTTTAATACATGTAAAGGTATGGTAATATATACTTTAATATGAGTGTTTTAAAAAACTCAAAGGACTTCAACCTTACTAATCTGAGATGAATCGAATTATTTTCATAGAAAAAAATAGGTGGTGAGAATAATAAATATATTGAGATAAATCTTCAAAAAACAAAATACCTAAAAAAAAAACAAAATACCTAATAAAATTTAAGACCAATACGAGTACAAATTAAAATTCATTGACATGGTTAATAGTTTCAGCGCAATATGTGGCTTCAAAAATCATATATTTTTCAACTTTTTTATGGAAACTCATTGTTGTATAATATCAACAGGTCCTTCATTTCTTCTCTTTATCTCTTCTTTCCTTATTATCTTCTTCTTATTATTCTTTATATCTCTTCATTGGGGAATTATTTTAGGTTTCGAAATATTTTATCACCGACAGTCAGATTTCTCTTGAAGAGATTTATTTATAATCCTTATAACCCTCTCTAAAAAAATTCTTCATATAAAGAGAAAAATTTCACTTCCCTTATATCAGACATTCAAATGCATTTAAAAGAATACTTACCACTATTATTAAATCCATTTTATGAAATTCAGAAAACTTACAGTTTATGGTTCATAAACACCATAAAGGCATAAACTTCCGTAAATATTGATTAAGCCCTTCCAACACAACGGGGTTATATAAGAAAGTAAACAAAACGCTCGATAAAGCAGGGGAAGTCGAGCCTACATTCTACAAATCGGGTCTTTAAAACTCCAAATGACCCTTTCTTAAAACTTGATACGATATCCTCCAATATTCCCCTCCGACACGGCATCCTGGGAAAACAGCGCTGAATCCGCACTCTGTTGCCGTCCAGATGCGTCGTAAGCGTTACACTAAAAATGCAGGAAGGATTTTTACAACCGGTGTAAACCGGATTTATCTCCCTGCTGCATCCCGGGGACCGTAACTGCCCTGCTGTGAGTTTAAGGAATTTTAGAGTTTCTTTCGAGGGAGAGTAGGAATTACTTTCGGAAGAAGCGTCCCTCCCCGATGTTTCATGTTTGTATTATGGATGTTGGTACTACTTGAATTGCTGCTGGAAAAGCAGGGGATGAAATCGATGGTTGCTTCGATTGCTTGAATGTAAATGAATTACTTTTCGTGAAAAATTGATTTCGGCGGTAGTCGTTTGTTCCGGGCCCCTTGTTTTTGGTCTTGAATCATTTTGGTGGAAGATTTATCACTTTTTTTTTGCTAGGGTAGCCGCAAATGGAAGTATTTTTGTGCTCCGTTGTCAATATTAGCAATAAATGTTAACCTCATTGTTTTGATATGTTGGTTTGAAACAACTTTGTTTTGGTAAAAAGAAAAAAGCAGTCGTGAGTATTAAATGCCATTAAAATTACTTTTTATTTTGCATTGATATTTATTTAGTAAATTTTAGTATTAAGTACACAAATTCCAATCAGATTGGCATTTGCGATAGTTAACAAAGCTAAAGACTGGTCTTTTGACAAAGTAGAAATTGATGCTGATTGAAATTCTCCTGCATTTGACATGGAAAACTATATGTCGTTTGTCAAGATGTTTTAGTGAGCGCAGCAAGCTGGGTTGTGAGGATCACGAAGCGATCCGAAGGGAATTACTTAAGAAGTTAACAGGGGTCACTTCTTACCATGTCCCCAAATTAATTTCTGTTCGAAATATTGTCAGAATTTCACACAAAATTAATGAATAAACATGTACATGACCAGGGCATGTGTAAGCATTGGAGTGCAAAACAAAAAATCATGGAGTTGGATTTCGTGAAAATCTGTAGGTATTCGGTCCATTAATGTAGCGTAGTGTAGTTTCCCTCTCAAGTATACTCTTACGCTTCAAAATACTATTTAACACACTCTTATGCTGTAAATAATTAAGTTTTTAAGGATTTGCATTTTTTCATCAATACAAATTTGGAAAATACGTTTGCTGTGTTTTCCTTTTTAGAAAACTAATTTTTCATATGATCAAAATTATTCATTTTAGGCAAACCTTATACACTTTTAAAACATTAAGCACACGACAGGTTTTTCAACTTAAAAGTAGTAAGTTCATAAAACAAATAAGATAAGTCTTCTTTATCCTTTTTTTTTATTTTGTTGAAAACACTGTAAGCGCAAAATTTTCTACGAATAAAATATGAAATAATCGATCAAAATTAAATTTATACTAAACTTTCTTATTTATTAAATTTATCAAAGGACATTTTCATAAAAAAACAGTAGTTAACTTAAAAGCTAATTTTCCTAGCTCAACATAAAGACATTCAACTACTAACACTAACGAACTTCTCCTTTCCCCAGTTCCTATTAAGCATCAAGAAACCCAAAAAGTTCGTTAAATCCCTCTTTAGGGAATCCCATCAAGTCCCGCTAATTGTTTAAAGATCTCAAACAACTTAATTCGCTAATCAACTTTCACCGAGTTTCATAGGGAGTTTTATAACGAATCAGAGCCTGCCTCCGAGGATCATTTTTAGTCGAGGAGTACCGCAGAAATCCAGGGATTTCCATTGCAGATTTTTCTTCACGTTCTCCCTTAGGGGCGCTCTGCTTAAATTCTGAAAAGGGAGGTTTAAATGTACGTTATATCGACGCCGATTTAAACAAAGCGGGTCGTTTTGTATAGTAGAAGAGCAGCAAACTCTCTCGGTGGAAGTGTCTTTTAAGATTTTGTGCGTTTTCCGTATGGTAATCAGCTTGTGGGATTTAGGTGAAATTTGCTTTCGAAGTTTATTGGAAGGAAGAAGTTTTTTGAGAATAAAAGTGAAGTGTTTATGGAGGTATCATTCATCGAAAGTTTCAGAAGGAGTTTTTTTTTTATTGACAGCTGCGACTGTCGTTTAAAAGAGGCTTAGCCCCCAGTGTGTTCATCAATCATCTTCAAAGGATAGTCATTATTGGGAGATTAGTCAAGTCATATATTTTCAACACCTATAATTTGCCATTGAGTTCAATACCTTGTGGTGCCCAGACAAAGGTTTACACATAATTACTGTTTCTTTTTTCAATGCATTTGTTGACAGATAAATCTGAGGGATATTTCTATCTTTGGGGATCACAGTCAAGCTTAATAGAGCATTCGCACATGACGTCACTTGGAGGACAAAATCAACGTTGCTAAGGCTGTTGTTAGGGGCGGGACATAGAAGTATCCAATAGCAGCATTCGCACATGACGTCACTTGGCGAATAAACAACGTTGCTAAGGCCGTTGTTAGGCAGAGTCATGTGATTGAAAATACTCTATTGGCGTAGTGACGTCATAGGGTCAAGAAACGTTTCAGTATAGTATAGTGTCATTTTTCTTAACACATCAAACAAAAAGTTATGTCAAGCTTATGTCTTTAGTTGTAATAGAAAAACATTTGTAGAATAAGTAGCTTTATAACATACACATCCGAGGAAGATGATACTATCTATAACAAATCATAATAAGATAATATTTTTCTTAAAAATATTTTCACTGTTCTATTAAAAAACGAGGTTTGACTTCATACTTGTAAGAAATTATATATTTTGCGGATAAAATACTTTACGCATTATAGCGTCCTTTTATCACGATTTGCGTACCGAAACTTCTCCTAGCAACCCAACAGGCTTTCTGTTTACCCAGTGTTTCCTTCCACGTAGTGACGTCATAGGGTCAAGAAACGTTTCAGTATAGTATAGTGTCATTTTTCTTAACACATCAAACAAAAAGTTATGTCAAGCTTATGTCTTTAGTTGTAATAGAAAAACATTTTGTAGAATAAGTAGCTTTATAACATACACATCCGAGGAAGATGATACTATCTGTAACAAATCATAATAAGATAATACTTTTCTTAAAAATATTTTCACTGTTCTATTAAAAAACGAGGTTTGACTTCATACTTTTAAGAAATTAAACGTTTTGCGGATAAAATACTTTACGCATTATAGCGTTCTTCAATCACGATTTGCGTACCTAAACTACTACTAGCAACCTAACAGGCTTCCTGTTTACCCAGTTTTTCCTTCCGCGTAGTGACGTCATAAGGTCAAGAAACGTTTCAGTCTAGTGTAGTGACATTTTTCCTGACACATCAAACAAAAATTATATAAGTCATGTATTATTAAAGTTAATATTCAATAGCGCATTTCAGTGTGACCCCCGTGAGTTTATTTAGTTGTGATTAGGATTAACCCTTTCAGTCCTAGCCCACTCAAATTTTCCATAGAATTCAATGGTAATCTTGGTCGGTCTAGGATAGAAAGGGTTAAACATCTTGAGATTCTTATATTACAACCCTTTAAACACCATAATTTTCTCCTCTCTGTCATAAAATTTTCACTGTTTGTTTCGTTATCCTGCTTTCCTATTGTCAACAGACACAACAACGCTTTTAGAACACCGACAGCCAGAAAACCTTCTGACACATCTCCCACATAAATCTCTTCCCCCCTCGCCAAGAGTACCCACTTTTCAATCCCCCAAGGATTCTTGAGGGAAGGGCGCACGTACCCTTAATTAAAAGCTCGAACGAATGCGATTCAGGTGAGGGGATGATTGCCCCTTTCTTCCCTACCCTTCGAGGTGTCAAATGTTAAGCGCTAATTCGGGATGGAATTGGCAGGTTTGGCGAGAATGGAGACGGGGATGGCATTCGAATGGGAATAGGATTGTCAATTGGATGGAAGGGGTCGTACTTAAGTGGAGTAGGGGGATAGGCAGTTGTGAGAGAGGGTAGTATTGTATGAATAAATTTCATTCATTTATCTTTATAATGCTTTTTTGAATTGAAACTCTTGGATTAAGGGAATAAAAAAACCTAGGTTTGTTATACTATTAGAAGTACAATTTTTGAAAATTCGACGTAGTATTGACTTTTCACTTAAATTGAACTCGAATTTTCCCTAATTCTTTGCATATAATGCTCATCGCATCGAACACTTATTTTAAATTACTATATCTATTGAATATCTAAGAAGTGCTTCCTTAAGTAAAAAAACACCCTCTTGAGTTTTATTCAACGCCTTTTTTAATGTATGTAAGGATTAAAAACAAAATCTATATAGGAGGGGAAAACGAATGGTTTGAAAACAACAATGGAATTCCGACTATTAAAACTCTGATTGATTAAATTATTCTAGTGGTTAGTCTAAAAAGGCTATTCTATTCTTTAGACAATTTAATGTTTTGGGAATTTTTCTCACTATCTTGATATTATGATTAGTATAACCGTTGATATCTCCCCAATAAAAAGGGGTTGTGCTTGAGAATGTATGTGTAACGCGGGCAAGAATATAGTTTGCAGTAGGACTGCCTGGAATTCAGAATTTTGAATAATACGGAAGCTGATTTTATTCAAGCGCGGTTCTAAAAAAATATAAAAAAACTAATAAAAATATACATAACTCGTTAAATAAAATAAAATATAATTATGTAAAATTCGTAAAAAACAAATAAATATCTTCCTTAAGTTGGTTGGTTACTTTTTAGTCCAAAATAAAATACCATCCTAATTAAATACCAAAACTTAAATTCATCCAATATTTTATATTAGATAAAACTAATCAAAATAAAATTGGTCTGAATGAGTATGTTGTTTGTTGTATCCCTTAAGTAATCCACTATTTTCTTTCACAGATAAAAATGAACAAGCTACGGAAGATGTCCCCAAGCCACGAACAGCAGCTGTCGGAGACTACTTCAAAGCCCCCGACAACGACGACCACCACCGAGAGCGACAACTTCCCCTCCACCCTCATGGTGACGATCATCGCCTTCAAGATCTGCGCCTTCCTCTTCCTGGTCTTCCAATACTACTTCCTCGAGGGCCTGCTCGACCACTGCAGCGTCAACCACGACGACGACCCCCTGGGGCCAGGGGTCGTCTCCCAACCCTCCTGTGCCTACTCATAAGCTTAAGTTGCAGAACGGCCTCCATTAGGAGGGGCCTGATCATTTATCGTTCATAAACAGAATGGACCCTACGATGAGGGTCCTGATTACTTGCTCTCTCTCTCATAAGTCACATAATTATCTTTATGATGAAAGTCCTGATGCCATGATCACTTACTCATAAGCAAAGTCACAGAATGATCCCTATGGTGCAGGTCATGATCACCTACTCATAAACAAAGTTATAGAATGATTTCTATTATGAGGCTCCTGACCATATATTCATAAGCAAAGTCACAGATTGACCCCTGTGATGAGGGTCATTATCACCTACTCATAAGCAAAGTCACAGAATGATTAGTAATATGAGGCTCCTGATCATCTACTCATAAACAAAGTCACAGATTGACCCCTATGATGAGGGTATTGATCACCTACTCATAAGCAAATTCACAAAGTGACTCCAATGATGAGGATCTAGTTCACCTACTCATAAGCAAACACAAATTGACCCAAACAATAAAGGTTTTGATCACCTACTCATAAGCAAAGTCACAGAACTACCCTTATGGCGAGGATCCTGTTTATCTTGGCCTTTTCATAAGCTAATTCACAGAATGACTCTACAATGAGAGTCCTCATCACCTGCGCCTACTCATAAACAAAGTCACTGAATGACCCTTATGATGAGGGTCCTGATCACCTACTCATAAACACAGTTACAAAAAATGATTTCTATGATGAGGGTCATATACTCATAAGAAATAGTCACAGAACGACCCTTTTGAAGAGGGTCCTGATCATCTACTCATAAACACAGTTACAAAAAATGATTTCTATGATGAGGGTCCTTATCTACTCATAAACAAGGTCACAGAATGACCCACACGATGCGGGTCCTCATAGTGACCCTGCTGTTCTTCGCCGTGGTGTCGGGACAGAGACGGACCAAACGGACGGCCATCATCCCAGGCGACATCATGATAGGCGCTCTGTTCTCGGTGCACTACGCCCCGGGACAGAAGCAGGCCCAGACCAGGACCTGCGGGGACATACGGGAACAGTACGGGCTGCACAGGGTGGAGGCCTCCTTCCAGACCATAGACGAGATCAACCGCAACCAGACCCTGCTGCCCAACATCACCATGGGCATAGAGATTCGCGACTCCTGCTGGTACTCGCCCATAGCGCTCGACCAGAGCATCGAGTTCATCCGCGACGCCATAAAGCTCAACGACGACGTGGACGTGAACGGGACGAGCGTGCCAGAACACGTCCCCGAGTGTCCCACGCGTCCCGCCAAGACGCTCAAGAACCTGGTGGGGGTGGTGGGTCCGGGGTCGAGCACCGTCACCATCCAGGTGCAGAACCTGCTGCAGCTGTTCAGTATTCCGCAGATCGGCTACTCGGCGACGAGTCGTGATCTGAGCGATAAGAGTTTCTATAAGTATTTTCTGCGGGTCGTCCCTTCGGACTACTACCAGGCGAAAGTTATTGTGGATGTGGTGCGCACGCACAACTGGACATACGTGTCTACTGTGCATACGGACGGTAAGTGAGCTCCTTTCTTTGTTTGATCTTGAAAAAGCTTTATTCCAGGTTAACTCATAGCCATTTAGAACAAGGAGGGCGGGACAGCTAAAAGGATGACTCATTCTCATCGTGTTGGTTGTATGGTTGGTTGAGGAGCGGGGGAACACAGAAAAACCGCGCGCTTATTCGATTTTCGCCACCTTGAAGAATGACCTTGATAATCGTTTGACACTGAGAATGACCCAGGCGAAGTGTCCTGGCCTGCTTGTTCTAGATGGCTATGGTTAATCTTAGGTCACGTTAGTGGCTGTTATTGTCCAATTAGTTGATTATTTGTAAATAATTAATTTTAAAGATGTTTTCCATAAGAACATTCATATTAGGTAGTTTTTTTGGGATTTGTATGAACTAATATTTAGGGTTAATTTCCAATGAAAACGCACTGTTAATACGACGTTCACATTCAACGAATCAGAATAACTCTTAAGTATGATACACGTCAATGGTGATTACGTCACGTTGTCAATAAGAATGTTCCCATTCCCTACCATTCCTTGGTTCATGGTTGTTACACTAACCTGACTGTATACTTTTTTGGTCATGGTACTTCGATTGGTTTTTCGGGTCTAAATATTTTTCATATTTAATTTTTGACATTCAGCTCTTTCTTTATGCCTAAGTCCACATTGTGAAATGTAAAAGTGGTACAACCACGAATATGTGGACTTAAGTGACGATTATTTAAGTCACTGAGGGGGGAAATACTGCCAAAAGAGATAAAGAAAATATTTTGTTAACGAAATTCCCAGGTTATAAGCCGTGTCTGATTGGACATTTTCCCCAGGCGTTTCGCCCCTCGTCTAAACCTCCCTAGGGGTAAACCTCTTCTCTTCTGCATAAAGAACAACTACAGAAACCCAAGAAGAGTCAAACTAAAAATCGAAAAGTCCAGTTATGCCGCTTTTTCTCTCAACAGCTCATTTGCCACACCCCCTTCTCATTTCAGGATTCGCTTCGCTGAAATAAATACAACCCATAAAAATATTTCGTCGTTATCGCCCTCCAACTATCAAAACATCATCCATTAACTCACAGCATTAAAACACACCCCATTAAAGGGAGCTTCCTTACACGAAACCACAAAAAAAACTTTAACGGCAAAAAAAAATTCGAAAGTACTTTAAAATCACCAAAAATAAAAAAAACCTTTTCCTCATCATATATTAAACGCCCCCCTGCACTTCAACTAAAAGCACAACCCAGTACATCTCGATCACCATAAAAATCCCTCTCAGTCAGAGCCGAGTTTGATTGCTGCAAGAGCCATTTTTTACTATCACTCGATAATAAAAAAAAGATCGATTTTTTTTTCTTCATCCACTAGGACAAACCCACACCCGGACGATTATTATTTCCCCCCATATCCTACCCTATCGTTTAATGAAGTTCCTGCCAAGTTCTCATGACGAGTCATATCACATATGGAAAAAGATCGGTATTTTTCGGTCGGTAACGAGTGATTTTCTTCCTGCGAGTGATCTAATACGAGTTCAAATTCTTCGGATGATTTGACGGTTCCGAGTTTTTTTTTTTATCTGTTCATCAAGGGCCTTTATGGTCGCTGTGTGGGCTTGGGGTGATAAGGGGGATGATATTTAACGATTCGAATAATGTGAACCGTTTGGTATATATTCATTCACAGGTGGGTGATGGGGAGGATGGAATGGTTTAGGTAGATTGTTCTTTTTTTTGTGGGGGGGGAATTCCTTCTGTGCGATCAGGCAGTGGGAAATTTAGATTGAAGTTCAATGCGTCGTGTGATGGCTTAAAAAGAGTTATGCTTTAAATTTTTAAAGTACGGTTCAGAAGTACTTGACTGTAAGTTCGCTTCAGAAAATATTGGGTGCGTTTTTATAGTAAAGAGTATTGGAGAAGTACTTAAGTATATAAAAATTTTATTGCTCTTTTCTTGTTGGGGTTGGATGGTTATTTTTTTTTTCATGCGAGGTTTTTCTACCAGTTCTGACTTAAATTTTTATTTGAAAAAGTTAACTTCATAGTTTGATATTGAAGAAACATTTATTTGAAAGTTATATAAAACAAGAAAAGAACACAACATTAAAAAGGGTGAAAACTCAATAGATCAGGGGTCTACCCAAGGAAAACATTTACTAATCATTGAAGTCCTATGGGCCCCACTGAACTACTCATTTAAAACTTAACGGCCAAAATACCTATTTCATCATTCGAACATAGTTTAATCCTGATCCATGAGCGAACTTTCGTATCGAAATTGTGATTACCAGTGCTCTTCTATTTAATGTACACCTTAATTAAGGTACTGTAAATTTAGAAAATCAATTAGAATTTTAAACAGCTCTTTTTTATTAGCTATATCATGTTATACTTCCTTATGAAAATAAGTAAAGGATAACAGGATAATTGGATTTTTTATTAGCTGTATCATGTTATACTTCCTTATGAAAATAAGTAAAGGATAACAGGATAATTGGAAAGTCCTGACAGCTTCCACTGGCCATACTTTAGAAATACCTACAATTGATAAACAAAATAGATAAAAATATAAAAAATAGCTCTTATAAGCACCATAAGAGCAATTTTCAAAATACAGTACTCTTAAATACATTTGTAATGAAAAATTTTAATGATAAAAAGCTATTTTGAAGTCAAAATACTTATACCCAAATAATAATTTGGTCCATCTTTCAAGTACTTATTCAAAAAAGAATTTACAATTACCCTATTATTTTACACATTATTATTTTACCCCTTTTTTTACCCAGTTATAATAAAGACAAGGTCTTGAAAAATTTAATCTGCCTACTCTTCTTATACTATAACTGATGTCTTATAGTAATGAAGTTAAAAACCTGAAATAGAAATAAACTAGATATTCCAATTAATAGACTGACAGTAAGATGAAATATGATTTTGCAATTAAATACTATCTAGTTTTACGCCATGTTGTTTTTTATCCAATTGTGTTAATGACAACCTAAAAAAATCCTACAAAATTTTAATCCACTTCCTTCTATAACTGATTAGGTAAAGACGAAAACCTTAACTAGAAATAAACTAGATATTCCAATCATCAATTCAATAACAAACTAACCTCGATAAAAAAAATTCCAGCCAAATTAGGCTTTATGGAGAGCAGGTAAACTATACCTACCATAGAATTAATTTTTCCTTGCATACTTCTACCTACTAGATAAAAGCCTCGATAGAGGGCAGGTTCTTGCTGATAACTTCGTCTTGCAGCGGCTAACACTAATTAATTGGACTTAAAAACACTGGAGTAAGCTAGCAATTACATAGACTAAGGAGTGCAATCTTATTACCTTGCACAAACATAAGCGTTTTTTCGTCTAAGAAGCAAGTCTCAAGTGCACTCTTTAATTGAAATTAATTAGTTGCTGCTTCAGCCTAGTCTATAACGGAGGGGAGTTTTTTTTTGCCTACAGTGTCTTTAAATTTATCCAGTCGATGTTTGTTTGGGAATTTTGTCACACTGTAGTGATTTTTACTGAGCTTTTAGGTCGGTAGTCACGTTTAGGTTTGGTGCACTATTAAGTGATGTGATTTGTGTAAGGATGTCGGGTTCGAGTTTTTTTAGGAGCATATTAATTCGTGATATGTTTTGTTTTTAAAGAAAGTTTTGGTATTTTTAAGAAGTGTTTTGGTTAAATATTTGCTTTGAGTAAAATATTGAGCTTCTGGTTTGTTTGTTCTATATTATTTTTTTTTCGTTTTAATGTCTATGCTGTCGTTCATTGGAGATTCTAAGCAATATTATATTAAAATATAACTTTCTTCATTAATATTTATAAATTTTAAATATTAATGTTATGAGGAAACCTTTCATAACTGAAAAATATTTGAGGATTAGTAATTTTTGTTGTCCTTAAGAATAAGTGTCTCTCAGTGTTTAAAATAATGACCTATCAATTTGAAGCTAGATGACTTAAAAAACTTATTTGAACAACAAATAAGTTTAACATCTTTTTAAGTTCAAATAAGGAAAATATAAGCCTGGTTTCTTCATCTTCTTAATCAAACTTAAATCAAATCTTAATCAAACAGATTTTCTGAATAATTTCAATTTGCCGAAATTTGTCGATAAATAGCCGAAAATGGCTCTAAAAATAATAACTTCCCAATTATCTATGATTATCTATATGTGGTTGGTTCTGCTTTCGAAACTGTACTTGGCTACACCGTAAACTACATATTTGAATTTATATTGACTACTGTGGATTACACAAGAACATACTATGATTATAAAAAGTCAAATCTGTGTAACAGTGTTTGATAGGGTATTCTCTCACAGGGGAATACAAATTAATGTTTCTCAATTATTCGTGCACAATTAAGTGTTATATGCTGAATCTAACTTTAAAATTAAATTAAAATAACTCTAAAATTTAATTTTCTCCCAACTATATATTAATACGTTTGTGAAATATAATTGTATTCTATAATGAAAATATAATCTCGTGTGCGACCCATACCCATGATTTTTATATTTTACTGTCATTCAAAAATATTTTAGAACGGTACAATGGAAGAGATCACAATTAATTCGAAAAGAAAGTGAACATTTCCCAAAACCAGTAACTTGTGTTCATTTTTGGAAAGTTGAGTGTCACCGGTTAGCTTCATTATTTCTCGATACGAACTTTTGTTGGCAACACCTGTTCTTTGGAATCAAGTACCATTGTTGGTTTCGTATTTTTTACTTTTTTGAAGAATGAGATCTTTCCCATCTGCTACTTGAACGGAATTAAGAACTTCTTTTGACAGAAGAAAATAAATGGTCTGATAAATTGTAGTTTCACATTGAAAGCTTTGACGGGGGAAGTTGAGAAAGAGAGATTAAATTTCTCAAGTAGAGGATTTGAGTTATAGTTAACGTTAAATTGTTGTTATGAAAGTACTAAAGAGATTATTGTTGTTGTTTTATTATAAAAATCATATAAGAGAAAACGTGTTTTTCTTAACAACCGTACATATTATCAATACTTACTTTATCATAATGTATTTTATCCTAATTATCTACGCACTGAAAAAGAGTAGAAAATAAATATATGTAGTTTACAAGAATACAATTTGATTGTTTTAGGATAGGCTTCATAAGTTTTCCTGGGTTTTTTTCATATACAATTTTTCACCAAACAGCACATTATGAGAGTAAAAATATTTCATATTTAAAAAAAATCAATAACAGTAGTCCAGGAGTTATTTTATTCGGTATTAATGCCTATAAAAATATCTGATAAATTAAAGTAAACAAAAATAATATGGGAAAGTATTTCGTTGAAATTTATGTTACCTTTAGGTATGTGCTGCTTAAATAAGGAAGTTTAAATCTCTCTCTAGAACTAAATATACTTTTCCCATTGATATTTCAAGTAAGATCCCAGGACTTTTTGTTAAGAATATTTTTGGGAGTCTAACGGTATGTGTACGTTATCCATACTAAATCAACACATTATATAAAAAGTTACAGTCTCACAAAATAAATATGTTTATGTTTATTTCATAGCATAATAAATATATTTACATCAACAAAGAATTTTTACATTAAAGTACTATTACATTAATATTTTTCCAGATGCAGTCTATTAAAAATTACATTTAGTACTGGGTTTGTATAAAATACCATTACCGAATAAAATGTGTATGGGAATTAGTGTTATCACAAATATGTATAATTTTACTTCTAACTATACCTCAAAATCAAATGCCGTGTCGCAGCGGTTATACGAAAAAACCGGTTAGTAAATTCCGGTCAGTAAAGCTACAATTTTTACAATTTACGAGGAGGAAGTTTCATTTATTAGGAAGTAGGAACATTGTTTTCACAGAAGTTCTGTAAGGTAAATGAGCATAGCGTGCAAGCAATAGCATGCAGGGGGCGGAATCCCCCTAGTGTCTGAATATATTTAAAGTGTTTCACTAAAAAAATCTTACTTACCAATTTTACCCAAACAGACAGCATACATTTCAAACAATAGCTCCGAAATTAATTGAACTACTAAACCTATTCACTAAACTAAACCGAAAACACTACAATAACTTTCTTCTGCAATTCCTAAGCATTTATTTTGTTCCTCTTCCCAACCTTTACGTCACATATAGAACACAAAACAATTCCCTCAGTGAAGCGTAAAAAATCGATAGTAGTAGGCGAGCTTTTAACTTCCAGTGACAAAGTACCCAATAATAATCCCAGCAAACCTTACAGGGAGCGCCAAAGTTGCTCCCATTTTGATGACTTGTTTGTACCATATTACTTCGTGAGAAGAAAATCCCCGTAATTACTTTCTACCAAGGGAAAAAATCCCTTCTTTCCCCTATCTCTTTCACTCTTCCCATTAGCAGTTCCCGATTAAATAGCGGAGGGGAAAAATTCTCTCCATGTATTGCTGATACATTAATTTTAATTTAAGGCTTGCCATAATAATTTACGCTTAAGAAGACTAAAAGGGGAATTAAGAAAGTTGATATTTTTGGTGATGCTAGCAGATACTTAAGTTTTGTTGTCTAGAAAGATATAATCATTATTTTTTTGGGATGGTTTATACTTTAAAATCAAACAGTCTCAGAAGTGCTGTGATTTTTAGTTGTTAAATTAATTTTTATGTATTAGTTTGTCGTGTAACAATATCAACAGGTTTCTAAATCAGTTGGTTTGGTTTAAAAAATTTTAGCTTTTAAAATTTAAATGTTATAATTGTTATACTTCTTTATGTTTTCTCTTTTTATAAGATAGAAGGTGATGGTATATAACAAGGCAATAAATTTTCTAAATATATAGTTTTTTTTTTCGTTTTAAAAATGTTAAGAAACAAGGATTAATCTTATTAGTTATTAAAAATTAAGATCATTAATCCTTCATATTAAGAAATTCATAATTATGCATTTTATATTTTTTAAAGAATCTTTTCGAAGTTGGATGGTTCTTGCCAAAAATAAGTTTAAAATATAACTAGCATGTTTCTTAAAATGTATATTTTATGAGGGGTATAATATTAGCTGACATACTTGCCTTCATTGATATACAGGGGAAAATAACTTTAAGCAAAGCTCGAGGGAGTGTGTTTGACACATTGAATCATGCCTTGCTTGTATAATATTTCTGGAATTTAAAATACTTTTAGGAATTTGTTACATTTGAAATATATTTAGCTCATTTAATACTGATTTTACGTTATGTTTTATTTATATTTTGATACAAATTTAACAGATCAAATAACTTACTTAAAAAATCATCATGATTTTTAAAAGAAACCTTTATGTAAAATACAATTTAACAAAATTATGGTGCATCTATCTATTGAAAGCACAAAGTACTAGAAATGTATTACATTTAATTCTTTCTTTTTTAATTGGGAAATATCCAATGAACTAAGATAATGAATCTTTAAAGCATCGGGAAAAAACGTGTTGATTGAACAACTAATAATTCTTTATTTACTCTATTAAGTTACGATTTTATGGCTTGCGGTAGTCGATTCTTAATTTAAACGTAATCAATTACGGCAAAGCAAATATGAATACGAAGTAGTTTTTTGTTGTAAGGAATGAACTAAATTAATAAATTATATAAGAGGTTATTTGAGAAAATTTATAAAATTTTGTTAAGTGCGTTTTGAGTGTTAACTGTTTAAATAAATTAAATAATACATTATTTAAATTTTCCTGCTAAAAAAGGGATAATTAAGTTAGCGACTTTAAATTTAAAAGACAAACTTTAGCCAAGTCTTAATTACCACCTATAATTTACTCATTTTATTTAAATTACATAATAAACACACATTGTGCAAGATGAATTTCTCAATAAAACGGACACAGGCTTAATTTACAACCTATACCGAACCTATTTTTACCGTAAGCAATCAAGTAAATATCCTAATGAGAAAGCTAGATGTATGTCCACAATGTGTCACCTTAGATTACCCAATAAAGTCGATGTTCTTTCTGGCAAAGGGACCCAAAGCAATATTTCCTGGTAATGGCGAATTGGGAAAGGAGGGGGATATGGACTGGTCTTCTACTAATTAGACAAACAATGGAGTTCCTTAATTCTCTCGCTAATTGCTATGATCAGTTCGGGAAGACTTTTCTCCAATCAAGGAAGGATGTTTGGTTGCAAATTATAATGAGAGTTATTGGAAATAATAAGATGAGTTTACTTGTAGAAATATTGAACTAAGATGTTGACGGTTAGAAATAAAACCAACATACATTTGAGCTTTTCGTTAGAATATATTCTAAATTTTTAGAGAATTTTCAGAAAGTGTTTAATTACCTTTTGTGTAAAAGTACTTTGACAAAAATAAGTTCTTTCTATCCTTTAATTATTGTTTTTAAAAATTGTTTACTCTTAAGCTTATTGATCTTTTACATTGTTATCTTCTCTGTACTTGAAATAAAAAACGTTTCTTTAAAAACTAACCCTTACACAGTATAAAAACATAGTCAAAATAAATTTTTAGTTGACTGTAAAATTCTGGAAATACTTTTTTCAAAATATTTTTATGACAACTGTTTGAATATAATCCCCATCTTGCATCTTAAGATTCCTCTACCATTTGGTTCTTTTATTTTGACTCTTTTAGCTTTTTTTTACACTTAAGTCTTCAGATAAGGTACACTACAAAATAATAAATAAATGTAACTACACCATCCCAGTACACATATTCGGATGTATCATTTGTTACAAATACAATGGCTTTCAACTTAATTAGTGTAAAAGTGCTACACTATAAAACATGAAAATTCATCAAAATGAATAGCATAGTAAATAAATTGACCACCCATAAATGTCTTATCCAAATTCAATACTCCAATCATTGTTATCACAGTATGCAAAGGAAATGCATATTCTGTTACATCAATATATCATTTGAATTCGTAACAAATTTTGAACGTATACTAGTTTCTCCAAACGATGTAGATTCTATAAATTTAGGCAACGCGGTTCACACATTTCAGATTTTGGTTGGTCTAACTGGCTTCCAATGCCCTGTTGCTTCAGCTTTACATAATTTAATGGCTTTTACGCATAGGAAACCTCAACTGGAGAAATCTCCATACATTCTCCTATTCTGTCGGGATAGATTCACTAGTCCTTAAGAATTACTTTGAATAGATGTATCTTATTTGTGTGATCATTGTATTTAAAAATTAATTGTATTAAACACATACCTTGGTCAAATGTTACTTTTAAGTTATTAATATTGAAAGTTCCACTTTTAAATCTGAATTTATAATAGAGTAAATGATTTTGCACATCAAATTATATTTTAATAATTGAAGAGATAATTTATGTAAATATAATTGCTTCATTATAATTCTGTTAAGCTTTTTCATCTTCTTTGAAATTTCTGGATATTTCCACATATTAAAGCAAATATTCTGTCTGAACCTAGTATGACGAAAAGATTTCGGGCAGTTTACATACGTAAATATTTTTCTTTGGGAGTTCCTCTAAAATTCGCCTAAGGGCACGTTTGGGTGTAGGAATCGCTACATCTGGTTCGTTTTCTCCTTCAACAGGGAAAATATTTATTCAGATTTTAAGTTATAAGGAACTAACGTCAAAGCATAATAGGCATATGTGTTGATTTTAAATCTCAATCAATTTTAATTTACATATTCTAATGATGCTCCATGCATATTTTGTGTATGAAGTTAAATAAAAACTTCTAAATAATTTCTATCGTACTTTTATCCCGATCCATTAAGATTGAAGTATATGTTTTTTATACATAACTAAAAAGAAATGAGTAAACAGAGAAAATAAATGTTTATTTAAGATGAGTAGTTATAAAAACACTGAACCAAAATGTTTACTTTTATCAAATAATTCAATAAGCTGCAACACCTAATGGAATAAAAAAACATAAGGGAATATATAAGATAAATTTCTTACTTCTTCTCAGCTATTTTCATGTAGTTTTTCTTAAGCTCCTATGAATGATTAACAAGTGCAAATTAAAACGCTAATTTATGCAATTAGATTCTAACAATTCTCTTAGTTTCATGCTTGAGAACTTTCACGAGAAGGCAATAAAATTATAATTAGAAACTTTATGTAATCAAATAGTATGTAATGTAATGAGAGTAATCATGTATTTACCAAATTAGAATAAAAAATGTTTAGGTATGTTTAATTAATAATTTGCAAAACTTAAACATGGAAATAAAATGGTAAGAAAAGAAAGCCAGTATCGTAAATCTCGCCATTTAAATAAAATGTTATGTATAGGTTTAAATTTTCTCACGGTTTCTCTTTTTTAAAGTGTTTTTAATCCTCTAATCTTTTTTCTCTAACCTTTTAATTTTCTCTTTATAAAAAGCAAAAAAATGTAGGGATAAAACAGTTTTATCACTTTTTAAGTAACTAAATTTTTACTCTTTTTCTTTGAAGGGTGAAATTAACAACATAGTAAAAATGACAAAGTCAGTACCTACGTTAAGATTAATAAAAAGTGAAATTAGTTTATTTATCCAGTTACGTGAATTGTGATTTGTTTTAATATGAAACATCGAATGAATCTAACCCCATCATAATAAATATACTTATATAAATTTAGTAGTTTAAAATAAAGGGAACAACAGAAGCTTAATTCTACACATTTAGAACTAGCAAAATACACAAAGATGTGAACATATCTTTTCAAACCGAAACTGGCAGCAGTCCATTTTCTAAAACTGAATTGTCTTCTTATTGCGGAAAATAAAGAGTGGATATCATTAAGCCCCATTTTGTATTTTTTGCCTTTTATATCGCACGGTTTGTGTCGGGTCATTAGGAAAATATCATCTCTAATTAAGAGTGATACGTAAAATCAACCAACTACGACTGTTCCTAATTTTCATAATTGAGAGAGAGAGAGAAAACTCTGTCGAATTAGTAGGAAAGACTCATCAGTACACAGCTCGTGTGGGTTAGTTTCTGATGCACTCATTTAAAGTAAATAAAAGTTTCGTTCGGAGGGGGAATATAGTGACATTTGATTATTATTATTGTGTTGATGTGGGACGTCTTCATTAATATACATAGTATGTACTGCTCATTGCGAGGTATTGAAGGTTTGGATATGTTGGTGATGATGTTTTTGTCGTTATTATTTTATGCATCAAAACACTGTGTATGTGGGGATATTTACCGTGGCAACTAGTTTGCTTACTAAATGAAACTAATTGAGTGACATTAGAATGCGATGAATGGAAAAGGGATGTCCTTAAAATGATGCATCTTGGTATTTTTGATTCCCTCCCTCAATGTCAAAAGTGTCACAATTCACTACACCTTACACCTCTTATCTTATTTCTACTCCAATAGGTATCATTTATATTTGATTGCTCAAACGAATGTATTGAGGGTAAAGAGAAATATAATATATTGAAATATTTATTTCTCAATTAATTACACCAGTTCTTTACAAATTAAAGTTTTATACCAAGAAATAATTACTTCTCAAATGTAACATTCACAATAGCTGTTTTCAAATCCTATCTTTTAAACTTGTCTTTTTAATTTTGTAACTAAACCATACATCTAAAATCACCATTTATCTCTATGGAATTCTTAAACAATACATTCATGTCATAAAAATAAGAAATATTAATTTTCTGCTAATTAACATTTTATAAAAAAATTATTTTCCTCAATTATAATGGTCACATTAAAATAGTAGTTGCTTCTATATTCCAAATTTTGAAGTTACGTCACCTTTTGATTTCATAGCAAAACCCACTCGTCTTAAATTTCCATATTTACAGCTATTTCATATTTGAAAGTTTCAAACGAGTCATTTTTGAATAACCCTATATCCCTAAATTAGAAAGATCCTAAACCCATTTAAAACTAATCTCTCTCTATTAACATACCCAAGATATTCACATTTTTCCAAACTGCATTCATTCTCATTCAGCTCAAACCCTATCACCCCCAAGATCTCTTTGGTGCAGTGACCTCATCGGTGCCCTTTCATTTAAATTTCAAAACCCGCATCGCATGAACAAGTTCATCTGCAAACATACCCGAGCATGCATATCGATTCCATCTTTACGACCCCATGCAGGTACAAGCGCGCCTGATGAGTCTGCTCCATAAATCTCTATTACACCCGCTCTCTGTTGACTCGCATCGGACGTCTTTGGAGCTAATGGAATCCCTTCTCGCGTTTTAGATTTATCATCTCCCAGTTTTCCCTAAAAATGAACCCGGTCGCAAATGAACCGAACTAAATCAATTAGGCAGGGCAAGAAAGGGATGGGGAATTAAGGCAGGCACACATTTTCCCCTGTATCACTACTAGTTCCTAATTGCGTTTGGGGACATTTTGTTCTGGCTCTTTTGTGTGTGGGGCGCTTTGGGAAGAGAAGGAATGTAGAATGCGTGGGGTGGGTGTATTGATGGTATTGTTGTTGAAGGGATGGGCTCGCTTGTCTTTTGATAGATATAGGCGTCCAGAAGTCGTTGTGTATTATGTATTGACGATTTTTAATGGATGGTTAATGGACATGGACAGTAGATGTTGATTTGTTTGAGCAAATCTCGTATAGAACTTTCGAAAGGACTGCTGTTTTACGCGAATAATATCGTTTCATTCTGATGTTTGGCCTCTTAACCATAATTTTATGGTCATATCATCAAGAATTGATCTTCTGCACCACTTTGATGTAGTTTCCAGTTTTGTCACAACCTTGAGTGTATTTCGCTGGAACTTTTTTCGGTATATTTATCTAATGTTGCTGTTAGTGATATGTAAACCTTAATCTTTAACATTTTGAGTATATTATCAACTACGAGTATGTTTCTCCCATATTTTTTTTATTTTTCACTTTAACTTTTTTTTTTGACCATTTTCATGACTGCTTCATGAACAGTAAACGTCACAGTTTATTTAAATAAATATCATACATATAATCATATCATACATTTTGAATGTTCAGTTAGAATTTATCTATAACCTAAAAATGTATCACGGACAGAAAGAATACGAAAAAAGCATGAGCGAATCGTGGTTTGACTCCAAAAGAGATTTTTCCAATAAAACTGAAAAAAAAAGACTCTTTTTCAGATATATTTCAAAATATTAAAGGCTAAATTCGCTTTTTCGACTACATGTACATCTTTTACAGATTTATGAATGCAATATATTTTTCATTTACCTATCCTATCTCATTTTATTCTATGCATATTTCAATTTTCTGGGTCTGATGGGGGTACAAATAGTGTCATTACTGAATCGACTTACTTTTGGAAACATCTTATACATCGAATAGGCGGTTAAGGAATTTAAATCATACTTGTAATCAGAAATAGTTTGCTGGGTATATTTCTGATAGGGGCCCCTTGAACTGAGAATTAGCTAGTTTTTATCATTGTAATATCCAAATCTCTATCGCAATAACCCTATGTCATAGAAACCATTTGCTTCAACAAATACAAAATACCGTTAAACTATCCTATACTATACAATTTCACGTATTTTTGGGTAGTGGGAAAAACCGACTCAGTTTTACTTTTTAATATTACACTCATCATAATATAAAGGGTGGTTATGATTTAAGTTCCACCTTGAAGTGTGGTCGTAAAAACTACACTGAGCCAAATAGTATTAAACTTGGTAATTCAATTTTGTTTAAAATTTTAAGAGATTGGACAGAGATGGATTTTCTCCAGATTTACTATCGACAGATGTTATAGTCTGTGTAAATAGAATCGGCGGTTGACCTTGAGTTTTTTCTCCATGTATTTCTTCTGCGTTGCCATGGTAAAGCATGACGTGTAACCGCCGATTTTATTTACACAGACTATAATGACATTTGATATGGACATGGGTTGATATAACAGCAAATAATAAACCATTCGAAAATTATTAAAACAAACATGCGCACGCTTAAAAATATCGTCTAACTTTTAAGGTATACGTGTCATCAACATAAAATCTCATGTATGATATCCAAAGCAAAACATGGTTAAGGTGGTACTAAATTTAAATAAATAGAATAAAATTCCCCAATCCATCCAAAATTTTTCTTTCAATGCAATACAAAAATGCAAATTAAAAATGCATCACGTTTCCACTCCTCAAGGTTAATCTCAGCTTATCTTAACATCTCTCAAAATACTCCATTTCAAGTTATCAAATTTCACAGCATTATGTGCATACTCTATATCACTCAGGGACCATGGCTTGTATCCATCGGCAACCATTAATATACGATGTATACAGTAGCTGGATTGGTTTCTATATCACGGTAATTAACGAGCTCCGTAATGCGTGGTTCGGGTCGTACAGCGAATCTGTGTCAAGTGGAATCGGTTTCGGTATCAGCTGAGACAAGCTTTGCCGATTGGTTTGGCGTGTTAACGCTTAGGTTATTTGCATTTAATAGAATACGGAGGATGAAGCTTTATCCGAGTTTACCTAGGGAAGTGGCTATTGTTGGGCTTAACTAATGGGCATTGGGGTTGTTGTATTTACTTTTAGCTGGGATTTATAGACCGGGAGCCAGCAACATATTTTGTCAGTCATTTCCTCTCAAGCGATATTTGGTGGAAAATTTCAGGGAGTTGTATCATAAAGCCTGGTGAGCGTCATCTGCTTGTCCGTGGGTGGGTTTAGCGGTGGGAGCCCCCAAACACTCCCCCCCACCCAAAAAAAGTTAAAATTTTCAGTCATTTCCTCCCGGCTAAAACTTTGATACATTATAGTAGACCCAATATCTAGAAGAAAAAAGTTCGTCAGCTAGCTGTAGGGCGGTGGAATAGACGTCAGCTGGTTGTTTTAACATTTGGAGGGTCTTCCTCAAAGATTCTTATCTATGAAACTAGCGATAACTTGAAGGATTGTGGAAACCCAACAGCTTCATTCATTGATAAGAATCTTTGAGGAAGACGCTCCAAATGTTAAAACGACCAGCTGACGTCTATTCCATCGCCCTACAGCCAGCTGACGAATTTTTTTCTTTTAGATATTGGGTCTACTATAATGTATCAAAGTTTTAGCCGGGAGAAATGACTGAAAATTTTAATATTTTTTTGTGGGGGGGGGGGAGTGTTTGGGGGGCTCCCACCTCTCAACCCACCCACGGACAAGCAGCTGACGCTCACCAGGCTTTATGATACAACTCCCTGAAATTTTCCACCAAATATCGCTTGAGAGGAAATGACTGACAAAATATGTTGCTGGCTCCCGGTCTATTAGTTTGGGTTACTTTTTAAAACTGGATTTAGATAAGATGATTTTATCAGCTGTTGATTACAATATTTAGTACTTGGACTTTCCTTGGAATTCTTTTTTAAAAATATTTTTTATACTTAACAGTTTGTGATACTCGTATGAATAACTTAACAACCTGTTTCATACAAACGAGAGAAATAAGTTCCTTTACTACCACGCCTGGAAACATTATTTTAAAACAGAGAAAACCCCTTTCGTGTTACGTTATTCAACATTTTCCTTAACAGAGATATGCCTTCTTAACAGAGTCTTGGATGTCTCTCACTATGTCCTTGATCCGAGTTGCTGTTGTGGTCATTTTTAGACCTTTGACAGGACATGCTCCTAGTAGCACCGCTAATATAAAATAGGTAAAGTTTACCTAACTGCAGAAGGAAACCAAATTTAGCCATACATCAGTGGTGGCTCGTGGAAAGTTCAAATGGGGGTTCACAATTAAATTTGGAAAATACAGCTGAGTAAAAAGTACAATTTGGAATATATTTTTATTAATTTTATTATTGATTTATTTCGACTTTTTTCATTTTCATTGGGGATTCATATGCTCATATGCTCCTATGGCCGAGCCGCCACTGCCGTACATGACAAAAATAGACGATATTAGTCATGACGGCACTTGCTTGTTTGGAAACGTTGATTCCATCCTTGATTGGAAGTAATATTGCATACGGACCCAATCACAGATAGAATCAAAGTTTCCAAACAAGCAAGTGACGTCATGACTAATGTCGTCTGTTGGATGAATATTGAACGTTTCTTCGGCCTGGGGTAGGTGGAAGTCATGTAGGAACTGAAGGCCAGCCGATGGCTCTGGTCAGTTAACATAGAAGTCTCACGGACTTGCCGTTAGATGTAAAGTTGCTACTACTTCATAATGTGATATGTGTTGTGTTTTGTTAGGCAACTACGGCGGCAGCGGCATGGACGCGTTCGTGAAGCTGGCTCACGACGCGGGCATCTGCATCGCGGCCTCCGACTCGCTGCTCAGCCACTCGGAGGACTGGCTCTTCGACCAGGTGGTGCGCAACCTGCTCAAGTACCCCAACGCGCGCGTCGTCGTCTGCTTCTGCGAAGGGATGACGGTGCGCGGCCTGCTCAAGGCCATGCGCAGGCTCAACGTGTCGGGAGACTTCCTGCTCATCGGAAGGTAATATTTCTCTCTGTCTCTGGTTGCAAGGGTCGACCACTAGTAGATTAAGGGCTGCAGTCAGAATCTGTAACACGTAATAGATGAAACGAGAACGGTACGGAAACGGTGAAAAAGCTGTCGACACGAGAGATTTCAAACTCTGGAGCTCTCGTCCGCCATATTGTTCCGAGATTCGAATCGTATGCGGATTGCTTTTGTGATCCGTTAAGTAGTTTCAAAAAATCTAGAACAGCTATTAATTACCAAAACAAGTCCTCTGACATTGGTATGTTTCGAAAGTAATGGGCATCTAGAGTTTGCACGAATTTGTATTATCAGTGTATAATTACTTGTACGGCTTTGTGACAGGTGGAGCCATTATGGAAATGGACACTTCCGAGTGCCCGTTTTCAAAGTTTTCACGTTACGGGAGATTTTTCACCGTTTCGTATCGCTTCCATCTCGTTTCTTCTACGTGTTAAAGTTTCTGAATATGGCCCTTACTTGCAGCGACTTAAGCGATGCGACCGGAACGACGAGATGATAATGGTTGCAACAATTTTCTATAAATATTGACGTAGCTAGCTATACTACGTCACAGTGTCCCCAAGAACCAATGAAAGGACCAGATTCGAAAGCGATAGGTAACTTTCGACCGTTTTCTTCTCGACCTCCCGGTTGCGTCGTTTGAATCGAATCTTCATGTAAGCCCACCCTTAATAGACAGTTTCCTTTTGGTTGCGAAACGGAGATTTGATGAGACCACAAAAGTTTCTGTACTCCTCATGAAGCCAATCCTCATCTGTACAGTGATTGGTTGAAGTTCTCAAAAGAAAGAAAACGCGTCATCAAATTTATTCGTTCGATCTACAAGATAATAGATGAGGATTGACTTGACCAGGACCACAGACTCTTGTCCATGACGTCATTCCTTCAATCATTGAATGACGTCATTCTCATCCGTTTGAAGCAACCAAATGTAAAATACATTTTATTTTTTCTTATTTGTCTGTCTATGTGTTATCCTATTGGTTGAGTAGGGTATGGGACAGTCCTAGTGGCAAAAGTTGACAAATACTGCAGTAAGTTACATTCCAACAAAAAAACCGTAGAGGACCGTAAGCAATTCTTAAACTGTTTATTTTACATTGATGTTAGTTTGTTACAATTTTAACCTTATCGGAAATTTTCTGTAACAGATCCTTAAAAAAGTTTTATCTGTAGTTTAGCCATTGGTTTGCAACAGAACGGCTAAAATGGTTCATTTAACATCAATAAATAATGTCTTTGACGAGGTGTTCTCACACTCTATTACCCTTTCTATTTACTCTGGGAAACGAAAAACAGTGTACGGATTGTTTCTTTCGTTGGAAAGGAAAAGAATGCTTTTTCTGTTTCAAGACCTTATACTACCCGATTTTATAAAAAGATACAACTTTAGAGAGTATATAGATTGCATATTTGTGGCGATATTTAATGAAATTTTACTGTTATAAATTATATTAAAGGTAGTTTTTCCTCTTTGTGGTTTGATATCATACTTTTTCTTAATAATGGCCAATGTTAACAAATATTATCACATAAATACAATTGAACTAACAGCATAGTTTGATTATTTTCTTCTTTTAAATAATCTCAATATTCAATAAATTTTAAACATTATATTATATATATTATTATTATTATATATATTATATTTTAAACATAATTAAAAAGCACCATTTAGAAATTTTATTAAATGCATTTTACTACGTTAAATAATTTGCATAATTGTGTCATTATTTTTTCTGCAGTAAGAAGAAAAAACAGATTAACACGATTTCCACTTACAAACATGTGCTTGATAATGGCCTGCACGAATACTCAACTAAAACAAAAATGTTTATACGCATTACACTTTTTTTACTTTTATTACATTACTTTTTGTACACACATTTACCCTAGTAGCACATAGTGTTGCAAAGGCTGGAAAAAACCCGGTTTAAACCCGGGAATAAACCGGGTTTTTTGGGAAGGGAATTTTGAAAATTTCCGGAAGTTTTCGGGAATTTTGACTTTTGACACGGGAGAAGGAAAAAACATCTGAACTCGCTTAAGAAATCCTGTTTATGTTGATTTTCTCTTCAATGTGGAGTATTAAAAATTCCCGGAAGACACGGGTAGTAAAATATCAAAATTATGCTTAATATGATGACTAAAATTTATTTTGAACTTCATATCATAAACAGGGAAAATCTGCGTTGTGACCTTTAGAAAATGTATTCAAATTTAAACAATTGAATAATTGAAATAATTATCTGACAAATACCAAATCACCGATCTACATACATTTTTTTTTCTGTTTTTGTCATGGTTTGGTGCCCACATGGACATGAATGATTCGATTTTATGTTCGATTCGAATCGCTTGAACTAATGTTAAAGTTACAGACACTAATAAGTTAAAAATAACAAGTTTTGAGAAAAAATAGTTTGAAATAACGAAATAGCTCTTAGCTACGAGAATTCTTGAAGTGAAAATTTTAACCTTAAGCCTAAAGATGGCCGTCTTTGTTTATATTCAAAACTTCCTGAAAATTCCCAATATTCCCCAAAATTCCGGGTTTATTCCCCAAAATTCCCAGGTTTTTTCCCATGTTTCAAAAACTGCGGGAATTTTGCATCTCTAGTAGCACAGGAAAGCTCATGCCAAATATGTCAAGTTTACATAACTGCTGCAAGAAGTAAACGAAATTTGGCCATACATGAAAAAATTGAACCTATATCTTCTGCTTGGGTTTTGACTTAAAGAATTACTCTTTTGAGTAAGAGTGTCCTACTCACTCTTATGACTCTTTTTATTTACTCTAACGAGTCCAAACCAGATAATTATAGAGCATTTTCAATCACGTGTCTCCGATCACGTGATCAAGCTGGCTTGGAGGACAGACAACTTTTCTTTAACATTAGGCTCCCATAGAGAATACGCGCTGCATTTAGTTTTTATAAAAAAAGTTCATTTAAAAAGATTCTTTAGGCTCGGTTAAAGACCGGAACGAAAGAATAATAGTTATTGAAGGTAAGTGCATAAGTTTTTGTGTTTTAGTGGTAAGCTAAATTTAGAAAAAGACTTATTACGAGGTGACATGTTTTTGTTTACATTCGTTAGAACAATATGCGAGTCCGATACATCTGTAAAATACTTATACTATGCTACTGAAACTAAATATTGAATAATTAATAAATAATTAAGAATTTTAAAATATGTTAGTAGCATTGCGAATGGTACTTGCAATTAGAACACTGGCAGAAATGGTTTCAGAAATTAGAACACTGCTAAATATAAAATGTAGTATTATTGAATGACTTATAATATGCAGAGATGCCATTTTAGAGTAAATAAAGGTTATTTTAAAGTAAACTTTGGAGAAAAACATAAAACATCCTTATTTTTCAAAATTCACATCAAAAGTAAACAAATAAACGATGTGCATCCTATAGTTTTCCATCATACTGTCTGTCATCCAAGCCTCTGACGTCACAAGTCTGTGACGTCATGTGCGAATGCTCTATACTACAGTTAACTCCGCTTAATGTGATTACTTTTGTCCAAGAGTAACAATATCCGATAACAATATCCGATTGATGATAATACGCGATTTGATACTAGAAAGTTTAAAACAGCGTATCTCGAGTGTTTGATTTAAAATCACAACTATGTAGTCTTGATTGCAGTATTTAAAACAATTAACCAGCCTATGTATTTTGCAACTTTCACATTCTTAAAGAAAAATATGAGAGTGGAACATATAACACTAATAAGTTATCTCATTTGTATGATTGACTCATTTTGTATGATTGTGTATTAAAATTGGCCTTCGAACGGGGAAAAAAGGAGGTTTTTAGGGGATTTCACTAGATTTTTATAACAATAAACGATACATTGATCACATATAACGGTGCATTTTGCTTTAAGTTTTATAGGAGTGATCGGGAACTGGTCAATTTTGATAACATTAACCATGATCAGCAGAGTCGACTGTACTATGGTCTAAAATCATACGAATTAAAAATTACACAACAATTTCATAGCAAATGGTCAAAATTAACTCTCCTTCCACCAACACGGTCCCCATTGACCAATAAAAACCAAGCATCAATAAACACAAACCAGTCGATCCAAATCTCTTAATTTCTTCCCGTAAAAAAATCGTATTCCTTCGGGGGGAGGATGGATATTGATCTCTGACGGGGCAGGGAAGGCGTAAATATCCGAGACCAGAAGAAATCTCGACGCGTCAATGGATTAGTGGCCCGGGAATAATTGGCAGGACAGAAAAAGCCGGTGTCATATAAATCCTCATCGGAGCCGGATTGTTTGTGGAAGTTTTCCTCTTCTTTTCCTCTGATGGTCGGCGGAAGGAACTTCTCTTCGTGTTTTGGGGGATCTTCTTTCGGTATTTTGTGGGGTGTCGGGATTCCGGACGCCTTGTTCAAGGTTGGCGGAGGTTGTTTTGTAAAGAAGTTGGTGGAAGCTTAGTGTTGTGATGAAATTAGATTTTTTTAGAGTGAAATGGGACTATACTCTGGTGAAAGATGGACGTGTTTGAGCAAATTTTTATCTTGATTTTTTGGAAATTAATTTGTATTTCTAGAAGGCTAAATATAATTTCCTCGTTTTTAGGTGTAGATTTTCTGGGGACTAACCCCATACCCCGTTTTCAGCATGAAGCTAATGACGTTTTTCCAAAACTTTATGCAAATGATAGATCAGAGGTTCGTAGCTTAAACTTCATTTAAGAAGTAGCCCACCCCAGGTGTCTTTCAATGGGACCTAAATGGTAAAAAATGAGTTAAAACCCCCTTTATTAAAGAAAGGAAAGAAAGGGTTAAGAAAAATTTTCTATGGAGACCCGCCTTTGTTGCTCAATATTCCTCATATCCTTAAAAAGTTTGTATTGAATTCATTGAGATTCAAATTTTACCTTTTCTAAATGTAATAAAAAATTTATATTTAACCTATTATAAATGGTTTGAGGGGTACATAGGAAAAATGCATATTTGCCCACCCTCGAAATAAATTTCTATCAAAGTAGGAGGGGTCTTTAAAAACCCTCTCTAACTCTCTCCGAGATGAATTTATATAAATGTCACTACTTTTAATTCATATAATTGCATTTCTTCCATTTTTATTTGATAAAGTAGTTATGCTTTATTTTGTAAATAATGGTTATTGAATTACTGAAAATAATAAACTCTAATAGTAAATTTCAATACTCTAAGGAAGATGTCAGTATTAACACTTAAAGTATAAAGTGCCATTAAGCAAAATATACATGTGAAACCAACTTTTATTTTTCATAAATTCAAAACCTACTTGATATTTATGGAAATACTGAGTAGGTCCCTGATGAACAAAACTGTCACTAATAATAATTTTGACTTGATTTTTACTGATATACCTACTTTAAAATAAAACCAGATAAATAATTATTTTTACATTTCAAAACAGATTGAAAATTCAGATTCAGTAACTTATTCCTGCTCATTTCTAAAAATGTTGCTATTAAGTAGTTTGAAGTAAATTTTTTGAAAAACTTTTATTATGCTACAATTTGACATTTCTAAATTAACGACAAACGTAATTTAATAATACAAATGTTTTAACTCCAAGTCAACAGTAGAAATTTGTTTGTATGATCATCTTCAAATTAATAAATTAAAATATAATAATAAAGATTAATCGAAATAAATGTACTGACAGATATAAAACTCATATAACGAAAATATTCATGAATAAAATATTAAGCAACAAACATTTTCAAAAACTCTTTATTTGTGTTTCGAATAGTTGTGTCTCCGTCGACATGATTTGATTAACGCTCAGTATGCAAAATTATATTTTTATTCGTTCAATTTAATTTGGAAAGGAATGTCGTGCAAGATAAATACCTTTATTTTATTTTGGTGTTTTAATAAAGAGGGATATCTTTTTGTTTAATTTCAAGTAATATGGAATGCAGTGTACGAACCTAATATTTTGCCTTGAGCCACGAAATGAAGAATGAATAAATTTTATTTGCTTGTAATTGGTAGTATATTAGAGATATTGAAGTCTTTATTATGTTTTGGGAAAGTATGCAGGTGATGAAAAGGTTTTGATGTTCTAGCATTGATTAAAATACAAAAATAACCCTGACTTTGACGGTTTTTTGAGTCAAATAATAAAAATAATATTTTTTGAAATTATTTTCTCCCAAAGGTGTTTAATCTTCATTAGGGAGGAACTGCCTCTTGTCAAGCCCTTGAGTATTTTTTGAGTAATTTCTAATGAATATTTTTTTCTCTTATAGCAACTTTAGAGAGCAACCCTATTTTCGTATCGACAAATTTGTATAACATTCTGGAAAGGTAACTTTCTGAAAGATAATTTTGATATCTTTGTATTACTGGCTAATTAAACTGAAGAGGGAAGTTGAATATCAACCTATATTCTAATCTTTTTTTACTCCACCTAGAGGATCTGTCAAAGAAAACATGTTATTTTCTGTTCTTTTTCAAAAGGCAGCAAACATCTAACTAAGATTATTAGTTCCCATTTCTTTACCCTAGTGCCTAGTAGCATAGCTCATACCAAATATGTCAAGTTCACGTAACTGCTACTTGAAATATACGAAATTTGGCCATACATGAAAAAAATTCGACGAATCCTGAACGTTTGTGCTGCTTGGAAATTGAAAGTACGTATACTTCTTGTAAAAGTTACGTAAATTCCACTAAATTTGATTCAGCTGCACTGTGTCGGGTACTTCCGTGAAAGTTGGTAGTACACTATAAAAATCCCGCTCGACGAAGTGATTCGTCACGACATCAAAGCCGATGCGAATGAACCGGGCCTCCCTTCCAATCACCTCACCAAACAAACCGTTCACTGCGTGACAAAAGCCGAACTTGATCCACAACTCGTCGATAACTCGTCCCCTTTGCTATTTGCAGCGACGGCTGGTCCGACAGGAACGACGTTACGGTAGGATATGAAAAAGAAGCCCTCGGCGGCATCACGATTCGCATCCACTCCACGTACGACCACAGCTTCGACCCCTACTACTTCTCTCTCAGGCCTCACAACAACTCCAGGAACCCCTGGTTCCGGGAGTTTTGGGAATACAGATTCAACTGCTCCCTGCCCAACGGATCCGGCAAGTACAATAAGACCTGCTCCGGTGAGTATAGTAGTATCCGTGTTTTTAAGAGATGTTATCCCCGTTGTTGTTGAGGGATGTAATGATTGCGAAGGCGATAAAAAGATATGGGAGGTTTTTTTCTTTTATTAGAAGTCGGGATGTGGTTGTAATCCTATGGGAGGATTTTGGGTTTTTTTTTCTATAGAGAGTAGGGAGGTTTAATGGGTTTGGATTTATTGTGTGGTGTCGTGAGGAATTTTAAATGGAATTCGAGAATTGGGGTTTGTGCTGACTGAGCTTGCTTTTTGGAATGGCTCGAGCGTTTTTGTTTTCCTTGTGGGATTAAGATTTTGAGTTTTTCGGAGGGAAAGTGGTTTTGATCTTTTCTAAGATTTTCATTTCAAAAGAAAGTTCCATCTTTCTTTTTATATGATGTACTACATGCTAATTATCACGTTTGTTTCTAGTTTGATTTGATTAAGATATCAAGGAATGTAGTAATGAAGATGATCCTCTTCATTATTCCCATAATCATTCATTCCTGAAAATGAAATCAATCTAGTAGAATCGTTGGTTGGTTGGATTTTTATGGTACAAAGGCCAGAAAATCAAACTAGATGAGATTATTGTTTTATAAAAAGAGAATATCAAACTAAAAAAAGGCAAAATGTATTATGTTTTGGCAAACCAATTATAAATGGGAAGAATTTTAACCATCATTTTACGCTTTAAACTAAATCCAAATTAATGGAATAGACAAGAGTATTATGCACAAACTGCAAATGTGAAATGTTAGAATACACCTGTTTAAAGGATGCTTTGATTTCTACGTTAGTGCAGAAAACACTTGAATATAGCCCCGTTGACTGGCTGAGAACACACTGTGCTTATATGTGGACTAAATTTGCATTTTACCATGGCCATCTAGATCTAGACTCATAGAAGCTCTAAATCGTGACTCGAAATAGTAGGCAAGACGTCACTTTTCAGCACCGCAAGGTACAAGACTTCAGACTGGAGTTGCGCTGTTGTCCAAAAAAGCTATGAAGAGTGACGTCTTGCCTACTATTTCACGACACGAATTCGAGCTGACCTTATGAGTCTAGGTGGTCATGCTATTACCCAGTGTTTCTTTGCTATTTCCTACATACATTGACGAGAAAGGTATCAATGCCGAAAGCTTATATTTGGCATTTGCAATATAGCGTTGTCTCTTCTGTTAAATTTTCATCTCGCTGAGACCTAAAGAGTCAACTCATTCTGATCTATTCTGCAGGGAAGGAGGACCTCCGGGACGGCTACAAGCAGGACACGAAGATGTCGTTCGTGAAGAAGGCCATCTACACGATGGCATATGGTCTGCACGACATGCAGAAGGCCAAATGCAACACCTCGGGGCTGTGTGCCGACATGCTGCCGCTCAACGGATCGCTCTTTCTGCAGTACCTCATGAACGTCTCCTTCGTCTGGGAGAACGAGACCGTCAAGTTCGACGAGAACGGCGACCCCCCTGGACGGTGAGTTAAAGGAGAGTTTACACTTATTCCGTTCAGTTGGGTCGTCGTGATCCGACGATATCATAACAGGTGGTTCAATGTGATGTCACTTCTGCCTCTCTGAGAACGTTCTGTAGGGTTTCTTGAGGTTCAAGAAAAATAAGCATGCCAAAAACTATAATTTTTTTATAAATATAACTGTTAAAATACCTATATCCATTTTACTCAACTTGATCCTAGGTCTTGCGGTACCGCAATAGATCATCGGATGAATGGAAACACTCCATTAAGGCTTATATTAAGACAACTCCCACTTGTCATTTTGAATGTTTTCTCCTAATGAACATAGTATAAATTAGTTATAAAATATCCATCCTCTGTTATGATGTAGCGGTAAAGAGACACCTTCCATAAGCTTGCTAACCCTAAGCCATGTAAAGGAAGGGACACAGTTGAATAAACAATGCAATTATTTTAAGTCCAATTAATTTAAGATAAACAAAAAAAAACTGGTAAAGTTATGCACTGCATTTATTGTGCTCCAAAGCAGTTTTCGGTGGTCATTTACTCATGTACTGTACTTCAAAAACTGTAAATCAGCTTAAAGGTCAGTAAACTTTTACGCATGAACAAAAAACCTAAACTTACTATTTATGCAGGTAGAGAAAACTTAAAACAAACGATGTTGAACGGACGAATATGCTTGTATCACGAAAAGATTTAAACTTTCTAACATTGATTTAATTTCTTGAAATTAATAATCCCTTTAATTGCCTATATTTCTCGATTTCAACACGTCATCCCTAGTATCCCACATAAATACAGCCTTCATTCCGTACATATAAGCTTATATTGCTGCCTATAACAGCATGCAATATAACTCTGGTATAAAAAGAGAGAGAGAGAGAGAGTGGGGCTGAGTGATCGGAATTGCTGACGACGCAGCGTCTCGGATAAGGGATCGCGTATCCCTCATAATCGATATGAAATTCCTGCAAAAGTTGGTGCGGCACTTATTGGATGAGACGGGGGATGACGGACGAACGAGTAATTAATACCAAGACTGACCAAGGATGATCGTGCGCTTTGGGGATTCGGATGGGATGGGATTATGACATTTATTCTTTGGATTGATGTTCTTGAAATATAATTATTGGTTGTGTAATGTGTACTGCGTTACATAGTCACGGTCAGATGGTTTGTAATTCTGCTGAAACAAAGAGTGTGAGAAAATTACTGCCAGAACGAACTATCTGCGAATTGGATCTGTTCTTATCTTCTGGATTGGTTTGTTTACATGGGTATATATTTGAGTCATGCATAAATAAAAAAATATTCATTCATTTTTTATTAATAACGCAAGCTCTGCCTATGAATACTCTATAATAGAAAATAGGCGAATTCTTTTTCTGTCTCACAGTGGAGTATATAGAAATTTATATTAGGAGAAGCCCACAGATTCTCTAAAAAATTAGTCATTTATCAGGTCTCTAGATTATTACTACGGGGAAGAGGATCCAAAATTATTCCTTAGCCTCTCCCACATGCATATTTAAAAACCTTTAAAGCCTAGACCGCCCGAAATTGCCATTGAATCCTATAGAAAATTTGGGGCGTCTAGGACTGAGAGGGTTAAATAAGAACAATGTAGCTTTTTAGATAGAATTTTCATCTTAAGGAACTTTATATAAGAGAAATGTTGTGAGAGATAGAGTTTCAAGTACCAGAAGGGGGGTTTGGGGTCCTACTCCGGAAAGAGTTTGGAAATTTGACCCTTAAAAATAGGGGTTTAACTTGTTTTGACACACCTAGTCTGAATTTTATTTGGGGGGGCTGCCGTCGAATATCATAGCGTTAGCGGGAAATCCTGAGGGAAATCTACATTTACTATTTATAGATAGTACTTATTTACACAAAATACCAAAATAATTCACTACAGTGTACCGGAAATATTTCTTTGGGATCAAAACTATTGGGTTTCTATTTGTGTACTGAAGAGTAAAATTTCTTTCCATCTTAGTAAAAACCTAACATTTCAAAGACAGTTCTTTCTATGGGTTTGAAGAGTAAGTAGCAAAGTCTTCTTTCTTCATTTCAGGTATGATGTGATGAACTTTCAGTTCATTCCAGAGAACAACTCGTACGATTATAAGCACGTGGGGTCGTGGGACAGTGGGAAGTTAGACATATTCCAAGCCTTCCGTTGGAATCCTAAGCATGCGACAAACGGTGTTCCAGAATCAGTGTGCAGTAAGCCCTGTGGAAAAGGAAAAGTAAAGGTAGGCATTGAACTCTAGATATGTAGTTTTTGTATTGGTTTATGGTTATTACGATTTTTTTAGAAGTACCGTAAGGTTTTGAGGTATGTCAAATATTTTAAATTATTTGAGGTAATTTTCCTTTAATGGTAATGTCGTAAATACAGACAAGCAATTAAGCGCAACGTAGAGGATAAATTCTGTGCTATGCTGAGGGATGCAGAAGAACAATACATATAAGTGCAGAAGAATAATTGAATGGGATTCAAAATAGTAATCCAGGAGAAGCAATTCAGCAGGATTCAAAAGAGAAATTCAGCGGCATGATTACAAAACATTCATTAAATCCTGCATGCAATTTTCTAGAAAATACTTTTTCAACCGCTGTAAAACATAATGGAATTTGATTACGAGCATAAAACTAAATATGTGTATAAAATAGCTTTGTTATTTTTAAACGGATGGTTTGGACTTGCTGCTAAATAATAGGTAAATTTGAAGCTGAACTATACTAAGAAATAACTTTAAATGCTATTCACTTTTAAAAAATTTTTTTCAGTATGAAATTTGAAAGTAACAATACAAATTACCCTAGTTTATACTTTCTTACAAACAATTATCTACATAAGAGAGAAAAAGTTTTGAGTTTTTTCTTAACTTAAAACTTCCACAATTCAGTTTTCAAATATAAAAGACTAGATATATTTTCTACTAGATATTTATCTAAACTAAAAGCTATCGAAAAAAAACTCAGTAAATAGACAATTATAAAAAATAAAGTATCTCATTATTTTATAAATCCTTCCCCTATAATGGTCTTATTCATTTTATCATTTTAACCGTTATTTCTTCGAAAACTTTCCAATAAAAGTCATTTACCTTTGTTAGCTTTCAAGTAAAATAGTTTTTATCCTTCTGAACAAATCATTTCGATAAAAGCACGAACCAATTTCTTCATAACAATCTCCTTATATCTATTTTACAGATAACTTATTTTCAAAGGGAGCTTTAAAAACTAATCCAATGTATACCATTTTCGAGAAAGCGCTTACACTTCTTAAACGAAAAGACCAACTTTTAAGGAGTGTTTCTTGCCTCTATTTCCTACAAAACTGACATTTTGTAGATGTTTTTACAGTACTTTCTTCAAACAATGCAGCAAAATGATGATGTAGCCTTTAGAGAAAATTTCTCATGACAGTGTTATCTTTTTATATTAGGCCATAGATATTTTTTGCAGTTTCCTTTGATGTATTGAGGAAGATTTTTTTTTCTCTTTTCTGCCTGAAATTCCCACCATTTTTCTAGGTAATCACATGTTTCCGTGGAAACATTTTTTATGGAATTTAAATTTTTATCTTACGGAAATGACAATTTCTAAACATAGAGCTTTAAATATTATCTTTCAAAGTATCTTACATGGATTATGCTTCATTTTAAATGTCATAAAAACTTAATGAAATTAAAAAATGTATTTTGTTTTTAAAAAGGAATAGGTGGAAATGAAGGATAAAATTATTTTGTTCATAAAAGTGTGCGTTTCTCGCATATCATGTTAAGGATTTAAGTTTCCTAACTGGTATTTGTCATTTTTTAAATAAAAATATCTGAGACTATCCTAGTTTTTAGCTTAATGTTTAATTCTAGAAGAAAAATTAAGCGACTTAGTTTTTCTTACACACTTTTTATAAATTTGTTCTGAAGATTTTAAAGGTGAGAAACTGAGTCTATTTTTTAAATTTATAAATACCTACTATATGTAAGTATGATCTTGAAAGAAGGAATTTTGAAAAATAAAATTTAAAAAAAATCAGATTAAGTATGTCATTTTAGTTTTATTTACTTTTTTGAAGAGACGTTCTGTGATTTTTTTTTTCATACAATTTAATCTTACTCAAAATTTTGGAAAAAATAAATATTGTTTGGTATCATTTATTCCATCAACAAAATTATGTTGTTGACATTTTCAATTAAAAGGAATTGGTTGGTTGGTTGGTTTGTGTCGTGTCCACGAGAGAACTAAAGGAAAGAAAGAAAACATGTGCATGCAAAACACAGCAAATTAAAGGAATTATTTTCAATGAAAAAGGATATATATATTTTAAATTTTATTGTATTAATTTTACTCCAAATTAATCTTACAATATGGTATAAATTTCTAAAACCATACCCCTATCGTTTTTCTCATTCATAAAATTCAACTTGAGGATTTTTCAAAGTAGGGACACAAAAAGGATTATACAAAAAAATATTTAGGTACCTAACGCCACAAAATTTATTTATGGATTTACTTCTAATATTATACTTCTATTCATAAATAGTCTCCTTTCAGTAAAATAACCAATTCGCAACCAAACACAAAAACCCTCACGATAAGACCAGGAATAATTTGCATGCACGAAACTTCCATTGCTGCTTATCGTCATGAAAAATTCATTCATTCTTACACGAAAATGGAACGCCGTTATAGCAGTACCTTTCACCCCCTTGACCTCCTTTATATAAGGCGACTTTATGATTATTTTGCTCTCTGGGGTGTACAATATTTCTCCTCAACAGGAAGGAATGTGTAAATTAAGCTTCAACTGCGACAGGGCCTTTTGCACCCGCTATAGACTCGACAAACAAATGTGAGGATTTCTGGAGAAATTTAAGCCTTTTATTGCGAAAAGTGCATTTCATCTTTCGTAGGAAAACTATCATTTATATGCGGGGCCACGGTCCCGGATATTCAAGAGAGCATCGTGTGTGCTTTGCGTTGGAAATCTCGGAATGTATTTACACGTTGGTTTCTGTTATTCGATCTCGAAAGAAGGATAGTGGAATAAGTTCACTTAACGTAGTTTTGAGCCAGAGTGGTAAAAGATCCTTCAAGTCTTTCTTCGAATACTGATCAGGGTGCAATTCAGTTCCGGAACAAAATTACTGACCGAATTCTTCCCTGAACGAAATTTGACATTTTTACTAGAAAGTATTTTCGTTCCTGAACGAAATTAAAATGTGAAAGAGCATAGAGTTTGTTCCGGAACCGAGCGGAACACTTCAAAATCACATATTAGGAGTTTAATTTAGGGTTTACTTGATATACCTTTATAGCTTGAAAAGAGGATTATATTTCAAAATCGCATATTATATTAGTTTTATTTAGGTTTTACTTGATAGACCTTATAGCTTGCAAAAGGACTAAGTATTCCTGTAGTCTCCTTACGGAACACTATTCAATAGTTTGTCGAGAGCTCAATAAAGTTTCGGAAAAAAATACTCACAAAAACATCTAATTTCGCACCGCCACGAAATTCAACGCTTCCGATAGAGATAAATTTCGTTCCAGAACAAAAATAAACTCTCTAGGAGCACTTCTAAGCCATAGTTTCATTTTAAGTTCATTTGAGTACTTATTGAAGTTAACTGCGCCTGACATTTTTTGGGCGGCTCTTACTGAGCCAACCACTGAAAATATGATTTCAGAAACTACCATATCATATTAACATAAAGATTCTTAAAAGAAACCCAAATAATCCATTTTTATCTTAAATTCGGTATTTATCGACTTATACCTCTGTGATTCTAAAGTAGCCTACTGTGGAGGGGACGGGTAAACGTACCCGGGTGGCATTTGCTTTCGGAATATTCAATCGCAGGGATGCGGGTTTTGGGGGGGGAGGGGATGTAATATTTCTGTGGATTCGTATCGAAGGTAGAGTGTTTTCGAAGAAATTAATGCTAAAGGAAAGATGCGTTTAAAGTAAATCTTTGTGTGGAATCCATTCTCGAGTGTTTATTTGATTTAGGCACAGTTTGAGGGTCCGAATGAGTACTTGTTGCATTAGACTCCACTAACAGCCATATTCACAGCCATCAGCGTCGGTGTAAAATCCTGGGTCAAAGAAAGAAGGATTGGTTAACACCGACACTTATGACTGTGAATATGGAAAATTCTCTATGACAGGAAAAACTTGGTCAAAAATCGTAGGTGTTTGAATAGTTAACGTTCAAATATAGGAAGATATTTGTCGGACTGACGAAGAACTGTTGCTGTTCATTCATTTTTCGTATTATGTTCAAATAGGTAATATTTAACAAAATAATTTTCTTTTAGAGTATCCAATCAGAAAGCGTTAAGTGCTGTTGGGTGTGTGTTCAGTGCAAAGAGAACCAATTCTTGGAAGACGAGTTTACTTGCAAGAACTGTGAGCTAGGATGGTGGCCGAATGAAAATCTAACAGGTGAGTTTTGTTTGCCATTATCTCTTTGATTAACTTTCAGTGAACCTAATAAACTTAATAGTTATTCAGTTTTATTATTTATTTCATCTTTAAGTAATTAAGTAAAGCTGAGTAGTATAGGGATTACTCAGAGTGAATCTCCGGATGTTTGGAATTGTAGAGCGGGATTTCAGATTGCTTATCTTCATACGTTTTCATTAGCCTTTTTAGTTATTATTTTATATGACTGATTTTCAAAAAGTTACATTTTTTGTCAAATATAATTCATACTATTCCAATACCATGCTTCTTAAAAGAGCAATTTTCTCCAACTGTCTTTGATAATCTAACAGATAGAACGAACCGCTACCTCAACATTCCATTCAACACCAACTCAGGGTAATTAATACATCCCTAGAGGTTCACAGAAGACTTTTGAAACTGGAACACTTCGCAGAATTCTCATTTGGCCAGACTTCGTACTTCATATTTTCTTCAACACCACTCAAAATCGAAACTAATAACAGATTTTACCCCATAAAACCTACCAACACCCTCACGGAAGTATAACTGCCCCGCCAGGAGTTACTCGAAACTTGAAGAAAATTGATCTGCTAAGAATGAAATTGGTCTAAGTCCACTGAACTAAACTACAGAAACTAATGTTTTCTGTAGCACCTCCTGCTTGTCTCTTTGCAGAAGGAATTTTTGAGGTGTGTCTTACAGTGTAAGGATAACCCCTTTGACTTACACCCTATAACTCGAATTAAATAATCTAAAAATAAGCACAAATCCCTCCTTTTCTCTATTTTCAGTTAGACCAATGTCATTCCAAAAGGAGTTCGACTCTAAATCATGCCAGTCAATAAACTCGAGACGGGTCAGACCCGCCTTGCTTCAGAAGAGTCGTAAAAAACCATAGACACACTTCTGCGGTAATAACCGTTAAACCACCTTGCGCGGCTCCAGATCCCATCGCCTCGGCTCAATTACACTAATTGCCTCCGCAACGCGTGATTGCATTTGCGTTAACGCAATTTGATGAGAGAGGATCGTTTAAACTTTCCGCTTCTTCTCTACTGATTTATAGAATGTTTGCCTCCTTTTTGGTTTATTATCATTTAGGGCCTGATAATTGGACGGAAAATTAGCCCTTTATGGGTGCGATGATGATGATGTTTTATTATGTAGCGGAGTTTCTCCCGATGATGAGTAGGGGAAATGTGAGAGGAGGGGGGAGTCTTTGGATCTTGAGTGGGTGGTGGATATGATGTGCGGCAAAATGTCTCGGTTCCGGAGGAAAATGTCGGAATATGGGTACTTATTATATAACCAGGGGTCGGCAGGTATTTGTACTCGGGGTTCAAATAATTTTGCGAATTTTTATCGAAGTTCAGCGAAAAATACTTATTATACTACTACTTTAAAATTCTCATCTTCAGATTTACATACTTCATGCAATTTGAGTACATTACCTTCTCTATACGTTACCTATGATTAACGGATATTCGTAAAATAAGGATACGTACTAAATTTAGGACCTTTCATAAAGAGGATGTTTATAGTTCAGCCGACAAACTTAGAGAGAAAGCTTTTATTTTTCAGATTATAATGTTGTAGCTTATAATAATGTCATTAATGGTAACAAAAATTGTTTAAATGCATTTTTTTTCTCATGTAAGAGTAATTATTGTAATTTCTTAAAAAGTAATACACATTAACTGAATCTTTCTATTATGTTATTTTAGAAAATGGACGAAATATTAAAAAGTATGTGTGCTTTTATTTTTATCCCACACTAACTTTTTTCACACTGAGGTTCATAAATTTTTAAAGGTGAATTACTGTTAGAAAAATCAGGACTAAAAAATCACACTAATATAAATATTCAAAAAGTCAAATAACGTATAAGTTTCAAAGCTCATTAAGCATAAATATGGGTGTTTGTAATGTTAAAAAGAAATTAACCTTCAAAAACTAAAAAAAAAATTAAATCTTCCTTTTACAACTTTTCCTTCAAGTAAAAATCCTCTGATTTCCCAACTTAAATTTCATACTCATAGTTTTTTTCATTCTTTAATTATCTTTCTCACTAACATAAAGGAGTTTTTGGAAGAAAGCCACAGATCTTGAACCTTTTTCATTGCTATATAGACATATTCCAAACCTTTTCATCGTAGAAATAAAGAGCGAAAGCCAACCATTTTTTTTATTTTCATCAATTTTCCCTTTAATATTTTTCTTTCATTACATTCATTCTATTCATCTTAATAAAGATTTTTTTTTAAGAATTCAAATAAGCTAATAGTTTTTCTTGATTTAACTTTTTTATCCCTGATTCTTGTATAAAACAATGAGATTTCACAAACTTTTTAGGCATAATAAAAGAAATTTCTTAATATTCATAACGCCAACCATGTTTTAATTTTTAAGCCCTCTTTTTCAGACCGTTCTTTATATCACGAGTTCAAAACCATGCTGGGTCATTCCATTTCAAGTGGTCCAGCACTGGTTGCTCGACCATTTTTAAAAAATCTGAAATTTTTTGTACATCAACCCTAACCTAAAAGAAGATCAAAACAACCATTATTTTTAATTTAACCTATTTTGCTTGTCCGCAGCAGCCATGCAAATTTCGACGTTTTAGCGGTTTTTGCTAATTTAAGCGTTTGCGGGATTGGAAATATCTCCCCTTTAAAACCTCCAAATCAAATGGGGTTTGAAGCAAAATTGTTTAGAATAAAACGTTCTAAAAGACTAGAGCAAGTATGTTTTTCTAAAATAAACCCTTAGGGGTGAAATTTTAGTTTAAAGTTGGAAGTTTTTAAAAAATATCTGCCCACTTTAAGAAGATTTTTTTATAAGAAGGAAACCTGTCAAGGCACCAATATTTTTTTTATTTATAGTCCAAATACATTTTAGGTCATATGCAAAGTTTGGGATCTGAGCCTCAATTTGTCTTTATTTAAAAAAATCTCAAAGTCGAAGATTTGTCAAAATTTGCAATTTTGAGGGTTAAATATCTCTGGTGGGGGACCAGTTAAAAATTTTAAAATGGTTCATTCTAGAGTACTATATATTAGTGTTAAGCTCAGGAAGTTCATAGGAGGAGATTTGACTACAAGCCGAGGTATGATTTTTACAAGGTGCCCCCAAATGTCGCAAAATTTGGAAGTTAAGGATTTCTACAAAATTTGTCTGTTTTAAGAGAACTTTTTTATAGAAAGGAAACCATTCAACACAACACATATTTTTATACAAATAGTCCAAATGTAATTCAAGTTACACGCAAAATTTGAAACCTGAAACTTGGTTTTTCTTTGCTTAAAAAAATCCCAAAATCAACGATTTGTCAAGAATTTCACTTTTTTAGAGTGATATCTCTCTGAAGAAGCAGGAGATAAAAATTTGAAACTTTGTCATCTTAGAGTATATTATGGTAGTGTTATGCCCTAAAAGTTTCAAGATGGAGGATATCTTTATCCGGGTATCTTTTCTCTTTTTAAATGCTCTATTTTAATTTCATTAAGTCCTTTGGTAATAACTTTTTTATGAATTTTTAGTGGATCCGAACAAGTATTGCTAAAGAGATTATGATATTTTAACAAATACTTTTTCTCATGATATTTGCATGTATTTTTGACAGATTTATTGATCCTTAGAACAATCAAATTTTGATGATCTTCCCTTAGTTCACTTAACCGATTAACCTCAAGAGTTACTGGGCCATAAGGGGACATCCATAAATTACGTGAGGTGTTTTTTTCCAAAATCTGAATCCCCCCCCCCCTCCCCTCTTGGTGAGATTTTGCTGGACCCCCCCCCCCTCCCCCCCGCGTGAGATTTACCTACAACTTTTTAAAAATTATTTTCCTTTCTCATACTTAAAAAACAAAGAAAATCGAATAATTTCTAAATTAAAAAGTTGACGTGAGATACCCCCCTCCCCCCTTGGTGAGATTTTTCCAAACCCCTCCCCCCTTTTTGACCTCATGTAATTTATGGATGTCCCCTAAGCAGACTTGTGACAATTTTCTCTGATAAGTTGACCCACATCACAATCCATTTTTTAACATGAACTTGCGACTAATAAAAAAAACATGGGTACAACAACAAAACACCTTGGTGAATCAAAATGTTCTTCCGATCTTGGTGCAGGTTTGCAGTATGCAATAAAACAATTCTCATCGCGGTTTTCTTCTTCCCTCTCCGTCTCTCAGGTTGTAAAGATTGTCAATGGCTGAATGCTAAAGTTAAGTAGTTAATATAATTACTTATATCAAGCCCAACTTTAACATATGTTTGGTAAAAAATAGAGATAAATATTTTAATTCATAAAGTTCATTGCTAAGCTTTTCTATATTGCTGTATTTTGTATAATTAAAATTAAAAAGTAATGAAACATTAATAAAATTTACAAAATAATTGTAAAGTAAAAAAAATCACTTCCACAAAAAAAAAAGTTTAATATCATCCTTGCCATTTCTATGTATGTAGCCAAATAACCCTCCATCTTGAAACTTTTAGGGCATAACACTACCATAATATACTCTAAGATGACAAAGTTTCAAATTTTTATCTCCTGCTCCTTCAGAGAGATATCACTCTTAAAAAGTGAAATTCTTGACAAATCGTTGATTTTGGGATTTTTTTAAGCAAAGAAAAACCAAGTTTCAGGTTTCAAATTTTGCGTGTAACTTGAATTACATTTGGACTATTTGTATAAAAATATGTGTTGTGTTGAATGGTTTCCTTCCTATAAAAAAGTTCTCTTGAAAACAGACAAATTTTGTAGAAATCCTTAACTTCCAAATTTTGCGACATTTGGGGGCACCTTGTAAAAATCATACCTCGGCTTGTAGTCAAATCTCCTCCTATGAACTTCTTGAGCTTAACACTAATATATAGTACTCTAGAATGAACCATTTTAAAATTTTTAACTGGTCCCCCACCAGAGATATTTAACCCTCAAAATTGCAAATTTTGACAAATCTTCGACTTTGAGATTTTTTTAAATAAAGACAAATTGAGGCTCAGATCCAAAACTTTGCATATGACCTAAAATGTATTTGGACTATTAATAAAAAAAATATTGGTGCCTTGACAGGTTTCCTTCTTATAAAAAAATCTTCTTAAAGTGGGCAGATATTTTTTAAAAAACTTCAACTTTAAACTAAAATTTCATCCCTAAGGGTTTATTTTAGAAAAACATACTTGCTCTAGTCTTTTAGAACGCTTTATTCTAAACAATTTTGCTTCAAACCCCATTTGATTTGGAGATTTTAAAGGGGAGATATTTCCAATCCCGTAAACGCTTAAATTAGCAAAAACCGCTAAAACGTCGAAATTTGCATGGCTGCTGCGGACAAGCAAAATAGGTTAAATTAAAAATAATGGTTGTTTTGATCTTCTTTTAGGTTAGGGTTGATGTACAAAAAATTTCAGATTTTTTAAAAATGGTCGAGCAACCAATTTTACTTTTTTTGGACCACTTGAAATGGAATGACCCTGCTATACTTATCTTGACACTTTTGATTATGTCACAGATGGTTAAAAACCTATTTTAGAGAAGAAAAAACGAAATTTCAGAAGCTTTTTATCTCTTTCGTAGAGAGCCACATAGTTTTGTGAAAATGCTCTTTTATATGAGAAAATATTTGGAACTTATTTGTTGTTTCTATGGAAACCTGGCAGCTATTTCATGCTTTTTATGAGGCACAGTTTCTTTTACTTCAAAAATCTTTTTTTACGTCTTTTAACCTTTTTCTTCGCTCTAAGTAGAATTATTCGCTGAGCTATAGAACCTAAATTAAACCGTTCAGCACCGAATACAACTTCTTGATTTCTTTCTTCACCAAATCAATTGTGTTACATCATCATTGGTAATTTGTAGTCAAATATACTCCAAAAATACATGCCTCTTTATATTTTATTATTTCCAACTTGAATATATATTTTTATTTAAAGAAAAGAAGAACATATATTAAGTATTAATAGAATAACTAAAACGGATTCTCTCTCAATAAGAATATTGGGGTTAAAAAACTATTTACTCCCTATAATCTTGCTATTATACCCTTATTATTTACTCTCTTCCTCTTCCTCTCAATGCAGGTTTTGGCATTTGAATGGGTCAAATGTGAAACCAATGTTGACCATGTAGGTAGGCTATTAACCTTACAATATCCACACAAAATGTGGATTTGGAATTTATTATATAAAGTGCAGGCATTTATAATTAAAAAAAAATAATAAGTTTGCCTTCACATTTTTAGAAATTATAACTTGTTAAAATAAACATAAAAATTTCTATCAATTTCAAAAACAGCAGAACGTGTAGTATAATTCATTATATTTTATACTAAAATTGCAAAACCTGTAAAGGCTATAGTTGCACTATAACAACACTTTTATACAATTCAAAAACAAAATAGTTTCATTTTGTAATAACCTTATTATTAGCTCTTTTAATTTTTCGTCTATTGTAATTTTATCTGTTTGAAGAACTTCAGAAGAACAAAGTCCTTTATATGCTTGGGTTGATTTAATAATTATTTTTAAAACTGTGTTTTTAACTTTTTGAAATTAAAACTTAAGATATGTATATAAAATGTATTACAGTTACTTTAACAAACACCCTATCCTATAAATTATACTCTAAAAAACTAACTAAGTCTGATGCCCACACTTTTCATAAAACGTAACAAACACTTCGTTTCTTACGCATAATTAACGAAAGTCCATTTTAAACAACAATTATCCAACCTTTCCCGCGTTATTTCAAGTCGTTAATTATTCTTATTATCTTCGATGAGACCTTCTCTTTGCTCTGAGCGTGTAATGAAGTTCAGGGCGCTGGAGTTGGTTTGTTTTACCCGAGATTTCCGTGAATTATAAAAGCATGCATAATTAAACTTTTAATTTGTTTGAAGTGCGGGCGCTAAATTGGATTTTATTGTACTTGTTTTAAAGTGATTACGGGTAAAGTTAATGGTATCGCGAGAAACACGAAGTAATTGAGATGGATGTTTTATTACCTTGTTTCTTGAGTCTCGAAGGGAGCATAGTTAGTATTTGCATATAATTTAAATTGGAATGTTTGTTGTGAATTAATGTGGGGTAAATTATGATGGGAACAATTGCAATTACCTTCGTTACAGTTGGGTTTAATCTATACCTAATTGGACAAATCTAATATCTTTTGAAATGGTTGTTCCACAATTTTGAGTTTACGGTGTCTGTAATGAGGATGTTTCCTCTATCTAGAATAACCATTATGAAATTATCGCTTTGATACAACTATTCTTTGTAGTTATGGCGATGTTATTATCTATGCTATCTTTGGATGAGTTCAGGTCATTTTAAATCAAAATTAATGTTATTGCATTACTGTTATAACAATAACTTGTAACTTAAAGGTATCTGTAAGGTTTTAAAATTAAGAATAATTTTGTAGGAAGAATTTAAAGGAATATTTCTTGTAACGAAACTTTCAGAGGTTACCAAACTTAAAGTTTGCACTGAATAAATATAAATATAGTGTTTTAGAATAAAATATTTTCTGCACTCTCTAATAGGGCACACAATATTTACTAATGTGTCACAATGTAACCTTTTATTAAAGGTTTATATCAGAGTACAATCAGTAAATATATTAACCTATTTGGGTTAAATTCGGCTCTTGTTAAGTGATCTACATTTCTCTAAAGAAATGTGGTTAGTGACTCAAATAGTAGTTAGAGAACAACATTTTAAAAGGAACCTTCAAAGTACGACTGGATAAGACTCACACAATATACAATCTCGTTATTTGTCCTGCTAAAAACCACAAAGCAGCTTTTTAAGCCTGTTACACATTATTAGAAAATGGAATTAGAAATAAAAATTTGAAAATTACAAACCGACGGATTAAAATATATAGCACAGTCGTAACCTCCGTGAGAAAATGATGGCAGAAAGACGTCAGAAGCTCATTTGGCATCGAAAGTTTCCGCGAGCATACTTGAAAACTGCGCCGAAATTTTCGAACCAAAAAAAGCGAGCCTACAAGTGTCTTTGCTGTGACATAGTATATTCTGGCCTTTCAGATTTAGGTGGTCGTTAATACAGTAATATTGATGACACCAATAAAATTTATACTTGAATATGTTGTATCGTCCAAGGAAGATTGAAAATTTCTTATAGAGCATTTGCAATCACGTGACTCGCGCCTAGCAACTTGTGCGTCTCCACCAGTAGTTAACAGTTAAAAGAAAATAACTGGTCGTGACGTCATGTTCGAATGCTTCTATTGGAGCATTTGTAATCACGTGACCCCGCGATTAGCAATCATCCTAGCAACAGGTCCCCCACACCTAGCAACTGCCCTAGCAACAGGTTCCCCCCACGCCTATCAAATGTCCTAGCAACAGTGTGTGTCCACCATCTAAAAGGGTCGTGACGTTATGTGCAAATGCTCTATAGGAGTTGTACCGCTCTTCTAACAACCCTTTCCCTTTTCTTCCCCATCAGACTGCGACCGCATCCCCTCCGACTACATCCAATGGTCGGACACCACCGCCATAGTGTCCATCACCATCGCCGCCCTCGGGACCACCGCCACCTTCTTCACCATGGTGGTGTTCATCATGCACAACAACACCCCGGTGGTCAAGTCCTCCACGCGCGAGCTCTCCTACGTCATCCTGGTGGGCATGTACCTCTGCCACGGCTGCACCTTCCCTCTGCTCGCCAAGCCCACCCAGACCTCCTGCTTCCTCACCCGCATCATGCCTGGACTCAGCTTCGCCATGATGTACGCTTCCCTCGTCACCAAGACCAACCGCATCGCCAGGATCCTGGCCGGCTCCAAGAAGAAGATCATCACCAAGAAGCCGCGGTTCATGAGCGGCACCGCCCAGGTGGTCATCACCTGGCTGCTCATCTCCATCGAGTGCAGCCTCATCGGCGCCATGCTCGTGCTGGAGCCGGCGGACTCGATGTACTCCTACCCGGCCTTGAACAAGGTGGACCTGGTCTGCAACACGACCCCTCTGGGGATCATCGCCCCCTTGGGGTTCGACTTTTTCCTCATCGCCATGTGCACGGTGTACGCGGTCAAGACGAGGAACGTTCCCGAGAACTTCAACGAGGCCAAGTTCATCGGGTTCACGATGTACACCACCCTCGTCATCTGGGTGGCGTTCGTGCCCATCTACTTCGGGAGCAACTCGAAAGTGATCACGATGTGCCTCTGCATCAGCTTCAGTGCGATCGTGGCGCTGATCCTGCTCTTCTTCCCCAAGCTGTACATCATCCTGCTGAGGCCCGAGAAGAACAACAGGAGCGCTTTCACCACCACCAAGGACGTGCGATGCCACATAGGTAGAGGTCAGAGAATTTCGATGTTTTTTATACTATGCACTTGTGCCAAAAAATTAAGAATAATTTTATTTTTAAAATAATGACACAAATCTTAGTTCCTTATCAAAGAAATTCATGGCATAGTATCTTCTGAGAGTGGAAATCAAATCACTTTAACAATTCTTTAAGGGGGGTAACAGCCATGACCATGGACTCATAAGGCTATAGAAGCTCAAAATCTTAACGCGAAATAGTATGCAAGACGTCACTTTTTAACAGCGCAAGGTACAAGATTTCAGTATGGAGTTGCGCTGTTGTCCGAAAAAGCTATGAAGATTGACGTCTTGCCTACTATTTCACGTCACGATTTTGAGCTTCTCTGGTCTTATGAGTCTAGGTGGCCATGGTACAGCGACCTTCCATTTAAAATGGAGTTCAACACACATCCGGAATGGTAGCAGAAACGTTCATGTGAGAGTTATTTAGCAAAAACATCCCCTTCCTGAACTCCATGCGTGATTTTAATGCGTTTTTAATACCTTTAAGTATGACTTTAGATGATATTAAGTAACACTTCTTCAATCTTCAAACATGCATGATTTTAAGTGCGTAGAATACCTTTAAGTATGAATTAGGACGATTTTAAATGACACCTCCTGAATCTTCATTTTGGGCGGATTTTATCTCTTGGATCCTTTATTGGTGGGTGGTACCCATACTTTTTGAAGTTTTTATATGTGGGGTTTTTTTCGACTTATGTCTGGAGGCCCTGAAAATTACATAACAGGTGAACAAATATTTGTGTCATTATTCACAAAAATAAATTATCCTTAATTTTTGGACACGAGTATAAACTTTGAGTATGGTAGATTGGTAGCAAATAGAATGTTGAATTCATATGAGGAATTCTGTTTTTCGTAGGTTATCCGGTAACGGCTGCAACTGTTTCTAGAAATTCCTCACATTCCACGTCAGAGTTCAGCTTAGAATCACCGAGGTAACTTTTATAAGTTTTTCTTACTTTCCTTTTTCCAATATTAAGCATTTTTCAAATAAATAATTATCTCTACACAGTGAATATTAATGATTATAGGAGGTGATTCAATCTTTTTTAAAAAGTTCACTTCCATTCCTGAAACAGAATAAAGAAATTGTGAATTTGTGAATTTCACTTTATGCACCACATTAATAATTTAATTTAAGACGAAATACTGTTTTACTTAATGGGAAAAAAATCTAGAATAGCTATATTTATCCTTACTATAATTTTTCAAATATAAATTATATTTTAATAAATATATCTCGGTAAGCAAGTAAATTAATGTTGAGAGGTTGTGATCAAATTACTATTTTCATTCTTATAACATAACTTATTCATTCTTAAAAAAATCATACTTAGTTTTACTTGGGAGAATCACAGATGTAACATAAAACTACTAAGAAACTACAGGAAGTAATTTATTACTTATTGGAAAGAACACTCTTCCAAACAACCGTATACCTTTATTTATCGCTAAAAGCAATTGGTTAAACTTTAATATAATTTAAAATGGTTGGAAAAAATTGTTTCTTACTAAATCTAATAATTATACTTAATTTGTTGATAAATAAGTATTATGTTATACAATTTTTCACGATATTCTTGAGAGTGATTAGGATTATTTTATAGTTTTATGGTTTCACCTCATTATACATTTTATTTTCATTAACATAGTTTGAAGAAGTAAAGCATGCTAAAGAAGGAGATAAATTTATTCTAGTCAGCTGAGATTGCATGTGCTTGGTATGGTTTGTTCTTATTATTTGCTTTTGCCTACCAAATATTATAGTCGTTTTCTAATAAGATATTCCATTAAAATTTAATGTTTTTATTAATTTCTTTTGCTTTCATATTTTCATTGTATTTTTTTTTGCATGAGATCCTGCATTCAGTATTTAGTATATATTATTTAAGAGTTTGATTTTAAATTTCTCATTTAATAACACTATATTACTATTTTTATTCTATCATATTTATTGAATCATTTGACAAAATATTTTTTCATACGTAGCTGCATTTTGTTAATGCATATTAGTTACAATTTTTCCGTAAGTTTTTAAAAATATTTTTGTAGGTTTTCTTTGCAAAAACATACATGAAGCCAACACAACAAACACATACATATATACACAACCTATAGAGATGTGTTGACGAAACTAACCATTCTAGATCATTATATTGGACACGGACAGGGAAACTTTAAACCAATTTAACACAGTTTTTTATTGCAAAAGAACAATAAAACCCAGTTTATAATTTACCATTTGCGTAACTAAGAAGTAGGGCCTTCAAAAGTAACAGGGTGTACTTGCTAAAATTACTTCCTTTTATTATGTATGGAAATTATTATAAGATGGCGACCTTCTGAGGAATATGTAAAATATGTGGAAACGGTAAGGGGACATCCATAAATTACGTGAGGTCAAAATGGGGGGGGAGGGGTTCGGAAAAATCTCGCCAAATCTCACCAAGGGGGGAGGGGGGTCGATTAAAATCTCACGTCAACTTAGACGTTATCAACGTTAGACATCAACGTTAGAAATTATACGATTTTCTTTGTTTTTTAAGTATGAGAAAGGAAATTTAAAAAAAAAAAGGTGTTGGTAAATCTCACTTGGGGGGGAGGGGGGGTCCAGATTTTGGAAAAAACACCTCACGTAATTTATGGATGTCCCCTAACCTATTTTGGGGAAGAAAACCCTTCTAATTTTATATAAATATTGAACGCTCTTCAGAACCATTCTAGGTTGCTCTGACTGGTTGCATATTTTAATGAGAGTCAGTACTCCCTGAGATCACCATTATGGTCTAAAATCTAAAACATTTTCAATTTTCTCCTTTCCAGAAATCTCTCACTGGACCTGGTCCACAAAACCCAAAAAGAACCTCCCCGGCGGCCGAGCATGAACCTCTTCGTCCGGCTGCGCATCAGCAAGCAGGACAAAATAGCTGCAAACGTCGCGCAGCACATCCGCGCAGTACGCGCAGCGGAAGCCCTGGACCGCCGCACGCACTTCAAGCGCACCGACTCCTTCAGCTTCCCGGGTCTCCCTGCGCACCGACCACCCCTCGCGGCTGTACCGGCTACCCCTGTCCTCAGCCGCACCGAGCACGTCGCGTGCCAGACCTCCTACGACCTGCTGGAAGCGCTGCTTCCGTCGCTGCGCAAGAGGGCGCTCCGCAGCGCGGAGCAGGAGGACGTGGTCGCGCGGCGCGACCACATGCGGCGCGCCGCGCAGCGCAGCCACCGCATGGAGGTGGAGTACAAGCCTGAAGCCGCGGCTGCGCCAGAGCTGCCCGACTATGAGATGGAGGACATGCTGTCCTCGGTGAAGCGCAGCAAAGCGCTGCAGCTGCTCGGCAAGAAGAGCCAGTACAACAAGCTGCAGGCGATCATCGGCGAGACCACTCCCCAGCACGAAGGGGGCGTGTCCGAGACCAGTTTCTCGCCTGCGGTCAGCCAGGACAGCCTCATCGACGCCACCTCGTCCATCGTGGAGGAGAGCGCGAGCACGGGGAGCGACGACACCGCCGGGGGGTCGGGGGCCGTCTACAAGAACATCATCATCAGTCTGGGGGGTGGGGGCAGCAGCACGCACGAACAGCGCAGGTTGCTGAGCGCGTCGCAGAGCACTTCGGCCGCCAACCTCAGCCTGCCGTCGGCGAGTGGGTCACGGTCGCAGGAGAACGTTGGGGACGTCTGCAAGTGGAGCTCGCCCAATGGGAACCCGAGGAGGATGGAAAATTGACGCCGACTTTTTTTGACGTAGGGGATAATAATTGGAGGTTGGGTAGATTGGATATGGTATGTAACTGACAAATTCGTAAAATATATTCGGTCATTCATTTAGGGTTCGTTGAATCAGATTAGTGATCAAGTGTGATTTTGACGTCATTCACTTTTAATCACTAATATTGATTCCTCGAAGCCAATGTCAGGTTCCCAATGGCCCTACCCTTCTCAGGAAAAATTTTGGATTTTAGCCATCTTGGTTACATTTTGAGATTATATACATATTTGAGACAAAGATTTATTAGGGAAATGTTTCGTTCTACTTATATTTTTCTCATATCGATTTTCAAAAGTGTATTATTGGAAAGATAAGAATTCAATAAATTGTCGACGTTTTGTAAGGGATATTGCTTTCTCTTTAATTTAAACCTATTTTACTATGAGACCCTTAGTAAATTTTTCGTGAAAGTTTCCTGGTAAGACGTATGACTGAATTTATGGCATACAATGTAAATAATATAGTTTGGAGTACAATATTTAAAATGAATTGGTTTTTCCTCAACTTGGATAAGTTTAGGATAATTAAAAATCAATGCTTTATCACAATATCCCGCCTTCCAAGTTAAATTAAAATAACTGTGTTTCATAGTTTTTAAAATGATCCTTTTAGAAATAGAATACAATTTCAAGCTTGTGGGGGGAGTGGCCATAAATGTATCCTAAAAGCTCTAGATCCTTATTATTTACAGATGCGTTGACACCCTGTTCTCATTTATCGAGCAGTTTAGTAGATAAGAATGTTGTATAATTGAATTCATTAAATACCAATATGGTTGATGTTTCTAAATTACCCAATTATTTATTTTAACATTTTTTCAGTTAATGAAAAGAGACTAAATGGATAGTTTTAATTTCTTAAAAATGTTCCAGAAATATTGTAATGTATGCAAAATTAAGTAACTTCCAAAAATTTAAATATATACGCAGTCACTTACAAACCATAACTACTCAATCTCGCCAAACATTTTCTATTTTGTATTGACATTTAATACTTTTTTGAAGAACTCAAGTCATTATATTTGGTATTTTATGATACGAACAGGGGAAACAGTGTATTCTCTATAAAAGAATACGACGTTGTTATAGTCATAGAAAAAATGGCCACTATGTGGGCTTTATACTAGGTAAAAGGGGCCAGTACCATATTAAGTATTCGTTGAATGGTGAACAACTTGTCGTCAGTGTTCCGATAAACGTTCCTGATGTCCGGTACATTTTAATATACATTTTATATGTCGTGGTGGTATTATTACATATCATAATTCATCTTTTCTGTGTAGTGTTGTGTTGGTTATCCAAAGCCCTAAATAGTGCAACTTTCATTATATTTGAACAATGAACATGTCATCGATCATCATTGCGAAACTTGTCCGAGAAAATATTATTGTAAATCACACTTGAATTCCATTTAGGTATGTATATTTTATCGTTTGAGTGTGTTGAATATAGTTTGATGTTATTAATTAAATGAATTATCTCTATAAGAATCCTTTGAAATGTATCAGAAAGTGTGCTTAATGCTGGATATGAATTGACGTAAACCACGTTTTGTGACGTTTTCCTCTGTTATTCCAATAAAGAAAATGGGTTTTCAATACATTAATAATAAAAATAAGCGATATGTATAGTGTTTATCAGCTATATATTGGTGCTATTGTATGTAGGAATTAACTGTAGAAAGCTTGTGCTATACGCAGTTAGCATAGTAGAATGTATTGAAAAATCAAAGTGGAAGATAATTTAATTATTATTCAGACACTTAGTTTTTCTAAACAAGCCAAAAATAATATTAAGCTTAATATTTTTTATAGCAAAAATGTATTTTAAGTTCTTTGATACTTTTCTTCCCGATGTAAAATGGAAGTTTTATCCCAGATAGAACAAACATTTGATTTGGTAAAAAGCCTTGAGATTATTATCTGTTGTGCCAAATGCTTTGACTTTACTCAGCAATTTCTATTTCAATGGTTGTTAGCAAAATTTAAAATGCATTTTTGGTTTAGTAAAAAAGGAATTCTTTAAAAATAATAATACAACACTCGCGTATTATAACTAAAATGTCTGTAAAAAATATTTGATTTTCATCGCATATTATCGAAAATTAGTAGAGAACTTACTTTATCATTTTCTGATAAAAATATTTAATTCCATTGTTTTACTGTGTATCTTACATTATCCATAATACTACTAAAAATTAAACATAATGCCTTTGTGAAACAACAGTAATGTCTGATCCAGTGTAGGATTTCAATGTATTAGATTAGCTTGTTTGATTTGATCGAATTGATGTTACTTTCTAGTCACAACATGCGCAAAAAAGATCGAATTCCGAAAGCATTTTGCATCAGGAACTGTCATGTTCTTTTCCTTGCGCAATATCTGCTCAAAGTTTACCTGTGTTCTATTGTTCATGTATCTTGGTGTTTTTAAATAAAGGTGACTACTTTTACACGTGACTATACAAGGAAAAAAGAAAGCCATATGAAAATGAAACCAACCATGAGTGTTCATCACGGAATGGTTCGATCAAAATCAATGATCAATTTTGTGAGTTTCGTAACATTTTCTTGCACTGCTTTTAGTGTTGAACTTTGTTGATGGGAATTTCAAATAAAACACGTTTTTGAAACTAGTTTTATGAATTTTTGTATTCTTATGGGTGTAAAAGTATAAATTGAAGTAACACCACTTGGTTAAAACAACTAGAGTTTCATCCTACAAGCAATTTATTAATAATACTCCTTTAATTTTCTTAAAATTAAGACAAAAGAATCTTTCAGCTAAAACTCAACTATAAAAATAATATTTTTCTAGAATTTAGGAATTTCAGATATTTTTATTCTTGATTGTGTGAGAATAAAATTCAAGCTCCTAGCATAGAATATTTCAAATTATTCTTAGATTTTGCTAAAAATGTGTTTAGCATACAATAAATATATTAGGTATATAGGATTTCTTGAAAATAAGAAGGAATGAACTTGCATTTCAAAATTAAAACTAATTATAATTCAATGTAAGCAGGCAACCAAACTTTAAAATGTTCTAGCATTCTGAATGAAAATTTTATATTCTGTGAAAAGTGATCATGATTTCAATATTTGGACTTAGATGCAATCGATGTTTCGATACTGATCTTCATAAAGAAATCAAAACCCCGATCGCACTAAATCCCCCTTATCAAAACGTCACCCTGAGATTTCAAATGTCACATACAACAGCACATCAATGCTTTTAAATTCATAACACCAGTCCAAAAACAGGCAAATTAAACCACCCAGCAAGGCAGATACTATTACAGCTGCTATCACCCATCAAAATGGACTTAATTGATAATAAATCAGAAAATCGACCCGTTTACGAGAAGGTTGTGAGGCAAAACGACACCACTTGGTAGTCACCCTAAAACAATTGCCACTGGGCAGGGAAGTGGATTTGTTTTTCCGTCCCCTGCCCATTTGCGATGATGGCCTTTCTGTGGCTGGATATTCGAGCCCTCCTGAGTAGGGCCTGCAACCGACAGCCAAATAGGCCGTAAAAAATAGTGTCCTGCCGGGCCTCCATGCAGATTTACGACTCTTCGTGAGAAAATAGTGACTTTTACGACGGTTGTCATGGTAACAGTTTTACTTTACGCCTTTATTTTACTGGTCTCGTCTTGAAGAAAAACTTTTTTGACTTTTTGATTGTCAACAAGAACTTTTGAGATGTATTGATATTGTTCGTCGTCGGATTCTTGCTGTTTTGATACTATTGTAGAGGTGAGTTGAATCTATTTGGATAGTTTTGAGTTGCACTGTTTGTTTCTTGAGTATTGTTACAAACTACTAACAATGTACACAAATTGTACACAAATAACTAGTAGCATTTTAGAGTTATGATATAAATGTGGGTAATTTCGAACATTTCGAACACCTCTCAAGAATCGAAAGTGCTGTGTATAAATTGGATCGAATTTCATTGATCGAAAAGGGTATTTTTATAGGTGAATCGAATTCTTTTGGAAATTACTAATGTTTTCAAAATCTTAAGGGATGTGATCAAGTTTAAATACGGGAATGCAACTATCATATGATTAGAACCTGTTTTTATTAAGATATAATCTTAATATTTTTCGCTTGTTCTGAAAATAGAATGCCCGATTTCCTCTTTCGAAGTGGTAATGTTACGACAGTATTAATCGTATTTGACGTCGTCACATTTTAGAAAAATAAAAGAAATCGAAGAGGCCATTTCGCCCATTTTTATACCGCCCAAGGAATTATTCCGTTCAAAGTTTGGGTGGACTTGTTGAAGCACCCTGTTATTTTATCAAATTAACCTAATCTCAAGGTATTAAGCAAACCTTCTTTAACAAATCCCCACATCCTTCTACGAACCCGATCTAATCCCTAAACACGGAAACAACCCTCACCACCCTTCATTCTAATGAGTTTTAAACTTTCCCCGAATCACTTAGGGGGAGCTGCCTTCGATTTAATTAGAGGAGTACACATTTATTCGCCCCGCTACCCACTCTGTATTATTGAACTTAGCACCTACGCGAGAAGAGGCTATTGCTTATTATTATTGAAAGGTATTACAGAGGCCTTTGGGGAAGTTGTTAAAGTTTAATTTTAATAATGCTCACACAGGGTGATGAGATGATTTAAAGGTCGTGAAATGATTGAAAAGTGTCTGTGAAGTGTTTGCGATTTGGGTGATTAGGATTGAATTTGTTTACTTCTTTGAAAGGAGGTACTTTTTTTCGTCGTATCTATCCCCTTAATAGTTTTTATAATGTTTTGAACAACAAGTATTAGGAATATTGCCAAAATTGGAAACCTACCGATTAAAATATACAGTAGTATTGATGATTTTTTTTTAATATTGGTGTCCAAAATACATTGGGGATTTTTAGGGAGATCGATAACGAAATTGTACTGGAAAAAAGCGAGGGAGGATGGAGTTTGGAATAAAAGCCAAATGTCTGAAAACTGCGCGAATGACATTTGAGGCATGATTAAGGAATTTCATGCTAAACAAATATTATTATTGCTTTTTTTAATTCTTTTATGAAATAATACTTATAACTTAATAATATATTATAATTTTGAAAAAAAATTCTGCTAACAAGATCAGTAAAGCAAGTGTTTCTGTATCATAAAAAATAAAATTTTCAGTCTAAAATATTTAAGAATCTCCTTCTTGAAAAAAAAAGAACGTATGGGGTTTCTATAAACATTTGAGTCTTGTTGTGAAATCATGATGGATACTTAGTTCGGTGAAAAATTAACTTTGTTTGGTTAATCTTGTAAGGTAATTTAAATTAATTAGCTTATTAAATATTAGCAATTCAAATAACTAATACATGAAAATAGCTTTCGCATCGGAAATTGTTTTAGAAGTTCAATAACTACTTAACAACTTCTTTAAAATAAATACTTTAGGGTAAAAATTTAAACTTTTTTTCCTACCAAGAGTGTAGCCTCATCCTAATCCAATTCAATCGAAGTAAAGAGTTGGTAATATAATACAGGGACAACACTATTTTGTGCCACCATTTCTTACAAAGACCCAAGAACAAAACTCGGATCATTTGGTACGGGTTTCAGTGAAGGTTACAGTGACATCAATCTTATTCCTCAGAGGAGTGTCGGGGAAACAGCCTAATTTGTTGCAAGGGGTACTAAATTGAGAGTCCCCCAGGGCGTTCTCCAGGGCATCACTTCTTTAGATAAAAGTCTGGGATACGGGGCAAATTTCCATTCCATTATAATTGGGTCGAGAATAACTGGAAACCGTGAGTTTGACACTGCAATTTATTCTGTCATGCTAGGTAATGGACGTTTTGTTTTATGGAAGATGTATGGTATAGGAAGAATCAGGATTTTTACTGGATTTTTTTGTTTTCAAACTATTATTTAGGGATTCATAAGTTTATGGTATTTTCAGTAGAATACATAAAAATTTACAGTAAATATGTTTAATTAATGCTTTTGTGTAACTTACAATGTTTAGTGTGAAAGTTTTACTTGTTAATTAAATAGTTAAAATTCCACTTTAAAATCAATACAGTTTTGCGTTTAGGTTTTTAAACTAACTTTTTTATTTTCTCTCATTTCCTTTTCATTATCTTTTATGCTACATTTTAAAAGGATAATGGAGTACCTTTAAAGTAGTACTAAAATAAACAACGCAAACTAAGGAGTTTTTAAAGAGAATTCGGACATTTTTATTTTTTTTTAGAAATGTACAAAGAAAATAATCTGTGAATTTAAGAGAAAAAATAAATTAATTTTTTTTTGTAAAGATGACTTAAATTTTTATTGAAAAACTTCCTTGCACATTAATTTTCCTTCAATTATTTTAAAACTTTTTTTTATTCTTTTTGGAAAAATTTGAAACAAAAACAACCATTTATTATAAATTTTTTGAAGTTTTAAGGTGAAATACGCATTTAAAAAGATATTTTTTTTTATAATTAGCACGAAATTTCCCTTTTTAGTTAAACTGCATTCACTAAGTTTATATTCGCAATTTAACTAAAATGCAATTTTTTGTATAAAATTTTAGAATCATTTGTTACTTTTACATCCTTGCAACTAGTGTGTTTCTTCACACAAAATATGGTAAATTTTCGGTACCCCATTTTAAATTAAAAACAGTAAATCATTAATATGATTGATCCTTTATAAGTCGAAATATGAAAAAACTATGTCATCCCTTAGCTCAAATTAACGTAAAAAGGAATGCTTTAAAGAACAGAGTTATAGAAATATTTCTTCTCATTGTGAAAAAGCCTTTTTTTTTTGGAATAAGGGAGAAACCTAAAAATTTGTCTTACATTGATCTTCAGACAAACAGGAAAGCATCGTATTTTATAAAATACCAATAGTTGTACGTTCAAAATTTTCCTATTCAATATCTATAATGGAATTTCAAAATAAAGAACCAAATCCTTACTCGAAAAGCCTGTAAACTAATACATAGATAGAAATGAAATAAATATTTGAAAGGGACCGTTTTTTAGAAAAAAAAATATTTTTGCTCGTAAGGATATGTTTATGTTATCTCATGGTTGCGTTCGTTGCTATAAAATAAATTCGTTTAAAACTCTGAGTCAAAAATTGAAGTATGGAAAAAGATATGGATTCTAGTTAAAAGGGATATCTTTTGAGCAAGAATAAGGGTTCAGGTTTCAGAGATTCAAATTGGGAATGAGTCTACAGGTTTTCTTTCTCGAGGCTCCTTGTAATTGCTAACAAGACCGCATTCGCATATTTGGTTGGGGAACAAGCCGGATCAGTTTTGATTTTCTTTCGTATTCTAAAACGAATTTTTTTCAAACAACGTTATTTTTGGTGAGTTACATGAGTCTGTTTTATAATTCAAAGAAAATTTAACTTAGTTTGGGAACGTATCCATACTACGTGACCTATTTTTCACTATTTTTGACCCCCCTCACCCGTAGTATATGCCAAGACCCCCCCTCTAGTTTTCCCATAGTAGTTCATAAATACGGTTTTTAATCATTTTTAGCAAACAGAAAATTAAAAAATGTTAATTTGGCTTAATTTGTCTTTATTAATACAGCGCTTGCCTCGTGACGCCAAGAGTGCGTGCATAACAAGTGGAAAATATATCATCAAGAAGAAAAAACTTATGTAAAAGATATTGTAACAGTAACTAAATTTACAAAAACATGTCTTTTTTCATTTATTTTTTGACTACGTGATGAAACCCTAAGCCCCCCCCTGTGACCAAGCGTGGTATTTTGAAGACCCCCCCTAAACAGGTCACGTAGTATGGGTACGTTCCCTTACCTATGTATCTAAACTTGCGATGAAATTAATACCTTGTTCAAAACCAAATCTTAATATGAAATTATTTAACTGAGGGACAACATTAAATGAGTTAAAGTTTATAATTTCACACAATTCAGTATTTAAACACGAAATATTCCCCTTTAATATTATACCTCCTTACATAACACACAAGTTGAATTACTCCAAACCTTGACTTTTAGTTAACCCCCCAAGAAGTAAAAGAAGTTGCATCAACTTCATTTATGGATTCAAATATTACCCCAACAACAAAACAGAAAAAGTTTACTCGCTTGCCAACTCTCGTTTCCAGGGTAAAGTTCCCCACTATCACTTTATCTCTCTTTCAGCATTTATCCGTGGCTTCTCTAAAAACTTTTCTCGAACTTTTGTGGCTGGGTTCATGAAGTATTCTCCAACGAGATCTAGAAATCGATTGTTGTTTCGCAGCATGCGAATAAAAAAAGAGAGAACCGCGGAAACTCTCAATATTCTTCCAAGTGAATAAATGTGGCTCAAAGACTTTCTTTAAGCGTAACCTCGCGCCATTTTTTTATATCGTTATTTTTTTTTTCTTCTGGATTTCCCTTTTTCAATTCTAAAAATGAAAGACCAGTCCAAAAAAAAAAAAGAGATAGGAAGAAAAGGCCATGATGGTTTTCTGTTGCGACAAAGAGGATCCATTGATTTTGAGATTATACTAATCTGTGGTTTTTGTGGGAAGAAAATGGAGTCTTAGCAATATAAATATTTTTTATGTGCAATGGTGTTTTTTTTTATTTCAAACAAAAAAGGTCGTGATTAAAGTGGATTTGAATAGATTATGTTGAGAGGCTTAGATCACAGATTATTGAAAGAAGAGTTGTTCTTCAGAAACTTCTTCAGACGAAAATATTACCCCCATACAGTCAATAAATTCTATACTCTGTTTTGTTTGAGGTTTGTGAACTGAAAATATTAGATAAATCATACATTTTTGAAGAAAATTTAAATTTACATGAAATTTTGTATTTATGTCACAGAAAGTTTTAACTATAGACAAAGTATAAAATGAGAATAGTATTGTGAATTACATCATTGCTTTTTCTATAGTTATGGGTATACGGTGAAAAAAGAATCGAGTGAGGCACATTCAGCAACAACTGTCTATCACAAGTTGAGCTCTCGTTTACATTTCTGTTGCCAAGGCAACAGGACTCTTCTAATTTTAAACAGGGGCATTGAATCATTATTCCTCTTTGTTTATTATTTTAACAGTTCACTAATCCCAGCCTTTAACATATGCGTGCAACTGAATCAATTCCAAGAAGACCGTGCATGTGATTGCTAAAAATTCTGCCAATAATCATCCGTCGGCTTTAATCCCCTCCAAATCGTAATACGGTGTATCCCTATTTAAAATGAACCAGTCTTGTTTCTATAGCAACCGCCACAACCAGACAACTGGGCCAGAGCTCAACTTGTGGTAGACAGACAGTAGCTAACTCAATGGGATTAACTGTTGGGGTTAGTTCATTTTTCCACTAAGCGCCTCAACTATATAAATTGTGCCATTGATTAAAATAGGCTGCTAGGTAGTATAGAGCATTTTCAACAATCACATCACTCGGACCTAACAACGGCCTTAGCAACAGACGCTTTTCCCTACAGAAGGTTAACAGTTACAGAAAATAACTGGTCGTGGAATTCTTCTATTGGAGCATTTGCAATCACGTGACCCCACACCTAACAACCGCTATAACAACAGATACCTCGTTACCTAGCAACCATCTTAGCAACATACGCATTACACTGCAATAACTGGTTGTGACGTCACCTGAAAACAATGTAGTTACTGTCTAGTATTTTAAATTTTATGATAACCAACTAAAAAAAAATTTTAACTGTAAAAATATTCTCATACATTTTATTCATATTCTTACAGAAAAAAAAAAGAATCCACATTCATTAACACATCGAGTCCCTTTACAACAAGAGTCAATAAACAATAAAAATTATCATTGACATTTCCTTATTTCCATCCAACCCAGACAATCTGTCCCAAAGGCAAACCGAACACAAAAACCCCTACCGTCAGCCGACTTCCCCCCCAAAGAGAAAAACACCCACCGCTCAATTGTCACCAGGCATTCACAGCAGCGTCCTCATTACTGCAATCTCTTAATCAACCCTTTGCCCCGTTAATGGCCGATGGGGACCTTCGAGATTAGGGGTATCGGCTGTTCTAATGCAAGACGTGACACCGAGGCTTGAATGGGAAACCGTATAATCCCTCTTTTTTCCCCTCCCATCTCCATTGGGTGTCGGGATTTCCTGGGTGTCCCATTTTGTCTGATGTGTCTTCCAAGACCTTTTCTCGTTAGAATTGGATTCTAATGGACGTTGGAGGGAAGAAAAAATAGTTTGGTTCCTTTGGAACTGATAAAATCTTAGTTGGCGTTTTTTTTTCTATGGGCTGGACATTGTAGGTCACATATCCTTTGGGTGTTTCTAGGGCCTATTTTATGCCTTATAGATATTTTTGGGTTATTTATTTACATTGATACGTTTTGCATAACAAGTTAATAATATACATTGGTGCCCGCTCTGGTGCGAGGATAAAATGTGAACTGATGAAATGATATACCCCATAGAGAAAACTAGACTATCTGCGGACTCCAGTTCAATCTTTCATTACCCTTCTGTAGCGGATTTAAATCAACAAAAGGGCAAAAGCATAAAAAATCGGTGAAGGACTCACCAAATCTTTAATTATTAAACTAATAGTGTTTTCAGGTGACGTCATAACCATTTATTTTCTTTTAATTGCTAACTGCTGTAGATCAACGCGTCTGTTGCTTAGGTCGTTGCTAGGTCCGAGTCATGTGATTGTAAATGTTCTATAAACAATTAAAATTTAACTATAGTGATACAATAAATAAACCATTACTAGTGAATCGAAGACTAGAGTTTTTCCTACATTGGCTTGTGATTCTGGACAGGGTGTTTCAAAGTCCGCCCACAATCTTCACAAAAAGATTCCTTGCGTGGAGAAGACAAAAGCTCCCAAAGAACTATACCTCTAAGGTCTAAGACGACTCTTATTTTTCGAAAAACGTGACGACTTTTCCGATTAAAACCTGATTTCATTCCACGGCCCGCGCATGCATGCTAAGTGGATATTTTTAACATATTAATGTAAAGTTATATCCAAATAACCAAGTTCGTGTTTTCTATAACCTTTTTGTAGCGTATAAACAGGATGTGACTCCATACCTTTTCTTTCGCGATTTTCTCGAAAACTACGGGACGTAGAGATATAGCTCTCAAGGCATTTTTATGTACTCTACGCAAAGAATCTGGCCCTTATCCTATAACAGGAGCGTGCAGAGTTTGGGTGGGCTTATTGAAACACCTTGTAGATAGAATGGAGTAAAAATAGACAGAATAAAATATATTTATTTCTGAAGTATTCCCTTTCCCTATAAAATTTTTTCTTGTTACAAAACTCCATAAAACATGTAAGATATCTATTCATATAAGGTGTATCGCCATGGGAGATTTATTAGAGAAAGTACTGAAAACAAATTTTTATAGAACGATAGATTTAAAGATTATAGATTAGATACATGTATAGATTTATTCATGAAAATGTTCATTAGAAAATAATCTAGCTTTCTATAAACCTCAAAGAGATATTAAAGCAACAAATTAACCATATCACCGAACGAGAGAAAGGAAAAATATATTTTTTTATAAACTAGGGGGCCTGCCCCCTGCTCGCTATCGCTCACCAACCCCCGGAACTACTTCGCAGTTCTTTTTAGATCGCTTCGCGATCTCAGCGAGCAAAGCTCGCTTGTTCCATCTTACCAATCACCCCGCTGGTCGGCTTAATTAATGCTCCTTTACAACCGAAACTACTTATTACTCTTGCTGATAAATAATTTAATCCAAATCATCCCGAAAAAACTATTGCTGAAATATTACTTTCCTAACTTAAATTGAAAATAAAAGAAATCACACATAGTGAGCTATCGCTCACCAACCCTCTGAACTGCTTCGCAGTTCTTCTCAGATCGCTTCGAGATCTTAGCGAGCAGAGCTCGCTTGTTCATCTCAACAATCCAGCAGAAGCCTTTTCTCCGAATAATTTAATTGAAATGTTAAAAAAATATTCAGCAAGTCTACTAATAACCATCAACCACTTTGTAGAAAAAAGCATTGTGGAAAATAAAAGAAATCAGACTCATCAATAAAACACGCATAAAACTCGTCTGTTTCTCTAGTGAACGGCGAGAAAGAGAAGAAAAAATTGAAACTTTGAATCTTAATAATTCTAAAACTAATTAGAATTTTTGAAAAAACAAAAAGCCAATATTTTTATAAAAATTATTTCTATGTGTCTTTAAAATATCATAGTTCTACTGTGATTAGTTTTGCTTTTATAACGAAAAAACAGAAAAATCTTCAAAATTTTCGAAACTTTAAAACTTAATTACTCCAAAACTAATTCGAAATTCGAAAAAAGGGCGACGTGGTGCAAAACTGCACATCTAAGAGTATGTGTCTGCAAAAAATCATATTTCTGCTGCTAATAGATTTTGCTGGGGGCGAACTCGCAGCAGAAAAAAATAATTTTCGACTTTGACATTAAATAACTCTAGAACTAATTATCTCATCTATTAGCTTTTAGAAGGAAAACAATCCTCATACACTTGAATAGAAATGTTTAAAATTTCACAAATTTCCGTGGAATAGTTTTTGCGTAGTGAGAGTTCAAAGTGTTCAAAAATAAAATTTTCAAAAGCAGCGGCAGCGGCAGCGGCGGCGGCCGCGGCGGCGGTCACTGTTACTTTTTTTTAATATAGAGAGAAACCTTTACTCTGAGGTAGCGTATAAAAATTTATTTTCCAAATTTCCTATTAAAAGAGTAGTGGTTTTGAATTCTATAAATCAAGTTTGTAATATCTTTTTAACGAAACTTCGCAAATTGAAAACGTGTGTCTAGGGAGTATATTTAAGGAAATAACTTATTGGCCTTGTCTCTTTGAATTTTCTTGCATAAACCTCTTGGGTAAGGCCACTCAAATATCGCAAAGTCAGATTCCTCATTTGAAGTACTTAAATTTAAAAAAAGAATTAATTCCATTTTCTCTTTTTTTATACTTTTAGAGATGATTTACGATTCATTACTCAAGTCTCTTGTTCAAAATTAATATCTTTTTAATATGCTTCATACACAACCCCATTTTTTATTGTATATTCCGTGAAAATGTGCATTCAATTTATTTTTGGCCGACGTTGTTTGGTAACAACGTAGTTTCAAATAGTTTCTCAACACTTTTTCTTCTTAGCACATTCTCATAATTACTTCTTTTCTCATGGAAATTTGCCATTGAAGCGTTCAAAAACTCCCTGTAATGTATTCATAAAACTGACGAAGCAAATAAACTAATGGAGTCCCCACTGAAATTCGGAGGGAAATTAACAACTTTTAAAATGAAAGGAATTGCCTTCTCACAGCAGGCGGTTTTCTGAGTGTTTCCACCGTTATGAATGTCCTTTTCCTTTCAGTTCTGTGATGAAGTTACTTCATTTGAGTTAGTGTTAAGGAAAGTTAAAGAGGGGAAATTAAATTGTGTTAGCCATGCCTTCTGAAAACAACTAATGAATGATAAACTTGATTGCTTTATTTCCTATTTAAATGAGAAAGCGGGTCATTATTTTACTTAAATAGAAATTTTGTACAATATGTTATTTTCATATTTCATATTAAATATACATCATTAAAGCTTAATTTTTATCGTATTAAATTAATAAAATTATGGTTACTTGTCGAACAAACTTTTCGGATACTTTCTACTGAAGCTGTGTAATTATCACTATCTTTTACTGTTTCATAGCTTTATGAGGTAAAGTTTTTGTCAATAGTAGATATTAAACGCGAGGCGCGGATCCAGCAGGTCTCCAAGGGGAAGGCACTTTTTGAGGATCACCTCAACCTTTGCACTCAAAATAGACTAAATTTTACTTTTTTCTATAAAGATCCGCCCAATGAATTTTATTTTCGAACCCCAACATGTTTGATAAATAGTATAAGCGAAACTATTTTTGAACCTATGATCGGGATTTGAACCTTGTAACTGTCTTTTAAGAAAGAAATTTTTTTGGGGGGGGGGTCTGGGGATCCTCCCTTAGAAAATTGTAGGGTTTTTGACCCTGAATAATTCATTTTTGATCCGCACAGGCGCTTGATGAACGAAAAAAGTTTGGAGAATCTGGGGAAATTTACACCTTGGACTAAAAAAAAGAGGCCAAGAAGGGAAAAGGAAGAGAAAAAAAGGGTAAAAAGAAGAAAAAAAATATTAATTATCTTTTTTTAAATGACAAAAAAAATTCTTGGTCTTTCAAAATCTACTTTCTTTTTTACGCCTTTTCTCTCTTTTTCCCATCTTTCCCTTTCTTTTTCAGCCCAAGGAGGGGGCAATTTCCGAAGTGCCCCCCATTGAATCCGCGCCTGGCTGAAATGTATTATGTAATATTAAAAAGCCGTATTATACCATTTTGTTACCTGCTAATCAATTATTTTTCTTGCAGGGATAATGATACAACACTCCTATCTCTATAATGATGAGCTATATGAACTGGATTTGTTGTCAATAATTTGTTTCATGTCAATAAATTTTTTTTTATATTTTAATGAATACAGGGTGGTCAAAAAGTCAGTACACTTTTGAAAATTAAAAAAAAAAAATCGCAATAAAAATGGTTTTCAGTCTTAGCATCCTTCAGTCTTAGGGATTTTTTAAGGCAATAAAAAATTTAGTTCAAAGTTATGATAATAGATAGTTTCTATGGAACTTTCAAAAGTGTATCGACTTTTTGCCCACCCATGAATAAAGTTATGGAGTGGTTGGTTGTCCTTCATACACACTCAAGTTCATAAAACTAGAAAAAAAAGCCTCGAACCGAACATTTTACAAACAAATAAGAACTAGCACTGAAAATAAATTCAACAAATGTATATTTTTAAAATTAAAAAAAAAATGTTATTTTTTATTAGATAAAAGTTTTATTTTTTAAGCTATAGTCAGGTTGTATATGAAATTCAAATTCAAAAAATAATCTGTAAAGATAGATGCATTTTTCTCGCACGATGCATTATCTCTCCAGTTATTCAAGGTTAAAGAGCTATAAAACTTTTTTTTTTAAATTTAAAAAAAAAAATCACCAAAAAATTCAAATAAATATATTTTCATGTTTCTTTCACAGTAAAGAATAACCCCTAAAATGTTAGTGAAATTCACACATGAGGGTCAGGTTGCAGGTTGACAAAGGATGATATACAAAATTCATACAAAAATAAATTATAAACATAATTGAGAAAAATAAGACTTGGATAACACACACTGCATGATTCTTATTGTTTACATTTACAATATCGAAATAAATAATCTGCAGTAGCTTTAAAATTCTCGGAGAGATGTGAGCGAATGGCCTGGACGTCAAGATCGTGATGCTACAAATCGAGAGGACCAGGGTTTAAAGCCTGCCTACCAGTTTTTCAAATTTTGAATTTATATATTAACTTTAAATTATTAAAATAAACCAGAGGCTTCAGGAACGGGTGGTACGGTTGGTTAACGCACTGCCGTCTGAGGTTGGTGATAGTTGTTCACAAAAGGTTTCGGGTTCGATCCTCGGCAATATTTTCAGTTTTTGTTTTTTTTAAATAGGGAAATATCAACTTCAAATTAATTACAAGACTGTCGCAGCTGCAGGAACGGATGGCTTGGTGGTTAGCACACCAGACTCCTATCCGAAAGGCCCTCAGATCGAATCTGAGCCTTCTCAGCGGGTATAGCACTCGGAAATAAATACTGATTGGTATTTATAAATTTTCCTGCTTAATTCACGGGGGGTCTTAATAATTCTAAATTTCAACGGTAACTGTAACCGTAACAGTAAAATTAATTGAAAATATTACTATTTTTGATGACTTTTACACTCTTTTTTGTAACATTTCAAGGCTTTTTAACTCTTTTGCCTACGACGGAAATTGAAAGAATGTAAGAGTCTTAAGAATGAGGAGGACAGTAATAGAAGCTTCCACCCACACACCCCTACCACCAACCCAGGCGTTTCATTTAACTTAGGACTTTTATCCTAATTTATTAAGTGGTAACAAAATTTCAGTCAGAGTTAGTGAAGATGCTCTACTTAATATGTTTTTCTTAATTTAAAAAGTGGTGACTAAAAACCACATCGACTAATTCGAAACCATTTAAGAACATAATTATATCTAAACTAATATTTCACAGGTTATGGAAACAATGCCGGGACTGTTATCTTATATTATCAGAGTCATTCCAAACGCAGGACACAGATAGATCCCGTTACAGCGATTTTACTTTCGCTCTACTTAATAATTTTCACTTAATTTAAAAAGCGGTGACAAAAAACACTACCGCTAAAATAAAATAATCCATACCGATTAAGAACAGAGCTCTAAACTTATATTTCACAGGTTATGGAACGGATGCTTCACGGTTTTCTCATGTGAAGAGAAACACATCTAACGCAGGAGATAGATCCCGTTACAGAGTATAAATTTTTGCTCAACTTAATACTTTTCACTAAATTTAAAAAGCGGTGACTAAAAACCACTACCACTAAATTGAAATAATATAAATCGATTAAGAACAGAGCTCTTAACTTATATTTCACAGGTTATGGAAGAGATGCTTCACGGTTTTCTCATGTGAAGAGAAACATTTCTCCCGCAGGACAACGATCCCGTCACAGAGTAAACATTTTTGCTCAACTTAATTCTTTTCACTTAATTTAAAAAGCGATGACTAAAAACCACAACCACTAAATTGAAATAATCTAAATCGATTAAGAACAGAACTTTATACTTATATATCACAGGTTACTGAAGGGATGCTTCACGATTTTCTCATGTGAAGAGAAACACTTCTCAAGCAGGACATAGATACCGTTACAGTGAAAATATATTTGCTCAACTTAATACTTTTCACTTAATTTAAAAAGCGGTGACTAAAACCACTACCACTAAAATGAAATAATCCAAACCGATTAAGAACAGAGCTCGAAACTTATATTCCACAGGTTATTGAAGGGATGCTTCGCGGTTTTCTCATGCGAAGAGAATAACTTCTCACGCAGGACATCGATCCCGTTACAGAATTAATATTTTTGCTCAACTTAATACTTTTCACTTAATTTAAAAAGCGGTGACTAAAAACCAGTACCACTAAATTGAAATATTCTAAATGGATTAAGAACAGAGCTTTAAACTTATATAACACAGGTTACTGAAGGGATGCTTCACAGTTTTCTCATGTTAAGAGAATAACAGAGCTCTAAACTTATATTTCACAGGTTATGGAAGGGATGCTTCACGGTTTTCTCATGTGAAGAGAAACACTTCTCACGCAGGACATAGATCCCGTAACATTGTAAACATATTTGCACAACTTAATACTTTTCACTTAATTTAAAAAGCGGTGACTAAAAACCACTACCACTAAATTGAAATATTCTAAATCGATTAAGAACAGAGCTTTAAACTTATATAACACAGGTTACTGAAGGGATGCTTCACAGTTTTCTCATACTAAGAGAATAACAGAGCTCTAAACTTATATTTCACAGGTTATCGAAGGGATGCTTCACGGTTTTCTCATGTGAAGAGAAACACTTCTCACGCAGGACATAGATCCCGTTACATAGTAAACATATTTGCACAACTTAATACTTTTCACTTAATTTAAAAAGCGGTGACTAAAAACCACTACCACTAAAATGAAATAATCCAAACCGATTAAGAACAGAGCTCTAAACTTCACAGGTTATTGACAGGTTACAGGTTATTGAAAGGTTACAGGTTATGCAATAATCCACACCGATTAAGAACGAACTCTAAACTTCACAGGTTATGGACAGGTTACAGGTTATTGAAAGGTTACAGGTTATGCAATAATCCACACCGATTAAGAACAGAGCTCTAAACTTCACAGGTTATTGACAGGTTATAGGTTATTGTAAAGAGAAAAACTTTTCACGCAAGACATATCGTCGGCTTACAGTCGAAAGGCACTGTCACTTTTGGAAGATATTTTGAATGCGGTGGAAGCTTGGCGCATCTCTAAAATCTCGTCTAACTGAAAAGCTAGTAACTTAGCATAGATGGTTGGTTTGTTTTAAAACAGAAAGAATTCATACAGTAAATAGCTTAAATGTTGGTTTGCGATTAATAATTTATTAAATTGAAATTATTTGATCATGTAATTGAGTTATTTTAGGGATTAAAAGATTTTATAATATTTTCTTTTTCATACACTATAACTAGAATGGCAACGGTAAAATGATCGCCAAATTTGGCATAACCTCGTACGGAGTAGTTGAGCAAAGAGTGACTTAGTGCCTTTCGACTGTAAGCCGACGATATATAGATCCCGTTACCGAGATAATATTTTTGCTCAACTTAATACTTTTCACTTAATTTAAAAAGCGGTGACTAAAAATCACTACCGCTAAAATGAAATATTCTAACAAGGAGAGGATCCCAACGTGTCATCACCGATTTGGTTCATTTTTGGTGTGGAAGTAGTGCATGACTAGGACATCAATTTGTGAAAATATTAAGAAGCAACTTTCAGAAATTTTGGAGAAAATCGCGATTAAAAATCTTAACTTGTACTTATATATCTGATAAGATTCTCGTCTTGCAAGCGGATCGTGGTGTAGCGGTAAGAGCTGTGATCCCAACCCAAAGGTCCCGGGATCGAGTCTCGCTGCATACCATATTTTTTATTTTAATTTTTCACACAATTAAGAGCACAGATATGAAATAAACTTATAATAATATTTATTTATAAATTTTAAAATATTTTTTCTTGTGCGTAAAAAAATTTTTTGGTAAATATATAATATTTACAACAGGATCATAAAAAAATTGGATTTAATTATTTATATTTTTGGGAAACAAGGAATAAAAAGATATTATCAAAAAAATAATAATAATAATAATTTATATTTTTATATATGAAGTATTATAGAAGAAGAAGTATATATATGAAGTATTATTAAACCTTAATTTATCCCTAACTAACTGAAAGAAAGTACGCAATTTTGTTATGCTAAAAGGATTTGTTATGTGTCTGATTTGATAGTTAAAATAAACATTTTTGTTGGTAAACATATAATATTTACAATAGGATCATAAAAATTGGATTTAATAACTATTTTTTTGGGAAACAAGGAATGAAAAGACTTCAAAAACAATATTTAAAAAATGTTTCAAAATTGATAATTATAAATAAAATATGTACTATTTTATTTCATATCTGTGCTCTTAATTGCGTGGAAAACAAAAATAAAAATTATGGTATGCAGCAAGACTCGATCCCGGGACCTTTGGGTTGGGAATCACAGCTCTTACCGCTACACCACGATCTGCTTGCAAGACTAGAATCTTATCAGATATATAAGTACAAGTTAAGATTTTTAATCCCGATTTTCTCCAAAATTTCTGAAAGTTGCTTCTTAATATTTTCACAAATTGATGTCCTAGTCATGCACTATTTCCACACCAAAAATTAACCAAATCGGTGATGACACGTTGGGATCCTCTCCTTGTAAAACGATTACGCTCTGTTCGAACAGAGCTTTAAACTTATATATCACAGGTTACTGAAGGGATGCTTCACGGTTTTCTAATGTTAAGAGAATAACAGAGTTCTAAACTTATATTTCACAGCTTATGGAAGGAATGCTTCACGGTATTCTCATGTGAAGAGAAACACTTCTCACGCAAGACATAGATCACGTTAAAGTGCAAGCATATTTGCTCAAATTAATACTTTTCACTTAATATAAAAAGCGGTGACTAAAAATCACTACCGCTAAAATGAAATAATCCAAACCGATTAAGAACAGAGCTCTAAACTTATATTTCACAGGTTATTGAAGGGATGCTTAACTGTTTTCTCATGTTAAAAGAAACACTTCTCACCCAGGACATAGATCCCGTTTCAGAATTAATATTTTTGCTCAACTTAATACTTTTCACTTAATTTAAAAAGCCGTGACTAAAAACCACTACCACTAAATTGAAACATTCTAAATCGATTAAGAACAGAGCTTTAAACATATATATCACAGGTTACTGAAGGGACGCTTCACAGTTTTCTCATATGAAGAGAAACACATCTAACGCAGGACATAGATCCCGTTACAGTATAAACATATTTGCTCAACTTAATACTTTTCACTTAATTTAAAAAGCGGTGACTAAAAACCACTACCACTAAAATGAAGTAATCCAAACCGATTAAGAACAGAGCTCTAAACTTATATTTCACAGGTTATTGAAAGGATGCTTCACGGTTTTCACATGTGAAGAGAAACACTTCACAAGCCGGACATAGATCCCGTTACAGTGTAAATATATTTGCTCAACTTAATACTTTTCTCTTAATTTAAAAAGCGGTGACTTAAAATCACTACCGCTAAAATGAAATAATCCAAAGCGATTAAGAACAGAGCTCTAAACTTATATTTTACAGGTTATTGAAGGGATGCTTCACGGTTTTCTCATGTGAAGAGAAAAACCTCACATGCAGGACATCATAAATCCCGTTACAGAAAAAACATTTTTGCTCAACTTGATACTTTTCACCTTATTTAAAAAGCGTTGACTAAAAACCACTACCGCTAAAATGAAATAATCAAAACCGATTAACAACAGATCTCTAAACTTATATTTCACAGGTTATGGAAGGGATGCTTCACGGTTTTCTCATGTGAAGAGAACGGCCGCGGATCCAGCACGACTCTAAGGGGGGGGGGCACTTTTTCAGACCATCACCTTTACCTTTTGAAAAAAATTTCGAAATTTTGGAGATTTTCTTAAAAGTAACAAGATCCCCTTTCGGTACCGCTGGGGGGGGGTATGATGCCCCACCCTGAAAAAAATTTTGAAATTTGACGTGTAAAAGTAGGGTTTTAACTCATTCTTATGAGTGATTTTTTGGCTCCAAGGGGGGGCACTTTCCCGAGTGCCACCCCCCTGAATCCGCCACTGTTAAAAGCAAGTATCAAAGCAAGCTAGAATTGTCAAACGAATCTTACATTTTATAACAATCAATTAAAATTACCTATTGAACATTACATTGATTTATTACCTATTGAACATACCCATTACAATACAATATCCCCGTCCATCCTGCTGAAACATGATTTGATGTTAAACATAAACTCCATTGCTCTTCGCCAGGATTTCACAGCAGCCAGTGGTGTTAAATTTCCCCAATAGATGGATAACAAGTCGTTCATTCCATTCAATAGATAACTGGACTTCCCATGAATAGCCTAATCTATGAAACAAGATTAGGATTGTGGATCCCCGAACGCCAGTTTGTTCTGACCTGCATTGATTAGTCAACTTGTCACCATGATTAGGAAACAGTACCCTCATTAATTTCTCTACTCCTATTGATATTGTAGTAAGATGGCTGCAAAACATACCCGCTATTATGTTGTTATGAGTAGACAGAAGTTTTAATGAATATTTCTGTTGATTTAAATGAGAAAAATTTAGCACTATAATCGTCGGCATAGATAAATTCTCTATTTCATCCGTGATGTCTTATTAGTTATATTTCCTTGTTTGTTTGAAAATTCATGTTATTTTTTATAAATTTGTATTTCTTAGCTTTACTGAACATGGAATAAATTTTGGTAAAATTGAATTTATACTGTAAAAACTAAAAAAAATACTTCCCTTTGAAAATACATGGATTTTGTTACATTTTTAAAGCACTTGAAGAAAGATTTTTCTTTACTTATTTTCACAGCAAATAACGCAAGTAAATTTTCATCATCCCTGCAATCTTTGGATTCTTTCAGTCTAAAGTAGTCTATTGGAATACCAATCCTACTGCTCTATTTCAGGGTATCGCTATAAGTAGTACTTAGTATTTCCGAAATTTTAAAAATGTTTTAGTAGGTTCCGTTTTAAAATCAAACTATTTTATAATTCCGCCTTCCTTTCCCAGATAGCTGATATATTCTAGTTAAGGAGAAAATACTCTTCTATTTGAGAGTGGATATTAGGGTGTATCGAAAAAACCGAAATTTCGCTAATCGCTTAGCGGTAGTGCGGAAAAGTTGTGAACTGCCATCACTAATAAGGGTGTGAAATCTTAAAATTATGGGTTGATATCTTCTGTTGCCTCAGTAGACCTAAAGTTCTGAAAATTTGACTAAAAATGACTAAACTTCAAAAATTCATAAAAAATTACGAATTTTAGTCATCAGTTCCTGTCTAAGCTTAAAAGTTACTATTATTAACCAACTACAGCTGCAAAAATTTTTAAAACATTAGGTTGATATCCTATCTTGCCTCATCAGCTTTAAAATTGGGAAAAATAAGGCAAAAATCAAAATAAATGCACATAATTCTCTAGGGTGTCTAAAAAATCTTTTGTTATAAAAAATCTCGCTCCCTGGGGCTATTCGCATTTTTTTTGGTCCTAAGAGATAGTGTGTTACGTTTCAACTTCCTAAGTTAACTCTAAGGTTTTCCTGTTTAGCCCTAAAGTTTGAAAAAAGTGGAAAAATGAAAAATTTTCTGAATTTAGGAAAAATATATTTCAATATTTATATTCTGATAAACAGGTTCAAATGTGCTATTTAAGGCTTATTTAGATGGATTAAAAACATTTATGTTTATTAACTGTAACCTAAGCGCCTATAATTTAAGAGTTAAAAGTACTCTACAGAGGTGTTGCGCTTACCAAAGCTTATAATGGCACTACGGTGGACGAAAGGAATTAAATTCCAAATGTCTTCGAAGGAACTCCCTCGAATGATGCCATTTAGTGTTAAATTGATATTTTAAATTATAAAGGACAGTGAAATAACAATAATGAAGCCTTTCACTCTGCTTTTAATGTAAAAAGTGTTTTTATACAGAAATGTTCGTTTCTGCTGATCAAACCCAAAATTTATCCTCTTTAAAAACGTCCCCTTCTTTTAGGATAAATTTTGGGTTTGATCAGCAGAAACGAACATTTCTGTATAAAAACACTTTTTACATTAAAAGCAGAGTGAAAGGCTTCATTATTGTTATTTCACTGTCCTTTATAATTTAAAATATCAATTTAACACTAAATGGCATCATTCGAGGGAGTTCCTTCGAAGACATTTGGAATTTAATTCCTTTCGTCCACCGTAGTGCCATTATAAGCTTTGGTAAGCGCAACACCTCTGTAGTACTTTTAACTCTTAAATTATAGGCGCTTAGGTTACAGTTAATAAACATAAATGTTTTTAATCCATCTAAATAAGCCTTAAATAGCACATTTGAACCTGTTTATCAGAATATAAATATTGAAATATATTTTTCCTAAATTCAGAAAATTTTTCATTTTTCCACTTTTTTCAAACTTTAGGGCTAAACAGGAAAACCTTAGAGTTAACTTAGGAAGTTGAAACGTAACACACTATCTCTTAGGACCAAAAAAAATGCGAATAGCCCCAGGGAGCGAGATTTTTTATAACAAAAGATTTTTTAGACACCCTAGAGAATTATGTGCATTTATTTTGATTTTTGCCTTATTTTTCCCAATTTTAAAGCTGATGAGGCAAAATAGGATATCAACCTAATGTTTTAAAAATTTTTGCAGCTGTAGTAGGTTAATAATAGTAACTTTTAAGCTTAGACAGGAACTGATGACTAAAATTCGTAATTTTTTATGAATTTTTGAAGTTTAGTCATTTTTAGTCAAATTTTCAGAACTTTAGGTCTACTGAGGCAACAGAAGATATCAACCCATAATTTTAAGATTTCACACCCTTATTAGTGATGGCAGTTCACAACTTTTCCGCACTACCGCTAAGCGATTAGCGAAATTTCGGTTTTTTCGATACACCCTAGTGGATATGCTTAATTCTGAATGCAATATTTATTTTTCAAAAATAAGGTAATAGTACTAGTATTAACATAATTTTAAAAATTTAAATTGAAAATTATTTTACTTTTTTAGATGCATTGAAGAAAATACTAATTTTCTGTACCTAAACTGGTTCCTTTTAGCTTAAGGAGAAAACCTTAAATTTAATTTCACTAATTCTCGTACCATACAAATCTCCAGGAGTTTGTTCCATTATGATATTCCTTTTTGCTCTTCGTGCGAACCATTAATACAGTCAGCAAATAAGCTAAAGTCAAGTATTAAACTAAGTCAATTTTATGGTGATTTCACCTTTTTTTTATTATTATTAAAGTGTACTGAAATCACAATAGATAAATAATGGATGACTTTGTGAGGTGACAGGAAAATAAATGAATTTTATATCAGGATTAATGCTGCTGAGTCGGCATAGGATGCTTTAATTCGCTATTGGGGGCTTACTGTAAGAAGATATTATACGCATTTTTCTAGAGGCTTAAATTAAATTGATTTAGATTTTAGAATAATTGAAGTAGTTATTAGTGGTAGTTTTTTATTCAAAGGTTTTAATAATCATTTAGTGAAATTATTTTAGAATTCTAAGTTGTTATTAAAACGGTAAATGTGGTTTTTTTTCATACATATAACTTTCATATTCATAGTGATTCATTTTTTAAGAAAATAGATTAGAAAGATGATATCGAGCATTTTCAATCACATGACTCTGCCTAACAACGGCCTTAGCAACGTTGTTTTATTCCTCCAGTGACATCATGTGCGAATGCTGCTATTGGATACTTCTATGTCCCGCCCCTAACAACAGCCTTAGCAACGTTGATTTTGTCCTCCAAGTGTCGTCATGTGCAAATGTTCTATTAAAATACGTTCAGATAAACTTTTGAATTTTCTTAAATTGTGGTAAAACATCTCCATTATTAAAAAAAATAATTTCATCAATTTAAAAAGCTCACCAAAATATGTCAAATCCAAATCCATACTTAATTTACCTTTTAACAAACCTTTTTAACAAACCTTTTTAACTGTACAATCCATAAAGAAGATTTTGTTTTAAAATATTTTTACCACAAATTTCTAATTAAAAAAAATCTTCTTATAAATTGTAAATTATATATTTTGAATCGATTATAGAAAAAGATCTTTTCAAAAGAAGTGAATTCAGAAAGGAAAAGAAAAGTTCGATTAAATGATTAAAAAACAAGCAACATTAAACAAGAAAGACTTGAAAGAGAATGGAAAATATTATTCTGTCAGTTCTCAGTGACATCTCAAATTGAATGTAGAGAAAATTTAAAGTGTGTACTTCTAAAACTAAAGGACATTTTGTTCTAGTTGGGAATTTTTCTTCTTCGAATTCCCAAGACATCCATCTTCAATGACTCGGGATGCTAGAAAAGCTTATTCAAAGTCTATATTTTTTCCTATTTCGCCCCTTTTTCATTTTAAATAAAAAAAGAAGGGATTAATTTTCCTTTCATTATCCATTGGAGAGAAAGTAAAACATCCCAATTATGATCTCAAAATCAAAGATGTTTTAACGATAAATAATATTTTTAAATGACTTGTTTTTCATGAAATAGCGTTATAAAATAATTGGTACGTTCGTATAGCTAGTTGCAAATTGGTCTTAATGGGTGATGTTTTAAAAATTGTTCTTAAAAATGTTAAAAAACTAAAAGCAATAATGTTAATTAATGTATTTTGATTGCTTTTAATTTGCTTATTTTATTTTTTAGTGATATAATATCAGAACACTTGGCGTTTTTTTATTGTTAGCTGAAAAGTAGCAAATAATTTGAAGTCTTTATGTTCGCTATGTTCTACTTTTTCACATCGTCTTCCGAGATTCGCAAATTATCCAATGTATGAAAATATAAAAATAATATAGTTGGGTTTTCTTCCTTTTCTTTAGGATTAGACTACTTATAAAACTTAATAAAACTTTAAATGTTCAGGGTGGTTAAAATTAAACTTCCACTTTAAGGTAATGGTTTTAAAAAGGAAACTACTGGACCAAATGTTTTTGGTCACAGGTCAGAAGAGGTAATGTGATTTTATTTAAAAAATAGTTCAAAAAAATGTCCACCAGAAGAAAATTTCGCTGTGTAAGGTGCTGTCCTTCGAAAGAAAAATAGGGTTCAAACTTTTATTCCTATATAAAAATATCACAAAATCTTGCCATGTGTCAAATGTACGTAAGTATTTGCTTAGCCAGATTTATTGTTTACTTTTTATAAGAGATTTAAAAACATATTCATGTTATAATGTCAAATTATGGCTTCAAACTCGAGTTATTAATTTACGGAACGTGCATGCATTTGCAATCTCCCATGTTGTGTTAATCAGATTAGGAATTAGAGTTTAAATCTCTTTATCTATCTTTCGTTGGACAACATGTCAAGCAACGCTAATTTCCTTTTGTGGTGAATTTTTGAAATAAATTTTTTCACTGAAAGTTAAATCCCATCTCCTATTCTTTGGGAACATTTGGTTCAGTAAGTTTCTTTTTATAGGCATCTGAATGTGGAAGTTAAATTATAACCGCACTGTACTTGGTTGCTGGAAATTAAAAAAAAAAACCTATCCAAGTAATATGTAGGAAAATAACACGTTAGTAAATATTAGTTAGGTTTCAAGTGTTCTCAAACTCCATTTCTAACTGGAAATTTTGCCTCAACGCGGGTATAACCGTCTAATTTCCTATGCATGAAGTTTACTCTTGGGCTGCTAAAACTTTGTGGAAGTCTAGTGAGTTCCGTTCGTGCCAAATCCAGTCATGCACTCACGAAAATTTCAGCTTTTATCTTAGTACTCTTGAAATGTACCCCAGTAAAGAGCGTTTCAGATCTGCCTAGTTTATGAACCAAGAATTACGAACTTTCGACTAAAAATTATAAAGAAAGGGGGACGAAATGATATATTATGTTTTCAGTTTTACGAAATTTGTTAGACTTAAACTACACCATGTTTTTACAATCATCTCACACTTATTTCTTAACATTTAGTTCTATTTTTCCGTTACCTAACCAGTTAAAAATAGTTAAGCTCAATACTATTTTTAAATTTTAAAAGTCTTAGTATAGTATTATTTATAGAAAGTTTTCGTTAATGAATCCATACCTATCTTAATAAATTATAAAGTCAAAAGTATCTGTTCTATTTTTTTAACATTTAATTAGATTTACAAATAAGGAAACTCAAATCGAAATATTTAAATAAGTATTTCTATTTGTAAAAATAGCTTATGAAAATGCTAAAATTTTACTTCGCCTTCAGATATTTAATACAATAACTTACGACAGCCTTCATTTCATTTCACAAAAATATATTTTTTTGCATTCTCAATTTCTTTGTGAATTAAGTATTTTATACAAATTAGCCTTTCATATTAGGGTAAAGATTATCAAACCATCATAATTTTAATTATCACTTAAAGGTGAGGTTACCCAAACGTAAAATTAAATTTCAGGTCAAGAAGAACCTTTTTCTTTCTTCAGAAATTCTTCGTCTGAAATATATGTTATACAAGTAAACCTAAAATAAAAGAAAAGGATTTCCCAAGTAGAAATGGTTTCTTTTCGGTTAGTTCACGCTTGGATATTTCTTAATTAGCTTTTTTCAGTTTACTCGGATTTTTCTCATTACGTTAATTGATAATTTAAACAATACTATTTGTCCAAGTGGATGTTTTTTAAGCCTTGATAACAATTTCTACTAAGAAGATTTTCTAGGACGTTTTGCCTAACTTATTTATTTCCACTACATGATTGTTTGACATAATAAAACAAGACATGATCACTTTGGTGAATAAAAAAATATACATTTAATACCGAAATGTTTAACTAGCTTTTATTTTATGGGCATAAAACAGTAATTCATCTAGGCAGAACATGGAGCTTCTGTGTTATTATTTAGATACCTGTTGAATATTTTTAAAGATAGCAAATCCTTTCTTTTTCATGACCATTAATTACAGTTTGATGTAGACGTTCAAATAAAAGGAAAATGAAGGAATTCAGTAAAACTATTTGCAATGGAATTTTTAAAGTAACATCTGTGATTTTGCAATGAATTTATCCACTCTAAAAATACAATAATGCATCTATATGTTCTTGAAATATTGTTAGAATACATATTTTAAAGTAATACAAAATGTTTCGTTGAAACGAAAAAAAAAATATCAGCATAATAAAAAACACGCATTCTCTAAGGCTAAATATGTATATTCTAAAGAATTGCGAGTAAATTATAGGCTAATGAAAATTTAACATTCAGTTTGTACAAGGTATAACATTCTTATCCTTCTACACTGTTTCTTAAAAACGGTTGAACTCCACAAAAAATTTTTAATTGAAAAAGATTTTCTCTACAAAAAATACACGGCACGGATAACCTATTAAAGCTCTTTAATATTCTCCAATACCCTAGGCACACAGTTTCTTTTAAAAATTTTCCTCCACGTGATATTTGTTTTTATTTTACAATGTTTTGTTTTACTTAACATGGAATGGAATAGAAACAGTACGGATACTTTAATTTTTTACGACGTTCTGAAGAAGTTAATTTAAAGTAAAGAAAATTTCTCTTAATGAAACTATTCATTGATATATATTTCCCTTTTTTTTTCATCTGAAACGGTTAAAAAGTACCAAATTTGAAATTTCGAAATCCTAAGTTAGGCACGTACAGATATCTAAGATAACTTTATAATGGGGGATCAAATTAACTTCATTGTTTGAAAAGAGATTGGAAGAAATTCAAACTTTTTTCCTCACATATTATACTGGATGTGATCACATTCTGTAGAAAGTTCAAATCTAATACTTTATTTTAGAAACCTATTAACCTCTAAAAAGCTTTCTAAAGCTATTCGTTAAAGTCTTAATCAACCAAAATGTTTTAAGCTAATATTTACACATATTTCTTAAGTACCTTTTTTTCTGTTTGACCTTTTGCATTTATCAACTCTTTACAAACACTACTTAGCTGTTAAATATTTCCTTTTTCCAACTACTTTTACTTTTTAACTGTTTTTATATCATAAAGTTGCATGTGAACAAACAATTTTAATAAAATGTTTAGAAAATATGTATTAAAAAATAATCAACTTTAATAAAAAATTGAATTACCATCTTCTGGAAAAAAAAGTTTTGTGCTTTTTACCCGTTTAAAGAGAATTTACAAGGATTTCTCTAAAAGATTTAATCCCACCATTGAAACACAATTAAAAAAACTTTTCTAACTATATAATTCCTCTATATCGTATTTCCAAACCTTTTTAAATGCCTCCAATCTCGCTAAGTTTCAATCTGACCCCGAACACTTAAAACCAAACGGATTTTTATAACTTCTCTATCTCGTTACGTGATTTCACTGTAATTGCCAACTTTCTCTTAAAACACAATCGACTAGTATTTCTTCCAGTTAAATTGAAAATGCTTTATCTCTAATCCTATTCCCAGTTGCCCCCTTCAAGAAGATGCAAGAAGAAAAATGGCGCTAGAAAAATTCGAGAAAAGCTTCAGAACTGCGTCTTATTTATTCAGGGCAAATCGTTTTCCCGTAAAATGGAGTTTAATTTTGGGTGAACGAGATTTCTTGATACATTTTCCTTGCGCGTTATTTCGTAAGCTTGAGAGAAGAGGGTTTATTTATTTTTCGATGGGAAGGGGGGGAGCGTTCAGTTTAAATCCTTTGCAAACAGTTAGAATCTGGAAAGCGTTTAAGGGGTGCTGGAATAGGAACTGTTTTTTTTAATACTTTTGAAGGGTGTCTGGGATTGTTAGGCAAGTCCCGAATTGATTTTTAAAGTTAAGAAATGGTGTTTTTCAATTTAAGTTAAAGATAAACACTTTTATGAAATATGTACGTTTTAAAAATATGTAACTCCAAAAACATGTTGATTTAACGGAGAAGTCACGTCAGCTATGCTACCAGATAATCACTGTAATTGGTGCATTGAAATCTACTGAAAATCTGCACAAATTCGTTAAAAATTTATTCAAAACCCTTAAAATATAGTATGATTATATTCATTGTTAAATTTATAAAGAAGCAAAAGATATGATCACCCTGAAAGGAAATAGTTTTATGGAGCTATCTCTTATTTTTTTGCTCTGTGATGTCTTTCTGAATGTCTTACCTTTTTTTCAACTGCATCAGAATACAGGTGAATTCTTTTATTTAACGAAATAATTTATGATCATGACTGATTGTTTCTGCTAATCGTATGTTTAGATTAGATTTTGTACAAAAACCTACTAGGCATCTTAGAAAGAATCATGATAATAAAATATGGTTTTTACTTCTTCTTCACTCAATTTTTAAAAAAAATAATTAAAAAATAAGTTTTATGTATTACATATTGAAGTTAATAATAGAGCATTTTCAATCACATGACTCGGACCTAACAATGGCCTTTGCAACAGAAAATGTTACAGTTTTTGCCCTACAGAGGTTAACAGTTACAGAAAATGACTAGCCGGGGAATTCTTCTATTGGAGCATTTGCAATCACGTGATCCCATACCTAAAAACCGCCTTAGCAACAGATAAACAACGGCCTTAGCAACAGTTAAAAGCCCTATAGAAGGTACACAGTTAAAAGTAAATAACCGGTGACGTCACCTGAAAACACTCTATACTAGGACTACAAGACTCAAAATATTTAACATACCCAGAAATATAAAGGTGAAACAAGGGTATTTCCTTTTCAGTCAGTTATTCTTCAGAACAAATGTTCAAATACTCAGCCATTTTCATCGATTACGGCTCCCTAAATGGGAAGTCAAAAAAAAAAGCGTATTCAAAAAACGGAGCGAACCGCGTCGGCAAGACTTATTGCCTTTGCATAAAGATTGCGAGATATATTCCCCTTTCCATCCATTTCAAAAAAGGGAATTTTGACAGGGCTGTGAAAATAGATCTGAAAGCCTACCGTACTCTTTCACTTTAACGTTCTTCATATTTCCTCTGTGAAATACATAAAATCCAACAAAATCGGAACTATCGGATCATCTAATCTATCACACAGAGGAATGAAAAAAAAAATTTGGGAAATATCTATTCCACGTAGAAGGGTTCGATCAATCATACAGGGTAAGAGCTCCAGACTCACACCCCTTTACAATGCTTCGAATTGGCTGCTAGTTTTGACGAACAGATAACTCCTTTTAGAATTTTCGAAGTTTTTAGTTGATGCCAAATAGCAAGGAGAGGGGTATTTTTGATGGATTAGGCTTAAACGTGGGATTTTTTGTATAGCAATCAAGGAGCCCCTTCCTCCCTGTAGCTCCTTACCCCTATATTCAAGTCAGTTTTCCAATTTTGATAAATTTCCCTTTCTTAATTTGAATTTAACCTCTTTATTTTCATGGGAAAAAATTATTGTTAGGAATTCAGTGATGATAGTTGAAACAAACAACTGTTTTATTCTATAAATTTGAAAAGTCACTGAGAGATTAAAGCTTTTTGGACTTTGGCTTCTCTTGAAAAAAATACTAGATTCGACACTGATTTCACTGATTTCGTTGCTAAAAAGAGTAATGATGTTACAGAAAGATCTAACAACTGTCAGTAAAAATAACCATATAAAAAAGAAGCGAAGATATTCTTTTACCACTTAGCCTTAAAATACATAAGCACTTTTAAAATTTCAAATTGTAATAATCATTTGTTTTGAACCTCTTTAATACTTTTAGAAAATCAAAATTATTTTCTTCAAAATTTAAAATTTAAGCATTGTATAACCATGGCATGGTTAGGGTGATTATTTCCCTTACTAAAAATTAAGCCTTAGCTTATAAATATTGCATAAAATAATTTTGGATAAGGTAAATCCAATTTTTCAAATGATTAAATATTGCTTTTAATATCTACTTTTGAAAAAAATTAGTTTCATACAGAAAGAAAAAGAATCCTTACAAAACCTTGAAGTCATAATCTGGTGATTTCTTCAAAATTCAATTTAAATATATCCCAAGAAAAATTAACTTCCAAATCCAATTAAAAGAAATTGAAATTACCTCACCCACTCAAGAAATTAATTTCACACACCTAATAACTCAAAAATGTGACTAACAAAATATTTACCCACCCACTCACCAGTCTCCAAGCAAAACATTCAGTTACTGGGCTGGATTTGATCTCGGCACCTCAGTTTAATATCCTTTCCCCCCGTTTTTTTTTAAATTAAAATAACCATCCTGAAGGAAAGCAAAGCCGGAATGAAATATTACATTAATCCCCTCGGATCATTAACGTCATATTCAAGGAATCGTTATCGAATTCTTTCTGAATAGCAGAGTGGAATTTTGATGATGCCAGCCAGGGATGTAAAAAAAAGTATTTAGATAAAACGAGCAATTAGGTATTAAGGTTATGATGGCGGGTGTAAAGGTTATTGAAAGGGTGTCAGAGGCACAAATTTAAATTTAATGAAGGGTAATATAAGGGCAAAGAAAGCGGGTAGTTTTTATGGTGATGGTGCCTTTTCTGTGGGAATTACAGCAATAATAATAATAATAATAATAATCTCTTTCTATCCTATGTGTCTTTCAATTAAGTGCATTTTTGTGTAATGTATTTTTAAGCATCATCTAATCTCTAGTTTATTTCTCCTTGATATATATTTCATCTGATTCAACTCTTATATTAAATATTTTGGAATGAAAAGCGCAATTTTGGGAGTTTTAATATTTTATCTTTTTAAAATGTGTATTTGTTCTCAACATTCACAAACAGTTGAATATCTAGAAAAATACTTCTGCTATTTGGTGATTGGTGTAAAAATAACTTAACTTGTCAGTTAGAAATATTTGAACCCTAAATTAATAAGAAACAATCATATTAAAATATAAATGGAGTGGGCTTTAAAAAAGCAAAATACATTCTATTCTACATGCCACACACCTTTTTATAGGTTATTCCAAAGAGTAATTTTATTAATAAAGTGTGGTGTGTTCTATGCCTTAAACACCTTAAAAGTGGATCTGGAAAAAAAAAAACAGAATTTTTTTTTAAAAATCTACATACATAATCCTTATTCATGTAATTTCTATTACAAAAGATAAAGCATGTTTTAACATATTTAAAACCATCTTTTGATAAATAACTTTATAAATTAATTAGTTAAAGTTATCAATGAAAGAGTGCATTATGGGTCGTTCACAAATTACATCACACTTTTAAGAGGAATAATAAGGTTCACATATTTGTGACATAAGCCTTTAAAAAATATTTCCATTGTTGTTGCGATGCTTTTAGAAGCATTTCTCACTCAATTATGGTAGCTGTGATTTCACGGTAATACCAAAAATGCTAATTTTCAGGTGACAAAAATAATGTGGGGTATAAAATATGATATATTTAAGATAAAAGGGTGACATTTCATACGAAAGAAGGGTCTAGGGAATATAATATATGAAAAAAAGAGACGTAATTTGTGCCAGGTCCCTATAAAGATATCCCTGACGCTTTCTTTCGTGTTTATTACGAAAATATTACATAATTCGAGAAAATATTTTGCCAGTGAAGCGTATTTACTAAATTAAGTGAAGCACTTTACGAAACTGAGCTTCAATTTCAGTTTAAACTAAAACACTCCCCAACGACGTCCTTTTAGATCTTCCCCTTGCTATCCAATCCTCCCACAAACGTCAAAGAACCCATCATCCAGAAAGAATTCAAGAGACTCCCCAGTTTAATAACATTCCTTCGCCCTAAATGAAGTCTCATTCCCTAACATGATTAAAAATCCCGGATGCAAAACGTACCCCTTTCCTGTTTTCTCCCTCGCAAGGAAAACGATTCCGAATCTCCAGAAAAGAGGAGGAGGGGAGAATCACCCCGGACCTCCTAGGAAACTACCTCCCTGTCTAGTTTTATGACGCTCGTAGCATTGACTTGGAGTCCCCGTATTGTCTCGAGACTTTTCGGGGGAAACGGCGTTGGTGTATTTTTCGGCGATGATGGTCCTGGTCTGTGGGGAGATTCCGGTGCTTTTTTTATGTTTATCCTGTTGTTTTTGTAGGGTGGAAAAAGTTTAGTGTTGCTACGTATGCGAGGAAATTTGGTGAAGGGATCAAAAATGTATGTTTAGTTTGAATCCTATTGGGGGCTATTGTTTTGAAGGGAAAAATGTGGGGATATTGAATTTGAGAAAATACAATATGGCAAAAAAGGAGTTTTTTTAAGATAGGGACGTTAAAGTTCGTACAAAATAGGAGTTTTTTTAATTTTTTTTTGTTTCAGAATTGGTTCGATTTCAAAAATAAAACAAAACAAAAAGTTAAGGTTTTGTTTTCTAGATTAGAATTTGAGTTTTATTATAAAGAATGTTTGGAGCAGAGTTTTTAGACTTATGTTTCTGTAAGTAAATATAAATTGTATTTGAATAAGTTGTTCAATTATATTACTTTTTATATTCCGCTTGTGTGAGCATCATTAGATTTACTTTTAACTTTACTGTTTTTGTGTGGAAAGTTTTCACAATTTAATTTCAAGCATACATGAATACAAGGTACTTGCATGTTGCTTTACAAAAGCAACATATGCACAAAAATAGTTACTTTTACACTTACTAACTATTTCTCTTTGACCATGAATAGAAATTATGAATAAAACATGCTTCAAAATTTCAAAATACAGTAAAAATGTCATTTACTTGATACTAAAATTTAATTTTTAACTCCAGACATAAGTACCTACATCTCTGTACGCATCTCTCTTTTGGTTATTTTCATTTGTTTATAATTTACTCAGCTTTACTTTCAATTGGGAACTTACTGCATTTTATAAACTTTATCCTCATTTTTATCATACACACTTTTACCATACTTACAAAGAATGTGTGATCGTTTAATGTTTCTTCACAATTTTCTACGGATTTCATTATTAAGAAATACCACAATGAGTGTGCTTTTATATGTCTTTATTGAGCTATCTGATGCTTTATTGTGGGCTCGTGTGTTTTATTACTATTGTTATTTGTATTTCTTTATCTATTCTGGATTGTTTTTTTCTCTTTTGTTTGTACTTGTAATATGTGCACTACGTCATACACGACAACAACAACAACAACAACAACCAACATGAGTTTTTAACATTCTATCTTAGATTTCACTACCCACTCTTGTTTTTGAAACCAATTTTTGTTTTCTTAAAACCCTCTGTACATGTTTACCCAGAGTTTAACAAAATGTTTCTTTTTAAAAAACAAAGGAGAAAAAAAGAGGTTTTCTCTGGTAAAAAATTGAAAGCAAAATTACTACACAATGTGAATCGAGAATTTTGATTATTATCCTTCTTTTTTATGTTGAAACCTTATTGTTTTCATAAACACCCCCAGTGTAACCCCCCATCAAATTATAAAATATTATTTTTCCTTTCAAACAAAGAAAACTCCCTACCCCTTCAAAAAAGCAAACAAATCGAAACAATTCCCAGCCTACTTGATTTTTCATAAGCGTCAAGAGTGCCATCAATAAACCATGACGCCTCTAAAGCGGTTCCGGGAAAAGCTCATTTACTAAATGCAAAACTCGTTTTACCATGCATACCGCACAGGGTAAAACAAAAACGCCCCCAAAAATATCGCCAAAGGGCAATAAACAAAGGAATGTGATAAATACAGTGTGCTTAAACTTTCAGTCACAGGAGAGCAACTTCAAAATATATTAGGGCTCCCTCTTTTATGACCAGTCCTGACTTCATTTAAAAGAGGGTTTAACTGAGTGTAAACTTGCGACTTTTTTTTTCGGGGAGGGAAGAGCAAGATTAAAGTTGGGACACTCTTTTGTCACTGGGGCATTCTTGAAGAACTTAATGGTTGTTTTTAGCGTAGGGTTGTCGTTTAATCACGATGGGATTTTTAAGATGGTGAAGTGGTTAAAAAATCTTTGGAAATTTATGACGATTTTATCTTTTTTTTAAAGTTATTCGTTGGGAAAGAACTGAAATTATTTAAAATTGTCGTAGTATCCATTTTTAAAAATTTTGAACCGTTACATTTTTAGAAATTCATGTTTTTGAAGTTAAATGTCATGATTCTTTTTTTTATTATTATTATTCATTTAGAAAGTTTTTTTAACTAACGATCCTTCAAGATCGGACCGTTTTATTATAAAAATCAAAAGATCTAACCGTTGTTTTTTGGTTCAGTTTTTAATATGCTTGAATTAACACAATCTTAATTAATTCGGTTTATGAAATGTAATTATTTGGATGTGATATATTATATTGTAGTATCTTTTCATGGTAGAAAAAATAGGAACTTTGTTAAGAGAGTTTATTTATGGAGAAAACCATAATTTAAAACAAAGTGGATTAAGAAGTATAGTAACTGATACAAAACTATCTAAAATTAAAACTAAAATTATCTGGATAAAATAAGTAACCGAGAAACTTATTTTGTTAATAAAAGTAGTCTACACAAATTTGTAATTAATTTTGATATTTTTGATTTAAATAAGATGATAAATTCTTACAAATGATGTGTTCAAATTCATTCTGGGAACCCCGCTTAATAGGTGATAAAAACTGTCTTCTCTCATATTAATAACAATATTTTAACACTAATACCTAATAAATACAAGTAATTTTATTTTGGCATTATTTCTACAAAGCTAAGAAGTCAGAAGTCCTAAAGGGTGCGCTGCTAATACTTTTTTCATAAAAAAAACATAACATCTAAAAAAAACATTGCCTCTTTTTTTAGTTTTCGGGGTCACTCGATAATTCCCTCAACAGTTCCCTTCTAAACCGAAAAACACTATTCGATTCCCAAACAAACATATTGCCCCTGAACTTTTATTTACTCATACACCCACCGGGACGGTTCCCTCTTGAATGAAACAGCGGCAACTTAAAAACCAATACTCTCCCGATGTTAAGTGGAATCTGGAAGTAGGCGGACAAGATCCCCTGAAAATAGAGATAGCATTGATGTAGAGAGCGCGTTGAACAGCTTTTACAGTTGTTAGCAGGCGTGGTCGATATCGATGGTTGGTTTCGTGCAATAAGGTCGCAACTTGAGATCTTTATGTGGGTAATTTGGGTGAATGATAGTTATAGTTTGAATTGAGGTGACTAGATTTGTTGGATTGGGTGTTTGTTCCTTTAATAGGAAGAAAGTAAGGGGGAAATGTAAAGAAAGGGGAAGATTTAGGAAGAGGGGAGAAATAAAGGGAAACGGAAGTAATGAGGAGAGAAAGAACGGGGAACGAATCAGAAATAAAGGAGAGAAAGATAATGTATGGGACAAAAGAAAATAAGGGAAGAAGGAGAGAATGACGAAGGAAAGTGAAGAGGAGAGGAAGAGAAAGAAGTAAGTGAAATAGTGAAGAAAGAAAAAGACGAAAGTAAGTGAAGGAAAGGGTGAATGAGAAGAAAGTTAGTGGGAATAGATACAAAGAGAAAAACGAAAGAGAGAATGACAAATAAAAGATAATTTCTCTCATTTTTTCTTTCTTGCTAATTCTCTATACTTTATCTACCAGGTATAATTTTCATTCTCTTCCTTTCATGTACTATTTTTTTATTGCATGCCTCTTCTTTTGTATTCTATTGCTTTCTGTCTTTTATTTTTCAATACCTCATTCGTTCAATCATTTCTCTTTTTTTCTCTCATTTTTTATCCTTATGCTTTCTTTCTGATTTCCCTATCTCTTTCTTCCCCATACATAATTTTTCTCCCTTTCTTTCTCTCTCCTTCACTTAATATCTTTTCCCCCCCGTAACAACCGAAAAAAAAAATTCGAAAGTTCTTCTTTCGAAAAACATTTTTACCATACGTAGTTAATTGCCCCTCCCTTTTTCTTATATTTTTCCTGGATAAATAGCGACTCTACTGCATAATCCAGCAGTCTCTGTAATTTCCAATATTACGAATTATTTTTCTTTGTCACTCCCTATACTGGCACCCAGGGTTACCATATACCCACAGCTCTCTCTAAACATAATTCCTCTATGATCCTGAAGGACTTAATCGGGAATTTCAACAGAATGCCAGAACAGCGTAACTATCGGATAGAAGAATAAGACGATGCACCATCCATGTTTGTCCACTCGACTCGGTTGGCCGAAATCGATGAGGTCAACAATATCCGAAACAGTTTTTTACATTTTCTTTGTTCTTATGCCCCCTCTGGGCATTCTTGGGGCCGTCTAAGAGCTTACGTAGGCAATGAAGAACAGTATATGGATCTTTGTTCCCTAAAGATATAGACTGGCGGTATTGAGGCAAATGTTTGTGTATCTGGTACTTAATATGAGGTTTGGGAATGTGGTAAAGTCTACATGTAGATTCTGCTGTATTAGTACAATTTTGCGTAATGGTCATGGTCTAGTTAATTTTTTTTATTTAGAGATGGATATTTTGAAGGGACAAGAAAGATAAGAGTTTTACCACATCTCTGACATTTTAGAAATCTATAGATTTAATATTTTACATTAAATAAATACTATAGTTTTTTATTATTAAAGCGTTTCAGAGAGAACTCAAAAATTCAAAAATTACAATAAGGACAGTAAATGTAAAGAAATATTCAAATGGAATTCCAAGTAAGTGTTAGATACAATTCTGCATAGAGAAACGTTTCTTAACATGACTGATTTTGCATTTCAAAGAATTATTTAAACTTTAAAGTATACTTTATATAGATTGCATTTATTCAAAATATGTCTTAAGACTATGCTTCATTAGGAATTCTTTAGTGTTTCATTTTGTTAAAAAGAAATAGTAGATATCTACTCAGATTCAGAAACATTCAAAATTCATAACCTACCGGAAATAATGAATTAATTTCGTCTGAAGGGAAAGCTACCTAATTTGAATAAGTTTCTTCAGCTTTTAGAAGGGTCAGATAGCAAAAAAAGTTTAAAAATGCACAACAACATTTGAGTAAACCATTAAGAAAGTTCATTAAAAAAACTTAAGAATTGTTTACAGCTTGAGTGGAGTTTTTAAGAGGGGTTACTTTTTTTTACCCCTTCGGACCTGTTGTGCGGTATACCGGACATCAACTTTAAACTCTACTAACTTCATTAAAATATTTTAGAATAACACCGATTTTGTTGTAGTTGATGCTCTACATCTGTACTATTGTTCAAGGTGTATCTACTACAGGGTGTCCCAAAACTAACTGAACGATTTCAAAAATTAATAAAAAATAAACCAAGAGCGATAAAAATATGCGGTCTGCTGCTACCTACTTGGCTGGTCTAAGAATTTTTTCTCACAAAATTTCGAAAATTCGTAGTTCACAAATATTTTAACAGATGGCAGCTCTGAAAATTCTAACATTAGGGAATTTCAATACTCTTGATCCCTATTTTAAATAGTCTTAGGGATATTAAATTTTGTGATGAATCGATTTTAGAATCGAATAAAGAATCTTTTAATACGTACTTCTTGGAATCAAACCTTTATTCCAGTCAAAAGGTCCGGTTTTAAGAAAGTTTGACATATCAATCTTAAAATTAATTTTTGAATACCTTTTAGAATAATTTAATTTAATACTGTTTCATTCTTTTTAGCTATTAAAACGATCGTTTATTTATTATCTAAAATTAAACTTCGCATCTATTGAAGGATCGCTATGAAAACTTAAACTTTTTGATAATCCTGATCACAGAGTACTAGAACAGAGAGTCCACGGCCATAGGCCATAATGGAAATCGAAAATCATGACATCTTGTTACAGGTTGGGAGAATTGTGGCGCTGAGATCGCACTAAACTCACTAGCGTCTGGATCCAGTCTGAATTGTTCGCCAGCTGCCTATGGGAGATCGAAAACACCTTTTTGCGCATGCGCTGAGTTCTAATTTGGCGAGAGATTTAAGCGGCCGGCATACGTTCCGGACTCTAGTGTGGCGCCCTCACATCAGTAACGCATTTGAAAATAGCCTCGTGGACCCTCTGTTAGGATATTTCTCTGTGATCCTGATGAAACCAAATTATTTAACATTTTTTTCCAGATTGCCTCATACTGTTTATTTTAGATTTTACCGTCTATTTCAAAATTTGATTACAAAAAACAGATTTAGCCACATAATAATGCTGGTTTTCTGCTAGATTATTACCTTGATATTTCTATAATATGGGATCGTTGCACCGAAATCTCCTAAACTTCGAGGATCGAATCACGATGCATAAAAAACGATGTTCAGTTTCGGTACTTTTACGGTACGCGGTAAGAGGAAGCTGTACTCGACTGCAATGTTTTCTGACCTTATGACATCACTAACAAACAAAGTAGTTCACAGTGCGGTGTCTGAATTTTGAGAACTATGAAGAACGTCAATTTAAAAATGTTATTAAAACCCTTGAATATATAGCATCTTTTTATCACGACTTGCGTACCGAACCTCTTCCTAGCAACCCAGCAGGCTTTCTGCTTACGCAGTTTTTGCTTCCGCGTATTGACGTCATACGGTCAGGAAACGTTGCTGTCGAGTATATCTATCATTTCGGGCACAATGCTTTGTTTTAGGATATGGGAGGTTGTGACATTCTTACCGAATACCAAAATAATAAATTTATCCTAAAAAAACATTTCATCAACAAAGAACAAAGAGAACTCTTGTGAATGAAAATCGGAGCCTTTTTATTAATCGGTCATAATAATCGTACTCTGGGGGTTAACTTTCGATCATGTCAAAGGAGAATACAACTGTCTATAACAATGCAATTAGAAGTTTATAAATCTACAAAACAACTGAAAATGAGGTGTACTTTAGAAGAAAGAATATTTTTTGTGTTGAAATACCATAGGCTCAAGAAATCTTGATAACATTTATTAAGCGATAGATTGATCACATAAAACGATATATTTTAGGTTGATTTAAATTGAGTGATCGGGACTAGATCAATCAATTTCGATAACATTATCCGATTGATAGCATTGACTGGGTGGAATGTCGATCATGTTATGTTTTAAATAAGCGACACGATTTGTGACAAACACATTCTGACCCTACCATTGGTTTTTATTCTTTAAATAATCTATATCAGGAATCAACACATATTAGGGAAATAATTTTGAATTTCATCAAGTAGCATTCTGCCCTCAAATCCCAAATTATCGACAGAATGCAGAGGAAAACATTTTATTTTTTGTTCTACACTTAAATTTAATCGCATCTATTGATAAAACCAAGCCTTGCAAATTAAAATCGAGGTACAATCTCAAGTATTTTTTATTCCCATTCGATTCTAGAATCGATTGGCCACAAATTTAACATCCCTAAAATAGGGAATTGGAGTATTGAGATTCCCTAATGTTTGAATTTTCAGAGCTGCCATCTGTTAAAATATTTGTGAACTACGTATTTTTGAAATTTTGTGAGAAAAAATTCTTAGACCAGCCAAGAAGGTAGCTGCAGACCGCGTATTTTTATCTCTTTTAGTTTATCTATACTATTAAAATCCGAGAGTAAACAAACGTATGTTTGTCCGTATGTCCCTCTATCTCCTCCGAAACCACTGAACGCAGAAGGGCGTCCGAGGTACCAAAAGACGGCAAATGACCCAGGGACGCCGAGTCGCCCATTTTCATTCCGAAATTCGAAATACTTTTCGAGATATTTGCGTTTTTCTGCTCTTTTACGCTTATTTCTCCATTTCTCTACTAGAGTAGATCTGCTTGACTCACTATTGTAAAAATAAATGATGAACACCACAAAATTAAATATTTTTAACAGGAAAAACTCGATAATTGTCGATTTAAAAACTCCATCAGTTATGCAAATACCAAAATAAATTCAAATAATTTATTTTCAAGCGTTATTTTCCTTTATTTTAAGATTTATTCCATTAAAATAAAAATATTTATGGAATATAACTTCCATAAATTGACTGGAGATATGGAAATGGACTCTAACCGCCTATCTGGTTCGAGACTTCACGGAACCAACACGTGACCTACAACTGAGCTTGCGATTGGTTACCACAGATACTACACTAGTAGATCTACTAGTGTAGTATCTGTGGTAACCAATCGCAAGCTCAGTAGGTCACGTGTTGGTTCCGTGTGACGTCAGACGGTTAGAGTCCATTGGAAAGATACAGTTTACTAGATTTAAAAATTTACTAGGGCATTTCATTATATATTATTTTTAATTTTTCTCTACTAGAGTAGATCTGCTTCACTCACTGTTGTAAATGAGATGAAAAGCTCAAAACTAATTATTTTAATGGGAAAAATCATATTAATGTCTATTAAAAACTATTTTCAGTTATGAAAACACCAAAATAAATTAAAATAATTGTTTTAACATTATTTACCTTTATTTAAGATTTTTCCTTAAAATTAAAATATATGTTACGGGCAATGTGATAAATCCGGGCATTATTAATAATAATGCCCGGACGATATGATAAATTCAGTGGAATTTATGAACGAAATTAATCACTTTGCCCACCTCCACTTCCGGCATAATTAATAATGCCCGATTAATCACTTTGCCCCCATAACATATGTACTATATGGAAAAGTGAAAATTTCATAAATACAAGGAACACTGGGATAGGAAAGATTACCGGGAACACCGGGACAGGAAATATGTAGGAAACACCGGGATAGGTATAATATCTTAAAAACCTGTGTAGGATCGATTCCCGACACCGCTGAAGACCCACCGAGTATATGCGGAGTACGTGCTCGTTAAATCTGTGGGTCCGAAAGTTTTAAAAAGGATACCTGGTATAAGCGCATAGCAAAAACCAGAGCAACTAAACCAACCAACCAACCAACCTGTGTAGGAAAAATTACCGTGAGCATCGGAATATGAAAAAGGCGCCTGGGATACCGGGAGGATTGTAATTGCTGATATACAATATTAGAAATGTATTTTGAGAAAACTTTTTTGAATTTTTTTTTATTTACTCCACAAGTGCAAGGCTGGAAAAGGTGGCAAAAGTGGGTACAGAATTTTTATTGAATTTCTCTTTCTCATATCGTTTTCTTCTCTAAAAATATAATATTAAAGTATGCATCGTGAAAACTAGAATTAAAACTTAACTTGCCGCAACGCATCGGGTTGCTGTTCAGCTAGTCTATCTATACTATTAAAATCCGAGAGTAAACAAACGTATGTCCGTTTGCTTGTCCGTATGTCCCTCTATCTCCTCCGAAACCACTGAACGCAGAAGGGCGCCCGAGGTACCAAAAGACGGCAAATGAGCCAGGGACGCCGAGTCGCCCATTTTCATTCCGAAATTCGAAATACTTTTCGAGATATTTGAGTTTTTCTGCTCTTTTACGCTTATTTCTCCATATCTCTACTAGAGTAGATCTGCTTGACTCACTGTTGTAAAAATGAGATGAAAACCGCTAAATTAAATATTTTTAACAGGAAAAACTCGATAATTGTCGATTTAAAAACTCCATCAGCTATAAAAACGCCAAAATAAATTCAAATAATTTATTTTCAAGCGTTATTTTCCTTCGTTTTAAGATTTATTCCTATAAAATAAAAATATTTATGGAATAATTTTCATAAATTGACTGGAGATATGGAAATTGGAAATATACGGTTTACTAGACTTAAAAATTTACTAGGGCTTTTTATTATATATTATTTTTAATTTTTCTCTACTAGAGTAGATCTGCTTCACTCACTGTTGTAAATGAGATGAAAAGCTCAAAACTAATTATTTTAATGGGAAAAATCCTATTAATGTCTATTAAAAACTATTTTCAGTTATGAAAACGCCAAAATAAATTAAAATAATTGTTTTAACATTATTTACCTTTATTTAAGATTTTTCCTTAAAATTAAAATATATGTTACGGGCAATGTGATAAATCCGGTCATTATTAATAATAATGCCCGGACGATATGATAAATTCAGTGGAATTTATGAATGAAATTTATCACTTTGCCCACCTCCACTTCCGGCATCTCTCATATAAAAGCCCAGGTCACTCACTGATTCTGGAACGCTCGCACACTATGATGCCATCTCGCAATAATAATCATAATCATCAGAAAAATATAAAAGCCCACGTCACTCACTGACTCGATGCCATCTCGCAATAATCAGAAAAATAAATAAATAAAAGTAATTAAAATTTTATTTTAAAATAATATAATAGCTTTTAAATAAATATCTTTCAAGAAAGTTGGTTTACTTAATAAAGGTTAAAAAGTTACTTTTAGGGAAGTTGGTTTCTAATTCAACAATAATAAATTATTAAAGTTAAACTTCTTATTTAATGTATAATTAATAGGAACTTGAAGTAGTAACGAGCGAAGCTCGCATAAAAGGCTAGCCTAGCTGTAAGACCCGGCTTTGCCGGGTCGTAACAGCTAGTTATTAATAATGCCCGATTAATCACTTTGCCCCCATAACATATGTACTATATGGAAAAGTGAAAATTTCATACATACAAGGAACACTGGGATAGGAAAGATTACCGGGAACACCGGGACAGGAAATATATAGGAAACACCGGGATAGGTATAATATCTTAAAAACCTGTGTAGGAAAAATTACCGGGAGCACCGAAATATGAAAAAGGCGCCTGGGATACCGGGAGGATTGTAATTGCTGATATACAATATTAGAAATGTATTTTGAGAAAACTTTTTTGAATATTTTTTTATTTACTCCACAAGTGCAAGGCTGGAAAAGGTGGCAAAAGTGGGTACATAATTTTTATTGAATTTCTCTTTCTCATATCGTTTTCTTCTCTAAAAATATAATATTAAAGTATGCATCGTGAAAACTCTAGAATTAAAACTTAACCCATTAACGCCCAATTTATTTTTTTTCGGCCAAATTTTATAAAAATCATGAATCTGGAGTATTTTGCCTTCGATATGGATATTATAAACAAATTTTGTAAAAACAATCATTAGTTTCTTTAAAAATAGCTGATCTAAAAATAGATCACTGGGCGTTCGGGGATATTTTTATCACTGAGATAAGTAATAGTAGAACTTCAAAAAAATCCTTAAAAAATATAAAATAGGTCTAAATTTGAGTACTTCTCTTTAAGATGCACATATTTATTCATAAATATGTGGAAAAATAATTAAATAATAAAAATATTAAATAATACACCCAAGATAAACTACATAAATAGCTTATGTTGGAAGTATTTAGTGGGAAAAATGGGGAAAATAAACGAAGAACTTTAAATTGATGAGTATGTTATAGAAAAAAATATGCCATAAAATTGAACACAAAGTAAAATAAAATGCATTAGTTTTAATTTTGCGTAAATTTTATGAATTTGTTTTACCATAAAATGAAATTGCTCATGAAATAAAACGAAACTTGGTCTTTCTCAGCCAACATTTAAAAAGGCTGCTTTGAGCTTAAAAAGGCTCTTTGAGCTTTTTACCTGCATATTCCAATAATTTATTTTACCACAGCGTCAATTTTAAGGTTGCAAAAGTTGTATTATGGCGAATTTTAAATAATTATAATTTTCCATTTGATATTTTCACCAGCTCCTCGAAAAAATGTTATTGTCTTATAATTTCCAACATGAATTATTTCAAAACAAGATAATTGACTTACTTGTATTGTACCAAAATTTATGTGAATAAACACATAATTTTTGCCACTATTTGAAATACTTTGCTTTACTAGCAATCAATCATGATTTTCTACCCTACATTTATAGACCAAAAGAAATTATAACATTTAATTACCAACAATATAATTTTCAATTTCATCAGAAAATATATATTTGACTTCATCCTAGACATAACTGAATATTCTCAGACTCATTTTTTAGTTTCAATTGGGAAAAACTAAATAATCGTATAGTAAGCAACACAGGAAAAATAAATGCCCGAACGCCCAGTGATCTAATTTTAGATCAGCAACATTTCGGCATGAATTTTTACCACTTAAATTTATTTTAACATAACACCGCTTTATATCCTAATAGCCACATCTATGAAGATATTAAAACACCAAAATAAGTTTAACTTACTGGTACCGCTTAGCTGTTTCCAGGGTTTATGCTAAGAAACGTCGAAAAACTGCGAAACGAAATGGCGATGCCAACTTTCTCTTATCGCTTCAGATCAATGACCAAACCAAACAAAAAAAACACATGTTGTTAAACAGGTGCATGCCTTATCTTGCCCCCTGGGCAGTTTGGAATGTGTGGGGTGGGTAGAAGGTCATTTAAAAGGGAATTTCCCACGCTATGTTTAGCGATCTAGAAATAGATCAATGGGCGCTAATGGGTTAACTTGCCGCAACGCATCGGGTTGCTGTTCAGCTAGTCTATACTATTAAAATCCGAGAGTAAACAAACGTATGTTTGTCCGTATGTCCCTCTATCTCCTCCGAAACCACTGAACGCAGAAGGGCGTCCGAGGTACCAAAAGACGGCAAATGACCCAGGGACGCCGAGTCGCCCATTTTCATTCCGAAATTCGAAATACTTTTCGAGATATTTGCGTTTTTCTGCTCTTTTACGCTTATTTCTCCATTTCTCTACTAGAGTAGATCTGCTTGACTCACTATTGTAAAAATAAATGATGAACACCACAAAATTAAATATTTTTAACAGGAAAAACTCGATAATTGTCGATTTAAAAACTCCATCAGTTATGCAAATACCAAAATAAATTCAAATAATTTATTTTCAAGCGTTATTTTCCTTTATTTTAAGATTTATTCCATTAAAATAAAAATATTTATGGAATATAACTTCCATAAATTGACTGGAGATATGGAAATGGACTCTAACCGCCTATCTGGTTCGAGACTTCACGGAACCAACACGTGACCTACAACTGAGCTTGCGATTGGTTACCACAGATACTACACTAGTAGATCTACTAGTGTAGTATCTGTGGTAACCAATCGCAAGCTCAGTAGGTCACGTGTTGGTTCCGTGTGACGTCAGACGGTTAGAGTCCATTGGAAAGATACAGTTTACTAGATTTAAAAATTTACTAGGGCATTTCATTATATATTATTTTTAATTTTTCTCTACTAGAGTAGATCTGCTTCACTCACTGTTGTAAATGAGATGAAAAGCTCAAAACTAATTATTTTAATGGGAAAAATCATATTAATGTCTATTAAAAACTATTTTCAGTTATGAAAACACCAAAATAAATTAAAATAATTGTTTTAACATTATTTACCTTTATTTAAGATTTTTCCTTAAAATTAAAATATATGTTACGGGCAATGTGATAAATATCCGGGCATTATTAATAATAATGCCCGGACGATATGATAAATTCAGTGGAATTTATGAACGAAATTAATCACTTTGCCCACCTCCACTTCCGGCATAATTAATAATGCCCGATTAATCACTTTGCCCCCATAACATATGTACTATATGGAAAAGTGAAAATTTCATAAATACAAGGAACACTGGGATAGGAAAGATTACCGGGAACACCGGGACAGGAAATATGTAGGAAACACCGGGATAGGTATAATATCTTAAAAACCTGTGTAGGAAAAATTACCGTGAGCACCGGAATATGAAAAAGGCGCCTGGGATACCGGGAGGATTGTAATTGCTGATATACAATATTAGAAATGTATTTTGAGAAAACTTTTTTGAATTTTTTTTTATTTACTCCACAAGTGCAAGGCTGGAAAAGGTGGCAAAAGTGGGTACAGAATTTTTATTGAATTTCTCTTTCTCATATCGTTTTCTTCTCTAAAAATATAATATTAAAGTATGCATCGTGAAAACTAGAATTAAAACTTAACTTGCCGCAACGCATCGGGTTGCTGTTCAGCTAGTCTATACTATTAAAATCCGAGAGTAAACAAACGTATGTCCGTTTGTATGTCCTTCTATCTCCTCCGAAACCACTGAACGCAGAAGGGCGCCCGAGGTACCAAAAGACGGCAAATGACCCAGGGACGCCGAGTTGCCCATTTTCATTCCGAAATTCGAAATACTTTTCGAGATATTTGCGTTTTTCTGTTCTTTTCACATAATTCAGACAGTGCTGAGGTTCAGTTGCTGCGTTTTCTTCCTCCTGTTTTTTGGTTTTATCTTAATTCAATCGATAATATAAAAAATAAAACTCTTTCGATACTAATGAACCCAGGAGGGTGCCCGAGGTACCAAAAGACGGGAAAAAAATTCGGGAACCCCGTATTGACCATTTAAATTCTAAAATTCCAATTATTTTCTAAGATATTAGCATCTTTGTGCTTCTGATTCCATAACACTAGACCGTTTTCAATGATTTTAAAAACAACGGGAAATCCTTTCAGTTTATGATTGCCAACAAAAATTTAAAAAAAAGTTTTTTAAAAATCAAATATTAACTAGGTATTAAACTAAACTGGAGTAATAAATGTTTTGAATTTTTAACTTTAATATCACTAGAGCCATTAGTTTCAAAGTAACCACGGGATTTAAAAGTTTTTCATAAGTTGGTATTCTCATACGTTTTAAAGGTTTGATATAGAACATACAGCTACGATAATTAGAATGATAAAATAATAAATTGGGTAATGCATTTTGAATGGAGCAATGGCAAAAAAATTAGTGATAATGCGATATACACTGTATGCAAACACAATACCCCGTAGGGGTTCCGGGGGGCTGTGCCCTTAGAAGTAATGGTGTGAAAGGGTGCATACCCCTGGGGAACAACGTAGCCTACTTCCACGGGGGAAACGCTGTATAACCAACGGCCAAGGGGTTGCAGCAGATAAAACTGAGTTAAAAAATATATTTAATTATGTTGGAAAGATAGAATGTTATGTAAGAAAATTATTTAATTTTTCTTTTTCATATATTTTTCTTCTCTAAAAATATATATATTTTTTAATCCAATGGGCGGGTACTGGAATTATCATCCTTAACCACTGAATTGCCCTAAGAACTACCTACTCAGCGTTACCCAGCGGGCACCTGTGGACCGGAGCCACGAAGGTGAGTTACTGCTACCCGCGCCACACATACCAATACGTCGAAAGGTATATTATATTAAAAATATAATATTATAGTATGCATCGTGAAAACTGTAGAATTAAAACTTTACTCGGCGCAACGCATCGGGTTGCTGTTCAGCTAGTTTTTTATTAATTTTTGAAATCGTTCAGTTGGTTTTGGGACACCCTGTATAATAATAAAAGAGCTTTACCACTCACTCACTTACCAACGCACAGCAAAATCTACCGGGGCTAAAGACTCGAAACTTGGTAGGGTCGAAGACCTTACGGTGTATACGCGCACTAAGAAGGGATTTTTCGAAATTTCTTTTTTCTGACCCACAGGGGGGTTTGGAGCGTTTTCGACGTTTTTGAGCCCAGCAGCGTCCCTAATGACCCCAGATCTTTGTTATTTCGCAGGAAGGTACCTAGCAACAATTTCTAGAAAGGCATTTTTCAGATTTTGGATATTCGAATTTTAAGAGGTCTGAATATTCCAAAAACCTGTTTTTGCTGAGCATAAACCAAGTTTTATATTTTCGAAGAAAAAAATACCGAGAAATCGATATTACGAATTGAACTGTTGTTGATACCTTCTTGAGAGAATTTCAAAGAAAGTAATTTCTGGATTTTTCGATATTCCATTCTGGAGGGGGTGCACGGGGGTTTGAATATTCACTCCCGTTTTTAGTTTTTGGATCCTAGCACCCACATTATCAATGTGATTGTTATGAAATTTTAGCATGTTGTTCCTCACACAACCAAGAAGGTTTGCGAAAAAGAATTTTTAAAATCAATGCATTCCAAGCAGCATTTTTCGGCTTTTTTCTAAATCCTTATGCTTAGCCTTCAATATTAAATTGATAACGGTTATTGCTCCTTTCAGGTGAAGCAATACCTCTATTGTTGGAAATATTTATTTTGAAATGTTTTATAACAGGTGAATTTTTAAAAAATATGATAAAGAAATAATTTTTAATGATTAAATAATTTTTTTTATGATAACCAAAAACCGTTCCACTGAAAATTTTTATTCTTTTTTCTACTTAATCAAATTTAAGTATTTCCAGCAATGTTCAAATTAAACAATATTTTATAACAGGCATTTTCAGTGTCGATTCAAATGATGTTTACTTTTATTTCATGTTTGAAATTTCTTTCAATGAATGAGTTGGTAATAAATCAGCAAAGGGAGGTTCAGGGGGTCTCCCCCTGATTTTAAAAAAATTATCATTATTAAAAAATGGTTATAAACACTAATTCTAAACCGGTTTTTTAGGATTTTGTTTAACATCTTATAAAAGTATGTAGTATATTTAATTGCTTTGTATTTTATAAAAATTTAGCGGGATGAGGGGGAAATAAGTTTTATCTATAGACATTGCTGTTCAATAATATATCTTTATTGTGAAGCGAAGGCGGAGAAATTTGCCTCAAATATACATTTATACCAATTGCAGAAATGGATGGAGGGAGAAAAGGACAAAAGAGAAAAAAATAATGGGGTTCAGAAGGTCCCCTGACTTTTTTTTCTATTTTGAAAAATTACTCTTTAAAAACGGGGATGGGGATTTCACACATTAAATCTAAACAGGTGGTATTTTTAAAGGTTTTTTTTACATCCTAACGAAGTGGTATGGCATCAAAAAAGAATCCTAGCGGGAAGACTGTTGACTCTATTGCATCTAAACGATAATTCTTATTTATTTTAACACACAGTTTGATAAGCCCTTTATCCCCCGAGCAACGGCGGGCATATCAGCTAGTTTAAACATAAAATTTGAGTGCCAATAAGTTTTTTTTTAAGGCGCTGAATGTTTTTTTAAAATGGATGTCCGCTATACCGGACATCGTATACTGAACGTAAGTAAAAGCTACTCGTGATCGTGTAGTTTGTTTACATGGACGAAACATGTTTTTAAGCTTATTTACACCGGTATTCATGCAAGTTTTCTCATTTTATTGCTTTATCTTCTTATATATTAAAATAATTTGGTTTTTCTTTCGGCCGGCCGCCAGGCCGCACCCCCGTTCCGATTTGGACAAACTTGGTCTTGATCGAAAGCTCTCCACCCCTAGATGAGCCAATAATATAACACGTTCCTTCCAAACCTTCCATTTTTAAATTATGCGGTTTTTTCGTTTTGCCCCCATGTTAACTCTATGAGGAGGTTCCGTTCGGCCGGCCGCCAGCCCGAACCCCTGAACCGATTTGGACAAATTCGGTCATGATCGAAAGATTTCCAACCCTAGATGAGCCAATAATATGTCACGTTCCTTCAAAGCATTCCATTTTTAAATTATAAATTTATTTCAATTTACCCCATGTTTTCAGTTAATATTTTTACCAACACAAGCAAAACCTCTTTTAAAGAGCGTGAAGAAAATCTACTTTGCAATTATCAATCTTCAATGTTTTGACGTTTTACTAGATTTATCGCAACAGGATACTAGGCATGTTGGATTTATAAAAAAATATATCTGGTACAGGTTTAATGGACTCTAACCGTCTGACGTCACACGGAACCAACACGTGACCTACTGAGCTTGCCATTGGTTACCACAGATACTACACTAGTAGATCTACTAGTGTAGTATCTGTGGTAACCAATGGACTCTAACCGTCTGACGTCACACGGAACCAACACGTGACCTACTGAGCTTGCGATTGGTTACCACAGATACTACACTAGTAGATCTACTAGTGTAGTATCTGTGGTAACCAATTGCAAGCTCAGTTGTAGGTCACGTGTTGGTTCCGTGAAGTCTCGAACCAGATAGGCGGTTAGAGTCCATTGCAAGCTCAGTTGTAGGTCACGTGTTGGTTCCGTGAAGTCTCGAACCAGATAGGCGGTTAGAGTCCATTGGTTACCACAGATACTACACTAGTAGATCTACTAATAATCTAAATATTTTCATACTAAAATTTCAAAATTCCGACTGAAGGGGTTAAATCATAAAAAAATTTTTATGTATACTTTTTTTTACACTTTTAGTGATTTTGTTCTATACTCGACAGCAACGTTTCCTGAACCCAGTACGTCACTACGCGGAAGGAGAAAATGGGTAAACACATAGCATGGTGGGTTGCTAGGAGGAGTTTCGGTACGCAAATCGTGATAAAAAGACACTATATAGCTATACATGGGAAAAACAAAATAATCATATTTTTAAATTGATGTTCTTCATTTCACTCAAAATTCAGACACCACGATGGGAACTACTTTGTTTGTTAGTGACGTCATAGGGTCAACTAAAGTTGCTGTCTAGTATAGGCAATACTATTTGAAAACTACACTGTTTCAAACGTTTTTCCTCTTAAGAATAATGATTATAATGAATTCTTTTTATAAGTTTTACGGTTTTTTGTTTAAGGAATGACAGTTTGAAAGCCTGTTTACCTACACCTTTAAAAAGACCTTGCGATGGGGGGCCATGTCTGTGACCGATGGTAACCGATCATAATAATAATAAAAAAACGAAACATAAACGTATAAAGCGATATTGTTCAATACTTCCAGAGAAAAATCAAAGCGATAAAAGATGTTCTTAATGGAAAAGAAATGAATGCCTTTTTACTTTAGAAAAAAAAATTATTTTCAAGATTCGCGAATTTGTCGTAAAAGACGTATTGGATTACATTTTCTAGCGAGCGGTATCAGAAACGCTTTTCTTATTGGTATGTGTTTTTGAAAACAAAGCCGAATTCTAATTCTTAGCTTAAAATTTCATCTTGACTGACGTTGTGTGTGACGTTGTTTACGACACGGGATGCAAATTAATTCTCTGTAGCAGTGGAAGGGAAAGATTTTCGTTTCAAAACAAAATACCCAGCATATTTTACCTCTCCATGTAACTTCCATGTTATCTCCAGGAAACCAGTGAAAACATTTCGTTGGTGTGATTATTTTTTGATAAAAAAAATTGCTTGTATTATTGAGATGTTATTGTGAATTATTGAGTTGTTTTGTAGTTATATCTCTTGTTGAGATTTTTTTTTTGAAATTTCAATTTGTATTTCAAAGTAATTTATTTTTCTGTTAATCGGTAGATAAAAAATGTCAACGAATCAGGTAAAACTGTAGTAGTTTTTATAACGATATATTTTTTATCACCTTTACTACTAATCTACATTTAAGGCAAAGGATGAGTGTTTCATTACTGCATTTAATTTTGGAATAAATTAAAATATGGAAAACTTTATTTGCATGCATTTATACCATATAGTAAATAACTTGCAAATAGTAATAATGACAATATCTAAGAACACAGACACATGAACTAGGTTAAGGTGTTTCAAAAGTTTGTGTAAAACATTTCTTAGAATTAAATTACGCATCAAAGAAGTGTTTATAAATCATCTGTATTTATTTTGAGATTCATATGAATCAGCAGCTCCTAACTCATAGAACTCCAAGAAATACTGAGCCTAAAATTAAGTTATACACGGATCATTCAATTCTTCACACTAAGCCATTCACCATCTAAAATTTAAAGATGAAAGTTCATACACGCCACTATTAAACACTCTATTAAAGCTTTAGAAAGTTCTAATTTAATCATTTGAAACACTTTAGTATGTTTTAGTTTTATAACAATGAAGTTGATTTATAGAAGGAAATTATTGCAATGCATAAATTATTTTCGCAATACAAAAGATATCCCAGGTAACTTGTCCAGAGAAAACCTCATAACTTAACTTCTATCATCTTTTAAACAAGAGCAGCAGAAGATATCCAATCATAACCTCCTTAACCTCAAAATTATGGAAAATCTTACGAACACGAATCTACAATCCAATGCGAGATTAGATTACGGCCTGGTTGTGAACCAACACGTGTCATTTGGGATGGCAATGAGAACCATTTACATTCTATTAATACCCTCCACGTTGTGAACCCAGCAAACCAATATCTTCAAATCAGTACTGAATTAAATGCTTCGAATGGCAGCACCTTCAATACCACGAACAGGTGCAAGCATATATATTCACTCTCCCCCCTCACTGTAATTAAAGGGAATGGTTCCAATGCTATGTTTAGTTCATCAAAGTTTTGAATCTAATTGAGCATTACAGGAGGCTGTGGTGGTCGGAATTATGAGGGATCGACGAGGTTAATACGGTATCAATACATATCCCGCTTGTTATGGGGGTTCGAGATTAGTCTGTGTTATGCTCTAGGGGATCAGAGGAAGGCGTAGGGGGTGTTATGAGGGTTGTTATTTACGGGAGTCTAATAAAGTTTTATTGAAGATTACGTTGTTGATTGGAATCAAGAATAGTAAATCTTTGTAAGCGCATTCCCAATATACAAATTGTTATTGATCCTATTACTGTTAATGCCTTGTTCTAGACCTAGGAACTTAACTTAAATTATCTAGTGTTATTAAATTTAGCGCATTAAATATAAATACCTGTTGGAAAATTTAAGGAAAATATACGTTAATTATAATGATAATATAAAAATGAATAGAATAATTAATAATACCAATTAAACTAATTGGACTAATTGGGAAAATCGATCTATCAAATACCAGACACTATTTTATTTTGTAATCTTTTTCAGGGGTAAAATTTCTCAGTTTCTTCTTTGTATAGAATATTTTAACTTATGGTTTGTACGATGTAAATTAGTTCATTGCATTGAAACTTTGTAATTTTCCAGCATAAAAACTTTTATAAACAAAAAAATTATTATCAAAACCAATGGTAATGATTTAATTTTTAATATCAGTTATGTTTTGGTATGCTTTTATTGGACAAGGTCATCAACACTGAGGATTTATTATTTAAATAGTGCTGCACTAACGAAAAATAATTAAGTTAGGATACTAATAATATGGTATGCTTTTAGTATATCATAGTTTCAAGTAAATTAACATCGTAACGACCTTTCTTTTATGAAGGTCGTGACTGTAAATACCAATTAACGAACCCAAACGCGCTCGTGCGTAAATATTAACCTAAAAATTAGCTCCGATTTCGTAAAACACCAAACCTTCCATCGTCTCCTTAATTGAATTAATACACAGCAAATAACATAAAAGATATTCCTATACCCGGGGTGCCTCAGCTTTTAATAACACTCCATTATTCAAAGGCGAAGCTTTATACCCTTCACGGGTATAAAACCGCTGTGTTTTACGAGAGAATTTTCCATCGCAGAATGGCAACCAACTAAAAAAAAAAGATCTCAATCTCAATGGACAATGAATTTACGACGACCGAGAAACTCAAAGCAAGAGCAAATTTCGCGTGGCTTGATGCCTCATGGTTTTTCGTGGCATGTTGTCCCTTTATGAAGCTGCTAGAACAGGTGGGGTGTGTAATTTATGGCTGGAGGGTGTATGAGCCTCGCCGGACTGTTGTTCTTTCCTTCAAGAATGAGAGATGAGGGGGCTTTCGCTAAAGGGATTTCGTGTGGGGGGGTTGAGTGAGATAAGGGTGGTTAGTGTGTTGGAAAACTTTTGACAGAGGCTTTTTTTTCTTCTGTTTGGGTTTTAGATTTAGCTGGTGATTTGTTTAGGTGAAGAACGTACCTCGTTTCTGCTGCCTTCTTCCTTAATTGGGATTCCTGTCTCGATTGATTAAGACTAGCAGTTTGATGGCGGTAGGTAGTTCTTGTTTAATTTACTAAGCGCTGTATAATTTGATTTGGTTTTACCTTACGAGGCATTGTACAAATGATCTTAGTCTTTTAATCAGGTTCTCGATGTTGCTTTACCGTTTACTTTTTACTTTCAAACAGTTAACCTTTTACCTGCCGATGTTCCCAAATGGGAACATCACTTTAGGGAATTTTTTCACCACTTAATTTTTCATGCAGGAATTTGATACTTAGTAGTAAGAAACTCAAAGATATGAAGTTATTTTACATGCAAAAGTTTTTCCCGTGCAATTTAATCCTTTTTGTGGAATTTATATCAAAATAACAGATTTTTGGCTCTTCCAAAAGTTGCACAAGTTTCAATTTATGATAAATTTAAATAAATTTTGTTTTAAATAATTATGCTGTGTTTAGATAGCTTAAGTACACATCTTTTCAATTGGCTTGGCAGAATAGCTCCATATTTTAATTTTGGAGAGTAATTACCAGTTTAACATATATGTTCCCAAATGGGAACATCGGCGTTTGAGGTATAGTTTTTGAGGGGATTTTTATAACATGTAAAAATTCAAGCTATTTCTTATTTTCTTTAATTTTTTGAACCTTTTCTGTCTCAAAGGATCTAAACAGGTTAATAATGATGTTTTAAATTTCTAAATCTATAATTTTAATTTTTTTTCACCTGATTTATGGAGGAATAAATGCCAAATCTTTATAGCAGATTCCTACTTTTGTATATTTTTCTAACTCTGACCGATTAATTTTCAGTAATTATTATTATGGGTTATGCAAAGGGCATATTTGGAGTACTTCTGAGGACTTGGGTACTTATTTTGTTCAAGTGCTCTTTTTTACATAAAAGTTTTAGGTATAAATTTGAAGAATTTTGAAAATAATGAAAAGTGTGTACATCTAAAAACACTCTTCTAACTTAAGTTGGATGTAAGAGATATGTTGTTTAGTTTGGAATCTTCCATGAGAAACACAGCTTTAACAAATCAATGGAGATAGTTATGATTATCACTTTTGAAAGCTAATTAAATTTGAATGCAATTAATAGATTTTATGCTAGATATATGGATAAAACAGTAATTAAAACTAATTTTTCACGCAGAAAAATAACTGTTTAGCTTTGAAACGCATGGGAACTTTCTTTCGTATTTTTTATACCGAAAAATTACCCATTGTGCAATAAAAATGTACGGAAAAGTGTCACGCATGTAATAAATATGTAAATTTTTTCTTATCAAAATCTATAAAATTTTACACAATCGTCCAACCATGGGAATTAAATTTGAAGAAACAGTCCAATATCTTAAAAATGTTCAAAATTATTGAGTAGAAACCTATTTCAGTAGTTTTACTTGAATTAATTTTGAAATATATGCCTTTTGGAAATCCCCCTAAAAACTTCACTCCAAACGCCGATGTTCCCAAATGGGAACATCCTCAAAATCCTACTTAGGATTTTTTTTCTGCCAAAAAATGTCAAGATTGGTTTTAGTAATGATGAAAGAAGCCATTTAAGCCAAAAATCAGAACCTTTAATTTGAAATTTGAATTGCGGCGTTTAAAAGGTTAAACTGGGGTTTATAAAATATTTTAGGCATTTTAAAATTTTAAGGTTATTTTAATGTGTGCGAATCAAAGGACTTTAGGGAGTATAGGAGCATGTTTAAGAGTACTAAACTTAAATCTACATTCAGGAATAAATATTAGATTCGCAGGTAATAGTGAAAATTGTGGACTGCATCTTTTGCTAGTACTGAAAATCTTCAATGATATAACATTAGGGGGCCATTCATTAATTACGTAAGTGTCCCGAGGGGGAGGGGGTTGGCAAAATCTCTACACACCCTTACTTGGGGGGTGGGGGGTCAAACCCATTCTTACGTAAGATTTTCCAAGTTAATGTAAACAAATTCCAATTATTCTAATCAAATTGCTATTGAATAACCCCAGAAAAACTTGAAAATGCTGACGATCTCAGTATATTATGGAAGCTTTAATTTAAAAAAAAAAAATGAATGTATAATTGGAGTAACATTAAGTTAAGATACAAAATAAAACTGGAAATGGAATCTTACATAAGAATAGGGGGGGAGGGGTTTGAAAAATCTTACGTAGGGGGGGAGGTCAAAAATTGCCAAAATCATCCTTACGTAATTAATGAATGGCCCCTTAGATGTTTTAGGTTAATTGAATTATACATTGTTTAAGGAGTATTTAAACGTATTCAAAGTTACTAAACTTAAATTTATACATGCAGGGGATAAATAATAGATTCGAAGAGGTTATGGTGAAAATTTTAGACTTCATCTCCTACAACTTCTACCTAAAATCTTCATCACAATAACATTCAAGATTTTAGGTTAATTGAATTTAGTATTGTGTATAGATTTAAAAACATTATTGTCTAGTTTATGACTCTGGCTTTCTGAAGCTCAAGAAAGATCTACATTTATGGGAATATCAGATTTATAGTTCTATTCTCAAAAAGAAATTGCAGGAGGATATACTGCTTATTGAAGCTAAAACTATTGAAGCTAATAAAGGAAATTAAACTGGTTTTCATCCATTAATATTAAAAAATATCCATTAATATTAAAATATCAGTAAATGTTTTTTATCGAGTTAATTACAGTCCTCCTGGTTAAAAATACCATTAAACATTCCGCAATCTTAAAAAAATAACAAATGTTTTTTAAACCCCCTTTCTCTTATCAAAAACCAACATACAACATAATCCAACCCCCCCCCCCCTTCCTTAAAAAAAAAAACCCACCCAAACACAAAGAAGCTGGCAAAGATTAATGTCCACGTTTAAAGTCGTTTATCTTGACCACGCTGTCCATCACTTAGCGGCTGCCCTAGCACAACCACTGACTCTTTTATTTCTTCCCTCTCCCTTTGCCCTAGGAGGATTAATTCCCTTTGTTTTGCAGCAGAGGCCATCGGCTAACTGCGAAGTAAAAGCCTCTGCAAAGGGGCTTATCGAATCCTCGATATTTACGGGCCGCCCCAAAAGCCCCGGGTTTAAGTTACTGAATGGGGTTTAAAGGCTGTAATGGGATGGTGGTAGTGTATTTACATTTCGGGTTGAGTTGGAGATAAAACTGCGAATGCATGGTTTACGTATTTGATAGTTTTGTTAGTGCTTTTTGTAGTTTTTTAGTAGCTGATGCCACCAGCATGGCAATTTTTTTGGTTAATTTAAGTTAAATCTCGATCTTCATTCAAAATTTAACTTGGGTTGGGATTATACTATACAGAATTAATTATTTTAATAGCATTTCTACAGACAAAGGACAACTGTGCGAACTTATGAACCCTTTGAATATAGTACTGATTGATTTGAACGTTATATTTATTGATAACACTAGAAGTACACATTTCAGAGACTTCCGTTCAAATTAAAATGTTTTTCTAGTTGAACTCGATGTAAACTAAGCATTTACCTGCTAAAAACGTAAATTATTGAATTAAAAATTAACGATTTCTCATTTTTAAAGTATTCTCTATCTACACCATTAAAATATACTTACTAAACATAAATGTTAAACCATTAAAAAACTTCAATAGAGAGCAATGTTGTTTAAAAATGAGCATTATATCACCCAATTTTTTTGTTGGAAATTTATTTGATGCTTTTTTCCATTTTATGATTTTATCTTATATTTTCTTTTATATCAATGTTATTTTTCATATGACTGTTATAAATATTTTAATATTATAATTTACATAAATAATGATAAATTACATATAAACAATAAGTACAAAAATTCTATTGAATAAAATCTAAATGCCACCAATGTTTTCCATCTCAAACTTTAAGCTTGCAAATATGTAAAGTACCTATGCTTTTTGAAATAATAAAATTAGATTAGGAATCAATATATCAGGCATTATAGGTTATTTGTGGAATTATAATATATTTGGAATTATTTTTTTTATTTGCAACACTATATTGTATTGTTCATATGTTAGTAGAAAACCTTTTTTAATATATCTTTACTTAAAAGAAATTAAAAAAAAATATTTATGTAACATTTAAAAAATTTTAATGACTAGACTATCCCTACATAAAAACAAAAAGAAGTTAGCTTAGAATTGTTTAGCGTTTTTTGGGACCCATACTCCCATACATATATTTAGGAATGGAACATTTAACATTTCTATAGTAAATACTGCAAAGAAATGAAATATTTATTAATAGAAAAGACAGTATTGGGCAAAAGTTGTTACATCGGAGATCGGAGATAAAACGTAGTGTCATCTATTGGGTGTTTTTGAAAAGACTTATCGAGAGGTTGTGATATCTAGTTTTGAATTAATTACGTTTAATATCATCTTTTCATGTAATAACATTTCTAAAGTTGTAATTAAAAAGTACCTGTATACATTAAATTTGTACAATTAGTACTTTAAACTTTCTAAAAAGCTAATGGGGATACCGGAGGGTAATTCAACCTCCTCTTTCAGTAGAGTTTCTTTCTCTTAACTTTAACTTAACAAATAAAATTTAAATAATAGTACGTACCTTTAAATTTCAAAGATGAAAAAAAAATATAAAGCAATCAGAATTAAAAGAAACAACCTTTCATCACGGTAAAATATATTTTTTCTTTCAATTCATAGAGAAGGGAATAATGTTTAAAATATCCAATTAAAATTCTACTATCCATAAAATTTAATTGGCTTATCATACTAAATTAATAATTTAAATTAAGATTTCTTCCAATCCAAATTCATTATTAATTTTACTCTAGTTAAAATGATAAAAATATTTCTTTCTATCTAAAATTAATGTCCTCGTATAAGTTTTAAAATTAAAATAGGGTTTTTTAGAACATATTATTAAATTAAAATTAGTTATAGGGTTAATATAATTTTAGTGTAAAAATAATTAAATAGAACATTTAGAGAAATTAAAAACATTCAGATAATTTGTTAGAGATGGCAGCACAAAATCTTAAAGAGCCATGAAAAGGGTAAGGGAAAATATATTCAGCAATTTAAAGTAACAACAATCAGGTAAAAATAATCTAATTCGATTAGTTAAGTTTATTTTATTTTTAGAAAATTCCATAGCGATAAATAAAAGAATTTAAGAAAGAACAATCAATTTCCTGTATGTAGTTTTTAAATTCTATTTATTTCATTACTTTTATTTTACATTTACTCTTATGTTTAAATTAATTGTGAAATAATTATTTCCATTCTTTAATTTAAAGCTTTTAATTTTTATTACCATTTATGTTTACACAAATTATACTGTTATTTAAGTTATTAAATTTATTATTAAAATGTTATAGAAATTTCTTGGAATGAATTTAAAGTTATATGACTGGAACCTTAATTATTTCTTTAAATACGCTAGATAGATGATTTTTAAAATATATTTTTTTATCTAGGTTTAAAAAAAACAAACAATCTAGTTTGTATTTTTATTCATTAAATTTGCTGGTCTTCAATTACGACTTGAAGTCTCAGATAAATGTAAATTGCTAAATAATCGTTTGATTACACAAACATTCCAAAATACAAGTTTGCAAACTCTGAATGTAAGTGAAACTCTTAAGAGAATTGACTTTTATTAATTTTAGTTACTTAATATGGGTTACATTAATTAGCAAAAAGTATTAGAACATACAGTTATTGTTATCAAGCAATCTGTTATAAGAAGTTCTATTTATCACGTGCAAGGAATTTATTTCAACAGTCTTGTTAAATAAATATATTTAAATGTTTTTTTTTTTAATTTAACGATTATTTGCAGTATACTGATGGAGTCGCGACAGGTGAAATTTATGATAAAAAAGACACGATTTTGATTTCAGAGTGAATATGCTCACAAACTAACTATCATTTAGCTCTATCATTAGCTCCTAATATTTACTACAATACATAACATAATCTATTAATCAACTTAATAGAATTAAACGCATATGTAACAACTCAACAGACTTAAAACAAGCCCTCATTAATTTTAATAAAGATTTAGATTTGAATGAATTTCCGAGATTTTAGACATTTGGGAATGTATCCGTAATTGAATCTTTATATAATCTGACTATACATAACCTATTTAAATTTAGAATTTCTGTTAGCGGTTCTCGGATGAAAGAATTATACTACGTAAGTTTTGTACTTTCATTTGATGGCCTATGGGTTCAAAATGCCTTTGACGGTGCGGGACGTTGGGTAGACCCCCTGATGAAGAATACAATGTCTCATCTCATATCTTTCGATTTTAATTTGTATGGTATTAATTTTAATATTTGAGTTATAAAAAACTTTTTGAATTATCTATAATTCTTGTGAAATAATCTAACTTAGGAATTTTTATTCATTCTTAGGTCAAAATGAACACTATTATATAAAAATAAAATAACGCTTTTAAAACCGAAGTAAGGTTAGAAGAACTTTCCTGTTACACAAATTAAGTTCATTCTTTAAAAAAAAAAATTGAACTTTTTGTTCGCAGTTCCCTTTTGATACCCATAAACAACTATAACTTTTTTTTTCTAATAATCATTTCCCTCGATCTTTTATATGCCTTTTCGGAATTGGATATACTTCATTAAATACAGTGAACGTCGACAGAAATCTAAATCTAATGGGATTAGCCATCCTAACAAAACGCAGAGTCGACAAAAACCAATATATCCGATACCCCATCCACACATTCACAAAAAAAAAATATACATTGGGGGAGAGATAAAAAGTATTTCTTGGCAAAATATTAAGCCTATTTCCTCTCCCTTATGGGAGATAATATCTAACCTAATCTCACCACAAGGTCCACTTTTGTTCTTTGTCTTCTTCTGCCTCCCAAATAGCGGTTTCCCTGACACTAATGTCAATTGCACAGTCGGAAACGCTTATGTAACTCTGCCGAGCTTCCTTCTAACTGATGATTTACAAGGACCGTTTCATGTTATTAAACGGTAACTTGATGTTTTTGTGGGTCAGCATCAGTGCCGATGAATTCTTTGGGGGATTTTCCCCAGTGTAATTTAATTCAGCACAATGTATTTGTTTAGATTGGAACGCAATTTTGATACGTGCAAGATATAATATGAAAGCGTTTTAAAAGGATTGAAAGGGATATGATGGAATGTGTATTTATCACTTGAAAATTTGAAGTAGTCAATACTTTAATTTACTATTAAACTTTATCACTAAAATATTTGAAAACTCCACTTCAATCAATACAAAAGGGTTTGTGATATTCTTGTTTAGGAAGTTTAAGTAAATTTATTTGTTTTCTGTTGTTTTGAGGAGGCCTTAGTCTTAGTATAGATCTGCTTAAGTAGATGAAAGTTATTTCTTTATAATGCAGTAGGTATAATATCTACTGCTGTCATAGAGTTGTGTTAAGTTGGAAGAAAACTTTTAATACAGTGAAAAAATAATATTGAGTTCACTGGTCGATAATGATTTTTAAATACTTATGTATGAGAACTAGGTGAACTAATTCTGATTGAATTCAGCAAAATTATAAAGCTTGTGATGTATGAGGCTATGAAGCAGGTTTATACAGAACCGAGCATTTTTTTTTTGTATTATCCAGCGAGTGTTATTATGAATGATAGTTTATATTAATTAGGAAACAGTGTCAACATTTTTATCTAAATATCTGTAATAATTAAACAATACTAAAACAATCTGGGTATGAATTATGTGCCAATATATTTCACTCCTTTTTATGATGAAGAAATTTTTACCTCTAAATTAAGGAAATCAATAACAGATATATAATGATAATGCTACCAGTACAAGATCCTAAGTAAAACCACGCTAAAGGTGTCATAAATGTTCTAAAATTTCTCCTTTTCTTTTATTAGCCTCGCATACAATCAATTAAGGAAAGATAAAAATCCTCATAACAAAGAAAATCAACAGAAGACCATGGAGTCTCTTTCGCAAGTAATGATTCAGCGCTCTGAAAATTCAAGCTTCTTACCTCATCTTGCTGATGAAGACAAACAGTTGGCTGGATACGTTTTACGTATGAAAATCGCTGTGGCCATCGCAATCATTAGATCAACTCCTAAACACATGACTCCCAAGACGTATGCGGAAAGTTTAGTTAACGCTTTCTCAAGTGATATTGATGCATTGAAGGCGAAGTGCCAAAAGTTGGAGCAAGATGTTTTCTGTTTGGAGCAAAAAATCGAAGCTGGGAATTTGAAAGAAAAAGCTATTAGTTTGTGTCCCAGTATTGACCTGTGTAAGTGGAAAAAAAGTTATTTCCTTATAATGCTGTATAATATTTAATGCCGCTACTATAGAGTTGCACTATTTTTGAGTTGGAAAGAAAACTTTTTTACTGAAAAAAAATCTTTATTACATGTATTTTAAACTTTTATAAACCTAATGGGTTTTTTTTTGGAGATGGGATAAGAAGACTTCCATAATTTTACACTTGTGCCCTATTAGGTTTAAAACGATTAGAGATCATTATTGTGTATGTTCGTTTAGAATTTATAACTGTATTTTAAACAATCCTGTGATAAAAATTTTAAACATCCATTCATTGATGATGAAAACACATTATTTTATGAAAGTGTAATTTAATAAGGGTAAACTTGGAGTGGCTCTAATCCAAAAAACAAAGAAGCAGAGAAGTATAACCTATTTTTTTTACAATTGAAAGCTTTGTCTTTTTCTTGTAAGAGAAAATAATGAGAATATACACAAATAATGAGGGTAAATACAACTCAGCAATTATGTTTAGTATTTTCAATTTCTTTGGTTGTAATTTTAAAACTCAATTTTCGAAAGAAGGTGCAATATTCTTGGAATATCGTAATTCTATTATCTGCATCTGCATTCTATCCAAACCAATTTGATTTTGACACAGCTCTAAGTTATTATTATTCATAACAAACTTCACCTAACATGAATGTATTTTACCATAACCATAACCTATAAAAATGTTCTCAAACTTAATTTTGAGGAAAATACTACGAGTAATGTTTGATAATTTAACTACAACTCTTTAATGATACATTAATTTAAGAATTCGAAATCAATTAATCAATTGTTTGGTTAATTAAGGTTCCTTTTACAATTCCTTCCTTTGAAATATGTAAGACATTTTAAAAAGATTTTTGTGCAGGTAATCTTAATATTTTTTAACATTTAACAAATTTATCATTTGCCTTTTAGTTTTTCATACTTAAAAGCCTAATTTTATTAAAATAGTTTTCCATATATTTACTAAATTTTTAATAATTTGGACATTTTTACTCAACTAAATCGATGTTTTTTTTTTTTTAACCAGTGTTAGCACCTAGTACTGAATCAAATATAGAAAGCAAGAATGTAAACAACGAATTCAACAGAAATTTCAAGAATACAGTTGATTTTGTGAGAAGTTTTATTCTATTGGATTCAGTATCATCCACTTGCAGTAGATCATCCATCGTGAATGATGAATCAGCACCTAAAATAAATGAAATAATATTGAGATCAACAGCAATACTTTTAGATTTCATAAAGAGTGAAGAAGGATTGAAAATGGAATTTCATATAGTTAAACAAGCCATAGACGAAGTTCATCATCTTTTCAATATGAGTTTTGGCAAGTTAAATCCAGATTTGCTGCAAATATGCTTGAATTTTGTTGACAGTTTGCTCATGGATATCCATAAAAAGTTAGATCTTAATAAGGTAAGAAAATGTAGAAACTTCTTTTAAAACTATTTAGTACTTTAAGTGGGAGATAAATACAGGTGAATAAGAAAATTAATGTGGCTAAATGAATTTCAGTTGTAGGAATAAACATTATAAACAGTGATGAATAAAAAGGATATAAATATATAACTTAATGTTAATTTTCCTGTATAAAATTGAAATATTTTAGTTAACTCCTAATGGCTGGTTTCTTGCAATAACATCAATATTAAAAAATCTTACACTTTTAGTGCAGGTGTTCCTCAAAAAATGGTTTCAGTTGATGTATTGGAGTGATTTTATTTGTTGAATTAAGTGTTCTTTAAAAATAGTGGCGGAACAAAGAAAATAATTTGATATGAAAAATATAATGAGGAAAAAAAGAAAGTAAATGAAAGAAGAAAGAGAAATATGAGAAAAATAATGAGATTTGAAGGCGAAGAGAATGAAAAAAAAAGAGATGGGAATACTTAGGATGAAAGAGAAAAGAAAGAAAATGAAAAGAGAAAGAGAATGGTTTCTCTTTTCTGTTTCATTGAGTTTCTTATGTCTTTCTTATATTATTCACTTTTTTTCGTCTTTAACTTTCTTCTCGCATATATCATTCTTTTTCCATTCTTTCTCTTCCGATTTCCTTCAATCATCTCTTTCCTCTCTCTCTCGTTTATTCTATCCTCTAATCCTAATTATTGTATCACCCTTTCACCCGCTTTCAATTTCTTTTTAGTTACCTTCTCTTTTTCACTATTTCCAAGTAACACCAAATTCAACAATTCTGAGGAACCCTCTCCAATCCCTTATTTAAAACCATTTTTCTAAATAAATCAACCATTCTAAAGATTCAACCTTTTCGAGTTTAGCGTATTTGTACGAAACCAGAGGTGTCTCATACTGAAACTCTTTGATACGTTTCTCGAGAAAAAAAATATAAAAAATTCCAAGTTTATTGAGTAATAAAACTGAAGCTAGTTCTAAGTCTAGCAAATGAGAGAAAAAAGTAGCTAAATCCTAATTTATCCACTCCCTCACTGTGTTCAATCCATCCAGATCGACGACCAGCACCGGCGAAGCACCCTCATCCAAATGATCGGGGAACACAAGTCCCTCACAGCCCTCGTTCTCTGCCGGCTTCTCCGGGAAATAACCGTCGCTTCGGACTTCCTCTGGGCCGTTTTCCGCAAAGAAAACGACAACTTCCTCCCCCTGCTCCACGCAGAGAACGTCTACTACGTGCTCCAGTCGACGGAAGGCATCGTGAATATAATGAAGAGGCAGAACAGCCAGCTGAACGTCCTGAAGATCCCCAAAGCGCTGTTGGCCGAATGGGAGAATACCGTGGAGAAGTCCCTGGCTGATTTGGGAATGCATTTCCCGATGTATTGTATTTATGTGTGGCATCTCAAGTCCCTGCTGAAATCTCTGTTTGCCGAGAATAGGACTGCCACTATTGATATGTTGTTGTGAGTTTTATTGTGAAGACTCGGGTGTATTTATTGTGTTTCGTTTCTGAAGTGGAAAGCATTGTGTAATTGTAGTTGTTGTGTTTGATCAAATATCTAGAGATTATTTATTTGTGTCAGTATAGAGTAAAAGTATTTAGTAGGTTGCTTTGAAATAACTGTTATGTTTATGAATTGTTGTTATGGGTTTACCCTTTGTACGTATTCAATGCTTATAAAATCTGCTGATGGTTGATTGTGGTGTAACTTTAAGAAGTAATGTAATACGTTGGGTTAGAAGTCAATGGACGCAAATTTTTAACAAAAATGAAATAGGCAGCATTATATTTAACTACTTGTAAGCTAATAGAATAATAAAAAATGAAAGTAATGAATAAAATATTGTAGTTGTGTGAAACATTTCAAAAGGAAAACATCCTTTATTTAACTCTCAATACAGATACGAAATACAAATAAATATTTTCTTAATACTTGATAAAAGACTTTACATATATAGTACATATTAAGGAGGTTAAATTTGATCTAATTAGTGGTATAAATTAACACTAGAAAGACGGCAGTATGCTGTATACCTAGAAAGACTGAGTGGGCCTTTTTGGCCCCTCCTTGATTTTTTGCATACGGAGCTAATTATACATCTAAAATATAATAATACCATATAAATAACTGTTAGAGTATAAGATAGAGACTCAATCTGCAGATTTCTATAGAATTTTAGAATTTTTAACTATTAAAATAAATTGTAATTATGGCCATCAAAAGTGCTTTGACTATATTTTTATCCATAGATCTGATAAATGAGTTGCTACTCTAGATAAATGACACTGATACGAAAAATTAATAAAACCCATTCAATAAATAAAGCAAAGTTTTTAAAACTGATCTGTTTATTAGTGTTTTTGCACATTTGGAGCAATGGTTACAAAGCACTTCTCTAAATTCGCATTTTCCACAAACCGATTTCTTACTGTCTAAACATGTCTTTAAGGTATGTTTTCCTTTACAGGATACTATAATTCTACATAATATAACCCTTTTTGTTTTGTCACTGCTTTCTTCTCTGTTTATGCTTTTTTCCCCTTTTATAGTAGAAATGGTTGTTTCTTTGGTAGACACGAAAGGGGCACGGAGCTCTTCACAAAATCTCAAGATGAAATTTCTACGACTTAATTTCTTTTTTCCCGGTTTTTTCCTTGTATAAGATTCATACATTTACAGCAGAGATATCTAATATGTAATAGAAAACATGCATAGGTCAACGGCTAGAGCCTGATTTGGAGTTATACTGCCGTATCATTTGATCCACAATGATGTCAACTCCATACTTAGTTTTGTTGTAGTAAGCTATAGTATTCGGCTTTTTCTTTTCCTTATAGTTGTCGATAACTACGTTGTGTTGCAGTTAAGGTTATGTCTTTATTTTTTTAAATAAACAATTGTTGAATATAGATTTTTTTTTCCTAATTTTGCAGTTGGCCGAACCCCTCTACGGTCTTTTCTAAGTGTTCCAACCAGGCTAGTTTTGCTTGGGATTTTAGTTTTTCACACAGTTTTACTATTGTAAAATAGCTGTCAGTTGTTATGTTCCTTTCTTTTCCCAAGTATGGCTGGGTACACTTCACAACGCATCATTTTCAATGCCTCAACAGGTAATGAAGGTTAGCAGTTTCCCCATACAAAGAAAACAGCTGTTACAGTTCAAGTTGTAAAATGTATTTCTTTTATGAGAAACAAACCCTATTGGTCACCTTGTAGGCCAAAATTCAATGGTGAGAACCGTTATCTTTATGGTGGGCACCATAAATTCATCCTTTGAAATGTCCTCCCCTCGACCACAACCCCTACTGAGAAAGGGGCGTTCTAAACCGAACCGAATCGAATTGAATGGAACTTGTAAGAGATAACAAACAAAAGAAGATCCCCTCCCCTTTCTATAAGAAAATTTCATGGAAATACGAGCGGAACGAAGCAAGGAAAACACAGCAGAGGTGGTACGGTCCAAAAAAGCCCGCTCCGTCTTTCTAGGTATACGGTTCGCTATCTTTGCTCCTATGAGACTAAAATGAAAACGGTTTGGTATGCACTTTAATAGAACCAAATAAGGAAAAGTCAGAAAATTTCAAGCCATTCGGTTGATTAGTGTTGAAATTATTAAGCCGCAAACAGCGCGATGGGCCAAAAAAGCCCATCCCGTCTTTCTAGTGTTAAAACATATTATTGTTATCATCATTTGAGATAGAATTAAATGCGTGTTATAAAGAATTAAAAAAAAAGAATACGGAGAGGTATGTTTGTGTTATAAAGAATGTAGAGAAAATCAATAGTATAAATTATTTTTCTTCAATCTAAATTTAAAATTGACAACATGCATTTTTTATTTTCATTCTGTAATTTTACTTTACCGTTTCAGTCCTAATTCAGCGGAGCGATAGCCATTGAAACCTATAGAAAACTTCAGGCGGCTAGGTAAGAAATGTTTAATGAGTGATAATAAAAGAAGGGAGATAAAAATGCCTTTATTTGCCTTCTGTAAAGGCTGTGGTTTTTAATGAAAAAAGTTCAAAAGAAATTAAATATACTTACTCAATAGAACTTATTGTTAGTGAAATATTTTAACTACATTTAAATTAATCCTTTAACAATACCTTATCTTTCATTTGCCGAGAAAAAGAATAAAAAGACGAATCTATACCTAAACACTTGATTTTTGAAAATATATTTGAATTTAATTATCCATTCGAAAAAGTTTTACAATGTTGTTTATTGTGGATTGGTTTCTTGATATTCACCACCTTAACTCTATGAATACCATCCAACAAGACCGTTGATACCTAAACACACGGTGATATAGCCATGACAAAATATAAGTATCATCCTACTTACCAGAGGGAGGGAGAGAGTAGAATCATAAACTAAAGCGACCCAGATGAACGTTGTATGCGGTCCTCTATAAGCCCCTTTGATCAGGTCCTGTTTCAAAATGACCGTCAGCTAATGGCCAATAAAGATGCAACTTTATGGGTCACGTGAATTCATGGCCCAATAGGAATGGCGCTGCAAAACATGAAATGCGTTGCTGAGCGGATATAGCAAGCCCGGAGAACCTGAATGGGGCAGATATGAAAATGAAGAGTAATATCGATTGATTAGACCCAGTGATAACTCTTGAGTGTCAAGATGGGATAACAACAGTTGATAACAGCAGTAGTTGGGTTTTCATAAAGATGAAAATAAATTCTCGTAACATTGCTACTGATTTTTTTCGTTTAATTTTTCATTACCTTGCCATTTAAAAAACAGTATAATAAAATAAGGTTTTTAGCTTATTAATGTGGAAAATAAGTATTTGAAAGCTACACAAACTAGTTTCAAATATTTACCAATTAATAGCCTCCTTTTTTTCGTAAGTCGGTAATAGTCGTAAGCATCCATTATCAGCAATTTAATTTTGGAAAAAAAATATTTCCTCTTTAATGACTTGTTTTTGGCGAGCATTTATTAAACTCTTTTAATATTATCATTCAATTATTATTCCTTATGTTATTTCCAATTCAAATGCTTTGTGATAGGGACTTAAAATTAGTTTTTCCAATTAGCTAAAAATTAACTCCAAATTGCTTTATCAACAAATAAGCATAATTAAATTTATAGCTTGAAATCCAAAAAAGGACCAAATCAAATTACCACTATTCAAGTAACTAGCAATTATAAAATTTAAGGAGCTCTTAATTTTATAATAGCCCCCACATGCTTCTCATAAAACTTAAAACCAATTTAAAGGACCACTATTCTCCGTCGTCCAAGGTTAATTGTTTCTAAGTATTCTGAAACAAAACATGTCTAACGAACGCCTTCCTAACACGGGAAAAAAAATTCGTTTTTATCCTGCTCCCATTCACCTTTCCATTCTGTCACTTAAAATCGAATTTCTTTACGAGAACTGAGACTAACTTCTTCAGAATTTTTTAAGTTTTTTTTTTCGTTTCTCTGTTCTTTTTTTTATGCTCCGTCCCTTCTTTGTTCCATATACTAGCACTTTATGCTCGAATTCTTATTCGAATCGTGTTTGTCCATTTATTTTTCAATTCCCTCGTTCCACAGTAATTGCATTGTCATTCCGTTTTTGTTCCTCTTTTTTATCCTCCTTACTTTGCCGGAGGGCCATGCTAATTTTTTCTTTGCCATCTTCAACTTAGGAAAAACGACTTCCTTTGAAAGTGTTTATATAGTTCCGAGAGAAGTGCTCCGCTTTGCCTGTATTGTCTTAAGATTTTGAGCTCATTTTCCTTTATTTCGGAGTCGTTCTGAATTGGAGTTCGTGAGAAGGATCGCCTGAATGAATCTTTGTGTGCTCTAAAAGTGTGTTTTAGTGTGCTTTTAGAATATAGTCGAACTGACAAGTTCACGAGAAAGCACTTAATGCATCTCTCTTCACTCTTTTCTGAAAGTGTGTTTTATTTATGAGAAAGTGAAAGTTTTACTTCAAGTTTTAATTGATTTCAGCAGAAAAACGCATCACAGTTTGCAGATAAATATAAAATTTACAATTAAAGATGTTATTACAAAAGAAAAATCTTGTAATGAAATCCGTTATTCATAGCTAATATTAATTAAGCAAATAAAAAGGGTCTTGATAAGGATTTATCATCATTCACTGATTAAAAATACAGAATATCAATTTTCAAAAAAGTTCCGGGGTAAATTTTAATATTAGTTTGTATTCCCTCTTGGATGATTCCTCCATCATGTCACCTCTGATCCAAACAGGATTCAATGTTTTGGAAAAATCCATCAAAAAATCAGTTACTTTTCCAAGAATTTAAATGAGCTTGTTTTTTCAGCTTTAAAGGGGTTGTAAGCTTTCAAATGTCAAATTAAGCGTTTATTAATCAGTTGTAGCACTTAACTCTCATGTGTTAAAGAGTATGCTGATTTATATGATTCTCGCTACTAAAAATTTCAATTATCTTGTCTGTGCGCACTCTTCAGATGCTGATGTATTAATTAAATAAGTTGTCCTTTATAATCAACCCTTAAATTCACTACAGTTAAATTCAAATAATGCCAAGTTGTTCAGAAGAAGGAATACCTCACATTGGTATTCACTTTGAAAGCAATCATTAGTTCTTTATTTTTAAAACAATTAAGATTCCTTCGCAGAAAAATTAAATGCTACCTCAAAGAAACCATATTTTACTTAATAAATAAAATTCAGAATGTATGAAAATAATAATGACAGTCTATGAGGATAGCTTATGATACATGTGTCCATGTGATCATAATTGCTCCCCGTTATAATGTTGCCAACAGGGGAAAAACCGCTGCGTACTTTTACCCGACTGCGTGCTCTTACTCTCCTTTTTCCTATATATTAAACTTATTAAATGTCGTCACTTACATAGTTGTAACCTTAGGCTTCTCACGTACTCATAAAAGTATTTCACTCAATTAAATCCCAAAACTACTCAAAAGCTCCCACTGAAAACAACCTACTTCAATAACCCTCACCATACTTCAACACACCAAACAATTAATTTTCAAAGAACACGGTTCCAACATTACCCCCATCCTTTCTCAAGATACCACGGCTTCTACTATAATAACCAGCTAAAATACTCAAAATTTACGACTCGACACCAAAAATGAATACAACTCACCTCGGCACGAGTTCAAGGCCAGTGTGGACGTCACCTTTCGCCACGGGCCGTTATGTTCAATCCAGTTAATGGAGACACCGACCGGGATTTTCTGCATACGATGTATCCAGTTTAATCACGGTCCCTACTGGAATAGGCTACGCGACTCCTTTTCATATTATTGCGAAGCTCCGAGGAGAATCTTTTAAATAAGGACGGTGCGATTTGGCTGTGGAGATTCTTAGACTTAATGGTAGATCTTTAAGGAAAGTTTTGAAGCTGTTGCGTTTGGGTCTTTGAATGGGGTTGAGAGGATGGTGTTTGAGGACTGTATTGGGGGGGGGGTGATGTTTTATTCGTATATTACGATTGATGGGGTGAATGAGAGTGATATAGTTTGGGATAGTTTATCCACGACTACTTATACAATATTACCACACAATTGTAATTTTTAAATTTATTTTGCCTCTCAGAATTAAAAAAGGGGCAACATAGTACAAATGAAAACCAACAGAACTCCCTGAGTATGAAAAGGACATAAAAATGTAAAAAATGAGAAGATTATAAGCAAAAATAAAGACTAAGTCATACTGCTTGTATGAATTCTGGTACTGGATTTATCATTCTTGACCACTGAATTGACCTATGAAGTACATACTCAGCGTTACTCAGTGGGCACCTGTGAACCATAACCATGAAGGTGAGGTAGTATTACCCACGCCACACACACATTCGCTCGCAAATCCCATTTTTACAGGGGTCACCTTCTAATTCTGTGACTCTTCATTTTATTTCCAAACTCAATACAAAAGAATTAAATCATCAGGTGCAAATTTCGCAAATTTTACAGTATTCACACGTAAAAATTACAAAAATTAAAAGCGACACTGCTATAATAGTTGAGACATTTAAATGTTTTAATTATTTTAATAGTTGCTTGTTTTTGTGTGCTTGAGCCCTGCTAATCCTAAAGTATCCCCAAAACTTGCGGGATAGTTGTGACTCAGTAACAATTTGTATCCTTATAAGTTCTTCGTTTTAGTCAGAGTCCAATTTTGCATTCAAACAGTTACAATTTTTGTCAAGTTTCATTAAAAAAGATTAAAATTTTTAAAAAACGTGTACTAAAATCTTAGATTTTACAATAAATAATTTAGAAATATTGGGTATGCATTGAAGAAATGGACCCTAAGGTATTTTGATGTTAAAACCTTAATTTTCACTTAATTAAAAAAAATATATATATTGTAGGTATACCTAATAATGATAAAATAAAGACAAATGAATAAATCCTTATCACAAACTTTAGAGATCTTTCACAAGTATTAGCTCTAATTGTATACTCTTTGTAATTAAATTTTCACAGCAATGAATCCTACTCATTTCTCATTTTGATGAACCTAATTGTCTTATAGGTTCATCGATGATATTATTACTGATGTGATGTTAACAGTATTATGGCTACTTCTCATGGTAAGTCTTATTAGTAAATTATATTACATTCTAAATTTTAATCATCTACAATGTAGTGAAAATATTACTTTCGACCCGAACCACAGAGATAATAACGGGGCCCAAATAACCACATTTGTGTCTATCTCTTTCTATATATCTATGTCTTTGAAATAGCATATAGTTACTAAAACTAAACCATACCGAACTACCGCAAACTAATCTGTTGAGCATATTAATATCCAAGCCTTCAAAGATACTCCAAAAGGGATTTACCTGCCTTTCACTGAACCAAGTCATAAGCATGTGTCCGGAACGTACCTGACATCCATTTTGAATTACCCTCGAAATCTTACCCAGCATGACAAGCTCACAGGACTTAACATTCCAAATCCCCCCCACGACCCCTGTGCACTTGAAACCAATCAGAACACCGCACCAGACCAACACGTGCTCTAGTTAATTAGATAATTCTTATTCACAAGTGCGGCTAATTACCAGAAGGAAAACTTTTCTTCAAAACCCGGGTTTCCGATTTCAAAGATCGTCCGGGGGTCCGGTACTTCATTAGCTTCGGGTTATTATACCCTCTGCTAATGATTATGTCTCTCGAATCGCATTGGTCGGTGTTTTAATAACGCAGGCAGAATCACGGTCCGCTTTTCTGGTTAATGAGAATGGTAGCTCGTTTCTGTGAATGTTTTAAATTAAGTAGCGGTAGTATACGCTTTGTTACGAGTGTAGTAATTGAAATCGTCCAAGAGCTTGCTAGACTCAAGTGTGAGTGTGCGTTTTGAATGATTGAAAAAATAATTTCGGGTCCTGCGTTGTGATTAGGTTTATATTAATTAGAATGTTGTTATTAATTAACTTTACATGTATGTCACTGGGTCAGGGTAATTTAACAGCGTAACAAGCAATACAGGGGAAATTCAGTCGTGAAGTGAAATTGGAAGGACACGATGCAATCGAGTTTTTAGAGTGTATTAATAAATTTATGTATGAAGAAGCATTCTAGTAGGTGTTTCGAAAGTTTGTTTTAAGGCTTAACTTTGTAGCAACGCCTCGGAAGTAACGTTTCTCGGTTATAGCGTTCATGCAGCTGGTTAATTAAAACAATGATATGGGATGTGAAATTTTAACTAAAAGAATATAACAAAAAAATTTAGTTACAAAAGTATGTGCAATATTATAACAAATGTACTGAAAAATGTGTTTTATGAAAGTATGTTAGTTTAGTCAGTATTTAGGTTCTTTTTTTAGTTAAATAAGGATAATTCAAATTGAAAAATCAAAGAAACTTGCAATGCGCTTTTTTTTGTGTCTGTTCCTTTCTTTTACCTTTTTAAAAATGAAGTTCTAAACGTTTCAATTTTACCGCTAGAAGCAGTGAAGTTTTGATTAAAAACTTTTTCTACAAGTGATTTTTCCTAAAGCTTATTTTGAAAGACATATGAACTAAATTTATTAAAATTTATTTTACTTTCTAACATTAAAATTATTGATTAATTTTAAAATACTTGTAACTGTCTCTAAACACATCCCTTAGTTTCAACATCAGTAACTAAGAACTACTTTATTAGAAAAATAGTCTCAGAGTTTCATTATATACTTTTAATTTTCTAAAGAAGGGAAACATCTACTTACTAGAAATTTAGAGACTCTGATAAGAAAAAGTGTTTAGCTAAAACAAAAGAGCCTGAAAAAAACCCTTTAATTTATGTAATGTGTGTATTTTATTTTATTTGATAGTTAATTCTGGTCATTATGGTTTAACATGGTTCAATGACCATAAGTCTTGGAATGATAAGGACTGTCCCAATTTTAGGAACTTATGCGTAGCTATCCAAAGGAAACTTTTATGTTTGAATAGTCTTGCTAAAAGAGCTAAGAGTATATAAAAGGATTACCGGATAAAAACAGTAGAATTTATATTTACCAATTTGAGTTAGCACGCTGCATAGAGAGGAACACTTTTTGTTTAGTAAGGAATCCCGAAATTACAGTTATGATTATTCATGTAGTAAAAAATATAAAATTATGTCGTTTTTAGCTAAAACGTGAATTTTCTAATGGAATTTTTATATTTAACTAATATCGATATATATGTTTTGTGGTTAATAGTTTTTGCTATTAAAAGCTCAAAAATTATGAACGTAACGGTAAAGGCTCATTCAAACTGCTTCACTTTCACTGTTCATCTTGAGTGATTCACTCCTGTGAATGGTTAGTTTGCATTGAAAAGTGATGGAGTAAAGTAAAGAGTAAAACTCCAAATCACACTTTTCACTTTGGATGATTCCTCCAAAATAAACACTAAGAGTGATATTTCACTTTTGTTATTCATTTTGGAGGAATCATCCGAAATGAAAAGTGTGATGTGGAGTTTCACTCTTTACAAGAGTGAATAATTCAGAATGAGCAGTGAAAGTGAAACAGTGTGAATGAGCCTTTAAATCCTAGTGCTCTTTTTAATCATGTTATTCTAATGAGACAAGAGCTCTTAAAGATTCTAGTTTTCCTTCAAATGTCCTGGTTTACATCCATAGAAATTGTCAACGCAATTAAATTTCAAAATTCCCATTTCCTTGATAACAGTTTTCTTCCCCAAACAGAACCTTAAACATCCCAAAAACACTTGATTCTTCTTTTCTCAAATTTTCACTCCAAGAGAAATCCCCCCGCCTTCAATTTCACCAAAGTATGGGTACCACCTACTAACATTTCTCAAAGAACAGACATTCCACATTCAGTGAACAAATTGCGGCTTTTAAGGGGGGTTTGGCTCTCCAAAGCATTTAGAGCTCGATCAAGTGCAGCGGTCACTTTGGAGGAGGGTCACAGGAGAGAGATAGGGATTCCCCAGGCTGTGTGGCCGTTCCCATTTCCTGTGACCATGCAGGAAGGAAAGGGGCGATTTCGTTTGCTTTCTTTTCAGGGATTTTCTTTTTTTTATGTGAGGGGTTTTCATACTTGATTTCAAGGAGGGAGAGCAAAGGATGTCAGGCGTTTGTCATGGAAGTGTTTGATATGGGGGGTAGAGGAGAGTTGAGTTGTTATTGATTTAATTGTGGTGAATTATCATTGTTGTCTGAGAGAGCTGGCTGCAAACATGGCATTTCATTTATTAGACTTTTCACTTTCGATCTTCATTTTGGAGGAATCATCTAAAGCAGTGTTTCCCAACGTGGGACGCACGCCCCAACGGGGGGCAATTTGAAAATTTTCAACCAAATTTCCTCCCAGGTGGGGCATGGACTACCAGGATTTGTTTACTTTTCAAGAAGGATTTTCTAAAAAAAAAAAGGACATGGAGGGCATGGAAAAGCTTTGGTGGGGCATTAGAAAGGCTTTGGTGGGGCATGGACCGAAAAAAGTTGGGAAAAACACTGATCTAATGTGTGTTAATTGCCCTTTCATTCTTTACTCCTCCGATTTCCCATGCAAATAGAAAATTCCTTGGTGAGGATCACTCATGATGAAGTAACCCTTGATCACTTACGAAGTAACCCTTCTTGGGAAGTAGAATTTTGTCAGTCAGCTGGAAAAAATACCAATCTTTTCATCACTAATGCTTTCAAAAATTAAAAGTAAGTTGAATTTTTATTTCACAATTTTAAAATGAAGGGATACAAATGCTTTTGATTCGGAATTATGAATAATGAATAAGCTAACCATGGTTGGCAAGAAAGTGTTGGCAGGAATTTTGCAACAAAATTCAAGTTCTTCAGGCATGAGTTACCTCTTTTCCTCTCATCGACTCAATTCATCCACAAAAAAAAATTGAACTGTATAAAATTTAATTGAACTTCCGAGAGTGACTTAACCGTTTTATTTTACTTCCCATTTCCTCCCTGATAAGAATTTGAAGCCCCGCCGCGGCCTCTCCAACCAAAACGAATGATTAATTTCTCAAATCCTTCAGTGATGGATAGACGCCCGAGAAATTTTCTCCTTTTCTTATCCTTCCACGAAAATGAGTAATCACTTCTCTTTAAAAAAAATTCACTCATTCATCGCCTCAATGGCTAATTAGAAAAGTTAAACTTACCTGGAATATTATCTGAAAGGATTAAGTGGGTTACATGGAATCGGTGGAGAAAGAATGGCGGCCTCAGTGTGTAAAAATTAATAATAAACATGGAAACCTTGGGAAAGAACTCAGCTGCGCGGATAAGGGGGCTTCCCGAGTAATCCCACGGGGAGTGGTGCGTAATGAAATGGGTTTGGTGATTTAATTGTTTCTTTATGGCGTTCAAGATGATTGGAGGGAGAATTTTGTGATTTCGTGTTTTTTGTTTTCCTCTTGAGTTATTGGATTTGTTTGTCGGAATGATCAATGTAGCATCATCTCATTGGGTTTTCATTGGTTTGACGCTGAAATTTCTATAGAAAATACTTTAGAAAAGGTATAGGGTGGGTTGCCCAGTGAATGAACACTCCCAGTGAATGAACACATGGTCGTATAATCTCAATTATTAAGCTATTTGAACTCTGTAAAGACTATTACTAAAATTCAGTAGTTGCAATGAGACCTCCTAGAGGCCAGGCAATCGTTGATTTAACCGTATATTCCGATTTCAGTCTGTTTAAAATTTTTTACTGATACTCGAGCTTCAGGCCCATGAAAAAGTCTCCGGTAAGTTAAGATTTGACTTGATTCATTCATATTTTTCTAACTTATAATTGCGCTTATTATGATTTTTGTTCTTTTTTATCAAATGTTAAAGACTTAATCTTTGATATGGCATAATTCAGAAAGCTGTACTTTTGAAATTGCGATAGATAAGGGGGTGTTCACTTACTGGAAGTGCAAACTGAGATTTCCCAGTGAATGAACAGGTGTTCATTTACTGGGGAAAATGCATATTTCGTAAAACCTCATGATTATAGTTTTATTTGATTCATAATGATGTAAGCTAAACTATGTAAAAATGCGCGATGATCAAAATTGTGTCCTTCCAGTAAATGAACAGGGTATGTTGATTAGAAAGTACAAGTGTTCACATACTGGAAAGAGTAATTAAACTAAGATTTACCAGTAAATGAACAACTTTCATACTCTGGGAAACTGCTTATCTCGTGAACCAAAAGACCTATAGGCTTATTTGACAGCTTAAACTAGGACTAGGTTATAATAAAGATCAGTATTGTCTTTCCATTGAATAAGTTTTTGATTTAAAAGTCTAGGTTTATACAGGGTGTATCATTATGAATGGGAAAACTTTTAGGGGAGGTAGACATCATAAGGGTTCAGAATTGCATAGGAACCCATGGTCCCAAACGACAGGCATGGACGTATATAAGGGGGGGGGGTTAGAGGGTCCAGACCCCCCCCCAATAGCCTAAACCTTAAGTCAGCCAAACATAAAGGTCCCTGTCCCAAATAACCAAAAAATGAGTGAAAATGCAACTTTTTGGATAAAATTTTCTGGGAGAGGACCCAGACACCCCTCTTTTGCTTGAGGCCATGTATTAACCACAAAAATTTGTGATTAAGTTCACAAAAATTCACATTTGCCCTACATTTTACTCGGAAAGGGAAAACTATTAGAAACATTTTGGGTTCCAGAATCCCTTCAAAACAGTTTAGTAACGGCTCCTTTGGTCCTGAGGTCTTATAGGTTTCCCCCCCCCAATCAAAAAAGTTTAACTTACGCCTATGTTACTCCATTTTGTCCCCCCTCGTGATAAAGGTTAACCTAAGCTTTTATAACCCCTTGCTAACGCTCATAGGGAATTTCAAGGTATACAACCCCTCTTTCGCAACCTCAAACTTTAAATTTTTCCCCATAGAAAACGACCAACCAAAGTTACTCCTTAATGAAAAAGTGGGTAAATAGGGTTCGGGGGTCCTCCTCCAAAAATGTTTAAATTTTAGTATGCTAAAAAGTCTTCTATATAGCTACTTTTTAGGGTTTTCAGGGAGCTTCGCGGGCCGCATGAGTCCCGCCAGTTGGAAAACCCTGTTTTAGATACACTTTCATTGCCCATTGCGACCCCTGAAAGAAGTTTCTTGAACCCCCCTTGTAAAAGCTATATTAATTATTAATAATAATATTGATTATTAATTTGGTAAGATGGCATATGCAATTAGTATAACGTCGCAATCGATGTCTGGCAAGATTTGCACCCACCTAATCCTAAGTACCTTTTTTGTGTGTGTGTGTGTGTGTGTGTGTGCGTGCGTGTGTGTGTGCATTGAAGAAATTTTAGAGTTCTTAGTAAAACATTTTCTATTTTATGTAACGCAGGCTGATCAGTTGAAAAAAAATCATGGTATTTTTCAGTGTTCATTCACTGGAAGACACTGTTCATACTTAGGGCAAACTTTGTTCATTCACTGGGTCTATCGCACTTTTTTCACTCAAATCAGGATTCCTTCAAAACTATTGATTTCTGAGATCTGGAAATACTTCGATCATATTGCCAAGAAAAAGCCAGTATGGAAACATACCTCATTTTTAGAAATTGACCGAGAAAAAGCCCTGAAAAAATTTTTTGAAGTGGGAAAATCGCAAACCCAAATGCTAAGTGTTCATTCACTGGGCGGTTCACCCTATCTAGTTTAGTTCTACTTAGTGACCAACCCATGTTGGACTCCACGGATATATTTGAGGTTGCATATATCACTAACTTGACCTGAGGTTAACATGGAATCCAGCCTTTTAGAAGACTCTGATTGGTATAAAACTTATTTCACATTTTCAATTCCCAATTAGAAGTTATGATTTTAGGTTAACCTTAGGATAGATTAGTGGTGAATACGGCTGTTATGCGCGAATTAGATAACTAAATATTTATAAAGCACTCTATACTGCAACAACTATTTATAACTACTATGCTTGCTTTGATAGTTATATTTATTTACCAGGGATAAAAGAAACATAGTTTCAAAACTTTAGAATTTAGATTGATGAAGTAAAATTCCTTTCGCTATACTTTATAACTCATGTTAATAAAAATAATGATATGTTTAGAATGTTAAAAAAAGTAGCGACTTAAAATGGGATATTAAATTTTCACACTATGATAATACAATAGGTAATTTTATTACCAGTCTTTGTAACAAATGGGTCGATATAACGTAAGTCGTTGTTAAGAGGTTCTACTATATTATTATTTTTGAATGTGTAAATATTGCGATAGAAATATCGTAGCTCAAAGTCCAATCCTTTTGAGTTCAAACTTTTTTTTTGTAAAATCCAAAATCTCCATCAACATTGATTAATTAAGTAATAACCATCGACCAGCGTCTAATAAATTTCCGAAGTTTAATGCACTTTGATTACAAACAAGAACCGACGTTATTTAGATTAGAGCGCGAGAGTACGAGAGAGAAAAGCTATAAAAATAAAAACGAGAAGACATCAATGCAAAAGTCTATTACTTTTAATTCTTTCATCTTAATCGAGTTAGTGTTCCGACGCGTATATTTTTTAATCATCCAACTTAAAACATCGCTTGAATGAAAGTGTTCCACCAACAAGAGCGGCGACCCCTTCACGACGAAATTGCTTCGTCTTCTAACAGGCCTTTTAATTAAAAGATCACTATCTGTAATTTGTTTTAGGAGATTTTAAAAAGGCTCTAAACTAACAGCTTTTTTTCAATTAGTTCCATTTCACTCAAGAGTTTTAAATAAAATTGGTGTAAATTTAAGAACTTTGTAGAACAAGAGAGAAGTGTCTCTCTAGTCTTTTCTGATCTTGTTAGTAGCTTTGTTTTACGGTCTGAAGACTGAACTGAAATCCTTTTAGAACGTCTAAGTAATCAATTTACGGTAAGATTAGTTCTGCTGTCGTGTTACATTTGGAAGAATTTGGCCTAATTAGAACAAAATTGAATCTGCAGTATCTTGAGCATTTGTTTAGTGCTAGAGAGTAGGGTAAAATACCTAGAGTTTATAACTATCGACAATTAATAGAGCATTTTCAATCACATGACTCGGACCTAACAACGGCCTTAGCAACAGAAGGTTACAGTTTTTTACCCTACAGAGGTTAACAGTTACAAAAAAATGACTAGCCGTGGAATTTTTCTATTGGAGCATTTGCAATCACGTGATCCCATACCTAAAAACCGCCTTAGCAACAGATAAACAACGGTCGTAGCAACAGTTAAAAGCCTTACAGAAGGTACACAGTTAAAAGAAAATAACTGGTTGTGATGTCACCTGAAAACACTCTGTAATACTTATCATCCCTTCAGCTAAGGAAAAGACTGGGTGTCCTCAGATTATAATCTTTTCAAAACTACTTGTTTTAAAAAGAAGTGTAGTTTTGGTAAAAGAAATTAAAGAAACGGGTCTAATCATTTTGTTTTGATGGGAAAATAATTATTTTCTAAGCAGACGTCTAAATCAGAGAGAGAAACCTTAAAAATTTTCAAAACATATAATCATTTATCTCTTAATTCATTGTTATTTACTAAAATAAAAAGTACTTTCAAACTCTGGGTTTCTATCAAACTCTACCTATATTTTCATGGAAAAATAGGAATTGTTAGCCCGGTTTTCAGTGAAAATAGCTGTATTATTTGTTCCAAAACTAATATTTGAACTCAAAACTTTTGAATAAAGTTTTAACTCATATAATATTATCCGGGAAATTTAAATGATTTCGGTTTTTAAATAGTTATTACAAACAGGACTATATACTGGTTTTATCCTTATACTAAATGGTTTTAAACGAACCCAAGCCTCAGACAATTGAAATTTTGAATTTGAAAAAAAAAGTTTTCTTAAACCATGGTTAAACGTTTAGAAAGAAGAATTCGTTTTGAAATACAATAGAATCTCTAAATAGCGACCCCTTACAACAAATAGGGTTGTTATAATCAATTGCAACAACAAAGAAATAAATATGGATATGCTTACTAATAAATGGATATGCTTAATAAATGGATATGCTTAATAATAAATTCTCAGAAGGTACAAAAGGTGAAGCAATCAATGAGAAAATTTCGAAACATTAAGAGCGTGATCATTTGGGTTAGTTTAGCTATCAGAAATTTTCCCAATATCCCTTTTTGTTCTTGCCTCTTAAATATAAAGTAGATTTTTACAAATTCTAAATAAAATTTAGGGTTACTGTAAAGAAAAACTTGTGTGTAATGAATTAAAAATAACACTATTCCTATGATAAATAATTGGTAGTACGTACTTTAACTACAGGTCGTTATATAAGGGGATCATCATAAAGAGGTTTTACAGTAATTGTTTGAAATAGAGAGTAAAATAAAAACTGAAGCAGAAAGATACTGATGCAATAGAAATAAGGAGATAAAAATACATAACGGAAGCACACATTGTATAGAAGTCAGAAATTCAATATTAGAAAAACTAAGTACTCTTACTATGTATGCTAATGGGCGCTTTCATTTAAGATTATATGTTCATTTCAAACATTAAAGATGTAATGCTTCCCTTAATGAACATTATGTCAAACAAATGTTAGCAATAAGCTTATATTAAGCAAATTTGTTCGACTTAATGAATTTAAATTGAATAAAATCTGTAATTGAAAGAACGCATTCAAGCTGTAAATAAAAGAACTTAAATGCAGAAAAAGCATTAGCAGACATTGAGTCAGATACAATAATACTCCTAACAGAGTCTTCCATAAGCGTACTGAATCAGAAAGCTTTGTAATCTTGTATTAAACGAATTAATGGATGCTTGAAATAATTAAGAACAAAACAAACAATGTCACTTCGCAAACATAAAAGGAGGATTTTTATTTTTATTTTCACGGGGATTTTTTCTTCCAAGATGAGTTTTTAGAAAACAATTAGAGCATCGCGAAGTACTTTAAGAATGCATGTTTGTGTTTTTTGTGACTCTAGTTCTTTTATTCGACTTTTTGATATTAGTATGTAAATGTGTGACGGAAATGGTGAAAAAATGGCTTGTTTAGGAGGAACATCCTAAAGCCAATTTGTTAATATTAGTCATGGTCCGTAGTTTTATTAAACTTCATTTTTATGCATTCATAAATTGGCTTTTGTAGTTCATTTCTCTTAACGTTTTAGAATGTAGCATTTGTTCTTATGTAGCTATTTACTTTTCTCAACGAAGGATCTTTGTAAAGAAACGAATTTATGAATCTTTAAATCTCGCTATTCTTTATAGAAATTCCATCATGATGACTGCGTTAAAGTTGATACTTCATAAATAATTTAAAATAGGAACTGTTTAAATTATAACGTTCATGTTTATTTCAAGTTTCTCATCCGTGTACTTAAGTGTTAATTATTAAGTCCCTTGATTAATGACTTACAATGAATAAATTAAACCACATCTTAATTTGATTTTTTTAATGTTTTATTGTGTCTCGCATAAATATTATAATGCAATGGATATAGGTACTCCTCACTATTAATGTATTACTTTTCGAACATAAGAATATTAATACAATTTAAGCATTCATAGCTTAGGTATCAAAAAGCATATAATCTTACATTTTTTTTTTGTATTCGTAATTATAAAGAAGGAAGTGGGAAAGAGAGGATGAACTCCCCTATAACAAAAGAATTAATTTGTAATTTTGTACTTAAGAATTTTTGTATATGCCATACTGTTCATTTTAAACAAGACTAAAATTATATAACCTAAGATTTAATTGTTTATGTTCAGAACTTTTAACAAACACATTACGAATAAGGGGTAGAGTCCAAGAAACAAAATGCTGAAAACAAATAAATAAGTTTTAGCCTAGTAATAAAATTATCCCTTTTATTCAATCAAAAGCACCTTATAACCCTTGTATATTAAGATTATCTTTTGTTTTGCAACGATATGCACGCATCATAATGTATTAAAATCTGCTAAGCCATTATATTAGTATATTAATTTGGTTTCATACATTAGAACCACAAAAAAATACTATATACGGCATTATTGTTTTGTTCAAAATTTTACTTTCTTGTGATTAATAATAATTAACATCAGTAGTTCATTACATTCCTTTATAACAAATAGGTATTTCTTACTGACCAAAAGTACAGAAGGGGGGGGGGAACAGTTTCTCCCACCTTAATAAAAACATGCGTGCAAGAAGCGCACACTCCACTTTCCGCTCAGTTTGATCGAAACAACTTTTCCCCAAGCAAAGAAAAATTAATTTGACCGATTCTCTTTTAATAAATCCCGTATTTCTGTTTCTCCGACTCAATGCTTCGCCGATTCCGCACTCTTTCCGATTCGGTATTTTCTTCTTTATTTACTTTCATGCCATCAATAGGGGCTGAATATTTCATTTAGAAATACATCGCTAAGAGTTAATCTTTAGAAACACATCCTGTTATTATTTTTTTTTTATTCGCAGGCAATTTGAATGTATGATGGTTCTTAAAAATGACTTTCAATGCATATGAATCTTTGTAATGGCATAAAAAACTGTCTCTAGAGACAAATTGCTATTTATCTTATTATGTTTGCTTTTATGTCTTCTTTTTATTCTCTGAAGCAATCTGGAACCTCTCCATAAAGCTTAATTTTGAGCCAGTAGTTGTGATTAGAGAGTAATGAGTAGAATTGCTAATTTATCTAATGTGCAAATTTTGTTTTCTTAGGTTATTGAAAATTAGTTTTTTTCTTTTTAAAGTAAGCAGCTTTTAAGCAGACTGATTATGTATAAAAACAATTACAACCTAAATCAAAGGTAAAAAGTAATAATTTTTTTTGTGAATTTTATAGAATGTTTTTATAAGAGGGAACTGATTTTTGTCTGCATATATTTGATTAGTTTATTTTTTAAAAACTTGACAAAACATTATTTGCAATTAATGTATATTAACATAGAGACAGTTCCAAAGTAATCATCGTATTGGTAGAATTAAAAAAAAATACAATCCTTTTAAATGTAATTGAAACTTCATTTTTAGAACACCTTTTGAGCGAATTTTGATTTTTATCTTGTAAACAATCATTGTTTTATTCTGTTTCAGGAGTGAGTATTTATAAAAATGAAATTATCACTTTTTTCAAATAACAATAGGTATATGGAACATACTCGTAGCCACAGTTAAAGATGAAAGCTAACTTTATGTATCAAGTTTTAAATTAATTCTTTAATTTTTATACTTTAATTTCAAAGAGTCATCTTAATTTCTCATGTATTAACTGGTTTGTATAACATAATCAATCAACTTCAATAACAACAGATATAATTGCTTTGTATAATTATTACGGTATTATTATTTTTATTTACAAATTAAATAACTCATACTATTGTTAAGAATTATTTGATCCTTAATAGCGTTTATCCTATTAATAAATATTGTAAAAATAAATGTTCATGAATTATTTTATTCACTGGCATTTTTTATTAACTTGAAAGTTATAAGTAAAAATTATTATTTTATAAAAACTAATTAGGTTATTCACTTTTAATTAAAAAAGTTAATGATTATCTAGACTACAATATATTCCAATTCAGCACGGAAATATTCATGTTCCTTTAAATATGGAAATAACAAAAAAAAAGTAATTACATTCCAAGATAAGAAGCAAACAAAAAAGTTCCGTCACATTTCTCATCAACTGAAAAATACATTACTCTACCTCATTCAGAAGCATAATTCTTTCTCACGATCACCTTAAAAACAACGCTGAACGAATTAATTACCCAGGAGGCATGATAATTAGCAAACTGGAAAGTAAACATGTACAGCTGAAAATGAACAACAACCCCAAAAAAAACCCTGTTTTTTCCCTGATAAATATTTTTTCAAGTTAATTCCTTGTCCCCAAACAGAGCTATGTAATTGGCTTAAATGTCTTGTTCAAAGATTCCATTCTAAGTTTCTTTCACCCGGAATGCCTTTTACACACGCAAAGTGTGTTTCTTTGCCAACATGCAGATGAAATGGTTGAAGTGGCGGAAGCGATATTTACCTAAAAGAAAGAAAATAAGTTTTTATTAAAGGAAGTTTACTTTCCTACCAAGCATATGTATAAAAGTTAAAATGTTAGTGTTTCAGTTTTCTCTAGTAACTAGCATAGTTATTTTTCTCTCTCATTGATTTAAAGGAACTATAGGCAGATTCTTTTTTTATTCGTTTCTGCTGTTTATTCGAAGACTTGAAATAGTCTTGATTTTTTAAATATTTTGTTAAAGAATATCTCTTTTAAACATCAAATATTACTAGTAATGACTTACGTTCTTTTCCGGTATGTATCAATAAAATAATGCAGCAATTCTAATAATGTACAGGGTGTCTTTAAGTTAGCTTCTTATTTTAATAATTTTAATCTATGATAATATATAGTAGGTAATAGTTGATGGTTATACTATAATAGTTGATGCAAAAGGGTTTTCAACATTTGTCAAGGAAACTCATAAAGTTTTGTGTACTTTCATACACATTCAGTGAAACGGTCGACATACAGTGGATATTTAGTTTCAATCCAGGTACACTCCGAAAAGTTCATAGTGACTTGGTTACATCGGTGCATACATTGAATGTGTTTGCATGAGTAAATGAAACCTTTATGAGTTATCTTGCAAAGTATTGAAGTTAGTTGCAATAGCTAGAGTAGTTTTAAAGTTATACTAACGTAAAATCTTAATTTGTGGGACTATTGTTCTTTTCGTGTATGAAAATTATGAAATAATTTCTAAACTGTTAAAATAAGGTTTAAATGGATATAATAAGCTTATTTAACACCGAAGAGTAAGGAATTTTAGCTTCGTACTTACCTTTTGTAACATCGAAAATAACTTTATAGACCTCTTTTAAGTATTTATTAATTCAACACTTTTATGTTTATTTTTACGATAATTTTCAAACATGCGGTAGTTGTATTTCACAGAAAACAAAAATTATAAAAGTTAAACTGTATAACCAGTGCCCAACAAATCAGGCAGTAATTCACTGTTTAGGCATCTAAAGGCAATTGACGCTAAATGCACCTAATTAAACAAATATTTTCCTCGTTCACTGCCCGTTTGCAAAGCCTCCTTCTAAGTAACACGCAATTATCAGTTAATTGTTCGAAGTGTTTAGTTGGAACACTTAACTTTGAAAGATTTCCATTAACAACTCTGAATTGATGAAATTGGACAAATTAAACGCTTGTTCGTGTTTAGCACCGTACCAAAGTCCAGAAAAAAAAGTAATCAGGTATTTCCTTGGAGTTTTAACAAGTCCTAAATTGAGTGTACTGAAATTAATCTTCCCTCGGGTAAATATCTTGTGGGTGCATTTTTCACACGGATGATTACATTGTGAAATTAATTATTTTCTGAGAAAAGTATGAAACATTAAATTAATGCAAATACTTTTAATTTAATTTTCATGCTGAAAACTTTCGAGTTTGCCAAATTGTGTCAATTATTTTCCTTGGAAGATAAAATGAACAAGTTTCACAATAAAAAAGATATTATCAAGCGTTAGAGAATAAAAGCAAAGTGTTTCTTAAAAATGATCACTATCAGAAGTCAGGCCTTAAGTATTTTCCCTTAGTAAACCTAATGACTTGTGAGATTTGTTTTCTATAAATTAAATTTACTGTGTTTTTACTTTTAAAAGTGGCAAATTATTTGTAAATTTCAACTAAAAAATAAATTAAATAATTAGAATTACTTTTTACTAGTTATTTGACGTTTCATATTAAATTAATTAAACTACTTTATTCTATTAACATATCATATATTAAAAAAGTCCCCATAGCGGTAGTTTATCGTAATGCATATTTTGAACTGGATAAAGAAAACAAAGACAGCTATGCTTAGAAAATTCTGCGTCTCAAAATCTTTAAGATTCCCCTCGCCATTTTACTTCATTGGAAATATATTTTACAAGAATCCCAAATTGAGCGAAGCACATTCCTATCCAACAAAAATTTATGTACTATCCCCTTGGCTTAATACCTTAATAGGTCTCTAGTATTTTCTATTCAAAAGAAAAGAGCAAAATGATTATTTTCAAACGACTCGAATTTATATAGAATCGATTCAAATACCTGAAAAAGCACACTACGCTAAAAAATAGAGTTGTAAGTGTTCCACAAAAGGATTATCTCTAATTTGAAAGTCCAAACTTTTGCAAGAACCCGTACCATAATCGATAAAAGAGACGTTATTATCATAAACTGAAGAAGACAGATATAAAAAAAAAAGCTCAAAAAGCATTTTAAATCATGGGAAAGTTTATCTCCCCCACTGGATATTTACGAAGAAGAACTAAAAATAGCCAAATACGTTTGTTTTTTAGAATCGATTCCACATTACCATTCATTAAGTTTTCTTTCCGAAGGTGCTGGTTAAAAGACGGGCATAAGTTTTCTTCTCTGGAGAGGGCTCTGCATGGAGGTAATATAAAGAGAGAGAGATTGGTATGGCAACCCCCATGGGTCTAAATGAGTAGCATGGGAATTCTCATAGACGGCTAGATTTAGGAGTATCGCTCTCTCCCCTGGTAAAATTAATGGGAAATTAGACCTTCAAATTTATATACATGGTAGCAATGTTTCTTAACCCTGTGACGTCACTACGCGGAAGGAAAAACTGCGTAAACAGAAAGCTTGTTGGGTTTCTAGGAAGCGTTTTGGTACGCAAATCGTAAAAAAAGATGCTTTATATACGTGGGTTAAACAAACGAATCATATTTTTAAATTTATGTTCTTAATTTCACTTAAAATTAAGACACCGCGCTGGGAACTACTTTCTTTGATTGCTCTCAACTTGTTTCTCCAGTGTCAAGTAACGTTGCAGTCTAGTGAACGGGAATTGTCAATTTTCCCCTTGGTGTCAAATGTTTTTTTTCCTTGTGTTTTGTAAAAAAAAATTTCTGTGTAAATAAAATAATAAAAGTTATTGTTATTAGTATAGAAGATAGAAAATCAAGTTGATGAGGATTTGAAGTTTGATCTTTGCACGCTTTTTTCTTGCGCATCTAGTTTCCTGAATGACTTCGGATATGCAAGGCACCAAATCTCAAAACGCCAACAAAGGGATTTTAAAGCCAAATAAGCCGGTATTTTAGATGCTTAAAAAAATGGGAAAATGTATTCAAAACTATCTCTTTCTATGTTACCTCCATGACTCAAAAAAACCAACGAAGCAACTTGTCGACAAATCTGTTTAAAGTGGCATGAAAAGACCACGCTTTCCTACAACGGGAGTCCATACGCAAAGCTTTCTCTTTGTATATTACCTCTATGATAGGGCCTGGGTATTTATCTAAGATATTATCTTGTGGATTGGAAATGTTAAGGATTTCTAAATTTTTATTCAGTAAAAGAGAAAGTTCTTGAGGTTTCGAAGCTCTTTTTTGAGTATTGGGGAAAGTGAAGGGGAGTGGGTATTTTTTACTTGCTGTTAGATTTACCCTAAGGAACATAACTTCTAAAGTGTGTCATTCTGGCAATAAAAAAAACTAATATAACTTCCTAGTAACGTACTTTTTGATTTTTTTTTCAGGCTAATATCTTCCTTTTTTTCACATTTAATGACTTTACAATGACATCTTCTTGATTTATACCACAATGTTCTGGAGGGTTTTTTTATTTGATTTTGCATTTATAGTAGAGTAACTAAAGGACAAAGGAACTAACCAGGTCACTAACCCTTTTAGCCATTCCAAATTTTTTTATAGGATTTAATGACTTTTTCAAGAAATTTGAATTAAGTGTGGATTATAGATATAAAGAGGAATGTTTGCGATTTCTCCCAAATTTTGAAGGCGCGTATGCTTGGTGCCATGTGCATACTCCTACCCGCCATTTCGGGGTTATTTTTAACAAATTTTTTGACAAAGCTAAAACTTTCTTTTTTCAATACCTAGATTTACAAGTTGATAAATTTGTTAAGCTCTTGTCTTTAACTTCTTAATTTTACATCCCAAAGTTATTTTTATGCGCACTTTTACTCTCATTTGTCCTACAAATTTTCAAATGTTTATAAGTCATAATTTTAATTTTCAACATAGTTTAGAGCTAACGCAGCATAAAAAATGTTTGGCGTGTAAGCTTAGCTCTCGAATTAATGCTATCTACTATCACGAGTTTCAATAAATTACTATATATTAATTTGAAAAAATCTTTTAGAATCTATCGATAGGTATGAAACGTCATAAACAAGTATTTTCAAACATGGCTATTCAAATAATATCAATAAGAAACATAAAGTAACATATTGATTAGTGTTAATTCATATAAAAAAATAAAAATGTTATCTTGATTTGAAACTCCCCCCAAGGCTATAAATATTCATAAAAAGTAATAAATTATTATAATTATTCCTTTACTAGAATTTGCGAAATAGCTAACACAAATAACTTATTTTCATAAAGCCTGTCTTTTTCATTGTCTAATAACAGTCACAAATCTAGTTAATACATGTTATGAATAAAGGAAGAATACACACTTTGTTCTTTTTCCCAGCGTCCCAAATCAAATAAAGAAGCCTCTGAGGTAGTATAAGTTCCTTCCTATGGGGTGATACTGTTATTTTAGCACAGCAGAAAGGTTATATAATTCCCTAATGCATAAACGAAAACGTATTTCATGATACAAATACCTATTCAGTAGTTTTAAATAAATATAATTATAGTTTTTCTGTTGCAATCCTCTTTTACTTCAAAAATCATTTACCTTTTTATGAATAACCTAAACTTCATCCTAATTTATCTTGTTATATTTTCATTAGCAAAACATTTTGTGATAAAGATAAAAAGGTAATTAAAATTTGTATCTTTAGATACTGAAACTGATGCGTAATATAAACAATGTAACCTAAACAGTGATAAGTAATGTAAAAGTTAAGTAATAATCTGTAGATATTTTGTATTTAAACAATTTATTTCCCAACTTTTAAAAAAAAAGTATTCAAATTGAAAGTATGAAATCTTTTCAAATAAAAATTTATATCAAAGATCACGCTATCTAAATTATTAAATAATATTCTTCTTCTTGTTTATCTCTCTGATCTGGATCAGATCAGATCCATGAGATTTTTCTTTTTAAAAATATCCAGGACAAAAGAGGTCTTCTTTTAAGGTCCTCTCACACCAAATTTACACAATTAAATAACATGGAAATTATTTCATCGTAAAATTAATTGAATGAATGTATTGCAAAAGAATAAATTCATTTCGTTTACGTGAATTAAATACCCCCAAAAAATCTCTTACATATTAATCAACCGTATTTAGATTTTCTAACATTTTTGGCATTGCTACAGTTTCTAATTGTTCTATCCCACTTGTCATTCTATCCTTAAAAATGCCTTTCTTTTAACTTCCTTTTAATTCTTCTTCTTTGGTCGCCCTACAACCCTTGATGGACCTTGGCCTGTTGTACTATTTTATTCCAAGCAACTCTTTTACACGCCTTCCTTTTATTTAGAAGCTAAAAATTTGATTATTTTGAAAGTTCTCATTGAAAAACTATTCCAAACTCATCGTCCTAATACAGGATTTCTAATCTTCCAAATAAAAAATCTCCCAGCATACCTCTATAACATGTATCTCATCTACCCCTTCCTGTATTTCCAACACCCGACCATTTAAACAACACCCAACTTCCTTGCAAGCATTATAAAACTGCTTACCTCGAAAACTCCCATCAAAGTAGACCTTAAAAATAACGGGCCATTCACGAAAATTTAGAAGAATCAAGCGATTTATACTAGTATACTATGTAGTTAAATTGAGGAAGCGACTCAACGCAACTTGTATCTCTCTAAGATCTCAAAGGGTTCCGGTTCTTCTATTTAACGAGGCTTTAGTTAAATGCATTTGCTGAAAGAGGTTTCTTCCCCGATGAAGCCTGAAGAAGCACCTCTTCATGTCGCTAATCTGTGTAAGCCATTAATCATAGAGTCCTGTGGGAATTTACGAGGCCATGTAAGCTATGCTAAAAGGAGTTTTGTTTTGGCGTGAGAGGTAATGGTGTTTTTTTTGTTTTTGTTTTTTGAAGAGAGTTTTTGAAGTTTTTTGAGACAAAAAAGGAGTTTTAATCAATCAGTTTTGCAGTTTTTACATAGTCAAACGTTTAGGAAGATGGGAATCCTGTGTGATAAAGTGGTTTGGGGGGTCAAAGGAAGTTCTTAGTATGTCGTCAAGGTCATCATGGTTTCAAAGGTTTTATACCTGATTATGTTTTTTAAAAAAGAAACTACTAATAATTTTAGCTTTTATGTAAAGGAATTCCTTAAAATATGCATTTCATTTCTGTATATTTTCATATGTTTTTAACAGTGTTATTCCATACTATGTCCATTTGGGATTTGAATAACTTTTTAATAAAATCTTGAAAAATATATTTATTACTTTTATTATGTTACTAAAAAGTATCAGGATTTTTTTTTAAATTAAAGTTTAATAAACTTTTCTTTAACCTCTTTAACAAAAATACCATACGCAAATAATATAGTAGCACTGAGGTAATATAATCATAAATAAATCCAATCATAAATAAAACTAAAAGTTAAAAAACTGTACTCAACCTCATGTTCATGGCCATCTAGACTCATAAGGCCATAGAAGCTCGACGGCAACGTCTCTTGCACGTCTCCAACGCAACGTAGGCAAGACGTCTCTTTTTAACAGCGTAAGGTACAAGATGTCAGACTGGAGTTGCGCTGTTATCCAAAAAAGCTATGAAGAGCCTACTATTTCAAGTCACGATTTCGAGCTTCTCTGGCCTTATGAGTCTAAATGGCCATGAATCAACCCCCTCTAAACTACCCCAAATCTTTTCCAGTTCTCATTTAACTCACCACTGCCCCCCCAATAAAATCTTTATCCCTCTAGTGATATCATCACTTTGGTAAGCTCCAAAAGTTCGCTGCAGAAACGTTTCATCCCACCAAACGCCGAAAAATTATCTCACCTCACATCATCACTTGCACCCTCAAGCATCTTCTTCACCCACTCATTTCTAAAAATCATCTCTGACAAGTGACAACCACAGAAACCCAAACCACTGCCACCGACAAAAACAAAAAACCCACCCACACCACCAGCTCCATCAAATCCATCCTCAAAGAAGATCCCCACTCCTTCAACCGCCAGAAGAAGGACCAATTTACCCGGAGTGGCCCTTTCGAAACGGGTAGCCAATAAAAAGGCCCTCCGCACCAACTCTTTACGAAACCAACCGACCGCGAACTGGGCCTTCATCGTTATACCCGTTGCTTTTATCAGGGCTCCCCCATCATCGGCTTGTCTCCCTGCTGGAAATTATTATCGTTGGTATAACTTCTTCTTCTTCTGAGAAATGAATGAATATGTGGGGCCTGTGTAACAGCGGGCTCTCTCCCCTTTTCAATAGGGAGTTTGGGACACTATTGTGGAGTAGAGGGGATTTTAATTAAGAAATGTGTGTGTGTTGGGAAGTTGGAGGGACTTATTTTTGGATTGGTGGGGGGTGAGGTTTGTTTTGTAGGGGAAAAGGAAGATGGGATGATGAGTTATATTTTTTTTATAAAGATATGAGGTTAAGGCCGATTGATTAATTAGCATTCAAATGAATAATTTCGGTGGGTTAGAAGATACGTATTGAATTAGTATTGTTTAGTAAAATACATAAGAAAGGATTGTATGAATGGCCACGAAGAAATTGAAAAATAATAATATTGATCTTGATTCTACCATATATGTATGATAGTGATTGATATACCTTGATATTGATGGAATAGTAACCTTTGATCTCAGATAGTTTTGAACTACCATCTTTTTAAATAATTTCATAATTAATTATGTTAATTCCATTCAAAATTTATTTTAATCATTCTTTTCAATTTTAATTTCCTAATTTTTTAATAACCTAAATTTTTAACGTTGCTGAGTATATCTTCATTACCTTTGTCGTATCCCCAGGAGTACGCATACCACGTCCTTTTAAGAACAGCAACCCTCAACTAAATAAGTAGTAAATAAGTAGCAACTATATTTCTCTATCCCGTTCTATGTGGTATTTTTTAAATAAAGTACAAAAGAAAATTATTTATCCATTGAAATTGAAGTCAAGTGCGACTCAAGTTGAAAAGTAATTTGTAAAGCCAAATATGTTTTCTATACGTGCAATGCTACTACCCTACAGTCAAACAAATCTAATCAAAAGACTCACAAGGCGGGGATACTCATAAAAAATATTTCAAGTACAATATTATTTAATAAAGAGTTGAAGGAAATCTCTCTTTACCGAGAAGATGTTTTTAATCTGGAAATGGAATAATCAGAGAATTCCTATTGATATCTTGAAAGCAACTTCGGATTTTCTGAAGCAGATGGCTAGCAAACAAAGCAGCAAAAAGTTCCACTCAAAGAATGCGAATAATGATATTAAGTTGGATAATGGGCTTCATGTTGAATAAGGAGTGCGAAAAAATAAGGTTATTACAAAAAAGGATAAACATAGTATCAGTAAAAGACGATGCAATCATATTAAAATTTGCATACGGTGCTGTAATCACAGGATGTTAAATTCCATTTGTAACTGAAGAGAGAACCATCTGTGATGTTCCATTATTGATTCCCATCATTCAAATTCTCGAGTTTCACATTCATAAAAACATATATTTCACTTTAGTTCATATGGTAATGCTTCTATTAAATTCAAGACCTCACATTTTAGTTTGCTCTCAAAGAAAAATCTAAACTTCTATTCATAGAAAAAGTAAGGTATTACTAACGTAATCCATTTAAAAAGCAGTCGCTTGTAACACTCTTCTCGAATAGTATGTATGCAGCAAAATATGTTCCTTGAACTATAAATCAAATTCTTATTACTTCTTATAACTTTTTTAAAGTGTATACGAAAATAATTTAATTTAATTCGAACAGTTAAAGAGCTTTTTTACTCTAAATCGTTACATTTTTGTATGCTTCTGAACTGTGTTTAGCTTCCCGTCATTTTTGGTGGCTATGTGGTTTTGCGTAGTTTAACAAATTTTTGCATTAACACATTGTTATTTTTAACTATTTCTTATTATTTCATTTTTTTAAATAAGAAAATCTGAAGTAATATAATCAATATAAATAACAGTTATAACATTTTTCTAACCTAATTTATGCACATAGTATAAGGGTAGAAAACAATTGCACTTTTAAATTACCCGAAGCTTAGGACTTTATATTGCCAACACCAAAACACAATTCAGTATTTTCCCCACAAATATCATTTACTTTTGGGAACCAAAAATTCTACCCCTTTCGTAATCAGAGTAATACCCCTATTCCAAAACGGTCCTTTTAAAATGGAGACCATCTTTGAGTTGGTTATTCTCTCTGGAATTGGTAATGAGGCAGCGAAATTCTTCATAGGAAATTTCAAACAAAGTAGTAGTCCAAAACGTCTGCGCTGTTTCCCAATTAGCGATGAAAACCAATCAAAGTATTCGATTCTCAGAATTTCCAAAGGGTCCTATCGCAATGATATCGGAATTGCATTCTTGTCTGCTCGGCATCTGCACCAATTAGAATTAAGCCCAACAACTAAACTCGTGTAGAGGGAAGGAATGTAGAATCAGCATTGATTGCTGCATTCGATTAGACTAAGGGGAGGGTATTCGGACCTTTCTCGGAATGTCAGGCAGATCGTATGATGAAGGGATTTCGATGATTTCATGTCTGTTTAGCATTAGTACCCTGTGTGATATGGATGGGTTGAAAAATATAAACAAAAACAAAGTCCGAGAGACTTCCGGTATAGAACCTCAACATAGTAGATGCATTTGGCAACTTGGCGAGGTTAAAAATATTATTTTTCTCTCTAACCCTTTGCTAATAAAATAATAATAATAAAAGAGTGAATGCAAAAAAAGGCTGATTACTGAATGAATAAAACATAATACATCCAAAAAAAGTTAATAAGAAAAGAGCAAAACGAATTTTCGTGGTTGAAGTTGACTTCGAAACAAAAACAAACAACAAACAAGAATGAAAAGGATGCCAAAGCAATGCCAAGGATAACGCTAATGTGGTAACCCGGAAATAATATATTAGCACTGCCAGATGCAGAACCTAACTAGTGAAACCCATCCATAGTTTTTAATACTATTTCTTAGTGTTCGGCACTAGTTAACTACCGATCAACTAGTAGTTAACTAGTAGTTTAACTACTTTTAGTTTAAAGTAGTTCAACTATTAGTTTAACTACTTTTTAAATTAACTACTAGTTAAAACTACTTTCAAATTTTCAACTACTTCAAAAAATGTTTTATTTAAAATTTAAAAAGATATTTAAAATTTTTATCAAAGGTAGAATACTCAAATACCATAACCAGAAATAAAAACCATTTTTGAGCGAAGTATAAACGTTTTTTGTGACATGTAGATAAGAAAGATGTGTATTAAAATTTTGCCAAAAAGCTGGTAATGAAATTAAATAGACTAGTTAACTGGTAGTTAACTACTTTGGGAAATAGTTAACTACTAGTTGCAACTAGTCCAAGGAAAAAATAGTTAACTACTAGTTACAACTACAATTTACCAGACTAGTTAGTAGTTGGTAGTTAACTATTTTTTTACCACTAGTTGCCGAACACTACTATTTCTACATCGAAATATTAAGAACTATAACACTTAATATTTTTCTACATCTTACCCCAGTGTTTCCATATCTCCAGAACTGAATATTGTAACTTTTTCGTTTTATTGTGGGAAGTTTTTTTTCGGGATGGACTCATAAAAAAAGAAGCTCGAAATCGTGACGCGAAATAGTAGGCAAAACGTCACTTTTCAACAGCGCAAGGTACAAGATTTCAGACTGGAGTTGCGCTGTTGTCCAAAAAAGCTATGAAAAGTGACGTCTTGCCTACTATTTCACTTCATGATTTCGAGCTTATCTGGCCTTATGAGTCTAGGTGGCCATGGATGTGCCCAGTATGGATTTAGTAATTAATATCGCAAGACGCATACCTAGATTTGTATTCCAGAAGGAAGGAAATAAATCCAAAGCTCTTAAAAATGTAGCTTTTTAAAAATCGTTAGGTGGTATTTGCATATTGATACGCTTAACATATATAAAAAAGTGAGTGATACACAAAGTTCCAAGTACAAAAGGGGGTCTGGGGCCATCAAGAAATATTTGACTCTTAAAATAAGGGTTTTCATTAGTTTTCGTCCACTTATAATCCAAATTTCGGGAGGGGCCCGGACCTTGGCTCGCGCCTCCTTTCTGGAGTTATCGCGCCCCACAGTTTAAGAACCTTTGTCTTACCCTACATCGACCTAGACAGCTCATGTGACTACGGAGGTTTTTTTTCTGTCTTTCATTTATGAGAATAATAAATAAATAAATTGCAAGTTATTAAAGAAAAGAAGTCATGTTTTTCTGCATAGACCTTTCAATTCACAATTGTCTTTCTCGTTTTCCCTTCTGTCAGCAAGGAAAATGTCATGTACCCAAGTTAACAAGGAATAATCACATTAAATGAGATAATAGTCATTATTGGGGACATCTCACTAGAGAAAGTGGGTTTCTCTTTGTCCTATAAATGGAATAGTTATATAGTTAAGGTTGACTCTTAACATTACAGAGTGTATGATTTGGATTTGTCTTCTTAGGATGTTTTGCATTAATCTGCCATTGTTTTAATTACGAAGCAAAATTAAAGGATCTCTATGTTATCATTCAAATCATTCTGGTTTATCTTTGAGATTCTAAAAAGACAAGACTACCTAAATGGATGTGACATTTGATTAGATCTTTGAAAACAATTTTGCTTCAATTTATAAAGCAGATAGCCGCAGAATACCAAACTTAATTCTTTCCTTTTGTATCACATTTCAAGTAATTGAGTAAAATTCTTTATTCTTAAGTTATATTTTGATGAAAGGTTAAAAGGAGTTAGAATTTTTGTTTGAAGAATTAATACGCTGTAAATAAATATTGTATACGGTTAAAGCATTATTTCCTTAAAAATGAAAGAAAATAACTTCTTTATTTCTAATGGTTTACTTCCAATGTTTAAATGTTTGAAAGTGGTTAGTTTCAAACTTGATGAAAGAGGAAGTACTTAATATTTTATATAGGTGCAATGGCATTCTTAAAAATATGAATTCGATTATATTAATTTTACTCTTTTCAATAAGTTTTTTATTGTAAAATTTATAATTTGAAACTATTTATTCGAATTTTATCGAATTTACAAATAACAATGTTTTAACTACTTTTTCAACTTTTAGTTAATTGAAAATATTTTGTAAATAATTCTAACCTGTTATCGCCATTTTGACCGTGCCACTAGGGAGCTTGAGCTTGTATTTAAAAAAAATGAGAAACGAGATTTTAAAATATTCACTATTGCATAAAATCTGCTATATTGCATTTTGAGTTTGAAAGCTGAGACAAAAAATAAGGATAAAGAGGGTGCATTGTATTTGTGTTTAAAAATGGATGGATATACAGACTATGGAAGACGTTTGAATCCTTCTTTTTTAGTCTAGGAAGTTTTATAAAGTTTTAAAAAGAGCTCCCTAAACATTTATTTTTAAAAGCAATGCAGATAAATGCAAGTAATCCCTATATACCTTATACATAATATAATGTCGTTCTCGTAACTTAAAATTTATACTCGAATTTCTTGCATAAATCTAAATAAACAAGATTGAAAAAGCTTTTGGAGTGAAATATCTTCAGTTCTAAATGCCATCTAATACGAATTGATGGCTTAACATTTGAACACATATCTCAAACATCGTAAATCACTCACTACTTTCAAGAAGCTCACTTTTCGCGTTATTTCATAAACCTTTCTAAAAAAATATTTGTTTTTAGACCATGAAATGCTAACCAGATTGAAGTTGCATAAACTTTTTTTGTACTTGGGTTTGTAGTTACGTTTGTAATGTGTATAGCTATCGGATTTCAAGCAAACTTTACATTCTGATAACTACTGAATTTGAATAATCCATTATTGGATTTGTACTTTTTTTGCGTTCATACTGTTTTCTATTGGAGAACTTAAGAAAAGTTTATTTAAGCTACTATTGTTAATTTCTATTTGAAGTTGTAGGTAAGAGATTCTCGGGCAATACAAATGGCATTGCATAAAGGTAAACCAACCTTGAAAGTATTAGAATAGGTCGAGTAAGGAGACTGTAAAGAGGAATTCATTATAAAATAAGGGCTATCAAAATATCATGGGAATATGTAAAACAGATTAAACTATGCCCTTATCCATTCCATTAAAAAATCTCCAAAAATTTTAAACTCCAAATCATTAATGTAGTCAAATTTTTGTTATTTCTTCTCAATGTACTTTAAACTGTTGGTTTTTTGTTGATAATTTTATTCGTTGGTAACAAAAAGGCTTGGCTTCTTTTAACGGAGGAATAACGAAACATTATTATACAAACTGGTATTAATATTGTGAGATGGAGGACCGTAGCAGAGTTTCTTTGATCTACGACGGGAAAGTCAGCCATAACAAGGTTGAAAAATAAAACAGGGTATCAAGATCAACTCTTTTAATTTGAATAACATCAATCAAAAACAATTGTAATAAAAAACGATGAAGTAAAACAATAAAGTTTATCAATAGTTTCTCTAGGTATTCGGTTTTAATTGACCTCGTTAACAGTGAGCAACACTCACATAACTTCAAAAACACCCGTTTTACCTTCCTAAATATAGTTAATTTAGTTTAAAATTTTTGTTCTGTGATGGACCAATTGATTAAATTTATAAAAATTTAATTCATATATGATGCATGAAAAAAGCTTACAAACTCTTAAGGCTGTTCATTTTGGAGAAATCATCCAGAAGGAAAAGTGTGAATTTGCGTTTCACTCTTTAGTCCACTATTCCATGCAAACTAGCAATTCACAGGAGTGAATCACTCAGGATGAAATAAACAGTAAAAGTAAAACAGTGCGAATGAGCCGGTCGTGTGCACTTCTACCTGAATAGCGGTAAACCTGCAAAGATAAGAAGGATTCCGTCAATCAAGAGACAGCTATTCCTTCTTTGATTTCTGGCTAACCAGCACTGGTCAGAGAATACAGTCATTTAGTATCCATGGCTACCTAGACTCATAAGGCCAGAGAAGCTCGAAATCGTGACGCGAAATAGAGTAGGTAAGACGTCACTCTTCATAGCTTTTTTGGACAACAGCGCAACACCAGTCAGAAATCTTGTACCCTGCGCTGTTGAAAAGTGAGATCTTGCCTTCTATTTCGAGTCAGGATTTCGAGCTTCTCTGGCCTTATGAGTCTAGATGGCCATGTAGTACCGCGGTTTGGCGCAACATTCCTCCATAGATCTGCAAGGTATAGACCTATAGATTATTCTATGTTTTCTATTCTATGTATTCATTCTAAGTTTTATTCTATGTTTGCTCATTTTTTCAATATCGACGCGACATCCATGTGAGTACTTAACTCTATTAAGGCTCATTTACAACTGTTCATCCTGAGTGATCCTCGCCGAGGAATCACTCTTTACTCAAGGAAATCGGAAGAGTGAACGTACAATTTTCCAAAATAAACACCAAAAATAAAAAGTCTATAAACGATCCTTCTTTCCCTAAAATCCCCTTCTAACCAAAACAATCAACAACCACCACTTTAAAAGAAATTAAAAAATCCCCATAAAACCCCCCACCACCACCCCCCAATCGTAGTTCAGTTTTAAAGACTTCGTCCCGAGCAGGAGTGAAAGTTGCCGATCGGCGGCGCCCCGGTGCTCTCGGGTTGCCCGGGCAACGCGACGCCCCATCGCGGCGTGCCCGCAGTCGGATGATGCGATGCCCGTGACGCGGCAGCCATGGACGCACGGTCCCTCGTGGTCCTCGGCTACATACTGCTGCTCCGGGCCGCCAACGCTTTGCCGGCTATCGTCAAAGTCGGTGAGTTAACTCCCTGTTTTGGGTTTTTTTAGGGTTAAGGTTGAATGTTGTTTGAGTGGGTTTGGGTGGATTTGACGAGTGGGGGGTTTGTTGTGGGTGTAAATAGTGAATGTTCAAGAGTTTGTTTGTGAGGTGTCTAGGATGTTTGGTGTTCGTTACTGTTATTTGTCTTTGCTGTGTAACCTAATGGTATTGTTGTAGTGTTACACCTTACCAGTTTTTAGTAAGATGGATTGTGGTTGGAACATCTGTTGATAAAGTTGGTTCAAGGTTGAAAATAATAGAGTGGGCTACAACTGTGACAGTGACGGCCGAATTCACCGGTAAATTGACCGGTGGTTACAAACCTCTGATAGGCGGAGAACAGTTTTCCTTCTTTAGCTAACAATCAGAAGTTTGACTGCCGTTTAACCACCGGTCAAGTTACCGGTGAATACGGCGGCCGTGAGTAAATTAATTATTGGGGGAAGAAATTGTAAATACTAGAAAATTTTATTTATGAAATGCTTGGGAGGTTTAAAATTCTATTCTTTGAGCTATATTTGCTACTTAACTAATTGGTTGATTGGTCAGTTGATTGATCAATATGATTTGATACATTCAATCATCTCACCAATATCCAGCTAATATAGTAACTATAAAAGTTTGTCACCAGGGATCGATCCAGCCGAAAATTGGGGCCCTTTTGCCGCCCTTTCACAAAATTAAAATTAGCTTTAATGATTATTTCCAAGAAAATATTCACAAAATCTTGTTTGTTTCAAATAATTTTTTTTTGTACAGTAATTTGACTTCAATTTTTCACAAAAACAATTTCTTTTTCACAAAAATATGGGCCCCAAAAAATAAAACCAGGATCAATCCCTGGTCACTTGTGTCATAAATACCAAACTGTCTTTGAAAATCATATGATAAACGAAACTTTTTAATAGAAAAACCCGCTTATGGAAAGTTACCTCGCGAAGTTCGCCAATCTACTTTTCGCTTATCCCGCATTGTCATTTGTTACTAATTTGGCTTCTAACCCACTGAACTGAAATCTTCAAAACTGACAAAAATAGAGATTTTATGTCTGCTTATTTAACCCTTTCAGTCCTAACCGCCCCAAATGGTAATCTCGGGTAACTTAGGATTGAACGAGTTCAAACAAAGGCCAATGGTTCATATATTTTTCTGAATTAACAGTCAAAATTCAATTTATGAATATTTGGGGGCGTAATTACATAACTTCGACATATTTTTCTTATTTAACTAAAAATAATTCCAAAAGTAGAGCATCAGAACATCAAAATGAAAGTTTGACGTACTTTTCCCCTAAACTATTATTTGTCTGGTTGTCTTGGTCCTTGGGTTTTAAAACACTGTATAATCTCATGTAGCCCACGGGAATTGTAAATGTCGCCCCCCTTCGGATTTAAAAATTTATATACCCCTGGTTAAAACGTTCTTTGTTTCTGAAGTATGCCAATAATTTAAATTACTAAGTTCTTGAGGTTCTATGCTTCAAATCATTAGTAATATAAGTAATCAACACAGATAAAATTGTTGTAATTGTTTAGCTTTTTAAATCTTAACTGATTAATCAATTAATTAAATTTTTCTAAAACGATTTTTTTTTTTGTGAAATAACGAAAAAATCAGTTTTTTAGGATAATATTTTTTTAATAACTTCCTCAGAGTGTGTAAGTAAAACTTTAGAGGGTTTATTATATCGGATTAGCCTATTATGGAATAGCTAACAGGTGGTGTGATATGGAGTTTTAGGAAGGGTTTAGTAAGGAGCTTATGTTTGTGTGTGAGACTGGGTGATCTAATGTTCAACAGGTTATCATTGTTTAAGGTTTTTAGACCAAATGGCCAACCTAGTTAGTTCCTCTATTCGAATATACTGTGGATGGTTTTTTGTTTCAAAAAGTATAGGGTGGGGGAAAATGGGACACTTTTTAGGTATTTTTATTTTTTAAGTTTTATGGGGGGGGTCATCAAAGCTATTACTTTTAAATTATTTCTATAGGGGGCATATTGCAAAAAGATGTCTAAATAATTTATTCATTACTGAATACATTTATGAAAATGTATTTATGAATGAATTTCCTAAAAATAAGCCTTTTAATTAATAAGCTTAACAATTTATTTGCCAAAGGAGAGATCAAGTCAGGTCGGGCAGGAATCTTTATAATATTATGTGAGAAAAAGAGAATAGAATGTGAAAGAAAAGGTAATTCAGTTTGGGTGAAACCATTTTGAATTTTTAATTGAGAAAGATTTTGGGAGCTGAAAAACATGCAATTTAATCAAAGTTATTTTAGTCCAATACATTGTTCATTTAATTATTTCTTGTCTAAATATTTTCAAAGGTTTTCTGTGAAGTAGGACTTTCTATTTTTTACAAGAAAATAATCATCAAGAGTTCCCATGTATTTAAATCGTCTGAATAGTAGTGCTATAAAATTATTTTAATTCATGAGCATCAGAATACAAATTAAAATATATCATATATGAATACGAATGTAGCAACCCGTGATAAATCTGTTATACTGGCATCACAAAAACAAATCTAAATAGCTTCACTTGCCCATAGTCCATAGGGACAATTCCAGGACTTTCCAATAATCTTTTAAATCCAAGTGAGCACTCATCACGATTATTAAAAAAAAAAATCTCCAAACCCATCCACTTTTCCCGCTCATTCCCGTCACTTCCAAACCCGCCACTCGTTCTATCTCCTTCTAAGGAGGAGCACCCTCAGGGGCCGATCGCTTCTATATTGAATTAGATCCTTTCGATTTCAGTTAGTATCTATTGATAATGTCCCGTGTCTAGACAACTAATGGCACCTTAAATCTGCTGCCCGAAATGGCTCCGATGCCCTATGGGGCGAAGGACGGGGAACAGATTTGTGGCGAAGTTTTCCGACTGCCTTTGTCCGTTTTGTCCCATTCGATCGTTTTGGATTTGGTTACGTAATGGGATTTTAGAAATTAAGATATTACGTTTCAAATTATTCCTTCTTATTGTTGGTTGATGAGTAGTATTTGTCTCTAGGTAGCGAGCGAGACTATAGTGTTTAAACGTTATTAAACTAGTGTTTTGAAGAACTTGCGAGATAACATTTCTGTTAGTTTTTAAGACTATTAATTCAGCTGTTATAATTTTTGCTTTGTATAGTAAAAGATGAATAAGGAACTAATTAGAATGTAAATACTAATTTAGTTCTTATATAAAAAGGGATTTTCGAAAAGTTGGGATTCATTCCAAGTATTATAAGTTATTCATGCTCTTTGGCAAATCTTTCATGTTTATTTAAGTATTTGGTAATAGTTATGGTTTAATAAAATATAGTTAGAATAATTTAAGACGTAAAGTGAAAACTTTTAAGAAGTTTCTTAAGAAATTAAAGACCGAATATTACAAATACCTATAAAGCAGTTCTTCTAACTTAATTTATATTTATATTTATATATGTTACGGGCAATGTGATAAATTCAGTGGAATTTATGAATGAAATTTATCACTTTGCCCGCCTCCACTTCGGGCATTATTAATAATGCCCGATTAATCACTTTGCCCATAACACATATATTATGTATATTTAATTGTACTGTTATGAAAAATACATGCCCTAATAAAATTTTACATGCTCAAACATATAATTTAATTGTGCATTAAAATAAAACGTAATAGAATTCATGCACCTATTACTCTGATATATTAATAAAAAGTTCATATTGAAAAACAACTATATTCAACTTATCTTTATATCAATAAATACAATGAAAGTGTCTTTATAAGCAGTGGATGCATATGGAGCAAATGGTTTTAAAGTTAGGAGTCCACTCTGCATCCCTAATATTAGGGATGCTAAATACCATCTCAACATTCACCATTTGTATCTTTACAATATACTCACAAATACATTACAATTATAAATATTAAATAATTAATTTTAATTGAATTTTATGAATAAATTCAAAATTTTTCCTGATAAGTACTAAAATTTATCTCCAAAACCAGAGCCATATCGGTTCGAAACACTTTCAGTTGCAAGCTGAAAATAAACTTTAATGGAGGTTAATATAATCCTCTTCCTAAACGACCGTGCCGTCAAGTCCAATGCGTACCACACACGTGAGCTCAAACTCGCATCAAACTATCCCAGCGCTTCAACCTGTTTTACAAGACCCTAAAATACTTTATAACTGCAACCGTATGACAGCTGGAAAGAGAGTCGTCAACTTTTATAGACTTTTACCTGGTAATGAAATACCTTTAGCACTATCACCGGTTATCACGTCCTATTTTGATGGGCCCGAGGTTGGGGAAAAATTTTAGGGAAAAATATGAGCTATCTTTTTCTAGGGGGGAGGGGATTTTTCGTTATTATTATTATTTTTTGGAAGAACCTCGTGCTACAAAAAGTTGCGGAGGATAATATTAGCATATATCAAGAGTTTCAGGGAAATAGGGTAGTGGATTTTGTATTCTAGTATAATGCCTGGGTATAAAGTTTTAAAAATGAAATTTATGTAAAGTGGATTCTGTATGTTGAAGTTTTGTTTTGTTCTATAGGTTTGGAAAAATTTGTAGAAAGTGTAAATTTGTTTAATATTCCATTCCCATTATCTAAACTTTTAACAGCCTATTTTCCTTTTTTCTTTTACTCTATATTTAAGGTACTTTTTTACTTTAAATTTTTGGGTTCTTAGTATTCTGAACATTTAACTGTTACTTATAGTTTTTGTATACATAGTAACACCTGAAAATATTTTTAATGTGTTAAAATTAAGTTTAAATATATTTTTCAAAACTCACTGAATAAAATTTTAAGAGATGTAGATAAACTTTAAATAGAAATTTAATAACACAATGATGTAATTTTTTCTCAATGCCATTGTATCAACATGCATAAAGTATCTAAGTAAGCAATTTTATACAAAATGTCTTAATTTGATAAAACCGCAGGGAGTTGGAATTTCTTTAATGTCTCATTTAGTTCCTAACTCAAGAAACCAAATTATGACTAAAATATAAACAAAAGTATTCAACTGATTTTTGTAAAATAATAAAGCAGCTAACTTCTAAAGTTTAAAATCTAAACATAACTTTTATACCTAAGAGAAACTATTTTTACCAAAAAAACTAGCCAGAACTTTCTCCTGCAAGATTTAAAAATGTCTCATAACATGACAATTGGTATTGTCACTCACCCAGCTGAGAAAGAATACCTAAAATTAAATATTATTTAAACAAAGTGTGGTAACCCTAGGTACACGAATCTCCCTTAAATGTTAGAAACATATTTTCGACATTATAAATTTGGGAATATTGTTTAAAGTACCATTAATAATAACCAAAACTTTTACACACACTCTTATCATTTCAACATCACACTCATTTTTAAGACCTGAATGCTAAATTCAAAATACCTACCGTTGAAAGAAACTATAGTACCCACTTTCAAACTAATCCGCCCAACGCAAACCTTAGAATTAAAAAAAAAACACACACAAAAACCAACTTTCTGTAAGCAAAAAAACTTTACTTTGCGGAATGGATTTAAGATATGCGAACCATTTTCTTTTACAGCATGCCCATTACGGGTCCGATTTTGCAGACAGGTCCCCGGGGTACCCCGCTAAAAGGTCCGTCGCGGACCCTCACTTGCTGTCCATTAGCTTTTCCTATCCCTCACGCCTTGGCGATCGGCTGACAAAGTAGCATGTTATAGTCGAAGTGAAAATTTCAAGAGCGGATAAGAATTCCCCATGGGGATTTTTGTTTAGGGAGATATCACTCATTTTTTGGAGGATGTGTCTGTCTTTTCCCTTGTTGGGGGAGTGCTCAAAAAAGAGGTCCATGTTTTTATCCCGTGTTTGCCTTTCTTTCAGCGTCTCCGATTTTTTCGAGAGATACGTCAAAATATCCGCTCTTTGTCATATCGAGGGGGTCCTGGGTGTTCTTTTTTTTCCTGTTTTGGAGTTTGTTCCGTCTTTTATAAATAGTCAGGGGAATAAAAAGACGAGATAGGGATTTTTTTTTCTGTTGCTGTGAGGGGTTTTTAAATTTAGTTTGTTCTCAATGAAATTATTATGTAGGTTTTTTTTTGGAAAAATTGTTGTTGAGGATAAGAGGGTTTTGATTTGGAGAGAAAGTTTATTGGTGGATGTACGGCTTTTAAAAAGCTTGTTTTGATAAATTGTAACGTAAAAATGAGAGTATTCTATCGAAATCTCCGGTAATTCCACGGAAGGAGAAATTTTAAAACATTTTACAGTATTCTCTCGTTATCTCGAACTATGATTACTCGAAAACCTTTAAATCTCGAAAAAAGTATTTTCCCTTGAAATTAAGTATTATTTAGTTTATTATTTTGAAAAACCTTATTATCTCGAAAACTTGATACTTCGAATTTATTTTCGGGTCTCTTCGATTTACAGATATCGAGGTTATACTGTATTAAAATAACTATAACACAGGTTGGATAATTTGAAGCCGTTGGGACTACCAAAACATAAGGAACAGAGTATCCAAAACTTTGAATTTAAAATACAAAATTGATTTAATAGAAAAATAAATGAACCAAGAAAAATCTATGAACATAACACGACTTCGGAAAAAGAGTTAACCAAAGATTCAATGTATTAAAAAACTTAAGAACCCTTGCAAGTTTAGAAGTATCCGAAAAACTCTTACCAGATTTCAACTAACTCTTGAGTTAGAAACTTCCCCACCCATACAAAACCACTAACAGCCGTATCGACCATCTCGAGTAAGATTGAAGCTAACTCGAGAGTAGGATAGCTCGAGAGTAAAGAAGACTCGCGTAATAAATGCCGAGCTTATCGACCAACATCGGTATAGCTTACTCGAGAGTAAGAAGGGCGGGACTATGTAAGAACACTTCTGATTGGACAGCGGAGACACACGGCAGTTCACGCGATCGAACCTCGGCTTCCCACGTTCTCTATAGCATAATTTCAATCTTATTTTAAAAATACTTACCGTAATTCAAAAATTCTGAAACACCTCTCCAAAATTAAGAAATTTTTGGAGTAATTTAAATGGATTATTGAATTAAAAGAAAGGTTTTTAAAACTGAGGAAATCAGTGCTTCCTAAATTATGTTATAATAGAATACCAAAAGTAATATTTGCGGGGCGCCATCTATGAATATGAACACGAACTCAAAACGTAAATCAGTATTACTTTGAACGTTTCTTTACTAGTTAATTGTCTTTATTTTTAAAACTAAATCAAATGCACATGATTACAAATGAAATGAATCACCTAAATATAGCTTAAAAGGTTTGTATTTTCCCACATTTAACCTTAATTCTCTCTACTAACCCTACTAGCATATTGCCGGCGGCCATTTTGTTTACTTAAACCAGGTTTTACTCGGCAAAGTTGAGGGGTCACACAACGTAGGTTTTACCTTGGTTTTACTCGGGAGTAAGACTGGTCGATAACGTTAACGCTAGGATGCGAGGTTTTACTCATACTTTCGGTTTAACTCGCAATGGTCGATACGGCTGTAACAAATAAAACTAAAATAAATTGCTTCGAAGCTTTGACGAAAATTCTGTCAGCTGCTAAAAAGTCAATTATACCCTTCCCAGAAAATAAAAAAATAACCCTATCTTTTCACTGCACGATATAAGAAAAATTCTATTAACCAGGATTTCTTCCCAGAGAAGAACTCAAACCGAAACTTAGTTTTCAGACCTAATCCTGAAGAAAAAAAATCCATTCCCCAAAGAGATAGGTCGCCCTCAAGTAAGATTTATTCTTTACCATCCCAGCAAAAGAAAAAAAACGACACAACGAATTAAAAAAAAAAACTATTCCAGCAACAAAAAAAAAACATCCAATGACACAAGCTTCCAGCATAAAATCGGCAGTATTACTTTTTGACAAAATCTCCAAAATGGCTTGCGAGATGTCCTTGAAATCAAAATGGCGTTTATCTAGCAAGCACGTGTCCCGCTCGAGCGCAGGTGTTGCAAACGACTGCTTATCGCCGATAACGATTCGTTCTTTTCGAGATCGTCAGGTATTCTGAGCAGCCACCCCCGCCGTTTTAATGATGGATGGAATGATTAGGGAAGGAAATTGTTAGCTTAACGAGAGGTTTAAAACTTCACAGGAATATTTCATTTATCAATCGTAATGGTCTGTTAAATGGCCCTTAATTAGCTGGTAATTTGGGGCTCGAAAGTATCTTTCCGCATCTTGGTGTCGCTGTTTCTCGATGCTCTTTTGAATGGGTTCGGTAAGGACGATAAGAGCTCTTTTATTGCTGTCGTATGTCAAAAATTATTTCTCCTCAGTAGTTTATGCGGACGGGTTTTATTTTGGTGGAAAAAAAGTTGTTGTTTGAGTTCAGATTTCTGGAGTAAATCTATATTCTAGAACTTATGAAAAGAAAACGAATAGTATATATTTTAGTTTTTCTACTGATGAACTTTTTGGTGTAGTACTCTAATCTATAATAATGACCAATTACATGTGTTTCATAAAAAGGAAATGGAATTAAAACCAAAATATCTGACGTGGGTAGTAAGCTCAAAATCTGCTAAGCCCAAGTTAAAAAATATCAGAATCCTAAGTAAGAAAGGAAATAAGAACAAAGAGACAAGAAAAACGAAAAAAAAAAAAAAATAAATAAATAAATAATAAAAAAAGGAATCACTAATTGGTAACTTCATCAGTTCAATTGATGTAGTTGTCAATTAGTGACATATTTCCATTTTTATTTTTCAATTTCTCCTAATCTATTGTAATTTTATTGTAAAAACTTACATCTAATGTATGGATGATAATTATTTATGAGAAATAATCATTTTAAATACATCAAATTCTAAGATTTAATCAGAAAATTGGGTTTAAAACATATTTATGGAACATCTGCTATGATAATAAAAAACGGATAATTTCCAAACTATCTCATCGTTTAGTTTGTTTGTGATTCGAACATATTCTGTTCAAACGTTCAAACATTTAAAATGTTTTACTTACGTTAATTAAAAATAATTTGATTAACTTAATGCCAGTGAAGGAAAAATATTAAAAACATTATTTACTTAGTTTATCACGTTTTATCTAAACATAATTTAATAGAGTAATAACTAATTTGAGTCACTGATTTCTAAAACCTACTAACAAAAATAAAAGATATTACTACCATTATACAAGTTTTTGCGAGTTTTGAGTTACTTAGAGCTTAACGCAGAAATAAAATAGTTTCTTTTTTAATATTTTCAAATTATTCTTTTAAAGTCATACAAAAAGACAAGAAAAATTCAAAATTTAAATATTAATTATTTAATTCTGGGTTAGCGCTTACAGCTACTCTTCGACCAAAACTTTTTAAATAATATTTCTCTTTCCTTTGATTTTCTTTATATAGGTATTTTTTTTTCGTTTTGCTGATACTCTTAACAAGAGCACCAATATTTTTCTGAATTTGGTACTGATATAAAATTATATCCTAAAATCTGATCTTACAGTTACAAAAACGAATACATAAAATACTCTCAACTCATAAGTTAAGTAAATTTTTTGAAGAACAATAATTTCGAGAAAACTGTTGAAAACACTGCCAATATCGAGTACATTCTCTTACTACTTAAAAAAAAATTGATTGATGTTTTTATTTTATATCTAGAAATATTCTAGGTACATTTCTTTACTGTAAATGCATAACAATCTCTTGGAAAAATTGCGAACGGCTATCCAATGAAAGACTGAAAATTATCCTCAGCACAAACAATTCAAATATGCCATAGCACACCAACAACATTAAAATTCAAACTCACCCAACAAACACCCAATCTCCCTTCAAAATATAAATCATTTTTACAACCTCCCCATCATCTCTATTTCAAAGCAATTACCTTCACTGCCACACCTCAGCATGAAAACACTGGGCTTATTAATGAATAGAATATTACCATACCACGTCCCTTCCTGATGGCCGACTAAATTACCCTAATGATGTAAGCTAGCAGACCGAGAGAGAAGCAATGTAAACTTAGAACCTGGGGGGGAGATGGAGTCTTCATCAAAGCATTATATAATCCGAGAGATATTGAATCCTTCGTATGTGATATAGAAGGGTCGGTGTGTTTACGTTGGGGGTACGATTATTCATTGGAGTTTATTGGTGGTATAGTTTGTTTGGGGAGTGGAAAGTGAGGTGTTTTCATTAATCTTGGTGTTTTGTTTGAAAAAAATAAAGAACTGTGGGATTTAGTAGTGATTGTTGAAAAGTTTGGAATATGATGAATAAGGCTAGGATTTATATGTAATTACATATTTATTCAGGGATCTGATATTAAAGTGTGCTTTTGAATTCTATACGTTTTAAAAGATTTGAAATCGATTAAGATCATGTTTATTTTACATATTTTCACATATTTCGGTTTATTTACATATTTTTACATAATTAACATATAACTACATATTTTTATTACATATTTATCCATTTTCAAGTTTTTCAAAAATAATCACACGTTTGACCGATTTTCAAATTAAAGTAGAACTCATGAAATGAAATACGCATTCAAATTTTAGTTAAAATTAGTGCACCCAATGCTGAATTTAACTTTTAAAAGGTTGTGAATACGGGATCCAGCGAGATTCGTTTTCTTCCCAAAGACCATTTTTCCCGATCAGGTGGAGGGTGAATTTTAATGAGCTGTTATCATGGCTGTTATAGCAAAAAAGCAGGTTTTATAATCTCTCACATGGCAAATAGCGAAAACCACCCTTCCCTACTATGCGCTTGCATAATATTTGAAGAGCCCCTTTTAAAAAATTACATAACATTTTCTTTTCATTATTACATATTTGGCATTTTTTAATACATTTTTTGCTAAAATAAACACATATTATGTGTACATATTTTGAATTTTTAATTACATATAAATCCTAGCCCTAATAATGAATAACCGTGTGAATTTAATTGCGCTTTTTTGTTACAATATTTAGCTGCACTGGAATTTTTTTCAAAGGTTTTATACTTTGGTAAAATAATACACTGCAAAATGGCGTGAAACATGTTTGCAACGCCAAGTAAACACAATAATTAACACTTCTAATTAAAAGCGTTTTAAATGTGATGCGATTGTGTTGCGTGAGAAAAAGTTAGTTTTGTTACAGTGCTGCTAAAATTACAGGGACAGAAAATCTGTTCTTACAGTGTTTCAATACTAATCTAAGAACACTTTGAGATTTTAAAATGTTCTTTTAGAACACATTTCTAGACACATTTGAGGACAAAAAGTGTTCCTAAGTGTTTATTTTTGTGTGGAGCGTTTGCAGTGTATAGTAATGAAACTATGAAGTCAGATTCATAGTTTTTATTATAAATGGAAAATTTCCTAAACAATGTTATTTTTTATAAATTTTAGTTACATGCAGAATTTAAGTGGCGGAATGGTACAATAGATGATGTTAGGAAAAGTTTACTCTGCTTGGTGGATAAATTTTATGTATTGAAAAATATCTTTAACCGACCTCCAGGGTTGTATATTAGGCACTCTATTTTATTTCTGCTAAGCTATACTACTTTTGTATCGACGAGAAAGTGAAACTTTTCCCTCGTCTTCAAACCCACTCATTTAAAATCGTGAGATATACGTAATGTAGCAATGAGATCTGAATTCTACCAACTTAAATTAAATTGTGGAGATATAGAGTCGAGTTATTTTTATACGTCAAATAATTTTAAGCATACTACTGGTTGCTTTAAACGTTTTGCAAGCGATGCAACGTGTCTAAATAGCTTTATTTAAAATAGAAGAGCGAATTGCTGAAAATGAATTAGTAGCTCTTTAGATAAAGGAGCTATTCATGCTTTTGTGGTATGTTGCATGGATTCACGTTATGTTGAATGAGTTTAATATAATCAAAGCAAGTATAATACCGGTTAAAAGTAAAAACAGTTTTGTATCCTCACAATTTCAAAGTAAACATAAAAGCAAGCTGGACTTTTACAATAATTCTTATAGCTCATATTTATTTACAACAAAATTATTTCCTTTAATAAATAACATTTATTTTGTAGTTCATTCATAGCTTAAAATAAAAAGCTAATGTTTATATCTTTGCTGCATAACAAGTTACTCAAAAAAGCAAATAAATTATGACTGAATGCCAGTAGAAAAACAATTTTAAAACCTAATAAAAATGAAACAATCTAAATATACAAATGTTAGTATGCCAAATTTGTTCGTATTTTTATTCTCTCTTTCTTCTTTGTTTAACATACAATCACTTAACATGTAAGTGGTTGAAAAGGGAAACATCTACGCCTTTCAACCATCAAAAACATTAATCAACCAAATCTAAAAATCAAACAATTTTATTTCATTCATTAACGAAACCAGTTCAAACATAAATTCTAATAACAAACTCGTATTCACCACAACAATATCATCAAACATCTTCAGTCATTCGGTAATTAGATAACTCCAAAACGAAACCTGTTAACTCCCCCAGCAAACACCCCTCATCACATCTGCATCAAATCAAAAACCCCTCCCACAACCAAAACCAACCAACCAATCACACTAATTACAACTCTCCCCCTTACATAATTAGATTGCGTCAAAACTTTTGTCTTTCCACCATGTTTTTCTTACATGGCAATGAGAGACAGAATGCCACCACCAAATCTAATTTATCACTCCTCCTGTCCTGTCGATAAATCATCCCTTTATTCCTCCGGAGACAACAGTTAACGTCGGTCACGTGACCACCAATGGTCATCCCTGAATGGCTGTTTTTGTGTGGTTTTGCCGACGCCGCCGATTGTAATAATGAAGGATAAGTAAGAGATTTAGGGGTTGCCCATTAACCGTGGGGTTTTTGTGACGATGACGAGGGTTTTTCTCTGTGGTAATGAAGGGTATTACTCTTTCGAGGGGTGTCACGTCCGGTGATAGTTTAAGGAGATTGGATTGGATGTCTAACTGGATAGTTGGAAACTGGGATAGTTGGGGATGGTGTTTCAATTTGGCATTGCGTTGATGTGGATGGAAGGTCGATGTTTCGTTACTTGGCATGAATTGGAAGTGAAATACCAGGTGTTTGTGGGGTATAATTTTCCCTTCTTTATTAGTATAACTAGATTTATGTTTCAGTTAATTCTTCGCGTTTCGATTTAGGAGCCTATGGGTAGTGTTCGGCAACTAGTGGTCAAAAAGTAGTTAACTACCAAGTACTAACTAGTCTGGGAAAATCTAGTTGCAACGAGTAGTTAACTATTTTTTCTTGGGACTAGTTGCAACCAGTAGTTAACTATTTCCCAAAGTAGTTAACTACTAGTTAACTAGTCTATTTAATTTCATAACCTACTTTTTGCCCAAATTCTAATACATCTTTCTTATCTATATCACAAAAAACTTTATGATTCGCTCAAAACGGGCGTTTATTTCTGGTTATGGTATTTGAGTACTCTACCATGACATTGAAGTTATAAATAGCAGTGTAATTTTTTGTATATTTTGATAAAAATTTTAGAAATTTTTTTTAAAGTAGTTGAAAATTTGAAAGTAGTTTCAACTAGTAGTTATTAAAAAAAAGTAGTTAAACTAGTTTAAACCAAAAGTAGTTAAACTACTAGTTGATCGGTATTTAACTACTAGTTGCAACTAGTTCTAGTTAACTAGTGCCGAACACTACTTATGGGTGACTAAATAAATCTTATATAGATTTGAGATGGTTAAAAGGAAAGTGGTAAAAGTCCACTGAACGTGGTTTTGATTAATTGAAGGTTTTGTCCAACGGCGTCTGTGTTGTTCCTATGGAGAAGGCATTTTTAGGCAACTCTTGAAGGCCAGGCCAATCAATGAACTTTTGACTTAAACGACTACAACACTAGGTAAAGGAACATAGGAGAAATTCAAATCCATGCTCATTTCAAATTTTGTGTTTTTGGACTTACACCACTTTCATCCTGAGCAGCTCAAATGTGAATGAAAAGGCATTAGGTTTAAAAAAATACTGAAGAGCAAAGAGATGCCCAAGAGCAAATACAGCTGAAGAGTACTAAAGGAATGGCCAGGATCAGAGATAGGCTCAATAGTAAAGAGATATGGTAAAGTGCAAAGGAATGTAGCATAAAGTATCGAAGAGCAAAATAAGGTTCAAAAGAGATGAGAAAGGCTCAACATCAAAGATATGCTCAAGAGCTGACAGATGTTCAAGATCCTAGAGATGCTCAGGAGAAAAATGAAGCTGAGAGAAAATTTTTCGTTGAACGAGATGCAGGATGACAAAATTTGTTCTGACAACTATCCCATCGGTCCTTTTATATTTTTTACATTTTGGGTCAAAAAGTAATTTAAATAAGCAAATGTCGCCACTTACCTATTAATGGGTGACCCAATTAGATTACTGTTATTGAAATGAAATAAATTTTCTTAAAATATTTAAGTATGGCATGTGAACTACAACTCCTGAATTTTGTCACGGGGAACTGTTCTAAGTGGTACAGGGTATGGGTTGGGTGGTCATTAAATTATGATATTTTAGGCAAAAGGGTCGGCTAAATTCTTAAATATTATATCACGCATTATGCAAGAAAGAAAACTAACTCTGCAATAACCTTGAACATGACCCCTAGGGAAATAAAACAAATATTGATAAATGCATTCTCATAAAACTCAAGGTATTTTTACTAATAACTTTTCTTCCTTCACGGAGGGATTTATTACTTGGCTTATCCTCGCAGAAAAAAAAGCCTACCATAAATTACAATCAGGGAACGTCGATCTTTTTTTATCCCATCCATGAATCATACATAAACAACAACCAAGATCCAGTCAGTATTTCCTACCATAAAACAAAAGGCGTGATACCGATTATGCTGGCAGAAAGATATTCCAGAAGGAACTTTTTAGCTTCCCCGCGCAACACCCGAGCCGGAGCATGAAACCTGTCACTTTCAGCTGCTCGTTGGGTCAGGTTTTGATGGCTGCCATGACAGGCTGAGATTTTCCGAGGGATATATCCATATAAAAATCCCCTTTTCCCCCCTAAAGAAGTTACTACGTCTTTGGGATATGTACACAATCCACAGTAGTGTCTACTCGGCTCGGTTTACTCACACGTCGATTGGCGAGAAATGCTGTCTTTAGAATGTTCACGGTTTTGGCGGGAAAATATGCCGACGGAATATCCTATGGAATGTTTTCATTCTTTTTTTGGAGTAGGGATCTTTTTTCCTCCCCTACTTTCGGCTGAATGGCTTTTAGAATATCGAACGAACGATGAAAGAGGGTAGAAGAAAAAGTGAAAATGCATGTAGTACTTGAACGCCTAGGAATACGTAAGTTGTAGGGGGGAAACACTAGGCGCTATTCGTTTTAAGGATTCGGGAAACGCTCTAATATAAAAAGTTTTGCCGAAATTTCTTTCTTGATAAAAATAAAAGCCTTTGAGAAGAAATGTAAATATAGAGCTTTCCCATTCAGTTGTTTGGATGTTTTCATTTTTCTCATTTGTTTGTTTTCCATACATGTTTCATTCATCCGAAGAAAAATATATATAATATGAAGCTAAATATCAAAATACCTTTTTTCGAAATTTACAGGGTAGTCAACTCGGCTAAGTAGGGAAGTGTATTTTTCTTTACTTTACAGAGTAAATGTAGCAAAATGAAATAGTTCGTTCTTTTGAAATAGAATCCAAAAGCTAATTAATTTCTTTGTTGTAAATCTGCTCAAAGTAACAGTTTGCGGTTTTTGTTTTTAGTTAAATGAAGAACTTGGATTCAAACATTAATGAAACCGTATAATAAAATGAATTAAGATTGTTTTTAAATTTGTGGTGAAACTCTTTTTCAGACGAATAGAATAATTTAAATTTCAATCTCAAATATTTCTTCGAATGTTACAGATAATTTCAATTTCAATCTCAAATATTTCTTCGAATGTTACAGATAATTTCAATAAACAGTTTTACTTTGATTCTGAACATATTTATCCAATTAAACTTTTTATCTTCTTTCCTCCATTAATAATTTTTAAACTTTTTAACTTTTTGTCATTGGGGTTCGTTCAAATATTATGCAAAGACAGTCTTGGTAATTTTAGACTCCCTCCCCTTACTCAGCCAGAATAAACAGATTGTAAATCCTTTTTATAATTACGAATTTCTAAAAATCACTAAAACCATCATTCCATGTGTCGTTTGTTTTTCTTTTGTAGCTATAACGCTAGGCCTCAAAAACAACATTTAATTTTTTTTTTTAAATTTTATTTAGCTTAAAATATAATCTCTTTTCTTATCTCTTTTTAAAGTTGCAAAATATTTTCTAAACATAAATTGTTTTAATGTATTAAGTACGCTCAAGTATATCTCCCCTTGTCAGAAAAAAACAAACAAACGGTAAACAACATCCTTATAGAGCTTTTTCAATCACATGACTCGGACCTAACAACGGCCTTAGCAACAGTTAAAAGCCCTGCAGAATGTTAACAGTTACAGAAAATAACTGTTTGTGAAATTCTTCTATTGGAGCATTTGCAATCACGTGACCCCATACCTAACAACAGCCTTACCGACAGATACCGTCGCACGTAACAACGGCCTTAGCGACAGTTAAAAGCCCTGCAAAAGGTTAACAGTTAAAAGAAAATAACTGGTCGTGTCACTCTATAGGCGCTTACGTATTATTTGGACGGTTTCCCAGACTATGCTATCTCAATAAATTCAGAGAATATATTTATAGCAGACACGTTTACATGCATGCTTGTACAAGACAGTGTTATAAATCTTAAGACATGAAACGGACCTAAAAGTTCCTCCTTTATAATTAGTCATTTAATGTAATGTCCTAGCCGCCCGAAAGTTTTCATGGAACTAAATGGAAATCTCGGGCCGTCCAGAATTGAAAGGGTTAAAAAAAGAAAACATAAATCAGCCTCTTTAACTACTAACATCTCTCATTAGGACCAACATACATTCAACGCACGTTTCACTGTCTTTCCAAATTAAAACTTTAGAAAAATTCCACCCCATTGAACAAACCCCGCATAGATCCCCCCTCAAAAAAACCCCTCACAACACCCCTTCTACTAAAGTAATCTCAGCGAACGATTCCCGTTGATTCCGCATAAATCCGCTGCTGAAAACAATTCGAATCCCAGAACACGTTCCTCTCCACCAATCGCAGCTGAAACCGCGTAAATCTCAGACCCAGACGCCAAGCTTGCGAAACCGTTTGAACTGCTGCTGCACAATGGCGGTCCCTATCCATCACCCCTGGGTTCCAGGCAGACGATGGAAGTACAAAACAAACCTTGGCCCACCCCCACCTCCTTCAAAAGATCATCCGGAGGGGGATCTTCCTCCCCTCTCGAAGAAATGAGATATTAATGGCGCCACATCCACCCCCTCTGAGTCTTTCTCCCTTCCCTCCCCTTTTTGGGATTCTTTGATGGACGTATGTGTGGTTGAATGAACTCATATTTCAATGATGGCAGGATTTTGTATCGATTGGAATATCGGGTGGTTTTTGAAGATTGATCGTGATTGGTTAATTAAAGGGTATATGTGGTGTTTTTTTTTTTTTTTTTTTTTTGAGAATTAATAGAAAGGATTGATGTAGTTAGCAGTTTTATACAAAATACTCCAGTTTTATAAAGTTGTCCAGTTCTATACAAAAGTTGAGCTAAATTACATTTTGTTTTAATTTCTTGGTTAAATATAAAAGATGCGTGAATAAGAACATTTATTCTTCATGATGAAAAAAGTAATTAATATAAAGTATTCAAAACATGATGCAATGGAAAAAACAAATAATTGAGTATTTTTAAACCACTAATGTGATTTGTAATGATTTCTAGTAAAAAAAACAACAAAACACGTTTAAAAACTAAAAAAAATTCTTTAAAAAATCCATCTAAACTACGTTTTCAATAATTCAAATCAAAATAAAAGGTTTTAAATACAAATTTTGGTATAAAAACCGTGTCCTCTCATTCCAATATTCATAATTCAACTTAAGTGAATTTAAAAAGTAAATGACGTGTCGGAACACAAACATATAATCTACAAATTAAATATTTGCTTTTCTATGATGTAAATTATACATCCATTTACTCTACGTTTGTATTAACAGTATTACTAAATCATGAGACATAGCTGAGAATGAATCATTCAATAATATAGTAATTCTATAATAATATAATAAAAAATCATTCAATTCTTAAAAACAATTTAGGTCTAAATTTCTAAAACTTCAAGGTTTAGAGTATTCTAATTTTAAAAACATCATTTTAAATCGTGTAACTATTCTTCGCTACCAAACATCATATAGTTACATTACATCAATTGCATCATATTTTAACGCACTGAACTGCTCCCCTTTCTCATTGCTTTTCAACACACACGGTGCAGTCTGACGAAATATTAATATATGTGTTGCCAAAAAGAAAAAAAAAACTGTTTCCTCTCGATTAGTTCTCCCCTTTAAGTACCAGAGTTCTTCCTCATTGTTTCAATCGAAGCTCCGGATGTTAGCTGAAATTTAATCCATACTATCGAATTCCTGTCTTGGGATACGTGATCACAATGCGACATTTTTCACATTCCTAACGTCCGTCTTGTTAAAGCGAGACGGGTAATTTATAGGAGATGCTCTGAAGGAAGTCTTTTCTCTAGTATAATAGCTCTATGGAGTAGCTTGGCAAATTGATTTATGAGCAGGACTTTACAATTAAATCTTTAGACAGAGAACTTACGACAGGGTGTTATTGGACTTGAGCGTAGCTAGTAGTGAAGAATTGAATCAGACATGCTTAAATTTATAATAAAGAGATCCCATAAAACCAATAGTAAAAGATTGTCTGGAAAACTGCTACTTATTATACTATGTATAGAGTCTGTAAAATTTTGAATCAAGTGTAACTTGTGCCTTTTTGATAAGGAAACAACTAAAAATACTTCGAACAAAATTTGTTTTATTGGCTTTTTAAAACGTCAATAAACTGTAAACAACTCCAACAATTGCAATGATTTTTTTGAGAAATTTGGGAATTTTCAAAGAGTGAGAAATAAACTATTTTTTTTTTCGTTGTAAACCGTGATGCTGCTGGTTCAACTTTGAAAATCCTGTATCAGATTACTCCTTTCAATGATCTGATTCCACCTACTCTGTACATTAAAATAATTTTTTAATGTACCTACTCTGTGCATATTAACGCTGTAATTAACATAAATTTACGTTCAGAACTTTTTGTGTAGATTAATTAAAACCTGTAATTACACTATTTATCCGATAGTTGTGTTCAAAAGGAATGTCGTTGTTACAGAAAACTTAAGAAAACACATTTTTTGTTTTAAAAAATGCCAAATATTTCTAGTAATTGATGTGCTGTTTCTTTCCTACTATTTATATGCTTGATACTAGATCCACCTTCAATATCAAATGCAATTTTTAATAACATAAAATGTACAAAAACACTTAATACTATTTTATTAACAAAATATACTTTTCTCTTCAAAAAAATCTTCAGTATTAATAATTTAAAAGTCGGTTAAATTAAAGTGAATCATTATATTTCCGCCTGGATGAAACAAATTGTTTGCATTTTCGATGACTTTATAATATTCTACTATTCTTTCCTTTTGTTAACCTTTGTTTAATCCTCCCTATTTCAATTCCAAAACTTCTTGAGAACTGAAGTGTTATTCATATAAAACAAGAAATATATGTGATATCAGAATAAAATAATCGGATACTGAATTTTAAGTAGGAGAGAAAACCCGAGGATTTCTCTGGTATTTATCAGGAAATATTAATACTTCGAATAAATTTCTATAAGCCATAAAACGCTTTAAAGCAGAATATGCATTTTACATTTCTCAAAATAGCTTATCTTTACACAAATAATGCTTATTTATATTTCATAGAACGAAGTAAATATTTTCAACTTCACCTTCAATCGTAAAATAAGAAACTTAATCCACTTTACAAGGATAAAAACATGACTCTCTTCGTAGAACTGTCGACAGTTAGGTGTAAAAGATATTTTGCATTTGAACTTTAGAGTATTACACTTTTCCGACCAGTTTAATTCCTTATACATTTTGAAATTTTATAACCCTTGGGAAAGATATTTCATTATTTTAAGAAAGAAGAGAAAAAAAATCACTTTGCAAATAAGCTTTCTGCAAGAAAAGCTTTTTACTAAGGTTTTGAAATTAAATTTTACACAGTCTGCCTCTCCAGGCTCTCTCTGAGGAAATCAAAATAGAGTAGGTTTCTTACCTCCATATTTTCTAAAAATTTCTGGGTTATTTGTGGGTATACGAAAATAAATTGGAATAGGTAATGGTGAGAGTATTTCTAATTTCTTTATTTTACGGGGTTACCACGAGAAAACTGTTTTTGAAGTTTAAGACTCCATTATGTAATTGTGGAAAGTTAGGGGATTATCTATTTGAATTCAAATGTACTTTTAACATTAGATTGATTTATTCAGTTACAGATATATCTGATATTTTTTAAATACCAAAGAGCTTAAGTTAAAGATAGAGATTTCACTGAGTAAGTAATATCATACCTAAATGATAATCTAAATATTAGAACCACTTTACTGTGTAACAGAGCAAAATACTACCCGCCAACCCGCTTATTTTATTTTATTTTTGGTTGTAAAATAAGTTTGTCATTCCATATATTGTTTTGTACTATACTTTCTTCTTTGATTTTGTTTCACTCTGTTTTTCATTCCATGTACTTTTTACTTAGAATTCCGTGAACCCATGGAAGAGCTTCTAGCTCCTTTGGGATTTAATAACAATTCAATGTTTTTTCCCCTTTTGCTTTTTGTGTTTTTTCCCTGTTTCCCCTACTACTATATAATAATAAGACACAATTGTATTTTAGAAAATCTAGAAAAGATTATATTAGATTATAAGGATTTTAAAAATGCATTGCTTTAAAACTGCAAAAATCCAAAATATATATATTTCAATAAAAATAATCTCAAACAAACTTAATTGCAAGTATTCGTTTCCTAAATTTGCAGAGTCATATAAAGCCAATTTTTAGATAAAAAATTCTGGTTTTTATTTTTTTAAATTCTGTATAGATCAGTATGATTGGCAAGCACCACTAAGCAAAATCTGTGTATTAAAGGTACACTTTTAATTTCATAAAACACATCTGACGAAAAACAACTACGATAAAAAAAAATTCATCAAGACCTAAATTTATGAACTGCATCTCCAAAAGATTCTTCAAAAATAACTCTCCGCCATTTTTTGGCACGAATTTCTAAACTCTCATCATAAGCATAATCCTCTTCCTTCTTCATTAATGACATCAAAGGGAAGTAAAAAGCACAAGCCAAGGTTTTGTTACCAGATTAACTTCCCCGGTTTGTTAAAAAGTGAAACACTTTCTAAAAGAGCTCCGTCAAGAAGTTTATCGTTAAGGTTTTTTTTCCTTACTCCGGTCACTTTGACGGTGTTCAGAATAATGAGATTAAGGATATTTCTGATCTCAGTGTAATGCAATTACTCTTCAGATTCGAACCTGCCAATTTTAGTAGGCGGAAATTAATTTCTGGGGTGCTTTCGTTTTGCCAATTTCGCTGTTCTTCTTTTTTTAATTGGATTAAGACGTGTTTGTTTGGGTAATGAACGAGTTTTGAATGGAATGTGTTTTTTGTACGGAGGTATAATTGCGTGTGTATTTCTCGTGAACATTTGAAACAATTTGAAAATGAAACTAATGAGGAATTTGATGTTTTCTTGTTAAACTGAAATTAAATAATAATCCTTTTAATTCTACAGTTCCAAATGAAACAGAATATAAATATATCTGGTTTCTGGATAATCATGCAAAGAGTAGCGCCAAAAAATTCGCGAAGAATGGTTGCACCCGGTTGCAATATAGCAACAAATATCTCAATGTTTTTCATGTGATACATTTTTAATGTTTTGTAATACTTTTAGCTAAAGATAAGCCTATTAAGTAAAAATGACAAATCTATTAGTTTGATATTGATGAGTTGTAATTTAAATTTTGGAAAAAATAATTATGTGATAACATTAAAAGTATCATACAGGTTTTTCTGCCAGGACACTGTATTAGTATTTTAAAAGTAAATACAATTTTAGTGAAAATAAAAGGCGTGTATTCAACCACAGGATTACTTTTGGATAGACCCAAAACTGGCAAATTCTATACTAAAATGATAGACACACATTCTGAAAACAATTTTCAAACCACTTTTGATCTTTGGACTTTCGTGAAGAGTCTGTTTTTGGGAATTTGAATTTTGTGTAGGGTCCTTATAAACGGACACAATTTCTTTCTAAATGAACCCCTGACATTGAAATTGTCTGTAAATCGAAAAATTAAGAATCCCCTTACCTTTTAAATATGTTCGGTGTTTTCTTTTGTACTTTAAAATAAAACTAGATTGATTGTTAATTTTTCAAATTTTTAAAAACTACTTAAGGAATTTCAGGAAACTCTTCTTTGGTATTTAAAAGTAATTCAGAAAGATTCACATTAAAGTATTATTTTGCAATCTTTTGCGCTTGAATAAAGAAATATCCCATCAATGAGCGTTGCAGGATTCCTTTGAAAAACTTTTAGAAATTAAAAAAAATGTCGCAAATAAATTTTGATTTTAAATTAAGAGACCAACCTCATAGTTTACAAAAAATACTTCCATCTATGATTTTCAAGAGTAGGGAGTTTTGTAGGCTTTAATTATAGATAATTAATTTAACCAGCTTTCATAGAATATAATTATGTAAATACTATTGAAAGGGATAAAACAATTTTTTCAAACGGGGTTTCCTTAATTTTCGGTACTTAAAGTATAGAAACAAATGAAATAATTCAAAAAAATTTATTTGATAATTGCAAACACAAATAATGGTAATACAAAGAAAATCATAAATATTTTCAATTCCTCAACTCTTTTCAATTATTTACCCATACAACTGAAAAGTCGACGAATAAAACATCAGTTTCCTACCACTTACATTTCAAAATAACACCTCAACCATTTCCCATAATACACAGATGTTTGCTTCGAGCGCGAAAAAAGAATCAACTTATTCCTCCAAGTTTCGGGGTAAAAAGATTCCTAAAGTCTCCCATTCCGACCTCCTGTTCCAAAGCAGCAAGAAACCAAAGATATTGCCAGTCGCTTTATATTTCTGTTTCGCAGGAATAAAAATTGTGCCCCGGCACATGTTCCCCGTTTTCTAATTTACATACATATTGTAAAAACTTTGTCCTGATGCTGAAAGTGAAGCGAATTCACGTGGAGAAACAATAAAAACGCAATTGGCCATTGGGCATTTCGGTTGAAGTTTTTAAGGAAGGGAAAGCGGATTTTTGTTTTGCCGTAAAACGCGAAAATGAAATGGTTTTCATGACCTGCATTAGCTTCCTGTTTCATTTATTGAAGCGAAAGTTTTTTTTTTTTTTATTTTCAGAAATTCTTTAACGACGTCTTTCAAGGGTTTTAGCTTTCCCCGTGGGATCTCCCTCCCCACATCTCTATCAAAACTACTTATGACGTGTGATATTTCATGTTTCACAATTTTTGTTTACTTAAGTTTGCTCTTTGAGACCAAAATTTACCGTTTAAAACTGTACCGTATTGCACCTTCAACATGAATTGTTTACATTACTAATATTATCTTTCAATTAGAAGTGAGAGTAGAACAGCAATATTGAAAGAATTAGTCTTATTAGATAACCTTGTATAAATTTCGAACACTTTTTATCCTGACCTGAAAGAACCAAATCCACAAAACCTAATTTCTTCTAGTATAGACATCAAAACTCAGGAGAAAGAGTTGCAGTCTAAGTTTGTTGTATGGATGGGTAATTAAAAAACAACATTTTACTTTTGTAATAACTACATTTACTAATAATGTTGAGTTTGTGTTTTCCATATAGAGGAATTTATTCCAGACGTGCATAGACACTTTTTTTAGCACCTTCCAATTGATTAAGACAACGCAAAATTTTACTGTGCTAGTAAAAATATTTTCTTTTACAAATATGAGATGAAATTACTACCCGTCTTTTATTAGATTGCGTGAGTTGTGAAATAAAGAGGTATATTTGACTTTTGAGAACTGTTTGCTAATATTTCCTTGCATCACTATTTGGAATTCGTTACACTATTTGTTCTTAATATATCCATATATTTCAGTTGGAATGCATCTAAAATCAATAAGCAATAATTTAACATTTAAAAAGATTTTAAGGTATAACTTACCTTACTTTAAATTACGTGGAAAATTTTAAGTTCCCAAATTTGATTAATCAGTTTTATTTATTTTCCAACTAATGCAATAATTTTTAATAAAGAATATTACATAATAGCATAACCTACTTAACCACATTCACTTCTTTTAGTTTTTCCAATCGGTTTAAACCTTTCTTGAAATTAAAAATATATGATCCTTGCATTTAGTTTTTCTTTCCTAAACAAGGATTTTAAACTTAAGTTTCAGATAGAAGTTACCCAACTTGATAATTTGCCATCGATGATCTTACGACCGTATTCACCGCTAACCTTAACCGGCGGTTACCCGGCAATCAAACTTCTGATAGGCACATAAAGATGGAAGACTAATTTTCAGCCAATCGGAGGTTTGACTGGCGGTTAACCGCTGGTTAAGGTTAAGATGTGATAAGATACGGGCGGTAATTGAAACAATCTTAACCTATGTTACAACGTCCAGCAGTCTCTAACTCCAATGACAACTGAAACGAACCAATGGTGGAACAGAATGGACACTGAAGGCTCTCTGTAGACATTAAGTGCTTTCTGGATCCCATTGATTTCTCTGCGGACAGTCTTAAACCCATTCACGTAACGGCAACTAAGCAATCGTCGCATTGGATATGCAAACTCACCTGGCAGCCGAATTCAATCACTTGATAACGTGCAATCGCGGGCCTAAGTGTGCGTGAATCTATTCCTGTGATGGTGGTCTGCAGAGTCTACATATATTGAGCCGTTCTGGATGACAATGGCTTAAGTGCAAAAATTTGATATACATGTGAGTTAGTTTTTGGTAATATATTTTATGTGGTTGCTGTCTGTAGTGGTCGTACGTTAAATAAGAGTGATGGACCTGTTAGAGAAGATCTGAAAATGTCTTCTCCATACTGTTGATTTCATTGTGAAATAATGTCATAATGTTTCGTATTTTCTCTAGTAGCACTGTTCATACCAAATACGACACGTTTACGTAACTGCTACCAGAATTAAACGAAATTTTGCTAAACATGACGAAAATTGAACGAATCTTAAACGTTTGTGCTGCTTTGAGTTACTCTCAAAACTCAGTTCGGTGCACTTACACCGTTGTCATTCTGAAGAACGTCGGTTTGGAATCGAAAGGGTTGCCGTTTGTGCATAAATACATCTTCAAGGAAATTAATATTTATTTTGAGGCATCATTTACTAGTTTGAACCTGTTGTATGCTGTAGTTTTCGTGACTGGGAAAATGCTATGTATGTAATTCAATGGAATATGGGTACTGTTTGTAGGAGGGAAAGGATTCAAATTGCTTGAATGAAATAGTCAATTTTCTTGCACGAGTATTTATTTTTGTGTTTATCTCTCTATTTTTTTTTTTAATTTTTTGGTCAAGGTTATCCAGTAAACGGATGATTTTAATTACCGGTCCAAATAATACAGTTTTGGTATCGAAATTTCCTTTTCTTTTGCGGATTCCAAGTAGTATACGAAAAAGTCTTACAATTTTTTCTTTTTTTTTTCAAACTTCTTCGTTGCTTTGGGATACCATTTGGGTTAGCATTGAATATTTTTTTAGTCTTACGGCCATCGTCCATCCTAATACCGTATTCCCTTCTCACCATTTATAGAAATTTATGATTTTGGAATTACTTCCCTACCTAATTTATAAAGTTCTTAATTACATCTTCTTTGCATATTTCCACTCCTCCAAAATTTCTTCTTAAAATCTTTCTCAATAACTTAAACATTTAACTTGCTTACCATACTGAGATTAGTCAACTTCTCATACGTAGTCAATTAAGTAGTAGTACCTACACATGAGAAACTAAGCATATTCTCTACAAATATTCCCCGTTCCCTCATTCCAATCGCCCAATTCGACAACTATAATTACTACACCCACCCTGTCTCTGTCAGTCAGTTCCATCCCTTACTGATCGCATTTTGTAACCATAGCAGGAGACTCGAACCGCAAACTGGACATTCCCCGCCAACACTCCGACACCTTCCATAATAATCACCCTAATAATCCACTGTCGGAATCGGACCGAATTTTCGCTTCTCGGTATAGGATGAATATTTGATGAACGCACGGATCAATCTTCGGAGGATGACCACCACGATAAGCTTCGATATTCATTCAGGAAACAAAGTCCCCCCCTACTCGATATGGTGGTTCCATTAGTAGGAAACTGATAAGTGATCCCCCAAATGCACGCTTACTTGTAATTGATATTGTTCGCGGCGGTGACTCGAATGACAATCTGTCAAGTGTAATCGCCACCGTCGTTTGTGTTATTTGTGGTGAATGTGTGCAGTAATTAAGCCCGTACCTTGGGGGATTTGTAATTGTGTTATCCTCTGTTGTGGGTTGTTAACGGTGGACTTTAATCTTTTAATTTGAATGCTGCAAGCGTAAGTTTTATCGTATGCTGAAACCTTTAATTAGGCTAGGGATAATCGATTTGAAACGGGGAGAAGATTTAAAATTTGGATTAAAGGGAAATTTTGGAACTTCTTCAAAAAGTTTTATTTTTCTGTTTTTTTTTTTTTTTTTTCATTTTTTGAAAGCAAACTTCCGTGTTTCACCATGATAATTTTAATTCGACATCAAGAAAGTTAGGTCTTTGTAGATGAAAAATATCAGAAAATAGTGGAAAACCATAAATAAAAATATATTCATATACATATTACGTTATTCGTATCTCCGAATATGGTTTTTAGTAAGTAAAGTAATTTTTGAAATCAAACTTACATATTTTACCATGATAATTTTAATTTGACATCAAGAAAAATAATTATTTTTAAATGAAAAATATCAGAAAATAGTAGCGCATAAATAAAAATATATTCATTTTACCTGTCCGGTTATTCGTATACCCCGAATATGTTGTTAGTTACTTTAAACATTGTTTTGTTATTTTAGATTGTCTAATGATTGTTTATATGTATGTGGGATTTAAGACAACAAGGGAAGAAATATACCCCTAGAGACAACCAGAGTCCCACATGTATATCCTATTTTCTTATGCTTTGAATTTGTGATAGCAATTTACAGGTTTTTATATTAAATTTAAGTTTTAAAATAGTAATACAACGTTTATAAATTTAATAAGTTTACATCGTACATTAAAAACTAAAACACATATTACAGTTTCAATATTCATGGAAAACATCAATAACATCTATTACTCACGATAGGGTATATCGAATTATCAATACATAGAAACCCGACATAAAATGTAAATCTCAGAAATGTGATATTTCCTAAAAGCTTTCCAATTCATACTCTAGAAAATTCCCATATCTCTATATCCAACTCTATCAGCAGCCTTTCTGCATTTTTTGATAAAAGTAAAATAAAGTATATGCTATCCCACCTGTTTACAATACACATCCCGATGTCGAAGAATGGAATATTCGTTTCCAGCATTTTTGCCAATCCCCCCAAAAAGGCGAACTATACGTTTTCGAGAATTTCTTTTAACTGTAACTCAATACGTTCTCAGAGGAAAACATTTTACTTTGAAAAATTCCTTTTCCATCCAATTTTTAATCTTTTTTTTTCGTACTCCCCCTTTTTCAACTAAGTAATATCTTTCGTAAGAATCCAGTTACATTTTTCTGAGTATCTTTAATCGTTTTTTACCTACCTACTGAATCTGAGACCTCACTTTAAACTTGTTTTGAGGTGCGTAATACGATTATTCTATATGAAAGGCGAAATTTTATTCAGTATTCGGATATAATATGCACCAGACGGGAATAGTGTTAAATTTCTTTTGAGTATAACCGAGTGAAAAATTGTAAAAAAAGGAAATTCGTTATGATTTTAGAGATACAAAACTATCGTACGAATCGGATAATTTGAACTTCCCACTGAAAGTTTGAATCATCCAAAACTTCCTATTAAAAACTTTTATCATTTAATTTTAATTTCAGAACACTGAAGGCTTGTAGTGATTTTTTCTACCTGAAAAAGATAGCAGCATTCTAATCAATCGTTAAATTTTTAAACTAAACGTTAGTTAACTCGGATCGAAAGAGCAAAAAGTCGTTATATCAAAAAACTCGATCTAAATAAGATGAGCTTCGAAATTTCCACACTTTTTTAACATTAATTTGATAGGAAGTTTAAGGTACCAAAGATAAACATTTGAGTTATCCTCTCGATTTAAAATAAAAATCTAGTTGTCTTATATTATAAACTGTATCAGAATTTTCAGTATGCTGCAACTAAGGAAGAAATTGTTTTACCCAGCATTTCAATTCGGTTACGTTAGTACGAGGTCATACAAAGTCGCAGGTCCTTTGGACATTTAGAAAGAGCTTAACAAATTCTAAAAATATTTTACTCCAATCTTACCTCTTATACTCTTATAAGCTTTCTTTAATTAAGGCGCTGTAATTAAATTGGCTTCACACTATGTCAATGTCCTTGGGGAAGAAAAAATGGGATTTAGCAATGAGTTTATCCTAAGTGGCGAAGGAGGCTGAAACCTAATTTGTCAAGTTTCTATTGAGTGTTCCGCAAGTCATTGCTCTCAGAACTAACTTAAAGAAGAAGAACTTTTAATTCCAATTGTTTTGAATCAAATTCTATGTAACCTCCTCGAAACGAAAATATCTTAAGGAGTGAAAAGATAGTATATTTTGGAACATTTCTTACTATTATGTTTAAGGAGTGAGTTTGAGTGAGCAGTTTTGTGTGAATTATTTTTTGTAGCTTGTATGAATAGAATTTTTTTCTTAAGAGCGGTTTGTATTTAGTTTTTGTATATATGTGGATAGTTACCTTAATTGGTAAATAAGTCACCACTAAAAATTAATATTAACAGACTTCCAAACACAAACAAGTTATTTCCACTTACGTATCACCAAGCTTATTATAAGTAACTTTGGATTAAGTAACTTTGAACATAATTCCAAGGGAGGATAACCCAACGTGTAAATAAAACTTAACTATCGAGGCGTCTAGACATCTTGTTACAAAACACTAAGTGGATAAACACAAAGGGCGCAGAAAACTGTGGGGACTTTCCGAACTGAATATCCTTTAAGGTTACTTTGTTTCCCTTTATTTGATCATTGTGGTCTATTAAAATAATAAACTCGTATGATGACGAATGAAGATACAAAACCCCTTTAAGCTCTATTTTATATCTATTTAAGTCTATTTTAGTGTAAAGCTCGTTTATAAATTTAATTTGGTACTTAAATTGTGCGTAAAATTGTGTTTTATTTCGGAATTAGCTAATAAAACAAGACAAATAAATATGTGCTAAATATAAATGCATCCTTATAAAGGTAATATAAATAAAGATAATTTTGAGCTCTACATATGTTGCTAATGTAACTTAATAAGTTATCTATAAAAGAAATGGATGACTGATATTATAATTTTTAATATTTTATTACTTAAAATTATTTTTATATTATTATTTTTCAGTAAGGACTGGTACTTCAATATTAATGCTATAAAATTTAAAACTTTATAAAGATTTCATTTATTTTTAAGCAAAATGAGTGAGATCTAATACAACTTTCAATGTAATATATGCGTTTGGAACATTAATATACATCATAAGTAAAAATATGCGTTTGGATAATTTTCAACTCAAATAAAAAGTTCTTTCTAAATCTTTTTAATACTTTCAGTCAACATATTTAAATAATTATAAGAATTGAAGAAGCCCTTTTAAAATTATTTATCAAATATCAGTGTTTTTAAATATTCATTATAGGTTTCCTAATGTTTACTGCATATGATAATTTATTATGGTAAGTTTTTTTTAACGTTTTTCGTTTAGAGGGTTCAAGATAACTATTTGCTTTGAAAAATAGCATTAACCTAGCAATTTAATAATGGACATTAATTTAATATATCATTTACCGTTTACTATGAACCAATATTTAACGTAATGTCCCACTAAATTGATTGAAGCTTCCACGTTCCCCCATCTATATGCACATAATATGTATACGACAACCGACCTATAATTATAATATATGATATTGATCTTCAATCTGGATTAACCTGATATTAATTGAGTAAGTTTATGTATTGGGATATAAAGTATGCAAAGTTTTTAAATGGTAAACTGGTTAAAGTCAAAATTTAACTCAGGACATTTCAACTAAATAAATAAATACGAAAAAATGTGTAACTAAAACACAGTGATTGACACATAAAAGTGGTAATTTATGTTTTGTTGAATACACAAATTTGCAATGATTCTCCAGAAAGACACTATTGTTCTCCAGAATAAAATATTACATTGTTTTACAATAAAGTGATGTAATATGTAAATAATGGAACTAGCAATAAAGTTTTCAACTAATTTTACATTTTGTTTCATAATAGTTAAAGTGACATTATCTCTGAAAATTTTAAACTTGGAACGTTTGTGATTTAGGGTCTTATAGTAAAGCGAGCATAATAAAGTAAGTTTAAAAAACTATTATAAATCCGTTATTTTATTTATTGTGCATTGTTTAAATAAGTTTTAAAGTTTAAGTTTAATAAGTTTTAGGTTAATCCACCCATGAAACGATGCGCGTTTCCTAAAGAGTGAAGTTTAAACCGTAAAAATCTAAATATAAAAAACACGAAAATTCCTAAATCGTAAAATAACTTCAAAACATTCCAAAACCTTGCTCTTTGAACTCCGAACAGAATTTTAATTCCAACAGTTTATTCCCATCCGAATAGAAGCCTCCCAATTTCACAATAAAAACCACTTTGCTCTCCACGAACTTCTTCACCCTTGCTCCAATCCGAACAAAACATCCCCCCCCCTTTTCCCAGTGAATCACAAATGCTTTCGAATAAAATCGATTATTCTTTTGGAGCCGAATCGATGTAGTTCCCTTTTGAGTTCGAAAAAGGCCCACTTCAACCACTTTAATAGCCTGAGGGGTGCCTAGATGAATTTAAATGCCAGGAAGAGCCTCTTGACTGAATAAAATGATAGATATTCTGAATGCCGTGTCCTGCAACTTGTCTAAACCCCTGTTCACCGGTTATGTCCCCTGAATAATTTACGCCGGGCTTAATGAATTAGCGGGTACCATCTGGTGTTAACATGGATATGTATAATAGTCCCTGTCTTATGAATGGTTTTAATTGCGCCAATTATATGGGTTCCTGTTTGAAGTGTTATAATTCAATTAATAACAATTCCAAATGTTTTAACAGGTGAATGAAAACGCAAAGAAATAGGGGATGAAGTTTTTGGAGCAAAACAAATAGATTAGAAAGTATTTTACAATCCTTATTCTTAAAACATAATGAATACTTCACATTCATATTACCTAAGGTACAAGGACACATAGGTATTAAGCATTTTAATAAAATTAAAACTGTAATAAAAATTATATTAAGCTAACATGTTCAAATTGAATAACTAGAAATTTTTATTATTTAGTTAACGAAAAAAGTCAATAAAAATTTGGGACAGTCAGGACGGAATGAATTAAAACTGTTTACATAATGCTTCATTAAAGCTTTATGATAAGGTTTCAACGTTTCGTAAATATTGTCTCTTACCTATTTTTTCTGGTAATAAATAATTTAGTTACCATTAGAGCATTTTAACTAGTTTTTCTTAAATCAAATATAATAAATACGACCTTATTATTCAATATTCTGATATGAAAATTAAAATATTCGTCTCTTGCAAATTCGAACTAGAGATGTTTTTAAAACCTTTTACCAAAGTGATGAGTGTAATTTTATAAAAAAAAAAGGGATAGTGTGATTATCTAAAATAAAATTTCAGACATACACAGCTTTTATAAGTAACTTTTTAAATAATAAAAAACTAAATTTAATAGGTATAACACACTCCAAAAATGTTTAGTTATGCATTGAAATAATTCATAAAGTTTGTGAATCAATTTATTAAATTTGTGGATTCAGAGATACTAGAACGTATTTCTCCTCCCTTAAAAAGTAACACAATGATGTAATGAGTAAGGATGGAGTTCAAACAAATGCCACATTTGAGCTTTGGGGCCATATCCAAGCAAATACTAACTTCACGGGTCTCCTGAGAAATAATTACAAGCAAATCTAAATGATATGCCATAATGATTACTATCTGCTTTGAAGCTTTAGTTCAATTAATGATAAAGTAAATAGAAATTAGGGATTCTAATAAATGTGAATAATATTTACTTTTAATTAGAGTATGATATTAATTATTAATTGGTAAAACAAACACAGTCACATCAGTTTCGAAACAAAGGAACGTTATACTTCCTATTTCTAGATTATTATTTTGCAGTGAAATTCGTGAAAGTTTAATTCTTTTCAGATGAAGTTTAACTCTAATAATAATTTCAAGGGTCGATATTCAATAAGTGCCTTATCCATGGTGTATTGTTAGTTTTTATTCTGAACAAAATTAAATTGCATTTTAATTGTCTTATCAACTTACAAAAATGTTTCTAACTTGTTTAAAAACAATTGTAGTTTTGAAAAGAAAAGAGCTTAAAAGTCTTTCACTAATAATATTTTTCTTACCTCAAATATTTACTGATGTATACAAATAGTACTCGAGGTTTAACATATTTAATTAAATTATGCTATTTTATAAATAGCTACTTATAAATTTTGAAGCACTATACTAAATTTTAATTTGGGAAAACGTTCTAAAATTAATGGAAATTCATTTACTGAGAGTGCAGGATCATGTATGAATGATAAAGAGTAATTTTCTGATTTTTACTCCTACGAACAATATTTCATCTTTTATCTTCTCACTTACCCAAATACATATCCGAACATTAGATATCAGATAAGGTTAATAACCTTTTCATACACACATATCTCTAAATCTCAATACTTGCTCATTAAATTTCAAACAACCGGTAGCTTCGTTTCGTTGAGAGTACGGAGACCCACTAAAATAAATTCAACATTTAAGAGAAGTATGAAATTCAAACTGCTTGGATATGTACGTTTATAACCTAGGAAAGATATTTTGTTCCACAACTTGTGGATAGAGCCGACGTGTAAAAATTGTCCATGACAAGACTTGAGGTATTTTGTGGCCTAGTCATAAAAGGTCTCACACATCTTACTAAGCCCTGTTGTTTATTTCCATTATTTTATGGCGATATCCTTTGGGCATTTTACTAGGGACTCGTAAACATTTATCAATATCGAAAACTGCATTGTAGGATATGAAACAAGCTTGTAGCTGAAGATATCAAAAGTGTAAGCTCTCTGAAAGGGGATTTTATCGTTAATACTTTCTTTTTATTCTAAATAACAGATGTGGAGTCGCTTTAACTGTTAAAGAAGCAAGTAAAATATTTCCAAATTGGGAAATGTAATATCTGCTACTTATGTTTATGGCGTTTAATGGTTTTTGAATTTATTTTGAAACAATCGTTGTTAAAAAATTTTATAAACTTAAGAGCTGCCTTTTAGAATATGCTGGTTGTACTTATTGTTTGATTCTTCTAAAATTAAATAGTGACAATAATGTTTTCTCACTACTCTAAATTGTAAAGATGATAAATTTTGCTGTATATTATTTATATAGAACTCATTGCTTACACAATAATAATTTTTGTAATTATGTATGTTAAGGAACAATAATTATTGTAAAAGTTAAGATCATTAAATCTCTATATACCGATATCTTATAGGAGTTTGGGAATTTAAATTCGTATAAAACTTTTTGTTACTGATTTATTTTCCAATCAAACACTTTATTTCAAGTTTTGCGTTTTCATTGATTTTAATTTTATAAGTATTCAATTTATCTCCTTTTTCAAATTATCCACTAAAGTCTGTCTGTCCTCGCTTGGCACAAGTGGCAAACCTAAAATCCGTACCCACAGCAGAAAAAACAGTGGCGAAAAAGCCATAAAGATGGTTATCTCACTTCTATTAGATACCCGATACCCTGCACTCGCCACTGCTTTTCCTGCCGTGGGTAGTGATTTTAGGTTTGCCACACGTGCCAAGCGAGGACAGACAGACTTTAATAAGTAACCTCTTTTACAATATTAGTATTTTTTAGTGTCTATTACATTACAGGTCAAGTTTTACTGACTTCTTAAAAATTCATCCGAGTATGTTTATTTCACCTATTACAGAAACTTGCTCATTTAACCAATTCTTGCTTTATCTTTATTTTGTATTCCAAAAAGTAAATTACACTTTTTTTTACCTTAATTTGTTGGGGAACAATACTAAAAACCCTTCAAAGAACGGACATGTAGCACAGTTTCAGTATGAACCCTCTTTGAATACCTAACACGTACGATATTTCCTAGATTTCCTGAAAGATAAAAAAAATTGTCACCCGAATCTCACCCAATTGATTACCTCTCCTCTAATTGAGGATATAAAAAGGAGACGGGAGCAAAATAGTAAAAAAAAAAAGATTGAAACTTCCTTTCAGGAGACACAAATGTCAGACTAAGATAAAAAAAACTCTTCCTTCCCGTATTCGTAAGGGGTCCTGGAGATTTTACGAATGTAGTAAAAAATTTAAATCTCTTTGATTGTTCCGAAAGTAAAGTTTTTATCGGGGGCTGAGAAAGTTTTGAGGAGAAAATTTAAAGGAAATAAACTTGGGACAAAGCTGGTAATTACGACTTTGTTTTCACCGGTCGCATTATCGGAAAATTACAAAAACTCTTCACCCCTTTTTACTCCTATTCAAAAGAAGCCTTTAACGACGTTTTTACTTCTGTGGTAATTAAAGACGGAAAGTTGAGAACCCTGATGCTTTATTTGATTGGGGATCCGCTTCTCAAAAATGTAGTTTGGTGAAAAGAAATGGATTTTGGAAAGGAAGGTGAAAGGAAGGTTTTTGCTTCTATACCTCGTTTTGTCGGTTAGTTTTCACCTTCTGTATTCAAAAAGGAATTTGCTTTTGTTTTGCAGGGGAAACTATCGCACCAATTTCGTAATGTAATACTTATTTTAATTTTTCATATAAATATCCTTTAGTATAAGCACCATTAAAATTTGTGTGTTCCTCCCTCTAATTTAAGCAATTTTTTTTGTTTATTAAAAAGTTTTAAAAGTTTAAACGCGGTTTGTCAAATAACTAAGGCATGTTCAAGTTCATTTAAATTATGCGGTTCTTTTTTAATGATAGAATGTTCATGTTTTCAGTGTCAGTACGTGTCAAGTTTATTTTTTTTAATCATATCAGTTAGTCAATATTTGTTTATTCTCATTTTATGAAATTTTCATTTAGTTTAACATTTTATTTTATAAACTTCATTTATTCAGTTAAACTATTTTCAACTTTTATAACGTATCAATTTTGATATTAAAAAATCAGTATACGACCTGAAATAGCGATGTATAACGCACGACATAAATTTTTGCGACAATATTCTCAGTTTTCGCTACAATGTCTCATACCCGTATAAAAAAAAAAAAACTTACGTAAATTTCCCTATTATTCTGCCAGCTGGGCATAAAGATTGTTGATCATGTCAGAATAAATGGTATTTTGCTCATTGTTTGATTTAAATACGGTCATATATAAAAAGTTATTTATATATCTGTAGCACTACACTTGAAAATATATAACATCTTATATTAAATTATATCAGCGTTTTACAAGAACAAAAACTGACCACTCCAAAGAAAAAGAAACATCTATGAATATTCCTCTTTAATTTATTACATCCGATGCCAACAATCAAGCAACATTTCTTGAACTTCTCGTGTTACACAGGCAAACGCGTTAGCTTTGTTAACGAGGCAACTCAAGCGGAAGTCTTCATAGTCGGAAGGAAAAAGCACCATTCCAAATTCTCGTTGGATAAGAGAAAGAAAGCGATCCGTACTGAAGCATAAAATGATTGACAAAGGATCCCAAAATGTGTTTCTCGTCCGTGAAATGGAGGTTTTCTTTAAACAGAAAAGCGATAAGGGAAGGGATGATATATATTTCGGAATTTCTTCTCGTTACTCGGGATATCTGGGAGAGTTATGGAAATCGGATGAAGGATTCATGCACTACTCCTTTTCAGAGATAGAATTCGATAATCGGTTTTATAACAGTTGATAATAATCGAACTGGAGGAAGGATTTTGGTTTTCTTTAATATTGCTCTATAACATTGTTTTTAATAATATTTTTAGTTAAACTTAATGAATATTTTACGTAGTATAAATAAATCATACAATATTCAATCAAGGAAGTTAACAAGAATAATTTAATTATACTTTACTAGACAGCAACTTAAGTTGACCCTACGATGTCACTAATAAACAAAGTAGTTCCCCTCGCGGTGTCTGAATTTTGAGTGAAATAAAGAACTTCAATTCAAAAATATGATTATTTTGTTAAACTCATGTATCAATAGTGCTTTTCAATCACAATTTGCGTACCGAAACTCCTCCTATCAACACAACAGGCTTCGTGTTTACCGATTTTTCCTTCCGCATTTGTGACGTACTGGGTTCAAGAAACGTTGCAACCAAGTATAGACAGCAACTTTAGTTGACCATATGACGTCACTATCAAACAAAGTAGTTCCCATCGTGGTGTTTGAATGTTGAGTGAAACGAAGAACGTCAATTTAAAAATATTGTTTTGTTAAACCCGTTTATATGTAATGTCTTTTTTATCACGATTTGAGTACCGAAACTCCTTCTAGCAACCGAACAAGCTCTGTATACCCATTTTCTCCTTCCGCATAGTGACGTACAAGCAGAAACAACAAAAGGATAACTTCAATGATTTAACATAATCTGATACCTTATTAATGCAGTTCTTTATTTCACAAATTAGTCATTTTTTTCTTAATTTTTCAACTTGTTTTATGTCCAAATATTAAGCTTGTTTAAAGAACCTACATTCACATTTAAAAACTATTTTTTACCACTGTAATTTTTTAAATGCATCATTTACATATTAAAAAATAAAGAACTCGAAATTTCATGGGCAAGTTTTATAAGTAAAAGCTCGGATTTAAGGTAATTCTTTTATCAGAAAAAAGGCCTATTGGTATTTAAATATCCTAGATTTAAGGATTAGGACTTTTTTTTTAGAAGAAAATCTCATTAAAAAGGAATCTGAATTACCTCGATGTCTCAGATTTTCAGATAAAAAGTTTCGTAACACTTCACTAAGAAAACAGGGTTTTCCCCCCAGAAAAACTACGGAGAATCTTAAGGATAACCTTTAATCTTTAAAACCCCTTTTTAAACCCCTTAATCTTTACCTGTTTTATTTAAGTAAAATGTGCATCAAAGTTTATCGAGAAATATTTTTATAAATGATCCTATGTACCACAAAATGTTTTTTTTTATTATTTTGCCTCTACTTTGGCTAATATTTTTTTTTCATATAATATTTATTGACTTTTATGGTTCTTAAAATTTTTCTTACGGTTGGTAGATTTTTTACACGAGTATTGATATGTGGCGTTGATCTCTGGATAAGTTTTTATAACTTGTATACTTTAAATAGAATTCCTGGCTTACAGGAATAAAAGTGCCGGTCACCAAGAGGGCAAATAATTTTTCTCTAAGCGAATTTCAAGATTTGTTTACAAACGTTTCTTTAAAAATCTGGAAAAAAAAAAATAATAATAATAATAATAATAATAATAATAATACAAAAAAACATACACTCTTTAAAAAAGAATAAATAAAAAAATATCTCTAAAAAGAATAAGAAAAGAAACTATTAGTTATTTTTGACTTGGACCCTTTAATTACTCATAAGCTACTTAATTTTTCATCTTTACTTGATATCAATATGTTTTAGAAATTTAAGCGTGTAACTTTATAGCCAATCAATTTATCCCTATAAATATCATTAATGAGTGATACACAAGTATCAAGCTCAAAAGTATCAACATCAAAATAAAATACCGAATGAGTCCTTTTTGTAATCCTCCTTATGAAACTTTGAAAACTTTTCAACCACTTTTAACATTTATACCCTTTTTAATATCGTGATATCAACATCGTATTTAACTTTGAACTACATAAAAGCGTTATCCAGTTTCTGTATCTACTACTTCCCATTCCAAACTCACTCGAGCTAAAGGAAATCTTTCACTGTTTAAATCTATTTTAAACATTTTTGCCAGATCATTGAATCCTAGCCCCTCTAAATCGATTCTTGTGTCTATATAATGTTTCAGGAATCGATTTCCGAGAAAAATAATATCCTTAACCTGAATTCTATACCATTTATATCGATTCAATTTATTTATTATCGATAATGGAAATTTCTCTTTAGAACTCTAGTAAATTACTTAACTAAATGATTATTTAGTGTTTTCAGATAAATAAAAGGGATACCAATTTGAGTTTCTGTTAAATGGGATCCAATAGTTTTCTTTTTCATATGCAAATATTTATGACATAAGGTATTACGTAATTACTCCACTTAGGATTTTTATTGAATCACTCATAATATATTTTACACGTTCCATTGAATAATATTCGTAGTAATAATTAACTTTCGAATTGGATAAATTTTTTAAGTTATTTTATTTAGTTTCGTACTAAAGTTTATTTAGTTTCCTATTTAAAAAGTACGAAACTTTCTAAAGTTTATTTAGTTTCGTTATAAAGTTTCGTACTTTTTAAAGAAGAATTCTTCCTTTTAATTCACAATGTATTTAACTATCCTCCTAGTTTTCTTTTTTTTAGTTCCATCTTTTTATTTTTAAAACTAATTTTATTAATTTTATAAATTACTCATAGCGAAGCAAAACTAAAATAAAAACATTAAAATTGTTATGCAAATTATAAAAGTAAAGTTTTTGAGGTATAAAAGTTTAATATTTTTAATCTTCTACAGTGATACATTTAGTTCCTTACAAACTTAAATACGCGTATAATGCACTAACAAAATATCTTAGAATGAAAAATATTAATTATATATTTCTTGCAAGTTTAATGATATTTCTTGGAAGCATGTGCTATGACATAAAATATTTTCAAGTTGTAGAGGGGGGAAAATTGCAAGAGTTTGTTTTATGCATTAAAAATTGATTGCAAACAAACCATATCGTTAAAACATTTTTTCCAAGAATATCTCCATCATTTCGGTCCTTTAATCATTTAAAGAAACGTCGATAAAATATACTTAATTCAAATATTTGAATTTTTATCTCGATAATTGGAATTTTTCGTACTGATTTGTAAACTCGAGTGCGTTGAACTTTAATGACGATCTTTTTACTTTTCGCGCACTCATTAAACTTCTGTTTATGACTCTTACAAAGATTAATTGATGACAGAAAGTTCATCGACATTATATTCAACATTATAAAAGGCACATCAAATAGTTAAGATATTTTTAAATCAGGTTATTTTTTAGGGTTTTAGTATTAATAAAAATTAAAATACTTTTTGTCGCTATGAAATGCAATTATATTTTCGTGAATGTGAGGTTTATAGGAACAGATTTTTTTAATGGGTGAGTCAATTTGATAAAGGAAAGACAAACATTTATAGCATCACTCATTAAAACTGCTTTCAAGGTCATTTCATTGCTATAAATTGCATTTTCCCAACTGCGTTTTTTTGTAATTCAGCAGTGGGGTGTTCAAATATTACGTAAGTACCTAAGGGGGAAGGGGATTTTCTATTTGCTTATTTTTCCTGACAAAGGGAGAGTATGAGTGATGCCTACGTACTAATATGTTACAAACAGTGCATTTTCGAAAATATCTTGTTTCACCAAAAATAAAGTTTACAAAAAAACTGAACTAGGAAAAAAATTTAAGCATTTTTCACAAGGAGAGTTTTAACGATAGGTTAAGTGTTTATGGGGAACAATAAATTTCAGAAATCTAAGAATTTCTTAAGATTTCGTACAAAAAAGAACAAAAGGAGATGTCGGGCAGATTTCTTACGTAATTATGAGAGGGGGTGTGCGGTTTGCTTATTTTTGCTGAGAAGGGGGGGAAAGGGGGTCAAAATTGACCAAAAACTTGCTTCATTTACTTAATCATACAAAATGAGTCATTAACTTAGTGCTTTATGATCCACTACATTTTTCTTTAAGAATGTTTAAGTTGCTAAATACATACTAGAAAATTATGACTGCTAATTCAATAGATTTTAATGCGCACACTCGAGTTACACTGTTTGCTATAAGTATAGAATAGCTTATTATTATCAATCGGATATTGTTATCATTATGATTTTGGCCAAAGTGATCACGTCGACTGTACTAAAAATTCCATTAAACAAATTTCTGAGTTTTGATATCCTGTACTGCTTTAATTTGAAAACTACTTTTTTAAAAGTCATAACGTCACTTCCCATTGAAACTCTTCGAACCAACTTGTTGAAAAATACCATAAAGTTTGGCATTCCACTCCATATAAGAAGATACGTCGAAATGTCACTTGTATTCTTGGCTTCTATCTCATTCTTCAAATTTATTGAATTCATATTTTTACTTCATAAAGTTCCTGCCGTTCCTGCCCTGCTGATATAGGAAAACACTCAACTTTTTAATCCTATACTCCAGAATCATCTAGTACATATCTACAACAAATACGAAAATACGGCGAATGTTTACAGAAACGCGAGAAAGTTTACAACGAAAAATAATCACTTGCTTATCATAAACAGACATTGTTGGATATCGCGCAACCTAGGAATTGGACACAGCAATTTATAAGCAGCACTCAAAAGTCGCATTAATTCCACGTTTCACTAGTCGACCTACTCATTTTTCTCATACTTCTTTGGCAACAACATTCATTCTACGAAGAAAAAAATATTCATCGACTTTTTGCAGCGAGAGCTTGAAATTGAAGTTTTCGCACATGCGTTTCTATTTATTCCGTTCCTACGCTGTGGAGAAGCCAGGAAGCCATTTCTTATTTCTCAGATTGCCTACCGGGCCCCAAATCATTCCTGACTGCTCTGAATATTTATTTGGAGATGGATGCTACGACATATGTTCTGGGATATTCAAGGTATTTCGGGGTAAATGGAATTCATGAGAGGTGGGACGGGCAACAGCACTAAGTAGTATGAGTCTTTTTGATTTGAACGAGAATGTATTGCATTATTTAGAGATTGATTCTTGGCATTATGTTTTAATATACATGGCCGTAACATTTAGTGAAGAGTTTAAGTATTTAGTATTATTATGTATACCTTGCTGTTTCGTTTTTACTATGATAAGATTCTAAATGAGTTCTACAGTAAGGTGTTCTACATCAGTAACTATTTATTTATTTTTATTTATTTATTCATTTACATTCATTTACTAAAAGTAAGAAACTAAGTAAAAATTTCTATTTTTACAGAAATGGGAAAATATTTTACTTATTAATCCATGAATTTTTTTCCTAAATATCCTACCCCGAAAATATGTTAAAAACGGTGTTCGATATTTTTCGGTTAATTGTAAAAAAAGAAACAACTTTTTGAGAAGAGAGAGTACTTTAGAATTCAATTTAGGTCCACATTTTGTTATATTTTTCAATTGCGTGTTTAAATATGTATACTATATTTTCTTTATTTATAATTAGGTAAACATAAGTTCCTGATACGGTTAGCATACTCGATGAAAATATAAGTCATTAATTACTTTCCACAGTTGAGAATTTATCTTTATATCTGAATAAAATATCAAAGTGACAACTTTTACTTTTTATACATAAAATTTTTAAAGCCTCAAATCTTAAAACATTCCATTATTTGAGAAATAGCAGAAAATGTTTGGTAGGTATTCCCCTTCACAAACAAAAACCTATTCTTTCCTATCTTAAACATTATTCATTTCACAAATATGTTGGCAAATTTTAAGATTGAACATTAAAGTGCATTTAGTTCAACTCGAGCAGAAAAATAATATGTGAATGATCTCTCCTTTCATATATGCTCCTTACAAAAATATTTTGCTCTAAAGTATTTCCGGCACTGTAGAATATAAAAGTACTTCAATTTCTTTCCAACTTCAAACTTCTTTCACCCGACTCCATCTTTTGGAACAGAGGAAAAGGGAACAATCCATCATTTATCGTTCGATTTTGATATTCATCTTTTGTGAAAGGTTTCACGAGACATCCCAGAGAAAATATACCATCATATTTTTATAAAAAACAACCCCCTTTCCCCCTTCAAACAAAAAAAAACTTCCCCCGTCAGTTTATGCCCACTAACGATCTCGGAAAAAAAGAAGTACGATAAAATATTCCGATATCGAAAAATCAATCGCCAAAATTGGTAGTATGAAAAAAGCCACATTGAAGTAATTTAAATATTTCTAGTATCCAGTCTCTACTAGTATAATGTGTAGTCATTGAAATGTAATGGAGCGTATGGCTATCCCATTACCAGACAGCTTTACCTGTGTTAGGGTAAAATAAAACCAGGGAAATCGGAGATTACTTGAATATGGAGATATCTGACATACGAAGAAGAGTATTATCGACATTGTATTCATATTCTGGGGAGGTCGAAAACCTAATGATATTACTGAGTAAAAAATGATGAAAATGAAATAAAAAATTTCGGGTTGTGAAGATAAGAATTTAAATAGGGAAAGAACATTTTTGATGTTCTTTTATCAGGGTAAAGAGGAGTGAGGAAAGTGATGTTGGATGTTAGGAACTTGTTATTGGATTAAAGAATGTCACTGATACAGTCTTAAATTCTGAATTAGGTTTCATAAGATCAGTTCAGAAATTTAAAGCTTCTTATTTCACAAAGTATTTTAGCCTTGCCTCGAGAAACTTTGATACGTTGTGTAATTTTTTTCCCCTCAACTCATGTCTGTGACATTGTTTAGTGATTTTAATCTGGCGTTAAACCATTTGACGTTAAGAAACAGTTTTTGACAATTTTTAGGGTCAATTTAAATAATTAAAACGAAAATGTAATTTAGTTAATTTAAATAACTTAGTTAGGGTACTTTACTACATCTGTTTTATAACTTACTAGCTGATATGCCCGCCGTTGCTCGGGGGATAAAAGGCTTATCAAACTGTGTGTTAAAATAAATAAGAATTATCGTTTAGGTGCAATAGAGTCAACAGTCTTCCCGCTGGGATTCTTTTTTGATGCCATACCACTTCGTTAAGATGTAAAAAAAAACCCTTTAAAAATGCTACCTGTTTAGATTTAATGTGTGGAATCCCCATTTTTAAAGAGTAATTTTTCAAAATAGAAAAAAAGTCAGGGAACCTTCTGAACCCCATTATTTTTTTCCCTTTTGTCCTTTTCTCCCTCCATCCATTTCTGCAATTGGTATAAATTATAAATGTATATTTGAGGCAAATTTCTCCGCCTTCGCTCACAATAAAGATATATTATTGAACAGCAATGTTTATAGATAAAACTTATTTCCCCCTCATCGCGCTAAATTTTTATGAAATACAAAACAATTAAATATACTACATACTTTTATAATTTTTTAAGATCTTAAAAAACCGGTTTAGAATTAGTGTTTATAACCATTTTTTAATAACGATAATTTTTTTTAAAAATCAGGGGGAGACCCCCTGAACCCCCCCCCCCTTTGCTGATTTATCACCAACTCATTCAATGAAAGAAATTTCAAACATGAAATAAAAGTAAACATCATTTGAATCGACACTGAAAATGCCTGTAATAAAATATTGTTTAATTTGAACTTTGCTGGAAATACATAAATTTGATTAAATAGAAAAAAGAATAAAATTTTTCAGTGGAATAGTTTTTGGTTATTATAAAAAAAATTATTTAATCATTAAAAATTGTTTCTTTATCATATTTTTTAAAAATTCACCTGTTATAAAACATTTCAAAATAAATATTTCCAACAATAGAGGTTTTGCGTGTCCTGGAAAGAGCAATAACCGCAATAAATTTAACATTGAAGGCTAAGCATAAGAATTTAGATAAGGGACAAAAAAGGCTCCTTAGAATGTTTTGATTCAGAAAATTCTTTTTCGCAAACCTTCCTGGTTGTGTGAGGAACAACATGCTAAAATTTCATAACAATCACATTAATAATGTGGGTGCTAGGATCCAAAAACTAAAAACGGGAGTAAATATTCAAACCCCCGTGCATCCCCTCCAGAATGGAATATCGAAAAATCCAGAAATTACTTTCTTTGAAATTATCTCAAGAAGGTATTGTATTACCAACAATTCAATTCGTAATATCGATTTCTCGGTATTGTTTTCTTCGAAAATATAAAACTTGGTTTATGCTCAGCAAAAACGGGTTTTTGGAATATTCAGACCTCTTAAAATTCGAATATCCAAAATCTGAAAAATGCCTTTCTAGAAATTGTTGCTAGGTACCTTCCTGCGAAATAACAAAGATCTGGGGTCATTTGGGACGCCGCTGGGCTCGAAAACGTCGAAAACGCTCCAAAACCCCCTGTGGGTCAGAAAATAAATATTTCGAAATATCCCTTCTTAGTGCGCGTATACACCGTAAGGTCTTTGACTCTACCAAGTTTCGAGTCCTTAGCCCCGGTAGATTTTGCTGTGCGTTGATGAGTGAGTGAGTGAGTGTGTGAGTGAGTGAGTGGTAAAGCTCTTTTATTATTATAGATGCATGCTTATAAGCTAAATTTCTTATGAAGTGTTAACTTCAAAAATTACCGAATATTTTTATTTGAAAAGAAACTCATATTTCGTTTTACATCTTGAATTTATTTTTGGCATTTTGTTTTGCGTCACAGTGCTATTCAATAAAAGATATTATTTTTTAAAATTTATTTGTAATGAAAACAATTATACAAATCGTTAAAGTTTTCCCAATATTCAGCCACATATTTGTTTTACACATCTTAATACTTATTTTAATAAGGCAACTATTTTGTCTTTTCAATAAGCTTGTATTATAACTGTTCTAAATACCGTTCTTATTATATGATCAAACTTACTTCAACATTTCCATTCAATTCAAAAGCAAGCGAAAGAATCTATTAAGAACGTTTCCCTTGAACTGCTTAATAAATTACCCTAAATACAAATTAAAAACGCCGAATATTTCAATCAATAACCAGCACTCCGAAATTTCTCTCTTTTAAAAGTTCCAAAACTTTTACTTTGTTTCGCCATTTTGATTAACGATTATGAGAGAGTTAGTGGCTGATTTAATCACCCATGTTGCTTCTTTATGATTATCTGCTGATGTTTTTTTTCTTGACATCAGTTCAGTTCGATGCTTGAAGATTAATTAACGATACAAAAAGCCCCGATGAATGGAAAATCCCCTTCATCAGTTTCTAAAAGAACACTTCAAGACTTCATCTTTGCACATAACTTCATTGAGGATTTGGGAAATAAATGCACATCCTTATGTTTCATTTTTTGAATCTTTGTTGGATTTTGAAAATGTTTTGAAGAGTCTTTTCCTTTGATTAAATTAAGGTTTCGTATAAAAATCGCATACTCCATTAAAGTTTCGTGTGTAACAAAATGTAGTTAGTTCGTTAGTTTCAATGTAGTATGAAAATATTATGACCGTTGTTTTTGGCTGAAACTGAAAGATAATTCTCTTTTGCTATTTAACTAAAAATATCTTAAAGAAATATAAAACTTAATAAGGGTTTATAGGGGAAGATATGGGTTACTTCAGGGAAATTTCCTTACAATGAGATGCCTGGAAAGATAAAACTACCAGAGCTACTTTACTTATGTTTATATTTTAAAAGGTTACAAAATCATTATCCTGCAAAAACTATTACTTAATTATTTAAATCTTTAATATCAGGCGTTTTCTTCCCTTTATTAAACTATTATCACTGCACCCCAAAGATAAGTTAAGAAATATTATCATAAAATGTTCCAAACAAGCAAAATATATTTGTATTTTTACGGGCTTTTATCATTAATGCTTATAATTATATCCTTTAATAACCCTAAAAATATATTATGATTTCAGATGAATTTGAGTACTATTTTTTTACATCTCTCGCCACTAGTTTCTTAGTTCTCAATCTTGTACTAGATTTAAATGCATGTTATAAATCATTTCCAATGTTTACTATAAATAATAGTAGAATCAAACATGCCAAATAAGTTTAAGATATTATTAAATTTGGTTACACAAAGAAGGCAGATAATATTTTTTTTTTTTGAAAATTCTACCCGCGTTCTTTGTTTTTGCCTGCTCTGGAACAGTTTGCCGAAACTTATTTTTATACACTCTATTCTTCGGAAAAAATCACTTTCTTTAAGAAGCAAAATGATACTTTTCTTAAATTCCGTGTTTTTTATTCTTTACGCATCTTTGGAAAAAAGGATGCGTTAAGAATGAAAACACTTTATATATTGCTATGGTGATCTAGATAAGTGTTATTCTTTACTAATGGTGCAATAAATATTGAAAATTGAATTGGAGGTCATTTTCAAAATCCATTGTTCTTGGAGGTCTATGCCACTTACTATCCCCAGAGTTATGTGCTTTGAAATTGTTTTAACTTTTTAAAGTAGTCACGTACCCAAAATCTTTCACATAAAGCAATTTCCATCAATTGCCTGTATTCAGGTTGTGTCAACATATTTCTTTTCCTGTAAAACTATTTTTAAAAAGGTGTTACTCTTTATTATCACCTGAACAAACCCTTGGAAAAAAATTTCTCAAAATGCCATTTAGAGAGTTTTTATTGCTTAATTGTTTTTATTAAGTCAAACTTTGGTATCTTGAAGAATCTAACAACCTGAAGTTTAAAATTTAGGATCAAGATAAGCCGTATTATAAGGGAGATGTAGGAATTCCGTACGAAAAAAGGAACAAAGAAATCATTTGCTCTAAATTCTTTTCTGAATTTTTAATTTTCTTAAGTAATCACAATATTTAAAAGAGGGATATTAAACTAACATAAGTGTACAGTGTTTGATAGATTCATCAAAACTCAATATCTTCATTTAAAAAAAAATACGAGAGCTAAAAAACGTGTTAAAGAGCAAATTAGGTGTGACAAGATCTCACATTTTTGCTATATTTTTCAAGGGGTTTTTTTTTGGAAGGTGCGGTTTTTCCCACATTTGTGAACCTTGTCTTCAATCCAAGAAATTAAAAAACCTTATTCTTGGTAAGAGATGGGAGATTTTGAGTTTTGATAGACCTCTTCTAAGCTGTCCATTTTCTAAGCTGTTCATTTAGTAGTTTGATTCATGTGTTAAGTCCGAGGAAAGGGATATGAGAGCCCCAAAAAGTCAGTTTCAAAGTCTGAACTTAAAAGAGAGAAAACTATTTGAAGACTTTCTCAGCCGGTGTCAATATTGAAATCAAAATGCATGATGGGATCGTGGTTCAGTTAAAGACGTTTCAACGTTTCATCAGTGTTAAAAAAGGTTAAACACATAGTTCAAATGCTTCTTTGTTTAAATTATTAAAACAAAAGATTAGGTTTGGAGATCACGTTCTACTTCGTTTAAATGATTAAATGCTTGAAAATAAATTAAATAAATTATTTTGGCACCGTTTAAGTAAAGTTTGATTTCGAGCTTTGTGTAAACTATTAAATTTATATAGACGTATTTAAATTATTACAGCCACTGTTATTAAGTCTCTTAATTAGTTATCATAAATAAGTTATTCTAAGTCTCTGTTTTACCCACCAACATTTTAATGATGTCGCCCCCAGTGTGCAAAGAAACGTCTTTAACTGGACCACGTTCCATCATCTGGGAAATTGATTTGAAAAGATGGTTTTTGTTTAACTAAACGTAGTAACTTCCCACCCCAATAAAACAAAATTCCATTTAAACAAATATTCAAATAATTCCACCAAAAACCAAAACCCCCTTCCTTTTTCACTTCCTCATCAACTCCCTCCCCCCATTAAAATCCCCACACGCCCAATCTACCTCCAAACCAATTTCAATACCACCCTCCTCAAGACCCGTCGCCAAAAAGAACTCTTTTTACGCGTTTTTTTATGGTTAGTGATTTCCTCCAGACCCAGCAGTGTCAACCCCGTTTATGGAGTGTGAAAATATTGGAAAGATTTTTCTCTCGGCCTTCACCTGAGTGGACATTGCACTTTATTAGTCTCCGGGGGCCTTTGTTCCCCTTGATGAAGAACATGAAGGGGGAGGGGGTTGTGAGTGACGAGTATAGTAATTCTTTCTTTTGAGGGGATGCGAAGCGGAATGGGGGTGGTTTTGATGCGCATTGGAGGAAGTTAATTAAGCGGCGGCGGGTGATTTTGAACAGGGGCGTTGCTGTCGATGTCGTCTTTTTGAGAAGGTTGGTTGTGTTACGTGTTGTCAATGTGTGTCGAAAGTTTAATGAGTGTAGTTTTGTTGAGTTGAAGGGGATGCTTGCATATCGCTTGTGGGGAGAGGGTAAAAAAAATCTGGTTCAAACAATGCTATTGGCTATATCTAGATTGCGATGTTTCTTGACAGTGACGTCACGGTTGGGAGGAGGAGCTTCGATTAGATGTCATTTATTAGAGCTATAGTCATACCGCTCGAGAAACACTTTGACAGAGAAACCAAAACTCTGATGAAAAGAAGTACAAAGACAAATGATAGATAGCAGCGCAGATTTTGCGCAAAATGTTTTTTTCCGTGTTTGTGAATTACCGTCACCCCTGAAATTGAGTGGAAAAATTCGTTCCCATAACAATCGCAACAATATTGAAAGGCGTCAAATTCTCCTGCCGTTATGACCCTGGTCATCTCTGACTCTCCAATGTGGCGTAAGTATAAGTAATAGGGTGGCCCTTATTTTTCAAAGTCGGAATTTTTTTGGGCACCCCCCCTAATTTTTTTCCTTTTGCCATGAAATGAAAGTGTGCAAAAGGATTTTCCGATATTTTAATATTAACCCGTGCCGCACGGCGGTTGAAGTTTGAATCCCATAGCGCGCCATAGTAACTATGGCTTATAGTAGGGGGATAGCTTGTCCGCTCGCTTCCTCTAGATCAGAATGAAGAAAAGATGAAATACGAGTCACAAAATGAGCATGTGTGATGAAGATGTTTGTTAAAATCCATAAAAACTTGGTAAAATTTGATAATTTTAGCATAACTTATAGTTAGGAAAATTTGCTCTTCATCAGACACCACCAGTTCCCACACTGGAACTGGATGGGTTAATGGTACTGTCAATATTTTGGAACACTATGCGGACCGAGAGCTTACCCATTTCACATGTCGCTATCACATATACTAATTTATATTAAGAAGTGGTGTTAGAGCAAGAACTGCCCAAATTAAAATAAGTCCAGATGTGATCTTTGTTTTAAAAAAAATAAGGGAACGATGGAATGGTATCAGTAAGGAAGACGGTGAAAAATATTTGATGGAAATATCAATCAATTATAAATTTTGAGCACTACTTATTATATTGTTAATGCCCTAAAAGAACGGAAACACGATTATAAAGAGGTAATTGAATTGTGTGTAATTTTTATGGGGAAATTCAAAAACATTATTTAAAATTAGACCACTAGCTCTATATCATGCCAGATGGATGGCTAAAGCCACTTATTCCATGAAAATGTTCAAGTTTAGATTGGTTGGTTCACTTTTTTATGGTGAAAGGTTCATAGCAGGACATATTGCACCAGACACAAGACTAAAAAATCATTTTAAGTGGGAAAAATCCTTTGTCATTCATGTTTAAAAACCTTTTGGCTTTAAAAGAACAGAAATTGAAAGGTTTAAAAAAAACAATTGTTTATTTCTTGTGAAGATCTATGTGATAGCATGGATAGAAAGTACCCATCGGCCATCAGTGTTAAATGATTTAAAATTATTACAGGCTTTAAAGAAATACAAGACCATTAACAAAAATATTTCTTTGGTTGATGTGACGAATTGTCAATCATTTATTTGTTGTACCTTAATGAAGAATAGAATTTCAAACGTGATACTCTTAATACTGCAAGAAAATGCATCTTTTATTTTATCCTAATGAAGTTTCCCGCTTCAGTTTACTTAAAATATCTTATTGGGATTTTTTAACTTAGCCATAAATATTATTTTTGATTATCTTAGGAATATTCACATATAAAAATTTTACTATACCTAATTACGGATTGATTCCTTATTTTTCAGGGAAATATTGAGGACTTTATTTTCCAAAAAGCTTTAATTTTATTAAGAGATTGAACGTTGATATTAGATTCTTTAACATCAATCCAGAACTTTGGAATGATGACTTTTCATACCTAAATACCAGAGACATTTCAGAATTTGACTGCTGTCAATGACACAGTTGAAAGGGGTGTAAAACTTATTCGAAATTTAAATGGACTTCTCACAATAGATGAGGAGCAGAAACAGTACCTTTTGCAATGTGTTGAAGGGAAAACAATACCCCGATTGCAAATATTCTACTTTTAAGCGTAAATTTGAATAATTGGTCTAAAAGTGAATAAACCCTTTATTTCTTTTATAAGATATTACACAGAATTTAATAAATGTTATAAATATATAGAATATGTTATATTGAAAATGTGTATAAAATATTAAACGGATTTTTTAAAATTATTGTATCTAAAAGTGTAGTTATTGTTTTGTGTTATGCTATGTGAAATAATTTTATTGGATGTTTTTACAATTTATTTTCACGAATTACCTTTTTATTAATTTATTGTTTTTATCTACTAATAATATTTTTAGATAGTATTTTCATCTTCCTTATACTTAATAATGCTGAAATTATTAAAATCAATTGTCATTCTAAAGTTCAGGAATCGAGCGGAGAAGCTATTCCCACATTAAGCCACAGTTACTATGGCGCGCTATGGGATTCAAACTTCAATCGCCGTGCGGCACGGGTTAATATTAAAATATCGGAAAATCCTTTTGCACACTTTCATTTCATGGTAAAAGAAAAAAAATTGAGGGGGGTGCCCAAAAAAATATTGAAATTTTTTTTTCTCCATTATAATAAGGGCCACCCTAATAAGTAAGTGTGGCGTCTTATCGAAGCTCCTCCCTTCATCCCGTGACGACATTGTCAAGAATCGTCGAACTCTAGTATAGCATATGCGCAGCTGAATTTGTACGGCTTAATTCCCTTTTAATATTATTTTGTTTAAACAACTGATATTATGATTAAATACAGTCGCATTCATTGTTCTTGCGCTTTCAGCGATTAAAAAGTACGTTTTAATGGACTTTACCCGAATGGAAAGGCTGTTTAAATTGCTAAGTTTGCCGTTTAAGCTACTTTTTCTTTTTTCTCAAAGAATATTCAGAAAATCTACCAGTAAAATAGCACCTAAACGAACAAAACATTAAAACAAAATAACTTGAAAAATAAGTTTATTAACGTTGAAGTTAATGTAAAAATTTGTATAAAGGTAAAGTTTTCTTGATTTTTGTTTCAAACTTCAACCATATGGTTTAAAGAAAACAATCATAAACTTCTTATCACTTCTTATTTGCCAGTGTAATATTCAACTTGCATTTTCCCAGTTTTTTCAACCACCAGGTTTTTTTATAAACCAATTTGAAGGATTCATCATGTCTTTAGCCACCTTTGATAGAAATTTGACTTTATCTTTTTGAATTACCATTTTAAGTAAATTTCTGTCACATGTAAAAATATTTACCTTAAAAAATAACCTTCAACTCTTAATGGTAATATTTGAACTCATTTAAGAATTAAAATAAGAAAATAATATTACTTTTTTAGAAAATTGAAATTATTATTTTTCTTTTCTTTTAAAAATGGTTATATTTTTATGTTTCAAATCTTTCGGGATGAAAAAAGATAATATGATACTGACAGGATAATAATATAAAAAATATTTAAACAGTATAATTTCTAATTTGCCATCAACCTAATAACACTTCACCACACATCAACGAAATTCGAAAACCAGAACATCCATTATTTGAGTCCAAAATATGTTCGGCCAGAGTCGTCGGCATATTATTACACGGTTGCCAGATTCGTTGCAGATCAACTTAACAGATTAATTTCTCCTCCGCCAACGTTGGTCTGCCCGGGTTATTTGATTAGCGGCAAGATGAGCGCTACGCTGACTCTCGAAACATTTTAGCGGCGAATTATTCAAAACACGTTTCGTTAAATGGGGTTTACCCGGGTAAACGTTTTAATGAGATCATAAATGCAAAGTTTTGATAAGCTTCTTGTTTCGGAAAGTGACAAGGGTTTTAATGGGATGTAGTTTTCGGGGAAGTGTGATATTTTTCGAGGTTGATTTTATTTAGATTAAAAAAGGTCCATGCGTCACTTTTCAAGCGCTTGTTTTTGAATGTGTTTTGGATTTTGAATTTTAAGGTTTCAAATCTTCATGTCGTCAATAACTGGGGAAAGTAGAGACATTTTCCGCCGATGTTATTTTCATTTTGTCTTTTCTGAGCATTACATTTATGCTAAACTGGTGATGGCTAAATAGAATGAAATATACCATATTAAATTTTGTAAGCAGATAGAAGTACCCTACTTGTAGCATTCGTAATTTTCTTTTCAAAAATATTATTTTTATCCAACTCTAGCCTGACTTTAATACTTGATGGACTACAGCAAATAATGATTTTTTTAATGATCATTCCATATAGCTAAACTGTACATTGGAACAAATCTAACTAACAAATAATTAATCATTCATTCGTTTAATTCATTTTTCAACTAAAACATTTACATATATTTTAAACTAAATTAAAGAATAATGACCCGAAAAACTATGCTCCTACTGTTCAGTCCTTATAATCCATTATTTAAGGTTATTTTGTTTAAGTGATAAATATGTGAAGAATATTATGGATTATTTAATCAATTTTTACGTCTAATTAAAAAGCTTAACCTATTTAATTATTCCTTCAAGCCTTTTGCTAAGTTTTGTTTTTTGTAAAATTTATCTCGACGCACTCGTTAATACTAAAGTACAGCTTTAAAAGCCTAGTAAAAGTTATGGGGAAAATACTTAAAAACAAGAAAGCCCTAAATCAAAAACCTTAATGAAAAATTACGAGTATTACATCATTAAGAACTTTTAAATCTTTACATTCAATACAAACACTAGGAGTTCAGTTTCTTTTCGCACAACTCTTCCAAAACCTCTTTCACTTACGAAACAGAAAACTAATCTTTCTCATGACTAAAGAGGCAATAAATTTTTATCCCCACTTTATTAAAAAACAATAATTCTCCTCTTTCAAAGGGAACAATACAACACCCTTCCTTATTTTTACACACCCTAACGTGAGTAGCCCAGAGCTAATCACTTCTCTGGGATGCGTGCTAAGCCTAATGTTCGCTCACAACAAAGCCTGAGGGAGGGGATGGAAACATTCCTCTGGGTTTGGCATGATGGGAAATTAAGATGGGGAAGATTGAGGGAGGATGTATCCCCGAATCTTTTAATTATTGGCAGATATTCACCCCAGCCGCGAAGTCTGTAGTTGAGTGTTTAGAGGGGTTTTTTTTCTCGCTAAGCTTTTTCGTGCTGCTATCTCGAGTAATCTTCTTTTAATTGCTCCGATGATGGTGAAAAATTACTCTAAGTATGCGGTTTGATAATAAGCGTCTTATAAATGTAGTGTGAAGGAAGATAAGGCCTCTTAGGAAGTTGATAGTTAAGTTTTAATCATTTAGCTAAGTCGGTGTTTTGTTGTTGGGGTGGTGAATTGATAGTTTTTGTTTTGAGTGTTTATTTTTGTTGATGGTATAAAGTGTTACGTGAAGAAAGGCTTCTGATGTATTGTCTTCCTATGCATGGCCTGATTATGTTTTAAACCGCCAGGATTTTAATTTGGACGAAGTTCTTTCAGAACCTCTTCCATTCTTCGACTTTTTAAGATTTAGTGCGAATTAAAGTAGACCGTTTCACAGTTATGATTAACGACACCCTTTATGATAATGTAGTATCTTTTATGAATTAGTGATGAAATTTTCATGACCGTTCTAACTATTAGCAATGTGATATCAAAACAAAAAGAAGGAAGTCTATGTCATAGATGAATCATTGAAAGTCAGATTAAAGCAAACTCGATTAGTCTAGTCTAGATTCTAGAAGAAAAAGGTAAAACTTTTATGGACAATTATAAAATGGAGGGTTCAAAATAGAAGTGAACTAAGTCCACTTTAGCTACTTTTGAGCTACAGAAGTTTAAAGTTAAAGCTTCATAACAAAATTACCTGTTAACATTTTTTTAAATTAACATTTTTGGCGGATATTATCAGAACTAGGATTGGTTCATTATTGCACTGAAATTTTACATAGTTGGTGCATGTTATAGCGTTGATAACTCAAAAATGACAAAAAGTGGACTTGGTCTACTTTAATTCTGAGCCCTCCAAATATGTCTCCTCTTAATAAATGAGATCATATTGTGTGTTGTAAATATTTCTACATAGCAATTATCAAGTTTTATAGTATTTTAATAAATCTTTAAAGAGAGCAAAGCTTTTCAAACATATTCGTAGCATTTAACATTTTGAAAACAACATTAGAGAGAGAGGGATAGATATTATTGATATTTTGCACACACTTTACCCAGCATTCATTTTAACGAAAATTTACCATCTAAAGAAGAAAAACTTCTAAAATTTGAGGCAGCCCAACTGTATCCATCCAAAGATTTAAGAAGTAAAACAATTTCCTTAGAAAATTAAAAAGCCGTCACAATATTGCACTTTAATAAAACATCCCAAATTAAAAAAAAACCTTCAACTCTCATGATAATTAACGAGGAACACCGGAAAAGGTTCAAAACCACTCGAGTCTTCTTCTCATCGCTCAAAATAACGAATCTATTCGAAAACTTCGAGTGTGTCAGAAGATTCTTGTTCGACTAACCGGACTTTTCCTGAAACGCAATATCTGCGAACAGTTTGAAGCAAAGGTACTTTGTTTTATGGACCGTAAACTCTTTTGTTAAGTGTGGAGAGGTTAGGGAGACTTATTCCCTGCATTTCCATATTACGATCTCTCCCTATCCCGGAATCTTTCCTTTTTTACGAACAACATAATTTATGTCGCTATTATGCATATAATTAAAGGAGAGTAAAAGCAGTTTTATAGGGCATCAGACTTTACAACTTGTCTTCGCTTGAGACTTTTGAATGCTGCTGTAATGAAGGGGGATGTGGTTTGGTCTTTTCTCCTAATGTTTGCCACTAACTTTTTTTTTCTAGAGTGACTTCGTGAAATTTATCCCTCTTAAAAACTGATTTTGTACAGGGGAGTCTTTTTTATTAGGCAGATTACGATCTAGTTTGTTAACAGACTTCAAATAAAGTAGTATATCTTTTAGTCATTGTGAAAATAAGAGTAAAATGAAGGGTAGTTTTTGTGGGTTTGTTGAGTCAAAACTATAATTATGATAAAAATATAATACTATGCATTTTTATATGGAAAGAAGGCAAGAGATACGTTATATGATTTATTATAAATTTAATTTTCCTATTAAAACCCTAGTCATGAAATTTACTAAATTGCATCAAAACCTATGAATATATGATACCTATTTAACTAAAATATATGTGTGTTTGTTTAATATTCAGGGTAAGATATTGCAAATAGAGAGGGACATTATATTTAACAAATATTTGTTTTTTAATGAAACGATGTAAAATAAAAAAAGAACATTTGTGTGTAAAAAAAGATAAAAGCAATCAAGGGATGTGCTTAATTCATCAATAGAACAAATTGTACCAAAATAATTAGTGTGCGTAAAATCTCATCAAAGTTAGTCAAAGGATATAATGCAGAATATTTGGATAGAAAAACTAAATCTTTCAATATAAGCACACGTACAGCTATGGAAATTATTCAAGTTATTGCTAAGCTTAATATCCTTATATATGCTTCATTAGTAAGCCTAATTCCAGTTCTATAGCATAGTTATGCTAATGATGTACTTTATCTGACATCTGTTTTGAATGGAATCTGTTGGTGACGTTTTCCAGCTATAAAAAATACTGATGAAGGAATAAAAAGGCCATGAATCATGCCATGAATAAATCTTTACAGCATCTGGACTTTTCGGGTTGCCAGAAGGTACCTATGGGTTTTGGGGTAACGGATATTTTTACGTTTTCCTTAACATTCCTAGGCTTAAACGACTTAGGGACAGTAGAAAAACTTTATTTATTGTTACTTAGTTTGATACTTCTTTGAAATAGGAAAGAAAGGATAAAGATGTTTGAGAGGCACTTCAAACTTGACTTTAACTACTGTTTTTGATTGTGTTTTGTGTATAGGAAAACCATTTATCATTTAAAATTTAGCAAAATTGCTTATTACATGATACTTTTCCTTTTCTATATTCCACTTACACTGTACAGAATAATGTAAGTTTCTCCCCTCTCTGAAAACCGGATGAAGTTTTTCTTACCACGATAAGATCTTTTAATCAAAGGTTTCACTTTATCTTTGCTTTTGAAAGTAGTTAAGAAGCCGTTATAGGACATACTAAAAATTATAAAAGCTCCATGAAGTTTTACTAGTTTCTCTTCATGTAGTACAATCAACAGTTAGTATCCACCTCGCATCCTTAGCTTCTCGAGAACTCAACTGACATCTAAATAACCACATAAGCTGATATGCAAAGATATGGCCATAAAAATACATAAAACGATAATAATGGATAAATGCGAGTTTCCTGTCCCCTACCTAGACTTTTTCTAAGGAAAGGAAACATTTACAAACCGGTAATAAACAGAAAACCCATGTAGCGTTCCAGAACCACTCCGGATGACACTCTTACCTCCGGATCTCCTCCAGGATTTACGTACCCACGAGAATCCTACTCTTTTTTTTATCACAATCACGATCGATGTCCAACACCTAGATTCACTTACAAAAGAGGAGGATCAGCCCTTCTTTTTCCATAGTACCTGATGGTGCGTCCCCTTTTATCCGATGTTCCCCTTTTGTTATTCATGGCAACTCGAATGAATTAGGCATTGACGGCACAGGAAATACGTGGTGGCACTTGGGACGGATCCGCACACTTTGGTGCTGTATCAATCGGAAATCAATGCTGCTTGCGTTTAATGAAGGGGTTTCAGATAGCGATGAGGGAAGTACTTCTCCCTTTTTTTTATTATTGTTGGGTTTTTGTTGTTATACAGCGTGATTTAAATTTTATCCTGTGTTTTATTTGGTTAGTCGAAGTTTCGACATTGGTCCGGGTTCTATTTCCAGTTGCTTTCGAATCGGATTGGGATGTGGTTTGCTTTGAATTTCAAAGGTGTCGGTGTTTTTTTTTAATGCGTTGTTTGTGTTTTGGGTTTTAAAAGGAGGGAGGATTAGGCGAATGGAGGGAGTGATCTTGATTTGAAAGTCAAGATGGTGCTAAGCAAATACTGGGGAAATTTCTAAAGGGTATAGTCTGAAACAGGAGTTATCTTGAACGCACGTTTTTGGATTGGTCGTGAATTGAAAGTCAAACAGGTACGAAAGAAACACTGAGGGAAACTCTTGAGATCCTAAATGGAAATAAACTGTTCTATATGTTCGTACATTAAAGTTTACAAGTCTAGCATTGCCTTTCAACCCATCTGTTTCTGTTAAGGGGACTTGGTACCAAAAAAATATTTTTCTTTAATAACTGGATTTTATTATCTTTTAAGGTGTTAAATTATGTATTTACTTCATACTAATTCATATTTAGCCCAAAAAGCGAGTTCAAAAATTTATATTTTTAAAAAATTACAAAAAACTTCAAAAAAATGCCCGAAATTACCCTAAATTTAAATTGTATCTCCTCCCTTAATATATGTTATTTTGACTTGATTTTTTTTCTTAACATAAATCAAACATATATAGTCCCTTGTAGGCATGGAAATTTGATTATCTATAAAAGTTTCTGAAAAATAAAAAAAACTGTGAAATTTGGCATCTATTTCGAAAAATACCCTAAGTTTCCACTTTAATGCTCCGTAAAAAAAATTGTAATAAATATATTATAAAATCCATGCCTGAAGATGTTAAACAGGTGTTACTGATAATGACTTCAAAGTTTGAAGTGGTTTGGATGATTAGAAAAAAAGCCTTTAGATTTTAAACATTAAAAACCTTGTTTTGAGAAAAAGCCGTTTAAAGATAGAAAACTAGGCTTCTTAAGCCTATCTACGCCTCAGAAACCTCAAAATTTTTAAGCTTAGAATCCCCATATCATTATGAAACTTGGTAGGAATAATTCTGAGTGTACTATCTTCACTTTTATTGCAAAATCTCAAATTTGATATTTTGACCAAATTTTGGTACCAAGTCCCCTTAACGGTTAACTGCTTTGTAATTTTTTTTATGGTTTAATAATTAAAGTTATTTTAGTTGTGTGTAATATGCATTTATTGAATTCCTTATATAATATTACTTCTATATCTATAAAAATTAGATAGCTAACTTCTTAACTAAAAAAATGTAATATGGCTAAGATACAAGTATAATTTTATACAAAAATATTTTTTATGTATTCATATACATGTCACCCCTTTCTCTTTTCTTTTTCTGGATAACATGTAACACAAAATCTTATAATTTTTTTTTGGTAACTCCTACCTATTTTTAAATCTAAAACCATTTCATATTTATATTCTTTTGAGTTGCTTAGTGACCATTTCCTGTTTTTATGAACCACTCACTGACGTGCCCGCCGGCTTTCTACGGGCGGGTGGATCCTATTACTTTTTGTCAAAGGAGTAAATTGCATTTTCCCCTTAATTATTAATTACAAATTTAACTCCTTTTCAGTTCTGAATACAAATTACTTCTTAAAATTAAATGTTATTCAACACTAAAACGTTAAATTGACTTTAAAATATACAAAAAGTAAAAGAAATAACTAAAACAAAGAATATTTAATCATTTTATACCTTTCTGGGGCTCATCTTTTTAGTTATCTTAAATTAATGTTTTCTGCCAGAATTGAAAATTTTGACAGTTTAGTGTGTTAACTGTATCAAAAGCATCTTTTACACATAAAACCCTAATAAACAATTCCAACATGAGATACCTAAAAAAAATATTCATTCATAAAATTCCAACCCCAAAACAAATTTCCCTTTTTGATTCCTACGCCATAAAACTCCAACCAAAAACTCCGACTGCGCCGTTCCAAATCTCAACAGCACCAAACCTCCTCAATCCCGGCTCCAGATCTCTTCTGATTAAACCAGAACTTCGGGAATCACCCAGAATAGAACGCAATAAGGCACCCCTTTCACGGATTTCTTTCCACCCTCACATTTGCTCTTCTGTCAGAGAGAGAGAGAGAGGGGGGACCCAGGAGTGACGGGAAGAAGGTATCGTCCCGAGTTTGACGCGTCCGTGGATCGATATCGGCAACAGGAAAACCCCTTGTCCCTCTTTTGGCGGGGAGAGGTTGTGCGTAGAGTGGGCCTTGTGTGGTGACCTTGCGTGACCAAGTAGGAAATCTACCCGTCTAAGGGACCTCCGTCTATAGATCTTAGTCTGTCTGCAACTGTCTCTTTATCTCTCCTCTGTTCCTTTCCTTATATTTCTCTCAAATCCTTTTCTGTCAATTTTTTCTCTTTCCATCTCTGTTATACTCTCCATGTTAATATCTCTTTCTATCTTTATCTTCCTCTTTCTATCTTTGTCTCCCTCTTCCTATCTTTGTCTCCCTCTTTCTATCTTTGTCTCCCTCTTTCTATCTTTGTCTCCCTCTTTCTATCTTTGTCTCCCTCTTTCTATCGCTTTCTCTTTCAGTTGCTGTTTTCCTTCTCTCTCCTCTCACCGCCTCTCTTTTTCTCTATCACCGTCCATCTTTCTGTCTGTTTCTCTCCTTGTCTTTCTCTACTTTATTCTGTCTCTTTATGTTACTCATTTTTCTATTTCTCTCTGTCTTTCATTTTGCCATTCTGTCTTTCCCTTTTCCTCTTCCTGTTTTTTACTCTTCTAGTCTCTTACTCTATATCTCTCACTTTCTATCTCTGTCCCTCTTATTCTTTCCTATCTTTTTCTCTCTCTATCTGTCTCTTATTCCTCTCTGTATTTTTCTTTTCCTTTCTCTCTCAGAAAGAGAGAGATCGGAGAAAGAGGAGCCCTATTTAAGACGTGAGAAAAAACAATAAACCCCCAATTATTCAAGATAACAGAAAATACCCCCCATCCTATTTTTTTTATAATTTTGGATGATTTTAACGGCTTTTTAAAAACAACTTACAGCTGTAATTCACTGCTGTTAAGGAGAAACATTTAAATGAAAAAAATAGTTCACATTTAGTTATATATGGACGTTAATTTTATTTGGGCCAATTCCAACTCTTTTAAGCCAGTATTTCCGGAAGAAAACAGTGGTTTTAGTGATCAAGGTAGAAATACAGCTGTCGAGTTTTCTCAGATCCACATGAACACTCGATAGAGAAACTGATTTCCTGAATACTACTGTTTCATATATGTGGAGCAGGTGAAAAATCACAAACTCTAACGATACGATTTACCCCATCGTTTGAAGTGGTAAAAAATTTATTATGGCCACCCTCGTTACAATATCAGCAGATGTTCAAAGTTCTCTCTATTCATAACACACATATATGCCCTCTGACTTCTTGGGGATGCATGCAAAACTCGTAGGCGCCCGTATCGGAGGGCAGGATTAGGCTTATCGGGACATACATAAATGCATGGTGTTTCTTTGTTTAGGGAAGTGAGAAGTTTGCTGGGAGGGTTTTCTCTCTGATTTCTGTTTTCTTTGATCAGGGTTGGGGAATCCTTTAGGCGTGTCTTGGGTTCTGGTTTTGCGTTTAGGCTTGTTCGGGAAGTTTTTGTTTTTGAATGATTGATGGGTGTAGGGGGGCTTTGGAAATTCGAAATCAGAAAAAAAAAATGTTTCTGGGAAAACTAAATGTTGTGGAATAATCTTAGGTAAAATTTTTTGTGTTGGTTTGGTTGGAAAAAGTTTGAAAATGTTTTTCAGTGTTATCGTGTAGCTTTTGCGTTTTTTAGTTAAATAAAGACACGTTTAACTAATAATCAAAGAAACTTGCAAATTTGCGAACTTTTTTTTCGAAGCCCGAAAAGTGTTTTCACTTGCTGAAATTTCCCTAAATATTTAAGATTCATATGTTTTTCTGCAAGGTTTTGTATGATATTGGCAACAAATTTCTCATTAATTTTTATTTCGATCTCCTTTATTTTTTTTTAAATTAATTTTTTAACTTTCTTATTTCGCACAAAGGGCACTGCTGTCGTTTGCATTAAGGTCGGGCATAATTGTTTCACTATACCGTTACCTTTACTTGCATAGCTGTAGATCTTTCCGTTCGCAAGTATTTTCAGGTTAAAAGGACTTTCCTATGCACCCTGTATATATTATGCCTTGGGAAATAATTTTTTCTCTTGAGATATGAGTTTAATTCAGCACAACAAAGCTTGTTGCGTTCAGAGATTTTTTAAATTTCACTAGAGGATTGTACTTTCTGGATACTTTTTAATCCGTTGTAGGATTTCTAACTGAAACTAATTTCTCTCATTTTAATCACTAATTGCTTAACCTTAATTGATGCTCTGATATACGGTTTAAATATCAGTCATCATTAGAGAACACCAGGATATCCCCCAAACATAAAATAAATTTAATCAAGAATGAACTCATGCTTTCTTCAAACCCAAACTTTATGACCCACATTTCATAATTCAAGTTACGTAACAGCTTAACGCATCAATCCAATGCGCGGTTTACATCTCAGAAACTCTTCCTCAAAACCCTCTATGCTCAAAAGCAGATGGATAAACGGCACCCTTCCATTCCATTGCATCCTTGAAAGCCAATTGTTCTGTGTTGGACCTTTGAAAGGCTTCGAAAACCGAATCCCAACAAATAAAGGAAAATGGGGAATCCTTATATACCATCGATCCTTGGGCAAGCTTCCTTTTCTCTGTCGTGTTAGAGATGTTCCCTGGAACATTGGAGTGACCTCGTATGCTCTGCGCTAAGTCGCTCAGGATTACTCCCTCAATCCTCTTGACGCTGTGTGGAAAGGAAGCCAGATTGAGACTAATGGCTGTTTCTCATGACGCGGTAATCGCGGCGCGATCGTAACGACTATGGACAAATTTTATGTTGTAGTTTTTTAATGATGAGAGTGGCAGGAGTATCCTGTTCTGTCATTGGTTCTTAGTGTTGTTACGTGGTAGTTGTGTCATCATGGAGGGAATTTTTCGTTTTCATGTTTGCGATCGCGTTACGTTTGCCAAGCATATAAACCCTTCTTGGTTACAACGGAAATATAAAATAGTTTTTGTTTTGTAGGCTAACAAGGAAACGTTTCCAGGCTAAACTCAAAACAACGAATGAAAATTTTACAGGAATAAGAAGATGAATCAAAATGGGAAAAAATTAGGTTCGGAATTTCATTAGGAGAGGAGTAAAAAATTTTGAAAATTGGCTTCTGAGTTGCCAAACCGTTCAGTTAGCACCACTTGGCGTGGATTTGATAAACATTTTTTTGATTGGCCAATTTAAACTGCTTCAGAGAAAACGCGGCCAGTTCATTTAAGCATTTGGCGCTTTCTCTGCCTTTATCGTCTAGTAAAGTTGCACTTGGCGTTAAAAAGGATAATTTTTAAGATTTTTTTAGAGCTTTTCTACTCTTTAATTCCGCAGTTAATTTGTTCACAGTAAGAATTTTGAGTCATCAACTAACCCCTGTAAAATTTTCGTCCATTTCTGTGAGTTTAGTCTGGGAACGTTTCCTTGTAAGCATTACAGTTAGAAGTTCTGAGGTAGTTTACTGTATGAGTTAATGGTGGAAATTTTTTATATTTTCTTAATAGCTTAATATCACAGCTTATTATCAACTCAAATTTGTCAATACTTCTGGAGAATAAACCAAATGGAGACTAATGACTATGAGTAACTATATTGAGTTTATTTTGCGTGTAGGCTAGATACGAAAGACTAAACACTGCATTTCGCCCATATCTTGTTCCGCAAAAGGTTATTGAACCTAATTTTGTTCAATAGTTATTCGTATAAAACTTCTAATCAATATCTAAAAATGTCTGTAAAGTATTCGATGCAATAAGACAAGCCATAAAAAAGTTTAGGAAACCCATGGGCGTCATTTAGGGGGAGGGCAGGGGGGGCAATTGCCCCCCCCCCAATGTTTCCACTCTTAAGTGAAAAATTGCTGAGAGTCCCTGGAAAATTTTGTAACTTCCACAAGGAGCAACAGATTTAACTCAAAACATCCCAAAAGCAGTTAAAGCACTACTTTTGAGGGTCTAATTTAAAAATTTTCTGGGGGAGAACCCCCAATCCCCCTCCTGCCCTTTGATGTCTGTTATACAATTTGTCTCCCTTGAAAATTCTGCCGCTTACAAGAAGCAGTTCCCTTTGGGAACCAAAGAGTTTGAAGCCCCTAGGAGTCTGGTTTAAAGGGGAATTTTCTAAAATTTTTACTGGGGGAGGATCTCCGCCCCCCCTTGAAAATTTTACGTTTATTTATACTTTTTTTCCCCTAGAAAATTCTATGCTTTACAAGGAACTGTTCTTTTTGAATGTAACCCAAAGTACCTCAAAATGAGCTGAAACACTACTTTAAAGAGGCAAATTTCAAAAAATTTTCTGGGGGAGGACCCCCAGACCCCCCTTTAAAATTTTTAAATATATATTATGTTATACAGTATATTTTCCTTGAAAATTATGCCACTCACAACAAGCAGTTCCCTCTGGGTGCTCCCCATTCAAAAAATATTCTGAGGGAAGACCTCCGGCTCCCCTTGAAACTTTGACGTTTATTTGTAACTTTTATGTGGTTTACAAGGGGCTGTTCTCTTCGGATGTAACTTAAATGTTGTAAAAATGAAGCAAAATTTAAAAATTTTTCTGGGGGTGACCCCCAGACCCCCCATTTTTACTTAGAACTTATGATTTTGAGTCACCCCCCCAAAAAAAACAAGTCTGGTTACGGTCCTTGCCCCCCCCCAACCAAAAACTGAAATGACGCCCCTAATTTTAAACACTTCCAAAAAAATATTCACTGTATAAAGATTCAGAAAAATATCATACTCAATACTATCATTAATTTGTATCTTCAAAACTCTTGCATTTTAAAAAGATAATTCAAGGAACATTCAAGGTTTTCTATCGTAAAATTCGTAATACTGAAAGAGAACTCACTCAACATTTTTCTAACTGCTAATTTCAAAACTTGATTTTCAATATCAAAGAAGGTTATTGGCTGAAAGACACGAAAGTAACAATTCCGATAGTTATGGTTCCGATTATACTCCTCCGAGACCCTTTTACGAAAATTTCGCTTGATATTTCCATTTTCTATTTAGCTTATACGACTTTCAAAACCAGACTTCCAAAGAATTTCGAAAAAAAAAATAAAGATCGGAGTTCAAAAGGGATTTCGAATCATTTCTTAACTCCCCCAGGGCAAAAGTGGAGTTGAGGAGTATTCAGACTGCGTCGTCTAACTTTTTCATTCATTCAAATCACACATTCGCGGCATAACTCTTTTTCGAATGAGTCTTGACTTAGGATGTTTTGTGTTGTGATGTGTTTCATTAAGGCACGTGCGCGTGTTTTTTTCCATTCATAGAAATGTCTCTCCCGTCTGAGATGTTTCGACACTTTGTGAAAATGTTATTCTGAAGTGCAACTATCGTTTGTGACTGGAGGAGGTTGTGTATCGAATGATTTTTCTTTGAGTATAAAGGAAGTTATTCCAAACTCCTCTTCGGGGGTAAAGAACTTTATTGAACTCTAGATGAGCTTTACGAAATTTTACTAATTTGTATTTTTGTATTTTAAAAAATCTTGTGGGTTGAAAAATATGAATAGGCTTTGAATTTAAAATACAACGATTTTTATTTGCAACTTAAAACATTAAAGTAGACAATTGTTTCGGGGATGCTTGAGATCCCCTTCGTCAGTAGGGTTCGTCATACTGACGAAGGGGATCTCAAGCATCCCCGAAACAATTGTCTATTTTAATGTTTTAAGTTGCAAATAAAAATCGTTGTATTTTAAATTCATTCATATTTTGCAACGTATTGGATTTTATTTTGATATGAATAGGCTTTATTTAAAAATTTAATAAATTCTGCATGATACATAATTCTACGAATGAGCATTTTAGTTAGTGTGTGTTTATTGAATAAATAAACTAATTGATTATTATCTAATTGAAGAATAAACTTTATTCTTCAATTAGGTACACATATGCATAGAATCAATGAATTTTCGGCGACTCAATTTTAATTCAAACTGATGATACAGAAAACTACAAAATCCTTAAACAATTTTTACTGCGTGAACCCAACAATACGACCACGCTTTTTATTATTTAGTACCACGCGTCCAAGCTGGCTGCTGGTCGTATTGTTGGTCCGCAAATTATATTAATATATATGAATTATAGATATCAATGAATTATACCTTTTTTACCTTTTACCTTTTTTTTGCACTATACCTTTTTTCAGCCTCATTAAGCTTCCTAGAGAAAAATCCCAAGGGTTGCAATTGAGAGTCCACAACTTGATGAAGAGCACCACCAATCGAGAAATCGGAAGCGTCCACAAATAAAGCAAGTGAGGCTGAAGGTGATGGGTGAGCCAATAATGTTGCATCAGCTAGTGATTGCTTGCAGCTCTCAAATACTTCCGTAGCTTGAGGAGTCCATGTTATTGGGCGAGAATCTTTCTTTCCTTTCGAACCTTTTAGGAAATCGTGCAATAGATGCTGATGCTTAGCAGCATTTGGAATGAAACGCCTATAGAAGTTCAAGAATCCCAAAAACTTCCTTAACGCAGAAACTGTCTTTGGCAATTCATACTGTAAGACAGCCTCCACTTTGCCAGGTAGTGGCTTCCAGTCATCACCTTCAGCCTCACATGCATTATTTGTACAACAGTATTATTTGCTGTTGGATTTGTAATGTCGTGAAATTCTGTTAAGATGTTTTTGAAGTCCACAGCAGCACATAGGGTGACAACTGATGGGTGGTTTGCTGGTGCAACAGTACCTAGTGTATGAAGGAGAGTTTTCTGATCAATCAACCTTTTGTTTTTCAAATCAATTAAAAGATTGAAATGTGTTAAAAAGTCCGCACCAATGATGGGTGTTGTTACATCTGCTATCACAAATGTCCACATGAAAGCCCTCCGAAAACCGAGATCAAGTTGTTTATTTACAAACCCATACGCGGGAATCTTGGAATTGTTTGCTGCATATAATGCGAAGTTTGCTTTTGGAGTGATCTGTGCATTTTTGTTGGTAGGTGGCAGCACAGAAATTTCGCTTCCAGAGTCTATAAGGTACTTCTGGTTTGTCCCTCTGTCATGTACAAAAAGCCTACTGGTCTTTGTGCCAGCATCCGTCATGCCAGCAGCTATATTGACGGGGCTGGGGCGTGGTCTTTTTCTTGCGCAAGGAGAGACACATCTGCGTGCTCTATCGCCAAAACGGGAATGGTAGAAGCACAAAACCTGCTGGGTGTTTTCACTATAGTGGTTGCGAGGGTTCTCACGGGATCCATAGTGGTTGCGAGGGTTCTCACGAGATCCAGACCAAGAGCGACCGCGGAAATTGTAGGACCGGTTTGGACTGCGGCTTCGTGAAAGCTCAGAAACCTGAACCGATAGATCCTCCACCCTACGCATGAGGGCCTCGATCGCGGTCACATCTGGGAGAACAGGAACCTGTGGAGAGTCAGCGGAAGAAGGTGTAGTTGCGAACACGGATGCAGGAGACACAACTTCTGCCACTCGATCTGCAATAGCAGCAAGGCCGTCCAAACTCTCAGTTGAAGCAGAAAGGACAGTCTGGATGTGGGATGGTAGTCTCTGCATCCACAGGTTCTGCAGAAAGTCGTCTTGCAGTTGAGACCCTGCTAAATTTCGCATCTTTCGCAGGAGATGACTCGGTTTCTCATCCCCAAGCTGAAGGTCTGAGAGAAGCTTGATTTTTTGTTGAGACGAATCAGCGAATTCTGTAACCAGACGCCTCGTTATGGTCTCATATTTATCCACAGCAGGTGGCCGTAGCACAATGTCGGAGACGTGCTCCAGAGTTTCCGCGTCAATGTTTGCTACAAGAGCAGCGTACTTGGTTTCATCACTGGTGATTCCACTGTAAAGGAAGGCATTATTGCACTGTGCAACCCAGAGAGATACGTTGGTCTTCCAAAAAGGCGGCAGCCGCAGGGCAACGCGCGCTATCTGTTGAGGTGGATTCAGCGGCGGCAGAAGAAGAGGTCGTGACATCGTCTCTTCCGATGGATCAGTTGCCATTGTGGTGAGATGAAGGAGCGTTGCGTCGTCCGTAGGTTGCGTAGGTCCGGCAGTCACCACTTCGGCGACTCAATTTTAATTCAAACTGATGATACAGAAAACTACAAAATCCTTAAACAATTTTTACTGCGTGAACCCAACAATACGACCACGCTTTTTATTATTTAGTACCACGCGTCCAAGCTGGCTGCTGGTCGTATTGTTGGTCCGCAAATTATATTAATATATATGAATTATAGATATCAATGAATTATGAATTATAGACATCAATGAATTATCTAATAATTGAATAATAAACTTTAATCTTCAATTAGGTACAGAACATATATGCATAGAATCAATGAATTATATGAATATATATATGAGTTATAGATATCAATGAATTATCTAATTGAAGAATAAACTTTAATCTTCAATTAGATACTCATGTGTATAGGAGTAAATATTATCATATTTTGTAGTTTATTCTTTCAAAAAGAGTTAGTTTTTCAGCTAGCTTAGAGTGTTGTATACTTTCCTTAGTAGTATCTTTATTTACTACTTAATGACATCAACTCTTTTCTTTACGACTTTAACAACAACACGAAAGAAACAACAACCTTAGTCTACGTTTGGAGTCACTCAATATCGTTCTGTATGTCAGAGCCAACAATCATGAGCAGTATAATCAGAAACGACAATGTTTAACAAACCTTTAATGCGTTTTTTCTCGAAACTAGAAATAAAAGCAGATTGCAATTTTCCTTGATAATAACGATGAGTTTATAACGTCAATTATTTTTTTATTTCAGGCGCTCTGTTCACCGAAGACCAGCGTGACAGCCCTTCAGAGCTAGCATTCAAGTACTCAGTCTATAGAATAAACAATGACAAGACTTTATTGGCAAATACAACATTAGTTTATGATATTCAACATGTGCCCAAGGATGACAGCTTCCACGCCGTAAAGAAAGGTAAGGTCATTCATTATTATTCATTTGGATTTTTTAATCTTTGCGAATATTCTGCTGGAGACGAAATATAGTAGACTCGTGAATATCGCGATAGATAACTTGATACGACTAAATTCGCTTAACACGATGTATACGCATAACTTTGTGACGTGAAACAGTTGAACACCCCTACACAGAATCTTTTGATTTAAGGGGTGTTGAATTGAAACTTTGGATTGAATGTTTGATGCTCCCCTAAACTTGTAAAGGACTTTCTCGCACTTTTATGTCATCTAGGAGTATAAGAAGATCAGTGGGATTTGAAGAGTTGATTCGAGGCTATCCTATAAATAACTGGAAAACTTATAGAAAAAAAGCCTTGGGTATGGAGTGCAACTGATTTAAAAATTTAACTAAAAACAGTAAACTTTCGGAATGTCGACGATGTTTTTAACTGATCACTAAGTTTAATTGAGATATTGAATTCATTTTTAATAGAGACAAAATAAAACTGAAACTTGGTAATAAAAGGAAATATGACAATTTTCCTTAGGGTTCCTACATCATTTGTCTTATGATTTTTTCTTCAACGTATATTTTTTTTTTCTGAAATAAGTTATTGCATTCTTTGCCAAGAAATAATGCCAGGTAACTTACAAGCATACACCTTTCACGCTTAAAGCGGCATCTATTCAATAACCCCAACTCTCTTCAACACCATCCTCGATTTTCACTCAGGCCACCGCCTCAATTAATTATTATCCTCCGCCCCTCCACATTTACGTTAACGCCGCCATGAATTCATAACTCCATTTAAAACGCGCGGCGATCGTATTAATCAGCCCGTGACGTCATACCTTCAGGTGCGGCCACGATTGCGGGGCAGTCAATCGCACAGTCCGCTAATGAGAACGAATGGAGCCGAACGACTTGTCCGACGTTACCCCATAGATTAAATGTGCATAGAGAGAGCTTTGGACACCTACTCCGTTATATCGACAGTGGTCCTTTTTATTTCTTACCACTCAGAAAGCGGTCTGAAGCATGAGGAGCAGAAATGTATTGGAAGCGTTTGATCTGTCCACAACTGCCTCGCAAGTCCAAGTGGGGGTTTTATATTCTTTCCACCACTCTACTTAATATTTTTAATTGTAGTACAATACCTAGTTCCACTGCTTTGGAAATACTGTCAGATTAAAACGAACAGTGGAAGAAATGATGTATTTAATCATGTAGTAACATCACTGAAAAAAAGATAAATTGCATTTCTAAATTTCACAAAAATCAAACCTCCCGCTACTCCAGTCATAGTGTGCTTCATATACATACACACATTAAGGACAGTGGCAAGGATCCCTATCACTCAATTTCTAACCGTAATTTTTGAATGCCCCCAAAGCTGCTAAATATAACTGTCAAACCTCGCCAACTTAAGTTTATGGATCATTGATGACAACCTAAAGTTACTTTTTTTCCTTGAATACTCAAAACAAATTAGAAGTTTGGTCATTCATTTTCACGAAAAATTTAAATCATTTCATGTAAGAATCAAATTTGAATGGATATTCACTGAATGATGCGAAAAATTGTCCTCTCTTTTATAAAGAGGACAATCCGTCTCCCTTTCTCCTCTCCGAAATTTGATGCAATTTAGTTATCCATCTTGATAAAAACCATCAAAATCGTTCACATGTCAAATATTTTAAGATTGCCAAATTTTTGTTTCAATGAATATAACTGTGCATTTTAACCAGGTGGTTTTATATATCTGTTGGCAATATTTCTCATCTTTGGTGCCAAAAACAGCTTACCGATTTTAAATTAAAAACGGAAAAGTACCTGAGTTTTTTTCTGAGCATGAAAGTTAATTTTCTCCTCGAAAATCTACCCATATATGGGACTACTCATATTACAGTTTTCTTTTTGCCACTCACCAAGTTGGCACGCAGGGTAACCTATCAAAGCTCTCTCTTTGTAAAACACCTGTACGACCTCTTGTTACCTCAGTGCAAGGTGCGCATTAGGCGAGGTCCGGCAGATCTTTGTCCGGCGTTAATTTTGTAATGGGGTAATTCCTTTAAATTAGGCCATGCGCTGAAGAGCCGGGGGGTGGTGATTTATCTGCATCGGGAACCATAGCGTGAGGCCGTCTTTTATACGTGACTTGGGTTTGTAGGATATAACTAGAGGAGTCTTATTTGCGTTAAGATATATTGATGTATACTCAGTATAACAAGATATCATAAATCGCGATTGGTATAAATTGTGTTAACTGAATTTTTGTTGCGCGGTGAAGTTGAAATTGTAAGAATTTAACTTTTAAATGTGCTGTAATATATGCTAATTTTTTATCGTTTTTAAGTTAAAGTATTAATCTCAACCCCGGCATAAACATTAACCACATTATCTTGAATTTTTTAGTTATGGAGGATGCTCCCCAAACCAACGGGGAAAAATACAAAATATTTAAATAGCAATTTGATCGACGTAAAAAAAGCATGAATCGTTAAATTAAATACCGACTTTAACATTGTCTAAAGATTTCGCTAAGATTGTCCTATCTAAAATTGTAAAAGTGTGCATGTGTTTTTTAAAAATGCATCGGAGAAAAGAAAAGTTTACACAGTAAACAGTTTACCCATACTTCCTTTTTAATGTGGAATATTTGTAATTATTCGAGGTAAAGAAGGTTTCTCCAAAATTGTCGACGAATTCAAAAGTGTTTTGCATATAAATAGAAGTATTATTGATTTATTTCAATAAATATTTCAATCATTGTAACCAAAATTTTATTTTGTCTCTAAAAGAATAAGACGTTAATTACAAAAGGCAGTTAGAGTGAAAGCTCTCATTAATTCTTACTCTCAAAATAGAACATGTCTAGACGGCATATTTTACGAAAATACCCCCCCCCAAAGCAACAATGATTTATTTCCACTAAACTTCATCAAAATTAAACATTATCAAGTATTCTCACGATTATTTTTGAAACGTGTAAATTTCCTACACTTTTGAAATTCCAGACAGTTAAAAAATATCTTGAAGAAGAAGTTCCACAGAAGACGACCTAAATCACCGCAACAATTAACTTCAGAATTCCTCAGCAAATACTAAACAACCGGGATCATTATTAATTAAGAATTCATTAACATTCATTGCATTTCTGGAGAGCTCCTTTAATAAGGTGCCTATTTCTCCCCAAATGTGGTAAAGAACTACAGGAATGCGGTGCATATTAGACAGGGTGTAAAGCATAAATTACCAACCCGCAAATCAATAAAAAAAACAAATATGAGTGGGTTGGAGCACAAGGGGCACAAGTAACATTTCAGAATAACTTCTGTAAAGGAGTTGATTTTGTTGGCGAACTTCGATTTGGCGAGTTCTTTCTCGATAGGAACTTTCACTTATGGCCGTATTCACCGCTAATCTGACCGGCATCGGCAGTTAACCGGCAGTCAAACTTCTGATTGGCTGTTAAAGAAAAAAAACTAGTTTTCCACCAATTACAATCAGAGGTTTGACTCCCGGTTAACCAGCTGCCAGGTTATCGGTGAATACAGCCATTAGAATCCAGTGTATGGGAAACGGATAGTTAGTGAAGTGCACCTGACACGCCTATCAGCCAATTAAAATAAAAGGCTTGTACTATTTTGATTAAAAGAGATTTATATAGAATGTATATCATTCTGTCACGGTTGGCTCAGTAGTAAAGAGTTTGCATCGTATGCGGTAATTCCTCCGGTCAAATCCCGGTAGTGATAATTTTAACATTGTCTTTAATAAAATTTTGTGATAAATTCTGATTTGATTAGAATTGAAGGCGTGTATATAGTGTGCCGCACTAACTAGTCGTTCGTCGACGTGTGTTTTAAATGCAGCAAGTTTAACTGCACAGAAAAAAATTCTAAAACTTCCAATTTAAGAATAAAGTAGTACATCGTAAGCCAAGCATTTGAAAAAACAATAATGAGGATAGGTTAGAACCAAAAAAAGAAGAAGGAATTGCAGAAAGCAAAAAACATCTGAAATCAGCCGTATGGCGTTGGGCTACGGCATGGTCCAAAACTGGGATTTCTCCCCAAATCATCTTCGACATTGGACTTAGAATCAAAAGTTATTGGATTCATCATATTTTTCATGTATTTTTTTTATTAAAACCCTGTGTTATTTCAAGTATTCCCTCTTAATTAATTAACAAAACATATTTAATAAAACGGTTTCACCAAAAAAAGTAATAAATACTTAACGAATCACTGAAACGAATAGACTTCGAAAAGATGACAACAAAAGGTTGCCATCAGAAAATTCCCAACCCGCACAGATTTGGCGACTCATCGTACTCATCACTATCAGTAAAGTTTCAACTCAAACGTCACTTGTGCCCCTTCTGCTCCAAACCCTCCATACACAAATTTAATTGTCATCTCGCACTTCGTCTCATAGCAAATAATAAAACACTAATAAGGGATTCCCCATGACATAACAACAGGTGGTCGATACCATCTTCGGTTGTCATGGATACGGTTGCCATGGAGACGCTTACTCTCCTCTTCCGAAGCGCTTTTAAAAACAGAAAGTAAGAGATTCCGACACTGCTTCTTTTCTTTGAAAGGTTTCGAAAGAAAAAGTTAAATGTAATGGGGGAAAGTGCCCCGTGCCTTCATTAAGAGCATCGATTAAAGAATCAGATGTGTTCGGGGGGTTTTTTATGATGGAATTCTGGAGGGAAGACTTGTTTTCGTCTCAGATACTAGACTTGGTCTGTTGGAGAGTTTTACTTTGCCGTATATTTTTTTCAACTTTGTCGGCGATTATGAACTGAACTTGGGTGCCGTCTTGGAAGGATTTAACCTTGACCTTTGAAATAAAAACATAGAGTTATTGTTTCTTATTAAATAACAGATAAATTATAAAAATTGAAAGACTTACAAAACACTAAAAATAATTTCGTTATTGCACTCATAATTTTTATTCCTTATAAAAACAATAAATAATGTTTCTTTTATTTGGTTCTATGCATCAGTTGTTTTAAATGCTCAAGATAATATCGATAAATTTAAATGTATTCTCTTTGTATTTTTTTTGTTTTGAACAAATACCTTCATTTTTGTCTCTTCCTATCTAAAGTTATGTTTCTTTTCGTTAGATACGTATATGGATAACTTCTCGATAGCTATAACTGTTGTAACTGGACTTTGTTAGTATATCTTTTCTGAAATTTTTAATCTGAAATTTTTGAAGTTTGTAATCTAAATATGAATATTTTTTTCCATATAAATTTATGCAACTTTTTTCTCTAAGTAAACATAAGAGAAAGTCTCACTAAACTGAAAAATATTGAAGCTCCAATATTTTATTTAAAGGATACAGAATAACTCAAAAATATAATAACCTTGTGGTGACATTGGAATTCAATGGCTAGTTGAAGTAAACATTGATATAAAATGCTTCTGGTAGGAAACTTGGTAGTTAACTTCTTAGGAAACTTAACCGAACTAAGAGTTATACATCTCAAAAAAAAAGTTTTAAACTTCTCATGATACATTTAAAATGTTATAAAAGTTATGAAAATAAGTACAATTTGAAGCTAAATGTTGCATAAAAATATTAAACAAACAATAAAATTTTAATGAAATTATTTTTGCATTGAAAATACATAATTTAATTTTTGCAGTGTGGTGAAATTTGCCGAAATCCAGTACTTTTAAATCCAATCAAAAACCTCTTAAAATCAAACAAAAAGATTAAAATCCTTTTGACTGCTACATTAGTCTTTAGAAAAATAAACCTAAAATCAAATAACAAAAACATAAAATCATGGAAACATCTTTAGTTTTAAATACTTAACATTTTCAACATCCAGATATACAGACGCACTCTAGTGAGAGTTTATGACGTTACATAAAGTTTATAGATAAACATAACCAGAATCTAAAAAGTTGAATAGAAGAAAATACTTAACAAACAGCAAAAAGTTACACACTAAGAACTTTTTCTGTTTGAAAAAATTTCCTTACTTTTAAATGGTATGAAATATGAGCTGGTTAGAATAAAAGTGGCTTAAGTCCACTGAACGTAGTTTTGAGAAAATGAAGGTTTTCTCTAACGGTGCCTGTGTTGTTCCTACGGAAAAGGCATTTTTCAGGCAGCTTTTACGGGCAGCTTATTGAACTTCTGATTTAAGCGACTATCGCACTAGGTAAAGGACCTTAAAAGAATTCCAAATACATACTTATCTCAATTTTTGTATTTTTGGACTTATTACACTTTTATTCTAACAAGATATTCCTCTATGCCATTTAAAATAAGGAAATGTTTTACTTATACCTATTTAGTAATGATTTGGACTTATACTTGTAATGATAATGTAATAATTATAATGAATTTAGTAATGATTATACTTTAATTAGTTGATTTGGACTTATACCACTTTCATTCTGGGCATATAGTATGTTAAACTAGGTTTGATTGTAATCCAGTCTAAATAGCTGGCTAAAAGAAACATTGAGATTGAAATTGCATACAAAAACCTAAAACCGTGAAAACGTCCTCAGTTTCAAACGCACAAACCCCTCAACAACACCCAAATATACTATACAAACCCACCTTAGAGAGAGGGAGTTTATAACGTGACAATACGCCGTTTAATCTTTCGTCATAACGGTCCATTAAACCCGAGCCTTCCAGTTCCGGGTGACAGTAATTCTGTCGCAACCACTAAATTAAACCTCCGAGAGAACGATTGCTCAACGAGTTCATTAAATCGCAATTTGCCTCCTGACACCTCCGGACGAAGTGTTTCGCCCCCTCTCCTCGTCTTTATATTCTGAAAGCAAAGGGTTGAGTAATGGAAAAGTACCGCTGCGCTGTTGAAGGGTTATAATGGTATTGAATGCGGCCGCCGTAAACACTTGTGTTGGGTTGATGGGTTTGATGGTGATGATCGCCCAATTGAGATCTGTTTTGATCGCGGTTAATTGGGTTAATGAAGGTCTCTCTTTAGCGTAAATATTTTGATGGGGCTCTTGATGTTGATGGAGGGTGTGTGAAAATGGCTGTAGTGTGGTTATTGTGAACTTAGCTTTAAAATGTCGTGAAAAGTAATTGTAACTATTTATAAGTGTAGCTACTTTTCTCTTATGAGAGATTAGTGATGAAAAGTGTATATTTGTGTAAATAGTTTTGAAAATACATCATTCTTCATTCAGTATCATAAATGTTTACTTATAATGTCAGAATTGAGCACAATTCAACGTGTTTTCGACTTGTAGGACGCATTTTCAACGTATATAAATGGGCCTTTTGAAATAAAAAAGACGTTATTATCTCCTACGTAGTTCTAATAAATAGAAATAAAAGTAAAAAGAATAACACTCTTAATATTGTGTGTTGCTAAAAATCTTCATATGATCGATTGATAAATCATTTTACTTACTTTCATTAAAATATAAATGCATTGCAGGTTTAGAAGGAAAATTCTGAGCGAGGCTTAACAAGCAAAGTTTAGTTGCTCAACAGCATTAACAGCATCAAGTAGCGCGTGTGCTTCAAAATTAAAATTTAGAAGCATCATTATACAATCAAAACAATAATTTTTCAGTCATTTAATAAAACCATTTTCCTTTGATCAAACACCATTAAAGCAAAAGACAAAAGAAGCTTGCAATTTAACATAACATACTCGATAGAGAATTCTCTATAAACAGACTGTCCCTGTCCATCACTATTACAGAAATTATTCACAGAATTTATTTCTCCCCTTTGTATGTGCAAGAGAAAGCATTCTCACTTAGTTCTCACCTCTTGAAGAGACATAAAAATCCCCTCACTTTCCCCCCATTCAGCAGCGATTCCTAAACCGCTTCGGATCTCTAAAACGATAAATTCTTGCGCAAAACGCTCAATAAAAAGCATTCAAAAGTGAATACGGATACCAAAAAAAAGGGTCTTCCACAGAGACGGAATAAAGAAAAATCGCGTTTTCTTCTCAAACATAAAACAGGGAAAGCGATAGGATAAAGACTGACGAAATTTTCCAGCGATTTATTTCCCAAAGAGAGGCCTAAAATGGATCGTCCGATCTCCTGGCGACATTCAGAGCTCGGTTAAAGGTCCTGAGCATGGAAGTAAATACACGGAGAGAGAACTTTGAACATATCGCTGGTTTTCGTGTGATAAGGACACATCTCGAAAATGATTCATCTTTAGTGTCAAGTACCTATTATGGAGAGCTATGGTTTCATTTGAAGTATTGAGGTGGCTTGTTTTTGTTGAGTTTAGGGGTTCTGAATGAAACGAAAAATAGGGTAAAGAAAGGAAGAAGAGGTATAAAACAGAATGAAAGAGTAATAGATGCGAAACACAAGGAGGAGAGAAGAGAAGAAACAAGAAAATTTAACATTTCTTCCTCTAGCTTCTGTTTCTCTATTTTTTTTTCTAATTCTTCTTTTTCTCCATAATAATTTTCATTTATTTCCCCTCTTCTTTTTTCTATGTTTTGCCAATCTGTCTTTTTTTTATTTAGGAACATTATTAATTCAACAAATAAAGTAACCTCAACACCTTAATTGAAACCACAGCTCTAAAATTACATGAGCTCTACCCTTATATGAATGATGAAGTATTTTCATGTCACGGCGTAGTTGAATTAAACCAGGTACATAACCTTCATTGACTTCATTGTAGAAACCCTGGTCTTTTCGTGGCACTCAGACGGAATCAGGGAGTATTCGAGATTCGAGATTTTTACTCCTGCCTTGCTACGTTGTTATGGGCAATGTGACAAATCCGGGAAAAATATTAGTAATGTCCACGTATTTTGGGCAAAGTGATAAATACTCATAGATAAATGGAATTGAACTCATCATATTGCCCACTTCACTTCGGGAACTATTAATAATGCCCGCTTTATCACTTTGCCCGTAACATATATACAAAACCATTCCGGAAATTCACTCAAAAACCGTCTAGCAGATTCATTTCCTAACTGGATAACTAAAACACCGATTTTTCCGCAACTGGCTCTAACTAATCAAAAATAGATAAAATTGTGTCCTGAGGGCTTATATTACGTATGTGACGAACATTTTTTTCTTAACATTTCCCCCATAACAACATGAAATTACAGCTGGATTTGGCTTGTGTAAATTGTCGTTTCACGATCTCCTATGCAAATAGGCGATTCCTCTGTGAGAATCAGTCATAAAGAACATGTACAACAACAGTGTAAATGAGACAACTAGCGATTTTTCTATTCTGAAATCCACCCATCATCTGTAGGATTTCCCGTATTACAAATTGCATTTTACCACTCCCTTCTTTTGGCCACTGGTGGCTACCATACCAAACTATCTCTGCTCGTATTACCTCTATTGTCCTGAGCCTCCTCTTGCAACCTAAACACGACCTTCGGAAAGTATTCTCAATCCTTTTTCATTGCAAGGAGATGGATACACGGCAAATCTCTTTTTATATAGATTATCTGCATACCGTAGTTGCCCAGGCGAAAAGAGTAAAGATTTGTTTTTCAATAAGGATGGGTTTTTTCTCACCGACGGATTGTTTTTCGAACAGTTCTTGAGACGCGATACTTTGCATTTTCTTTGTGTTTCTAATCGCCCAGGAGGGATTTGGTTTCGAGAGTTTGTGTTTTTTTACGCGATGAGCAATTTTTTGGGGATTTTGTCGCAAAAATGTATTATGTGCGGGTGGATGGTTATATATACGAGTGTTGTATCTTAACTTGCATGAGATAAAAAGTGAGATTCTGTTCCTGGTATTTTTTTTTCTTTTTATTAAGTTGACGGGTTCTTGAAAAGATAAGGTGTAACAAGACTAACAAATATTTTTATGCGAGTTAGTTACGAAGTAAAAAATATTTTGGGTCAAGTAAACAGCGGAAACTGTCGAATCTTACCTTAAAAATATTGTTATAGAATATTTTTATGAGACATTTGGGTCTTAACCAACATGTTTGGAGAATGTGAAAGTTTCAAAACTTGTAATGCTTTATCAATATTTGTTTAAAAATGCGTTTTAATTGAAAATATGCTGTTATTCCATGCACGAGGATTCTTTTGCCCCTTATCATTGTTTCTTTCGTATGGAAGTTAAGTGTAAAATGTATTGATACACAAGTTTAAAGGATAAAATTTTTCTAACAATAAAAGCATTTTATACTTGTTTAAGCTTTTAAAAATGACCACAAATATCACAGTTAAGTTTGTTTTGAGAAAAAAAACCAATGATTTGAATGTTTTGAAAAATTAAAGATAGAAACTTTAAAAGGATTTCCCGAACATTATACAGTGGAAGCTCTTATAGCGCAATTAATCCGTACCGAGTTTTTTGTCGCTATAAGAGCAAACTTCGAGTGATACACTCGAGTGTAGAATATCACTCGTTTAAAAGCAATAAACTCGTTAAGCTAAGCTATCAATTTTAATGTTTTTCGGGAAGGTGGACTCGATTCCCTCAATGATGTATTTTTAGTTGACTAATTTATAAAGTCTGGAGGAAATATCAACCTGAAAACGATATCATTGGGATTTAGAACACAGTTCGAATCATCCAATTGATCTTTCCTCACTTTAAACAATTATTTCTTATTTTATGAAGTCTTGATACTTCCAATTTCATGTTATATTACCTTATTTTTTGCTTGTATTTCAATTTATATAAAGTTTAAGATCAATATTTTACAGAGTATAAATATTTACTTTTTAAATTTTGATTTTGATATTAATTTATTGCATAGCTTAGCTTCCTTAGAAAGGTCTGATGCTTAACAAAATTTATTACATCAATTTCCCTTGCATCTGCATGCAATTTGAAAAATTTATGTCTTAAATATAAGTCAAAAAAATGGAAATAAAGAAAGATAAATGAATACGCTAATAAATTTAAAGTCTAAAATCAACAAGGACATTAGGTAGCGAAAGGTTTCGTTTGGGATTGTAGCCGATTACCCCGGGCGAAAGCAAGCGAGAAGAAGATGCGATCGTTACTTGGTGATGTTTGTCATACTCTGATATTTGTTTATTGGCTAATTCTGGTGTGACGCACACAAACCGATCCAGAAAAGTATTCGATAAGCTGAATCGATTCGAAGATTAGTCTTTATAAGAGCACAAAAGTGCTCTTATAGAGACTAATTTTTGGGTCTTTATAAGAGAGTATTTTTATAAGAGCAGGTCGCTATAAGAGCTTCTACTGTATAGCATTTTAGTCTGGAGGTTTTAATAAAACTGGAGAGTGTAAATTATTTTACGAAAAGAAAACTGAGAAAGCTAAGATATACGGGTGGTGAAATGCAAGTCAGGTGAAATTTATTCTTTACCATTTTTATACAACATTTTCTAAATCAATTAACATAGATGTTCCTTTTTACACAGTTTATTAGACATTTAAAAACTGAATCTAAGTTTTATTTTCAAATTTGCATAAGAAGTAAAATGTATTTTAATTGTCTTATATATAACAGTAGTTAATAACTCTAGTTTAACTAAACTGAAAGTTTGAGTGCTGAAATTAATGCACAGAAGTTTTAAAAGAATATTTTCATTACACTCAAGTTTAATTGAATATTTTATGCTGGTAATAAAATCAAAGGATTGAATGTTAAAGTTTAAAATTGGGTTAAATTAATGGTTCAAAAACTCCATTCATATTAATATTAAATATTAATATGAATGGAATGATCCATCAAGTTTTATTAAAGAGATACTTTGAGTTTTGTATTCAAAATATCTAATAAATTCCTGACCAAATAATATAGACTTCAATAAACAAATAAATTTCAATAAATTGTCCTTTATTTGAGCAAGATTGCAAAGTTTAAATTATCGTAGAAAAATATCACTTAAGGTTGAATAAAACTTCTATACTGTAAGTATACTACTCATCTTATGCCATTTCAATATACTCAAAGTAAATCTAAAATAGTCTTGATAGCGATTGAGCACTCACAGCGGAATAAAGACCCTCAAACATCATTTTAAACAGAGGATGATAGCACGAAAATGATCCTTTCAAACTTCGGAAGAAAGAGAGATACAACAAACACTATTTACATCGTCACGAGCAAACAGATCAAAAACTTATAACGTCTAACGTTTCTTTCAATTTAAAACTTAAATCCCCCCGAAAAAAATCTCAAAGAACATCATGTGTCTCATCAAAATAACCCTCAACTGTAGCAACGTATAATATTTCTACAATCTTCAACCCAGAGGAAAGCGACTCCATCCCAAGTATTCGACGCAAACCATCAAACGTGCATCGGAAAGACTCCTGCGCAAACAAAACGGGAAAAACGGGATAGGAAACCCGGGCAACCCTCTCTCTCTCCCTTTTATCTCTTGCCCGAGGAGCTCCCGTTTTTCTTCCATCGTAATGACATCCAATTTAAAGCTTTGAAAGAGAATTTCTCACTGAGAGGTTGTTTTGTCTCTTTGCATTTCGGAAACTTTCGCAGGGTGCGTTTCCGAGAAATGTTACGGCTCCGTCTTCTTAAGTGTTTTGGCTTATAACAAAGGGAATCTGCTTTTTTGAGTTAGATGGTTTGTTTATGCGAAGCGTTTTTTGAGGTATTCTGTCTGTTGCTTTTTGAGTTGCGGGGTAAAGGCTTACAAACTGTTTTGTGTGCCGCTATGGTAGATTTAGTCCATTTTAATGGAGTTTTAAAGACATCAGGATTGACGTTTTGAAGATATTGATGTAAAACAACAAAGAAAAACAGTACCCATTGTAGGGATTGGAAGAAGCCAAACACTCTCTCGTCGCAAATATAGTTAGTGCAACCATAGTAAGCTTGATGTTTTGAGTAGTCAGTTGTTACGAAATCTGTGTGATGAGAGTAGCTTAGAAAGAGAATGATGTTTAAATTTGTTTTAATCTGATGATGCTACTATCTCTTTAATAAACGTCTTATAATTGTAAAGGTGTAGTTTCTATAATATAGTTAAAATATTAAAAAAAAATTATTGATAATGCTGCATTATAGTTTCGGTAGAACAAAAGTTTGAATGTGTAATAATTCCTTTCTGTTTGATATTTCTATAAAAACAGTGGTAGGTATTTATTTTTAGTATTTCATATTTTTATGCAAATGTTGTTTTCCTGAAAGTCCCTTCTCTTTGAAACGTTTTAATAAACAAAATATAAAAATTATAAAACACTCTATGTAAATATTAAGATAAACATTGGCATATAATGCACTTATTAGGAAAATTGGAGGGATTAATTTGTTTCTAATAACGTATAAATAAAATAATTATCTGCCAAGGTCTACTTGATATATATTTCGAATATTTGCACTTGCTTTACTACTAACTTTTTAATAAAAGTAGAACCACATAACACATGATGGGGGAATATGAATAAAGGATATCTTAATAAAAAATTTAGAAGGAATTTTATTTTATGGTGTTCTATTTTTACTTTCTAGTAACTCAAAATTGTATTAATATTTTTGTGCTTAATAAAAAAAAACCCTAGATTACAATAAAAAGGGTGGAATTCCTGAAATTTTTCAAAACTTCTTCCTTTTTTAACAAAGCCACTTTCATACATTTCGGCTTTCTGGGTATCTATTTTGATGTACTAAACTGATAGTAATACTATATCATTCCTGAATCTTCAAGGTTAATAAGTTGTTAAAAATAGCTTCGTACCTCGTTTATCTACTAGTTTTTCGATACCTTGTTTCCAGGTTGTTGAAAAAAAAAACTCGTTTCCTATATTGGAAAACGAAAATGATATTTACCGCTCGCTTCCCAAATAAATAAATAAAAAGCGAATCTGTCCAATATTTCCCCATCAAAACACCAAGACGGGAAAAAACCAGTCACGAAACCGGGAACTGACTGTTTCCTCATCACAGTCCCCCTACCTTATTTTTCACAGACCAGAAATAAAAAAAAATCACGTATCATAACAAACATTCTTTTTTTTTTCTCTAATCTTAAAGACTCCCGAAGAAAGAGAGAAAACCCCAGAGTTATTTCGTCGCATTATTTCTCCCATTATTCTCCAAAGAGAGAAACCCAAAAGTAAAAGAACGTTTCCCAACGGAAAAATGAATCCCTAATTCATAATACTACGGAGAAGGAGGGAGAAGAAATAAAGGAGGCTTCAGTTTCAGTGTAGTACATCCGGTGAGTATGGGAAGAGAGAGAAGACAAATAGAATTGGACATCAGAAAGCGCTCCTGAGTCATGGGAAAATGGACGACTTTTTGTTAGGGCAGTTGAAGTTTCATATTTCGGGGACTCTCTCTGATGTAAGCCGGTGTAAGAAGTTCTATAACTTTCATTTTCAGGGATTTGAAAGCTTTCTCTTTTCGCTTTATGTCGGTAGATATGAAGCTGTTTTTTTTGTATGTGTTCAGTTAAGTTATTTTCGACTTTCCCTATGAAGTCGTATTCATAGACGTTTACTCATAATATCTTTATATTTAGGGTGGCGAATATGACAATAGAGGTGATAGATTTTCATAGCAACAAATGAATTTTCCTTAATAATCTTTTAATTTTTTTTGTTGATAATGTATGATAATAATTTTACATTTAGGATGGCGAGTTTGATAATACAGGTGATAGATTTTCATAGCAACAAATGAACTTTCCTTAATAACCTTTTAAAACTTTACTGTTTTTCAGTCTCTGTGCTCTTGAATTAGACTGGGTAGGTACTTCTGCTGAAAATATTTTGCGTAAAAAAGTTTAGAGGAAAATACAGAAAAGTCACTATTTTGTGGGGGGGTATATGTTTTACCTTCTTTAGAACTTAATATAATGACTCAAATTATTCAAGCAAAAATTTTTCGTTCCTTAAAAAGTTTGTTTTTTTATGTAGTACAACATATTCTATGATAGTTATTATTTTTAACTCTTTAAAAATTTAGTTACTCTTTAAAAAATTAGTTTTTATTCCGTTAATATAAAAATGCAATTAGTAGGCAATGAAGTTTTAATTCTTAATATTATAGTCAGACCAAACCTGATACCCTCAACTAAACTTTGGCACTAACCTAAGCGAATACAGTTAGATTTGATACATAAAACTTTAAAAGACAAAATTTACTCACCAGCTTTCAATATTATTTGTTTCCCAAGGGTAATGCTGAGAAGTCCTTCAACAAACAATTGACCAACATATTATTTAGTAAACAGGCTAATTTAATTATTTTATGAAAGTAATATTTGGGTATTTTTTGTGAACTTACCCTTTAACAAAATTCGTATTGACAAAATCATAGAAATAGATAATCAAAACCTACAAGACGAATTTAAAAAAACTTTAGTTCCACGTTTCCATCCGTGTGAGTGGAAAGCGAAGTTTTCCGGTGAGTAGGGTTTTCCATCCCTTCAAGATATTGTTTCCATTATAGATATTTCTCGAAATTATATATTTTCCATTTTTCCCACCATGAACCACAAATTGATAAACAAATTAACTCCAATCCTAATAAATTTAATTCCATATCCATCGAGCTTCCATGAATCCAGTCTTCAATAATATAAAATAAATTAGATGACTCTTCTGATGATTAAAACCCGGAGGCTAATCAACGAACCTTCAAAACGACATGAATTATTCAATGGCGACAATTTCGGGAAACAGGTTTGAAGTGTTGTCATAACACTTCAGGAGGTGAAGAGCGATCGTAATAAATTAGATGTTCCGTTAATTTCTCGAGCTCATGCAAAATTCTTTCAAGAAATTTCGAGATTAGTTCATTGAATTTATTGGGGGTGTGAGAAAACTGATTTGAATTATGTGTGTATATATTATAATTGAGATTTGTGTTGAATTTTAAGAAGTGGACAATATTTTTTTTCTAAGATTTAATGATTTTGTTTTACTAAGTAATTTCTCCATTACGCTATTGAATTTTGGTATTTCACTATCTTAAATGGGGCAAACAGATTCGATAAGGTTTTTTTTACCTAGAATCCTCCTTTGGAAGTAAAGAAAACTACTTATAACGCACATTAATATTTAGTTGTATAATTTATCTCAAAATGTTTTAGCTCTATTGAGAGAGCTCAAACATTTGAATTATTTATTATTCTATTTGAACTCTCTTGAGAACTATTTCCATACATATGATATAGTTATAAAAGTTATACAGTCATAAAAGAAAATATATCTTATTATAAATTTTTCAGATTTGAAAAATTTCAACACAAACAAATTTGTTTAAAAACGTATTAAAACGTTTTTAATCATTCTACAAACTGCAGAATAACCTCGATACCTCAAAAAATTTCGAGATAGCGAGTTTTTGAGATAACAAGAGAAAATAGAAAATACTTAATTTCAGGAAGAAAAAATATAATTTCGACGTAATGAGGTTATACTATACTATGTAATATTTAAAAAATAAAAAGCATTTCATAATAGTCTATAGACATAAACTGACCCCGAATATTCTTGTTTGTTCGAAAACAATGTACGATAACATACAGGTAAGAATGGAGGAACAACTATTTACAGATCCCATTTTTTTGTCGGACGTTATCAGAGTCAATGAACTAATGGATTTTGTCTGACTTCATCAGACAAGAGAATGATAAGAAACAACAAACAACTCCGAAATAAATAACAGCAGACACAAAACAAAGCATCAAGCTCCTCAAGCATTTTCTAACCACCGCTGTAGTATGCAAATTAAGGCCACAAAATACATACCCATAATTACCCAAACCCAAAAGTTCTTACATTAATATATGCGCATCAACCCAACACACTCCACAGTTTAACAACGCCCATAAGCTCTCCCCACGTTAATCTCTCTCCTCTCTCCCCCAAAACTCTATCCCTCCCTCAGACGGCCATCGAATCAAACACACTTTTAGGAGAAGAAAAATCTCACAAATGCGAAGTTTATTCAGTTTGTCCCTTTCTTTACCCCCCTGGGGGGATAACAAATCCCCCCTTACCGGTCCTCGGCGATTTGCATATGCGTAGATCTTAGCTTTCACTTGTTGGTTACTTCCTTCTCCCAAAGAGCATTAGGCACGAGGGTCCTTTCGCCAAATAGAAGGTAAAATATTTATCTCGAGGAAGAGTCGAGAATTCTTCTTGCATAATGTTCCGTTATTTTCCCGGGGAATATTTCTTGGGGTACTTAAGTTCGAGAAGAAATGTGCAGTGTGGATGATGTGGAGATTTTGTGTTACTAATGCATGAGTTTATTTCGATATGTGGATAGATAATTTATGTTATAAATATTGAGAAGTCTGGTATTGGGAGATGTGTGGATCGTATAATGTGTTTTGTCGTTTGATGTTTAAATCTGTGTATCGAATTTCGATATGTGATTATAAATTATTCAGATATTTCTGATGGGGTGTGTAATAGTTTATATGAAGGCTGAATAAAAATAGACAGTGTTGATTTCATATTTAAAGTTGGAAGTATTTTTTTAAACCCAAAATACCCAAAGTATTTATAATTTTGTAAATAGGTATTGCTTTTGACAGTTATGGTCATTATATTATTAAAATGATAAACGTAATATAATTTTATTTATTTTTTCTTTTATGAAAAATTTTTCTTGTCTATAACTGCATTGCCGAAATACAACTAAAGGTCCTGAAGTCATTCGTTAGGTATAATATTATTAGAAACTTTTTATATTAGAAAATTTGGGGATTGGAGGTAAACTTTTGCATTGGATCATACCTATTTAGGTTTAGATTGAAAGTCTAGAGTAACTTAAACATGCTCAGTGTTCTCAAAGTCTATATTTTGTAATAACATTTTGCAATTTATTGACAGAGTACTATTTCACAAAAATGTGGGGGTGGGGGTCAGTCTACAATTCCAGGTCATTTTATTCCAGTGAAAACGTGAAAATTCCCAGAAACATTTTTCAATGGATTTAGACGATTTTAAACCACAATTTGGCCTTTGGCTATAATATTCTCTAGGTGGTGACCAAAAATTAAATAAATTAAAAAATTAAAGATAATTATTTCATTTATAAGATAAAAAGAATTTAAAACATTTTCTCATATTTTAAATAGAATTTTCAGACTAATAAAAGGAAAATAAATCCTTACAGAGAAGTCCCCATTATCAAACTAGCTTGGCTTTAACAGCCTTTAAGCAATAAATGATTTCTCGAAACAAGCGAAAGTATTATCCACTCCAAAAAGAATCAACCTCTCACCCGGTAACACCATGCAAACACCCTCGATAAAACCAGCAGAACCTCAAAACTTACAACTACTACAACCCCAATTAATCGCACAAAGCAAGCAAAGAACACTCTCCCCCCACCAAAAAAACCCCCTTCTCACACATTAAAGCACTTTACCCAGAGTTATAAAGTTCGGTAAAGCAAACGCGCCGAAATGGCTCTAATTTCCCGAAACAGCCTTTATTTCTCTGGGCACGGGAGCAAATAAACCCGAATGTAACAAAACACCATGGCGGCTCGCAGCAGCTGTTGTTAAAATCGATGAAAGATCGCACATCATCAATGAGGTATTAACAAGCCTCAGCGTTTCTTTTGGGATAACGATGCACCCAGGAGGACTGAATTGTTATCGATCCCGATCATTATTGCTTGGGAAAAGGAAGAGTGGTCAAAGAGGAATAGCTTTGTTTCATCTGAGGCTTATCTCATTTTTCTTAACGGGAGAGGGGAGTAAAAAGTGGAAGTAATGGTATTTATTAGGTCGGGAAGGATCGCTTTTTTTTTTTTTGCTTGGGGTATCGATGTTATCGATTTTTTAAGTGAAAAAGTTTTAGCGATTAAATTGGGAGGGAGTAACTAGCTTAGCAATGCGTTTATCTGAAGAAAAGGGGTTGTTTTAACCCTTTCAGACCTACCCGCCTCAAATTTGCTATAGAATTCAATGGCAATCTCGAGCGGTCTAGGATAGAAAGGGTTGAAGTAGACACTAACAGAATCTTAAACTTGTTATTGAACCGTCTGGTAACTTTTTCTAGTGTTGTTAATGGTAAGTTGAGGATGAACCATTTAATTTTTGTTTTAAAATTGTTTTTAAAGTACTGAGAGTATTTTCGCTTTGAAAAGCTAGGAATTTTAGTATCATCTCGTTAGCAACAGAAATTATCACAAAATTATTACACAAAGTCAATCAATAATTGGTTGATAAAGAATTTTCGGTACTTATGTATTATCCCGTCGACCGTGTCACTTAATCCGAAAACGTTATTAAATCCCATTGACTTTACTATTACTGTGTCGCTGAACGGGCTAATACGTAAGTACCGAATTTTCTTAGCCTTAGATTTTGCACGTAACTAAGCACATACAATATGTCTTTGAAAATGACGTTATAACAACTTGTATTATGTATCATCTCTACGTATATTTAGTTTTATTCTGACAACTTGTATCATGGAATATGATATATTATCATTTATAAACTTCTACACAACTGTATTTTCAAGTAGACACTTAAATGTGAAAAATTAATGGGAAACAATCGTTAAACATTTCGAAACATACCTGGAAACTACTTTCTTACCTTGTTCAACTAAAAACTGTTTTTCTCTGGTAATTTTTTCTTGCAATAAAAATAAAAATAAATTAAAAAAAAAACTGTACTTAAATAAAATCAGTTAAAATAAAGTGGATAAACAAAATAACTAACATATGAGAAAGCTTTCATCATTACAAGATTTTTTTTAGATTTCATTTCCATAAATAATTCTGAACGCTGTATTGCAAACATTAATATGGAATTAAATGACACCACTTCTTATAATTTATGTAGTAATAACAAAAATTAGAAAAGACAACAACACATCCTTCTAACGCACTAAAAACAAACAACACTCAAATCCCAAACCCAGACGTTCGTTGCTTTTCTATTGAACTCAACATAACAAATCCCCCGAAACCACCGAAAACAAAGAACCAAACACAGCAGAATGAAGAACATCCCAAAAGTCAAAGAATTATTTTCCCTAAGAATAGGGAAGAAACGGCGAATTCAGAAGAGAGAGACGTGCGGTATACTTCACGAGACTGATGGAAGCCCTGAGTTTTTTATTCGTGCTTCGAACGTCTAAGCAGCTTTGGAGGAATGAAAAGAAAATGCCCGTGTAAGATTCGGAAATCCCGGAATATAAACATGCATCTCTATTGTAGAGAGGATGCCTTTTGTAGGGACGACAGTGCTTTGCCTTCGCTTTTGTAGGGATTTTTTTTTGTTGTTTTTCCCTTTTGTTGGAATGTTGTGTGTTTTAGTTTTTTTTTCGTGAAGAGATTGATTGAGGATAGTCGGGGAAGTGTTAGTGTGGGAGCAAGAAATGTTTTTGGACTATTCCTGAATGTTAATAGCAGTCAGGTGTTTGTAGAAATATGAATATGCGAGTAAATCGACGCACAATGGAAGATATAATTGAAATATAACTGTTTTGGGGATCATTGTATTCCCTTTGTTAGTATGAACAAAGAGAACAATTGAATTTATACGTAAAAAAAAGGAAATTACAAAACAATTCTATGCATGCTAAATTTTAAGTTGAAAGCGTCAAAACAAACTTTAGGTGAACAATACAGAAAATTTTGTAAAACATAAGAGGCATGATAAATTACAAACAAAATTAGGCAAATTAAACAATACATTGATGAACAAAAGTTTCTAACCAGAAGTAAGGAACACTACACTGAAATGAAAAATTACAAAACTTCATATATTTAAAAAATGTTCTGTACTATCTACCTTTGCTTGTTTTGCCGTTTATGACTTTAACACTAGGTTGTGTACGATTTTTTTTATTTTTCTCAAATTTAGAATTCTAATGTTACATAAACAACGAATTTAGTACTTTTAATGAACTTGCTAATGCTAATAAACTTTAAATTATAGCCTTAATTTCAAAGCATTTCTAGTATTTACTTAAAGCTGACATCTATATAAACATGCTGTTCAATATTGTGAAGGCAAATAAATTTCTATTAAAACTTTAAATGTCCCTTCTACGATAAAAATGAAAGTGCATATTTTACATAAAGAAATTTCTTTCCCCTAATTTTTCTAAACCCTTCTTTCAATAAAATAAGTATTCCCTTACCTCTCCTAATAAGACAAAACAAAAAAGTGCATTATTTCTTTCAAGAATCCTACCAAACAACTCAACTTAATCCCACAAAAACTACCCAAAAACAACCTCCCCATTTCAGCGCATCTTTATCAGAAGGGTTTTACCAAACTTCGTTGCCTGTTTTGACAGACTCTTTATCAAAACCAACCTCTCAAAAAAAGACTTAATGATCGACGATAATGATCTCCATACGTAATTAAGTGTGAAACTCTGTCCATGCATAGGGCATCTGAAAAACATCGCGACTCCTTGATGCCACATGGCTGTTTCAAAACTTTGGATGTGAAAAAAAGGAGAGATTATGTAAGGTAAGTTAATTACAAACACGGATTACCCACATCGTTAATTAAGGTAATCTGATACCCGAGCATCAATCTTATACGGGGAAGAATAAGTAATCGCCTTAAGTGCTTCCAGACAAATATTTTAGGATCTTTTACTGGGAAATAACAAGATACTTAACCAAAATGAAGATAATGTTGTAAGTTGATGGTGATAAAGTACAGGATCGCTTTCGAAATTCAAAACTTTTTTGTGCCTTAATTTTACCAGACTTTTCTGGATGATAAGTACAATAACTTTTGAGCCCCAAATCTGTGATAAAAAGTATTTCTATTAAAGTTTATACATGCAATTTCATTATTAATTAAATTTTAATAGTAATTCGATATTGCGATAACGAGTAATTTGATATTACTATCAAGAAATATTATTTAGCTCTCTTTTTCTTTCATTATACTTGGTGGGCAGAAATAGCTTATGGGGGGGGAACTATTTTCGTTGAGTTAGAAAAAGAAAAAAAAATGTGAGGATAAGAATCAAAACATTCTATCTCTTTTTGTGAGATTTTTTCTTACTTATTAATCCAAATCATCATTAAAACAAGTTTATTATGGTATAATGATTAATTAGTTTAGCAAATATATTATAAAGAACTTAAAATAGAAATAATTTCTCTGATTACTCTTAAAGTTTTTTCAAATATAAATGTAAAAAACTATTATCAGAAAAAAAACTTGCACGTAAAAAAAAAATACGCTCAAGGAAACTCAATTTATTTAACACGCAAAAGGCATTCCAAGGCGCCATCCTGAATTCCGTCAAATCAAATACTAGCCCTAATGCATAAAACATCAACCAACTTATACAAACCCCAGAGCAAATATAAATACATCAAAACTTATCGAACCTGTTGGACACGAACACACACATCCAACCCTCCAGGTTCAACAACCTCCCGAAAGTATTTGGACAAACTTATAATTCCAACCAAGCCGCCACAATCTCCAACCACCATATCAACACACAAGAGAGAGAACCATATATATTAACCCCTTCTCGAGACCTGTCTCTTGAAAGGAAACATTACGCCCCAAAGTGAGCGTTTACAAATGACTTCTCCGTACAGAAACTGGCGCGAATCGACAACCCATGAAGTCGAAGTTGCAATTTCCGGGGGCTTATAAGCCACCGCCGGGGCGTCAGATGAATTTTCTGGCGTCTGAATCAGTGACAGTGAGCATGCATCACCAGAATATGAGGCTCCAGTTCAAATCCAACTCGAAATGAACATTTATTCGCTTCTGGATCTCTTTTAGAGATGATTGGTGTGGCCGGCCAGAAGGCAACTTCACTTCCACGTTGATTTATTTTGAGGTATGGAGGTTTGGTGTGATTAAATTTTGGTGGTTTCTTACCGGAGATGGCGGTTTTTTTTTTCTGGGGAAAGGACGAAGGAGGGAAATTCATTAATGCTGTGTTATCCATCAATGCTTTTCTTTTCATCGATAAAGCTGTCAGTGTTCATGGTTCAGTAACCTATTGAGAAATGGGCTACATGCTTGGTTTATGGCTGTGTTCGATCGCAAAACTTTTAGTTGTGTTGGTTAACTAAAGGTATAAAATGTTTTACCCTTATGAACCACTTCTAGATGAAATAGGGTATATGGTGAAGTGATCACAAAATAAACCGCCATACATTCTTGTTTAATGTTGTTTATTTTCATAGTTCCTTTCAATGTGTTACAAAACTGAAAATTTCTAAAGACAAAAGTTACTAGAGAAGTAAAATTAACTGAATTATTTTCATGGCTTTGAGTACACAAAAATAAATTTATTTCATATTTGGAATTAACTTTTGATATTAAATATAACTTTTTTACAAGCAACTGCTTGCTCAAATTGGAACCAAAAGAAATTATTTAAAATTTTTAATCATCAAGTTTATACGCGTCTGATTTGAATATCATCATATAAGACGAAAAAATTTAAACCTTACACTTTTTTCATTATTTTAAATACTTAAATAAACTTACATTTTTTTTTTAGTAGAAGTAAAAAATAACTTATTAAGTAAGAGGTTTTAACTGTGTTAATGAATTAAACTAAAGCCAAGGCCTAACATAATCATGCTTTAATACCTTTCTTCACTAATTAAAAAAGGTTTACTTCGACATACTGCACTTCAGTTATTTTTCTCCTATTCTTAAGGAGCTTTTAAGTAGCTCTTAAATAACAAAAAATATTCTGAAATAATACCTTGTTATTGCTCTAGTGTCTTGAGAAACAAATAAGTAAAGTATTTTTTTCTCTGCAAGAGCTTTCTCGTGTTTCCAGTTTTTAAAGTTACCTGTAAGGAAGTTTAAGACTGCCAATATCTGTTGAAAACAAAAAAAAAAAAAAAAACACTTGCTTAAAACTCATTGGATTGCAAAGCGTAATTTAAAAATAGAAAGCATTATACTATTCAGTGTTCATAAAAATGAAATTTCGCTGTGTGCTCAGGTGCTTAAATCTTTTGTGCTAGAAAACAAATAATCGTTTGAGTATTTTTATTCCTTTTTTACAAACGCTTTGCATGTAAATTTTTTATCTTTTCTAGAGCATTAAAATGAAGTATTCAATGTTTTGAGATTTTAATGTCATGCTCTAAGCATTGCTTTTATTTGTTTCTCTTATTTTATATTTCTTCGTTTTTTGTTGATTAAATTGTTGTCTTTAATGAGTTAAAAACGGGATATTCCCAAAAGGTTAATAGAGCATTTTCAATCACATGACTCGGACCTAACAACGGCCTTAGCAACAGAAGATGTTACAGTTTTTTGCTCTACAGAGGTTAACAGTTACAGAAAATGACTGGCCGTGGAATTCTTCTATTGGAGCATTTGCAATCACGTGATCCCATACCTAAAAACCGCCTTAGCAACAGATAAACAACGGCCTTAGCAACAGTTAAAAGCCCTACAGAAGGTACACAGTTAAAAGAAAATAACCGGTTGTGACGTCACCTGAAAACACTCTATGATACATTTTATATTTTCAGTTAAAATAAACTAATTTTTCCTAAAAAATCCAAAATAAATTATGGAGGATTACAGAATTTCATTACAAAACGTTATGAACATGTTTTCATAATCAGAAATTCTTACATTGAACTGTCGAATGATAAATGGGTAAAAGGAGCTGATTTAAAAATACAGAACCAAAATAATATTAGGCATATATTAATAACTAGCTGATATGCCCGCCGTTGCTCGGGGGATAAAAGGCTTATCAAACTGTGTGTTAAAATAAAGAAGAATTATCGTTTAGATGCAATAGAGTCAACAGTCTTCCAGCTAAGATTCTTTTTTGATGCCATACCACTTCGTTAAGATGTAAAAAAAACTTTAAAAATAACCACATGTTTAGATTTAATTGTGAAATCCCCATCCCCGTTTTTAAAGAGTAATTTTTCAAAATAGAAAAAAATCAGGGGGCCTTCTGAACCCCATTATTTTTTTCTCTTTTGTCCTTTTCTCCCTCCATCCATTTCTGCAATTGGTATAAATGTATATTTGAGGCAAATTTCTCCGCCTTCGCTTCACAATAAAGATATATTATTGAACAGCAATATCTATAGATAAAACTTATTTCCCCCTCATCCCGCTAATTTTTTATAAAATACAAAACAATTAAATATACTACATACTTTTATACTTTTTTAAGATGATAAACAAAATCTTAAAAAACCGGTTTAGAATTAGTGTTTATAACTATTTTTTAATAACGATATTTTTTTTAAATCAGGGGGAGACCCCCTGAACCCCCCTTTGCTGATTTATTACCAACTCATTCATTGAAAGAAATTTCAAACATGAAATAAAAGTAAACATAATTTGAATCGACACTGAAAATACCTGTGATAAAATATTGTTTAATTTGAACTTTGCTGGAAATACTTAAATTTGATTAAATAGAAAAAAGAATAAAAATTTTCAGTGGAACGGTTTTTGGTTATCATAAAAAAAATTATTTAATCATTAAAAATTGTTTCTTTATCATATTTTTAAAAATTCACCTGTTATAAAACATTTCAAAATAAATATTTCCAACAATAGAGGTTTTGCGTGTCCTGGAAAGAGCAATAACCGCAATAAATTTAACATTGAAGGCTAAGCATAAGAATTTAGAAAAGGGACAAAAAAGGCTCCTTGGAATGCTTTAATTCAGAAAATTATTTTTCGCAAACCTTCCTGGTTGTGTACGGAACAACATACTAAAATTTCATAACAATCACATTAATAATGTGGGTGCTAGGATCCAAAAACTAAAAACGGGAGTGAATATTCAAACCCCAGTACACCCCCTCCAGAATGGAATATCGAAAAATCCAGAAATCACTTTCTTTGAAATTCTCTCAAGAAGGTATTACCAACAGTTCAATTCGTAATATCGATTTCTCGGTATTGTTTTCTTCAAAAATATAAAACTTGGTTTATGCTCAGAAAAAACGGGTTTTTGGAATATTCAGACCTCTTAAAATTCGAATATCCAAAATCTGAAAAATGCCTTTCTAGAAATTGTTGCTAGGTACCTTCCTGCGAAATAACAAAGATCTGGGGTCATTTGGGACGCCGCTGGGCTCAAAAACGTCGAAAACTCTCCAAACCCCCCTGTGGGTCAGAAAAAAGATATTTCGAAAAATCCCTTCTTAGTGCGCGTATACACCGTAAGGTCTTTGACCCTACCAAGTTTCGAGTCTTTAGCCCCGGTTGATTTTGCTGTGCGTTGGTAAGTGAGTGAGTGAGTGAGTGGTAAAGCTCTTTTATTATTATAGATAATCATTTATACATATTCTATTCTAGGATCTAGGAGAACTTAAAATATTCCAACGAAAACTGTTAGGTATAAAAATAGCTCTTTAATTGTAATTTATGAAAATCTAAATAATGTAAAGGACAATCTTTTGCTAATTATTCTGAATGAATGAAATAGAATAAGAAATGCAATGTATAAATAATTTATCTCTAACAAATCCTCTTTGAATATTGGAGTTTTGGACCAAAGGTATTGACTTCTGGTAAATACGTATTAGAAAGATTAATGTTTGACAAGCTCATATTATTTGTTAATCCTACTCAAGGGTATGGAAAGAAATATATTTGATTTAATCTTAGTAAATTGGATACAAGAATGGAAAATATTAATATTTTTAATGAACTGTTATAAAAATTTTTTAATGTCTGTTTATAAAATTACAATTTGAATTAATGTGTTCAAAATTTGTAGAATGAGTTACCTTTAGTTTACGAAATAACGCAATGAAAGATAAATAAAACAAACCGAAAAGTTTTACTTCTATTTTGGGTATTGATTACTTTCAAAACATGTGTAGGATAAGCTAATTAAGGTACTAAACTGGGTAGCTATTCGGAAGTTACTAAAAAATAAAATGAAAGATTAAATCAATGTTTTAGTAACTTTGTTTATAACTTGATTATAATTTTTCCGGTTAGAAATGATTGAAAACTATTTAAAGTTTAAAGTTAAAAAACATTAAAATGAAAAAAATTGAGTTGGAAATTAGAGTTAAAATATATGCCATGGTTTTTTTTTCATTAAATAAATTTTTCCTCCAGATACTAACTAGGTCTTATAAAAGCTTGCAAACACTTATACATAGATTCATCTAATATAAATTTATTTTAATCGTTATCATGTATAATTTTTAGTATTATTACTTCAATCGGACCAATGTATTTCATTTAGAATAATAACAGAGGAAATCTGGGCAGAAGTGTTGTTGTTTAGCGATTACATTGAAAAATTGAAAGGGTTTCTTCTTTCTAGGATAAGGGGATAGGATAGGGGGAGTTCTATTCTAGTATAAGTAGTTCTAGGATAAGAACTAATGACACATAAATGAAACGATCTTGTTTACTTTATTTTCTTCATTCCTTTATTATTTCATTCCACATTTATTCATTTATAAAAACCATTTCTATTTTAAAAGTCCCCTTACGGCTGTATCCACCACTAACTTGACCTAAAGTTAACCTGGAATCAAACCTCATTGACCACTCTGATTGGTTTAAAACTTGCCTCCCTTCTTCAACTACCAATTAGAAGTTTGAATTCCAGGTTAACCTTAGCATAGATTGATAATAAATACAACCGTTAAAATTTCACCTTATCTTTCTTTTTCGTTATTAAATTGACTTCCAATTCCCACAGCCTGCCAGCAAGTGAACTCTGGTGTGAGCGCCATCTTCGGGCCGCAGAACCCTCTGCTGGGCAGCCACATCCAGAGCCTGTGCGACGCGTTGGACATCCCCCACATCGAGGCGCGACTGGACGTGGAGACGGAGGTCAAGGAGTTCTCCATCAACCTGCACCCCTCCCCTTGGCTGCTGGGCAAGGCCGTCCGAGACCTCACCAAGTACCTCAACTGGACCAAGGTGGCCATCATTTACGAAGAGGACTCCGGTGAGTAGACTCCTTAGACGGGATATACAGTGTAACCTCGTTATTTCGAACTTTAATACCTCGAAAAATAGTTCCCCCCTTGAGATTACGTATTTTTCTTATGTTAATTTATTCCAATCCCCCCCTTATGTTGAAGAGTTCAACTAAAACCTTGATGAGCCGAATTTTTTCGAAACTCAAACTCACACATGAGCACATTTTGATGCATTCCTTAAGAAATGCATCAAAATGGTAAGAATTCTTACCGGCTTTTCGGGTTATGATCTGAATCTTTTTTTTTCGTTCAACAGAGACAAGATCTTTCAAGGTTCCATTTACAGAAATTGTTAAGTACGCACCTCCTTAGATGGGATTTCTTAGCGTGTATCGTGAAACGCGGTGAATCGGTAATTTTCAAATTTGTAGCGTAAAAATAAGTAGTAATAAATATTTTTTGGTGATTTTTTAATTAAAATATGTAGAATTGTTCTAATCCTTCAATATTGAGGAAAACAAAAAATGTTTTTAAAAAAATTGTAATCTCTTTTTTACTAAAAAGTGTTCCGGTTCATCCTGAAGATGGGAGTAAATCGTGATAGCGGTTAAAATCTTTGTTTTTCCGATTCAGATTTTGTAAAAGACATCAATATTGATGAGGGGTGAATACGAACTCGTAATACACGTTCATATTATGTCGTAATTTGTTATTTTGTCGTGTTGGGGTTGAGATCTCAAAAACTTATTATCACCTTTTAAGTTATTTTCATAAATTATCTTCAGAAATGCCTTAATGTCTTGATATCACCCATTTTCATAAAAGTATGGAGATTATAAAAATTGAATGCTGAAACTTTTTTTAAAGAATTTAATTGAAGAAATTTAACTAATCTCTTTCTGGTTTAAAACTTTAGGGGGATGCACCCCCATAGCCTCCTTCCCCAGATTTCGCCCTTGACATGTGTTTTCTATCGTGCAGGTAATATATTTCCTTTAAACTGGAAATACCTTTTTCTCAGCTTTTTAAAAATAGAACGTCAATAACATTTCATAACTTTGGTAATGTTAGTATAGTGTGCTAAAATATTTTTTTTTTAAAATATGTGACAAAAAATTTCTAGATTTTAAAATTTTAACCAACAGTTTTTATCCTTCTATGTTTATAACCATTTAATATAAAAAAAAAATCTGGAAAGAGTATGTGAAATAACGTTGTAATTACCATAATAACCAAGTAATATATGAGCTAGATCCCCATGATTGTTTACTTAAATGATAAAATCTTGAGAAATAAACTTCATCAAAGACTGAACCCTGGGAAAACGTCTCGTTTAACAAACTAGCTCAGACACGTCTTTTGTTTGATTTAGTTAACTTTAAGTGACTCTCAAGCGGATTAATCCCTTAACCTCATCATCATATTAATCATCAGTGTATAAGTAACACTAACTCTTGCCTCTCGCAGGCAAATATTTTCTTTTGGGAAGTGTGACTTAGTAGAGTGTAGTGAGGGATAAGGAAACCCTAACCCCTAAATTGAAAGTAGAATTCAAAATGAATTGCTTATCCGTGAAGATTCAGTTTGAATAAATAATCCCTTTTATAAAGATTAACGTGTTATTTTTAAGGATATAAAAGTCCGTGGAAATGTAAATATTTTGTAAATGCAATTAATTCCACACTTTTGGGTATAATCTGGTTTGGTTATAGATAATATTCCGGGTATAACTAATGTTTCAATTTACTATGTAAGAATTGAGCGATAATCTTGTGTAAACTGTAGTTGCAATGTAAATTATGGGAAGCTGGATCATGTAGCCAACGATCACATGTCACTTTTGTTTTTATTTTCACAAATTTTTAGTCAAAATAATAATGCCTTTAATTTGGTAAATTTAAAAGATTAATTTGAATTATTTGTATCTATAGATAATATTAGTTTTTTCAAAAATTATTCCCCATCGTTTTGAAACTTTAAAGAAATAATAGGGATACTTTTAGTTGGGTTTCTTAAAAAAATAAATCACCATACGCCATACAATTTATCTTCTGTAAAAACTTATCGTACAAACACAATCCCTGGTCCAGCATTGGGGAGTATTGGGGAATTATGAATGGATCATAAAGAAAAGAATCTTTGTAAAACCGAAGGAAGGAAAAACGACACCCCCCTCAGACACTCCAAGATTTATTTTTATAGTACTTAAAACAGTTTAAAAAAGAGACATCGAAAAATAAACACTGTTGAACTAAAGTATGATTACAAATCTTTGTTCAATATAAAAAGATAGCATAAGCTTAATTTTTCCAAGTTCTCCAAAGCTAATGATTCGTATTAATTTATTTGACCTTTCATTGATAATCTTGGAATCATCATTTTCACACGGATGACTTAAAGTGAAGCAGGAATCAGTGTACAGATCATTAAGCCTCCAAAATGTGCAATGCTTTTTCTGAAATAAAACTAATATCCATATTAAACAAAAGTTATATAATATTGTGAGTTATGGACATTATAACTTTTGCGTTCGCTAAATTAGTTTAGTTAACTGCCCGAAATATTCCAGACTGATTGGTATTTTAACTAGAAAATACATTTGATTATATTATTATTTTTTGAAAGTATTTTTTACTACCTTGCCATTAAAACTACTTTGATTTTAAAGCACGTGAATAAGCTCCGACTAAAACATAAATTGACAGACGTTTAATTATTAATCGATTTACCAAGAGAATAATTTATTTTTAACCTTTTTTATCCTTATATTTGATATGAAACTTTATACAAGTATTTTGAAAAAAAAAAACGAATTGTAAATGCATTTTTCCGAGTCATTAAATGCACAACGTCCAAAATTAAATCAGGGCTCGATATTGAATTACAATATATAATACCACTAACGATGTTATCTTGCACTTAAAATAGTTTTATGCATTGAATTTTGTATACCCATTCATCCAAGCTGTATCCACTTTCAGATCTAAAGCTACTTCCACTGCCATTTTTCATTGTACAAACTTTTACGATAAACCATAAAAATGAATTTGCGTTTAATTCATTCAAAGAAATCCAATCCCAATTTTTTTTTAACTTCCACTTTATTCCATTTCTGAGAATAAGTAAAAATATCTTCCTTAATTCAGAGCTATGACTTTTCCTTAAAATCAGAGATGAAAAGTAATTCAAGTTTTATTGTTCTTTTATGCAGTTGAGGGCATAGCTTTGGAGTTTATATTTGCCTGAAAATGTTCGATGCAGAGCATCCATTTCTTTTTATTACTTTTCTCTCCAAATTCGCGGGAGAGAGCAGTTATTAAATTTCAGAGTTCTAAGTGCGATGTCGTTAAGGAAGATAGTTTTGGCTTTTCGAGACCCTCACTATTTATGTGGGTGTTTTGGAAGCATAAATGAAGGCCTCGCTCTGTTAATATTGAGATTGTCGCGCTTTTCCAGTCTTTAAAAATAATGAATTTTTCTTTACGAAGGTCTATGGGAATGGAGGGGAATATATTAAGTATTTGTTTGATTGCGAATGTCATTGCATCCAAAGGAGCATTTGGAGGGATGGTTTTTTGGTTGTTTTTAAGGAAATGGAAAAGATTAGATGCTTTATTTTTGCAAAATTTGACAATTTGGATTGTTTAATTTTAGTATTGAAGTTCCGCCACTTTATTAGCTACATCACACCAAAGAAGCAATATAGGAGCGTTTGGGACTCGTGCTCGCAAATTGTAGGATTGGACCGCAACTTTGAAGTGTGCGGTAAAATGATAAGTTCTGGTTATTTTCCTCCTTCTTTGAAAAAGGACAAGATATTTTAGTTATCTGAAATAGATAAAGCGTCTTTCTCTCTCACTTCTTTTATAAGGAGAGTGCAGTTCAGACTCAGCCGAATTTCAAAACTCGTTGGAACTTCTTATTAAGGACAGGCATGTTTTAAGTCTGTCAATCAATATCATTTACAAAAGTTCTAACACCCTAAATGAACAAATCTTTACATTAAATTTAAATAAAATTAAGCCGAAAAGCAGCAACAAATTAAAACTCATAACTGCAACATCGTATTTACTAATATTAATCATTAGAGCATCAATAATGTGTCTGTAAAATTATCAGTTTCAATACAAAACGTTTATCCGTTTATCTGTGGGAGAAACGCCTCATAAAAAGTGAAGAGTATAAATGGATTTTCAGTAATGTTTTCACCGCCCGTATATCACTCTAAGTGAGAAAGCGATAATACTAGAGTCGCTCTAAAAGTCTAGGGGAAAACAGTGATCAATTTTCCAAGACACATCTTTCAGTGTCACTTTGAACGCAGTTAGTTCACCAAACCTTGTAGTTACTTGTTGTGAAGAGTTAAAGAGTTAGTTCAACTTGACGTTTTGAAGTCTCACAAATACCTTCTGGAAGCTTTCGGTAATGATTTGAGGTGGCGAAGAACAATTTAGGGAGTAGAAAATAAGTCATGATGCTTTCTTGGAACGTTTTATTTGGTAACGGGAATTGACTTGCTGTTCGAAATTTTGTTAATGATGGTTTACTGGTTTTGGAAGCAGTGTTAAGAAGCGCCTTATTATTGTAATTACCTTTCATTAATTGTGAGGTTTTCTTTTTAACTTTAACTTAAGCGATTATTCATACTTCAAGGTTATCACAATTTACCAAAACACGTATTCATCAGGCTGCGACGTTACTTGACCCTGGAGAAACAAGTTGAGAACAAACAAACAAAAAAGTTCCCAGCGCGTTGTTTGAATTTTGAGTTAAAATGAAACTAGATTTCTTTCATGTAAGTGTTAATTACTTTTGTTTATGTAACGTTTTAATTTTTGTTTGAGAAACTTTTCTCACCGGACTTGAGTTAAACCAATACATTAAATGTCAGTTAACTAACTTTTAAAGGTATACAAATAAAAACATTTTCACTGGATATTTTAATGTCATAGTACACCATTAAATAAGCAAATCAAGTATTTTAAAATTGAAGATTAAAATTATTGAAACAAATTTTCCCAAGAAAGTATAACCATTACAAGTAAAATTAATCTAAAATATTCCTAGTTAGTAAAATCTCAAATCACTCCAAAAGAATAAGCGTGGGACGAAGACATACGATTGACTGAAAAATTAATGGATGAAGGCAGTGATTTTTTCATACCAAGACTTTTGAATGAGATGAAAGTTGCAACATGATTCAGGATGTATAAGTAATAAATCTTGTGCATCACATCTCCTTCGGAATCATTTGTTTCTGAAATGTGATGGATTGTAAAAATCGTAATTTTTCACTGACCGAAATAGATACTATGTTTTCGTTAAAAGCTATTCTGGTTTTAAATATAGTTAAGCGTATATTTTTTTTTTCATAAAAGATGTCAAATTTTTAAAACGGAAGAATATGAAGATTAATTTTTCTGTAATTCCATTTAGCCATGGACGAGCAGTGGCTTTTGTTACGTTTACTAAATGAAACATTGAACTTAATGTAATACTTTTTTAATTTTTCTTAAATATTTTTAATTATAATTTTAGTGAAAAATTTTAATTAAAATATGTAAAAAAATATATTGAAATAAAATATGCAATAGCTATTTTTTTTAAAAACACGGTGAAATATTTTTTAGCAAAACAATACCTCTGCGTAAAATGTACTCCTTAATAAATATTTGGTTCAAGCTCACTTGCAACTTTGTCTTGGAATAAAATGGTCTATTTTTAGCAATTGTTTTTCTTAGAGAATTTTTTAAGAAGACAAAAAGTACAATGTCTTACGGTTTTGCCAGAAAACATTCTGTTAAAAATTATTTTTACAATTGTTTTCTATTCGGAAGTACACAAAGAGGCATAAAAATAAACAACTTCTCCTATACTTGGTTGCAACGTTTCTTGAACCCAGTACGTCACAAATGCGGAAGGAGAAATCGGTAAACACGAAGCCTGTTGGGTTGATAGGAGGAGTTTTGGTACCTAAATCGTAATTTAAAAGCACTATATATGCTTGGGTTTAACAAAATAATCATATTTTTAAATTGACGTTCTTTATCTCACTCAAAATTCAGACACCGCGATGGGAACTACTTTGTTTATTAGTGACGTCGTAGGGGCAAGCGGTCTAGAAACTCAAATTCATCTAAACATCCCTCCTTCTACTTAATCTCTATATTCCTCGTTTCCACAGATCATTCTCAAAAACCCTCGAGATCATGTCATAACTCCCCTTTCCCATACATTTCCCCACTTATATTTTGCTACTGCATCGGTTAGAATTCCAACACACTCCACGAATTGACATACCCTCCTCCATAACGTCATAAATCCACGTCACATTCTTCCAGAAGCGGCCATTCTTATCTTCCCAATTTTCAATAAATATGAGTTCCCAGACTTTTCTTTTGAGAAGGAACTGCTGGACCCACATATTTAGCGGAACGACCGTTCCATTGGAAACGTGACTGCGAAGGCAATGAATTTTATCAGCTCCCAGACAGATGTTTCTCAAGTTATGTGGGGAAAGTATAGCTCGGGCCTTGAATTTTCAATGGCAATCATAGGGAATCGGGGGAGTAAAGGTTTAAGTCATTAATTTAAAATTTTTATTTTAAATTAGGGTAATTCCATGCGTGACTCTACCTTTGGTTTTCCTTTTGGTTATGATTGGTTTATAAATATAAGCTACTAATATAAATTAATTTTATCCTGGGTTTTCTGTTTTCAGCAAAATAAGAGTTGTGACTCATACTACCCTTCCCAGTAGTGTAAGTCACAACTGAAATTTTCCCCAAAACTGAAAATATGTAGCCTAAAAGGCTGTTAGCGTTAAGACTATACACCGTATTATACCGTTATTTTGTGTTTATGTTATAAACAAGAAGTAAATCAAATGTATTGTCAACAGCAGTTCAGCGAAAATAGAAAGACTTCGAATTTGACGAAGTGATAAATTAAATTTAATGCTTTAAATTTTTTCTAGGTAAGGTTATCCGTCATTTCAATAGGGTTTTTCAACAACCGTTTTTTATAAATTATTACCAACTGAATTTCAATTGCGATATGGATGTCCTAGAACTAAAACTCTACAGAAGAAAAATAAAATGCAGCTGTTGTCCAACTATAAGATGGAGCAGCTGAGCATGATTGATAGTTCTTTATTCCAGAAACTACCAAAAAAACCCAGCCAAATATAATGATATATTAGCTGAAGAAAAGTAGTTCAAGTAATAACTAAAACGCGGGATTTGTTATATATTTTTCTTATAAAAAGATCAACGTAGTTTCCCAGGTTTTTCTTGAAACAGGCGATGAATTTTTATGACTTTATTATGTTCATAAATTTAATAAACCACTGAACGTAAACACAAATATACTTCAGCCATAATACTTAATTTCTTTTAGATTTAAGATTATATTTCTATGCTAAAAAATTTGCTGAAGGTCTTAATTGAAACTTTTTACGTAAAAATTACAGTAATGATTCTATTTTGTAAGATACAACAGTGTAATTCTATCCAAAATTCATTCCAATCAACCTAAATTGTTCATAATATTTTAGACAGTTTTTTAGATGTTGCTGATCATGTTTTAAGGATTTTTCTCAAGGATAACAATGCAAAATATCAAACATTCAGTCTTACTTTTAACTGATTGCTCGAGATTTTATGCGTTCTTTTAATTGAATCGTTTATTTCAGAAGCAAGTTAGAGCCCATTGGATTAACACACTTGTTTCTGAAATAAACGATTCAATTATACTTTTTTATTTTTGTGTTTGTATGAGTATTTTGATTTAGTTTATACCATCTGAACCGCGTCCTTCAAATTTATATGAATAACAAACTATTTTTTAAGGAGACACTTTTATTTTGACAAAAATATGAAAACATTTTTTTTATCCAAACTAATATAATATGCATTTAGTTTTTGTTTTATCCAAACTAATCTGTTTATGCATTATCCTAAAAAATTATTTTCATAACTTTTCAATGAAAATTATCCAAGTTGTGATTATTTTCATGTTTGATAGTATTCACTTCTCTAAGGCTATTTTAAACTTCAAAGTCGCTTTTCCCAGAACCACTGTTTCACTGTTTGAAGTTCTAAAACTTTTTACAACGTTTTTATTAACTTTGAATCTTGTTATCTATTAGAACGATTCTATTGAAATTTTTCTGGCTATATTGTACAGAAAAGTACCATTCACCCTGTAAGTAACTATAACTTTAAATATTGCAAACATTTCTCCCAATAATAAAAAGAAACATTTAAGAAACGAATAGTTTGTTGCTAACCATTATATAATCCCCTCCTGCAAAATAAAATTCGATTGCCCTAAAGCAGCAGCGCTAAGTTTCATAATGAATGGCATGAGAGTCTCAAGAATGCACGTTTAGCATGTCAATGAGAGTCCTGAATTCCGATTCTAAGGGATTCAAGTAAGTATTCCAGGCGCGCGCCAGACTTCTCCAATTAGCAGAGGCAAGGTTTGTTAAATTGCAGGGTCAACAATCCTTTATCAATGGAATAACGGGAAGCCCGAGCAGTGGTATTAAATTGGACCTGGTTCGGTATTTGAGACGCAAGTTGAGAAATACCGATAAGTATAATATGGGTTGTTTTGTCTTTTGTGTTTAGGATACCTCTCCAAGATTAATTCTTGCGTATGAATGGTATGTGTTTCACTAGTGCTTTATTATTAAGCAACCAGGGTGAGCTTTCTCAGTACGGTGAAAGACTAAAGTAGAGACCCTATATATAGAGAGACTGGACAATGAACTTTTCGCCTCCATTTTAGTTACAAAATGCATGGATCTCCATAGACTGTAATGCTAATTCATCCGCCTAAAACTCATATTAGTGCACAAAAATCAAAGCGAAAACTATATCAAAAATTTCAACAATTCATTCCGAACACGAATTGATGTTCTTTTTTTTGTTACTAATTATTTTTATCTTAGAAAAAGCATTTTAAAAAATCAAAGTGAGTGTGAATGATTGTTGGGTTGCCACGGGCAACATTTGGCTCGCTATCGCTCTTTTCGAGGAGAAATGTTATGGACTAGTAGCCAGGAAACTAGTCTCAATTCCTAGTTGTATTACTTGGTTTTTAATTTCTTATCCAAATAGATGGTTCACTAGTCTTGGTAGCCAACGGCGGATGCCAATAAAGTCGCCAACCAGTTAAACAATAAAATATTTAGTTTTTTGAATTTATTTGGCAATATTTATAAAAGAAAGTAAACAAATAAATTTTTAATAACTTATTTGTTTACATTTTAACTCTTCTTTTGGTATTTTTCAAAACTTTTAATAGCATTTTCCACGATTTTCAACATTTCGTAATGTTAAAGTATAGGAAAGTTGTAACTAAAATGGCGGAAATACCGATAATACCGGTGAGCCGTTGTCCAGTCTCTCTATATATAGGGTCTCCAGACTAAAGAATATAAACAAACACGTGTTTTTGTGTGATTTTTCCGAAAATACTTGGTGTTACTAGTATTTGGGGGGTCCTTCAGATTTTACGCAAGTAACAGGGAAGGAACATACTTTATGTAAACGTAAGGGGACAGGGAAGTTGGCTATCTGCGTATTTTTGGGGGATAGGATATGTGTGGTGCTTACGTAAGACATTATAAGCACTCGAAAATACTGAAAAAAAAATTTAATATTGATGAGTTAAAAGTTAAAATCGAAAATTAATTAGTAGGTTAGTTATTAGTAAATGAAGCATAATTTTTTGTTTTAAGCCATGTTTTTCATTAAATTTGTTTTAAATAAGTTTTGAAATAATATGATTACTGAAAATTTAGAACACAAAATAATGGCGGGGGGGGGGAAGGGTTGGAAAGTTGGGTTAACAATTAACTTATTTTTCTGGCAAGGGAGTGATATGCTTGCATAATACTATTTGAAATGATCCTTTAGATCTCTGTGATAGGATACTTGTTATTGTAACCTGATTTTACCAACATATTAACAAACAAAATGGCTGCAACTCTAATTTTAAACTTTAATCAGGGCTAATGAAAAGGTTAAAATTGAAGAACTCGAAAATTACGTGCAATATTTCGTTGCCAAAACAAACTTCAGGAAACTTGAGTTAAAGTTTGTTCACAGGAATGTCAATAATACACTAATTTCAAGAGTTCCCTCTCATTTTTTTAATCTGATTTAAAACTCTTAGATTTATATTAATTTTAAAATATGTCTTAAAGTTTTTAGCATCATCAGTACTTCCATTAATAATGTAAAAAAACTTCTTTCTCACTTAAAAATTTTACGGTTTTTTTTTATGAAAGTTTCACCTGAATAGACTTAGCAGCACTCTTTGGTAGTTTATTTTTTCGTTGAAAAATGAATTATTTGTCTGAATTTTTTAAAAGAATAATTACTTTCCTGAAAAAAATACCAATCTACTTTGAAAAAAAAAGCGAAAGAGCCGTTTTAATTAGATAATTTATAACGAACAAAAAGCTATAATTTAATTACGTTTTTTTCTTTACTGCACTAGATATACACACCCACTGAAAAACTTTCAAATTGTCTGTTCCATGTGTTCTAAGATATGTTGGAAATTCTTTAAAGTTTATTTAAAAAAAAAAACATCGCATTTCATTAAAAACTTTTGATAAAGTTAATACGTTTTTTGAAAAATGATTCATAAGTTGAAATGTCATCTAAACATTCCTCCATTCCATTTACTGAACTGTTTAAGGTCTCTAAATTAAACTCATCTCAACTGAAATGAATGTGAAGACGATATTTACGGGGATATTTTGAAATTTCACGAAAGGAATTTCACGAAGACATTAGAGTTATGTTCATGCATTTAATTAAAGTATGTAAACTTTCAAAATAGTATTAAAAATGCTATTAAACAACTCATTTTCATCTTAAAAATATTATAAGTCACAGCAAAAATATTAAATTTCCTAATCTATGTAAAGTTTATGAAGCAGCAATAATCTAAATACTTTAATTATGTATTTCTAACATATTTTCCGAGTTGTTATTCTGAAATAAGGATGATCATTTCGACTAGTAATAGTAATAAAGAAATTATTATCTAATCTAGTACTAATATACCAGCTTAAAAGCTATATAAAATCAGTATAATAACCTCAAATAGTGTCTTAACGTTGTACTTTATTGAGAAACTCTCAATTCCCAACGGTAGTTTGTTTAAGGTAAAATTAGTTACATTACCTTAACCTAAACATATGAGTGAAACTAATGATGTTACAGTCTGGTTACACTGTTATCGCTGTCCTTTTATAGCTTCATTTCTTTCCCTCTAATATGATACATGGTTATTTTACTTTCTCTCCGTCTCATGCAATGTACTATAAATAATTTATATTGTATTTGAATTATGTGAACGGTTAGAATCTAGGGGAAAAAAGCAATTAAAAATGTTCTAAATAGGCTATAAAACAAATACTTGTATGCGGGATAAGTTCTTTATGAAGCACCTTAAAAGCGTGTTTACATGAACATTCTTGATTAAAAAAGAATCAACCATTTTTCACTCTTCCTTAGCCTTTAAATGTAGTTTTTGATCATAACCCAGAAATTTTTAAAATTAAATTTTTAGTATTGAAAACTTTATCTAGCAATCATATACAGGGCGTTTCAAAAGTCCCTTTAATTTCTTTTGTTTGGAAACAACGTCTCCTAGGGTCATGGAAGTAAGGTCTACCCCTAGGTTTTAATACATTTTGTCTTTATCTAACTGAAAAGAACCACAAAACTACATAAACACACTGAAAAACTTGGAAATTTGCAAATTTTGTCTATCTTTAATCCTAAAAAAGTGCTATTTTCATATGCTTATATTCACGATTCTGCGCGAATATTCACGATATTTTCATGAAAATTTTTCTGGTGAGTTTTTTCAAAATATTGGCAACAATATTAGTATTTAAAATTTTCACACCATGTATATTAAAATTATCACACATATTCATTTGTACGCTTTAACTTACGCCTTACGTAACCCTTGTTTGTCTCTCTTTATCACTCATATGTTACAAAATAGTGTAGTTTTAATTTATTATAAATTTCAGTAAAAGCTGTGTATGAATCGCTTTTAAATTTATTCAAACCAATAAAACAGTAAATAATAGCAAAACCTTACATTTATTCATCGAAAAATATAAAACGAAACGAAAAGCTTGAACTTAAATAGATTTTTACTACACACTCAATCAATTCATTTCTTAAAAACTCAACCTTTCAACTTTCAAAAATACCCATTCCAATTGAAGGCCTTAATTGACTTTTCTGATCCCAAAAGCTCTAGGGCGAGATTTCAATTATCATCGCCACCATTTTGCCCTCACGAAAAGTGATTGCAATCGTCCCTTGTAGAGAGGGGTCTTCTTCCACAGATCGAAGTGCAATGGTACGCTGGAGAGTTGAGGAAGCAGGAACGTCGATAACGTTACAAATGAGAAATGATAGCGACGGTCGGAGAACTCATTTGGGTTGATAGCTTCTTTGAACGATTGGTCCGCTAATCGTTATTCTTAATTGTCTGTTCGGGATATTAGTACTGGCTAGCTGCTGAGTCAAGTAGAATTGTACCTTGGATGAAATGGGAAGAACGAACTGGGTTTTATTAGAAACTGTAAATAATCGAAATGGGTTTATGCAGATTTTGTCAGTTAATCCCAGAACCCGAAAATTTTCTTCTTTGAAATTTAGTCAATGTGTTAAAATTATTCCACTGTAGCGAAATATTCTGCTAGTTCAGTTAGTGCAAATTTATTATTGACTCCTGAAATTTTGCATGATCTTTAAAAATGTTAGTAGAATAAAACGCTTGTTACCAAATCTTTACGTTGATATGTTATATTTGTTTCTAAATAATACTGGTGATGGGTACCTAGTGGGTACAATAGGTACCCATCAACAATACACTAACAACTGCATAAAAAGGCATAATAAAAAATTCATTAAAAATCGTTTATAACATAACTCCATCGGATCAAACCATAGAGGAGAGATAGTGGTAGTGTGAGCAATGAAAGCCCTAAAGATTATCCTTTAGCGCATCCTTGTAATAGTTTTGAAATTGCTAAGCAAGCAATATAACGCTCCAACTCATCATCAGAAGCCCTGCTAAAGACGAGTACTTTTTACCGGAGTTGATTCAATGGGAATAATCACTCCACTTCTATTTTTCCTTTATGGATCAAACTCTTTGACTTTCTTGTTAATTCATCTGTTCAAAGTTTGTTTTAAGTATTTAAAATTAAGCTATCTTTGATCTCTCTTAAAAAAACTTATTTAAAATATTTAGTTAATACCATATCTGTCTTTATAACACAAATGAAATACAATACCTTTACATGAAATACAATCTTTTCTTCCTTGTGATTTAATTTTACAATTTAGTAGTTATTAAACTACCAACTTAAACAACAAACTACGTTATGAAAACTGAACTGTATGAAAATTGAATTAAAGCATCTTGAAGCACTTCTTCATCTTGACTGTCTAACATCAAATAAATCCACGATATCAACCCTAATTGAATCACCCAGAAACACACTCTTTTTAACAAATTAATCGCTGAGATTAACACCCAAAGTCCTACTAATCCCATCTGTACACCTCCGCCTAATACCTTTAATATCTGAAACTTCAGGGAGAGCTTACCAGGTGTTTCGAATGAGTTTCTAGCTCCATTTCTACTAAATCACAAAGTAGAAAGTTTGTTTATTGATTTTCGCGCCTTCTCTCCAATACAGTTCTCACTGTACGATTTCTGCACACATGCTTTGTTTACGTTGTTCGTTGAAAAGGGAGGTAAATTTACGTTCTTCCAGTTTTCGAATCCGGGCGGAAAGTTATGGTTGGAGGAGGGATTGTGGAAGTGGTGGGGTGAGAGAGGAGAAAGTTTCTCGGAAATTTTGTTTATAAAGTTTTGGGAAATGAATTTCGCTGGTTCTCTTCTTATTGAGGGGAAATTCGGCGTTTGAGGTGGTTTGAGTTTGTGGGATTTGGATGGTCAAAGTTTAATTTCTCTGAACGAACTCATAGACATTTAGTATTGATTATAATCATTTTATATATTTACGTATAACCACTTAACCATTTTGATTAAAAAGTGTTAATAGGTCTCAATTTATTTAAACTCTGCAGTACTGGTGAAAATCTTTTAAATTCAACGATGTTGAGTCTATCATGGCTGCTTAATTATTATGTAAGCCTGTGCTTGGTGATTTTCACCCCCCCCCCCACACAGACAACGAACAACCAAATCGTTAAACCGCTCCTTGTAATAAAGCAAGCGATTGCATTTGTATAAAGCATTCAGTATTTTAAAAATTCGGAACTTAATTTTAATTAAAAACTCAGTTCGAAAAAAATGTACGTGTATTTTCCAAATTATTAACTGTTAAATTACTTAATTGAATTATATTTTGCAAGAGTTTTTTTTTTTTTAAGCACAGCGTTTTTAATGACGTAATCATCACTCATATCCCCCTCACTCCTTGACATAAAAATAAGCAAATAGTGTGCTTGCGTAACATATTTGAACCTATCTGTTGTTTCTCGGTCAGTTTTTGTGGTAGAAGAGTGAGACTCTTTTCTGTTATTTTGCATAAATAACCTGTTACTCTTTTCTGTAGCCCTGATCAACCTGCAGGAGCTGCTGAAGCTTCCGGTGCCCCGCAACGTGCAGTACGTGTTCCGCAAGACAGACCAGCGAGGCTTTCGCGACGTCCTGAGGGACATCAAAGGGCGTGGCATCTACAGCATCGTTGTGGATACCAAGCCGGACAACCTGCCGCACTTGCTCAAAGCCGTACGAGTCATCCTCTTTTATATACCTTTCTTTATAAAGTTAGATACTAGTTTTAAATTGTAGTTGAATATTCAAGCAATTATACTTGACAGCAACGTTAACTGACCCTGTGACGTCACTAACAAAGAAGCCCAGAGGGGTGTCTGAATTTTGAGTGAAATAAGGAATGCCAATTTAGAAATATGATTAGTTTGTTCAACCCACGTATATATAGTGTCTTTTTATCACGATTTGCGTACCGAAACTCCTCCTTGCAACCCAACAGGCTTTCTGGTCATAGGGTCAGGTAATATGTGCAGTCTAGTATAGTAATAGCTTTATACGTTATTTGTCCATATTGAATTATTATTTTATTTCTTTTATATTAGTTTAGCAGTTTGATTCAATGACAATGATGCAAACTTAACCTCTTTTTTACAGATTCTTCAGGTGCAAATGAACGATTACAAATACTATTATCACTTCACGACACTTGTGAGTATTTTTGTTGTTGTCAATAGGTGTCGTTGTTTTTATTCTTCACAGTCTAGCTTTTCTTAGATATGATACACGAGTCCGAACACCCTATCAAATTCGAGGACTAAAACATATTAAAAAAAATTATTTCATTTTGCTGGTTAGCATTGGCTTTGTGGACTTGGGGGAAAACATTGGCTAACAAATACCACTAACTTATGGGCTTGAAAAGGATACAACTAACGATCATTTGAGTTGAGAGTTCCTAATGTAGCTTTAAACTCATTTCCTAAATTTGGACTCAGACTAAGTTCAATACACTATAGAAAAGGAAATTTTCAGTGTGATGGTAAGATATATCCAATAAAACTACCCCGGAGACAACTCGGATAGGATTTTACACCAAGTGGATGCTACTGTTAACGATAATTTTATGTCTAAAACGTAACAAAAAGTAAAAAGGTGACTAAAATCAGAAACAACTTATCTTAAACTGTCTCCTAGCACTGCCCCTATAGTTGGAACTTATTCCCTCATCCCAAGCCTGTCATCCTCTGCCCCCCCCCAACTCGCTGTCACAACATCCACCAATTTTCCAACAAAGACAATCCCCTCTTCCATTTACCAACACCACCACCACCAACGGTCTAATTTGTCTCCACTCTATTCTTTTATTCAACATTTCCAACCTAAACGAATAAAGCCTCCATCACACAAACGTTCCCCCACTCAACACCACCGGTCCATTCACTTCTTAGCAGATCATAAAAGCCCCCTCTTCGTACGAATATTCGCATTAGGAAAGACAAAACGTCCTCTTTCATAGCGGGGGAATCATAACAGAAACCTCCCATCGCTTAGAGCATTATAAATCAGAGGGGATCTCGACCGGGCTTCTCTTTTGTCTTTATCTGTCAATCCCTTTCCCTTGGTTGCGGAAATGGCTGATGGGGAAGATCCATTTGATGCCGACTGATGCCTGAGATGGTGCTCTTCGTCGAAAGGTAAACTGATGGGTGCGTTTTCCTTATCGCGGTCTTGTACTTGATTCCGTCGTGGCGTTGACAGCAGCATCGAGCGGATGGAGTAGGGGGATTTGGAGATAATTTTGGGTGATAAGGACATAGGAGTCGATGTTTTTTTGTCTCTTGTACTCTCAATTATTCGTTCACTTGATTACTTACTACGTAATCTTTGTTTGCATAAACGTTTGAAACTATTATATTTCAGTATAGAAATTTTTCTATATGACCTCCAGATAAAAGGAGTTATATGTTACGCATGTTTGTTCGTATAATATAATAAGAAATAGATAATTTTAGGGTGTTTTTTAATGTGTCGAAATTTTTATACCTTTAAATAAGTTTTATTACAGATATAGTTATTTTTAACTAGTTTTAATGGAATGAATTTACAATATTTTCATCCGTATTTATTTTATGAATGTACAATTTAAGGGATAAACATGAAGGAAAAAAGTGGATATTTTTTAATTATTTAAACTATGTTTTGCTATACTCCACAGCAACGTTAGTTGACCCTATGACGTCACTAACAAAGAAAGTAGTTCCTAGCGCGGAGTCTGAATTTTAAATGAAGTGAAGAATGTCAATTCAAAAATATGATTATTTTGTTAAAACCATGCATATACTATAGCGTCTTTTTATCACGATTTGCGTATCGAAACTCCTCCTAGCAACCCAACAGGCTTTGTGTTAATCCATTTTCTCCTTCCACGTAGTGACATACAGGGTTCAGGAAACGTTGACTGTCGAGTATATACAGGGTGTTTCAAAATTGCGTTGCACGGCTTTTATTCGGAACCAGCGCCTCCTAGGGTCATGGAAGTAAGGTCTACCCCTAGGTTAGTGACCCTGGAGAATCTAATGAGATGACTTACAGCGCTCCTAGCGGTGAAATTAAAAAGTTAAAAAAATTAATTTAAAAACTAAAAGAGATAGAGTAAAAAGTTCAGTACAAAAGTTGTTGCCAAGATCATAACGAACTCAAGTAAAAAAAATTCATCAAAATAGCTTAATTATTCGAGGAGATATTCACTGTTGAAAATGGCACTTTTTTGAGTGGCGAAAAAGGGCCCGGCCACAAATTTAGAAACGCTTTCTCGTCATTATCGTGCGGGAGTTTTAAGCTTTACAGTGACTGATTTGATGGATCAATCGAAAATTATTTTTAATAAAAAAAGTATTAACGATCAATGGCTAATCGAAGGTTAATTAGAATTAAATATTTCGAAATCTGTTGACTTTTTAATGTTTTGCATATTGATAGGGATTGTCGTTGAGGGATCTGATTTGTTTGCCGCAAGGTAGTATAATTTCGAATATGGTTATTCAGTCAGCGAGCGCTTAGATTGGCCTGAGGGGAAAACGTCACTTGAATTTGACAAGCGTGCTGATTATTTCAGATGAGAGAAAGGAAATTATAGTTCTTAAATCTGAAGTTGATTTCTTTCTCAATTATAAAGCAATTTCACGTCATTTATTTTTCAAACATGACGACTTTTAGTAAATCTCAGTATTTAGAAATGGTTCTCATCTATGGAGAAACTCTACGGAATTCGGTTCGAGCTGCACGTGTATTTGCTGATCGCTTTCCAAATGATCCTCATCCTACATCAGCGACTATCAGGAAAGTTGTGCAGCGCCTTAAAGATACAGGAAGCGTTCTTAGGAGACACTATTCGATAAGACAACGTTCTACTAATCGCATACCAGATGAAGACTTACTGGCATACGCTTTATCCCATCCTCACACCAGTATTAGAGAAATGAGCGATCTGACTGGCTTACCAGTAAGTCGAATTTGGAGGGTTTTGAACAAGAATGGAGCGCATCCTTACCATGTTACACCACAGCAAGGATTGCTACAAGGAGATGAGGAACGACGTTTCGATTGGTGCAATTGGGCACTTAATGAATTGGAAAGTGACCCAAACTTTTTTAAAAATATCATTTGGTCCGATGAGGCAAAATTTCATCGCAATGGAATCTTTAACAGGCATAACACTCATGTTTGGGCTCTTCAAAATCCTGCATGGGGAGTTAGTGTTAGACATCAAGTACAGTGGTCAGTAAATGTGTGGTGCGGTGTTTGGAGGGACCGTCTAGTTGGACCAATTTTCTTCGTTGGTTCGCTGGATGGAAACAAGTACCTTCAGAATTTGCAGGATATCTTGCCTGATTTCTTGGAAGACATTCCTCTCTCACTGTTACCATCACTTTGGTTCCAACATGACGGCGCTCCACCGCACAAGCCACATCTGGTTCAAAAGTTCCTCAAAGACACATTTGGCAATAAGATAATTGGGTATGGTGGGAGTATTGAATGGCCTCCAAGATCTCCTGATCTTAATCCACTCGACTTTTTCCTTTGGGGTCACTTGAAAAATCAAGTTTACGAAACGCCATCTACGAGTCTCCAGGACTTAAAAAACCGCATCATCGACAGTTGCGCAACTGTCACACCCCATATGGTCCAAAATGTGCTTTCTAACATGGTTGAAAGGACACAAAAGTGTATTGTTGCCCATGGTAATCTTTTTGAGCAAGCTCAATAAATTATAATTTTGCACTGTGAATTTCTTCCTTTTCTCCTACTTTGTGTCCTACCAATATGCAAAACATTAAAAAGTCAACTGTTTTCGAAATATTTATTTCTAATTAATCTTCGATTAGCGATTGATCGTTAATACCCGTTTTAGTAAACATTTATCTCGCAAAAGTAACGATTTCTGATCGTGGTAGTTCTTAAATGTCCAAGCTTGGACTTTCCTTTTTAAAAAAATTTGAAGCATTATTTTCGATTGATCCATCAAATCAGTCACTGTCAAGCTTAAAACTCCCGCACGATAATGACGGAGAAAGCGTTTCTAAATTTGTGGCCGGGCCCTTTTTCGCCACTCAAAAAAGTGCCATTTTCAACAGTGAATATCTCCTCGAATAATTAAGCTATTTTGATGAATTTTTTTTACTTGAGTTCGTTATGATCTTGGCAACAACTTTTGTACTGAACTTTTTACTCTATCTCTTTTAGTTTTTAAATTAATTTTTTTAACTTTTTAATTTCGCCGCTAGGAGCGCTGTAAGTCATCTCATTAGATTCTCCAGGGTCACTAACCTAGGGGTAGACCTTACTTCCATGACCCTAGGAGGCGCTGGTTCCGAATAAAAGCCGTGCAACGCAATTTTGAAACACCCTGTATAATTCTTTCAACACATTATTAACTCATCATCGCTACCAACAAAGATTAAGCTCCCTCTTCAGGATGATATCTCTCCCTTTGATTTTTAAAAGCTTTATGCTAAACATCTAAACTTTATTTTCTAAAAGTTACAACGGGAAGAATATACTCGTGATACCAAGTTAATTCAGCCTCATTTCTTAACACAGACTTTGAATAATATGTCCCTTTCTTACACAATTACGTTTTGAAGATTTTTTTTTTACCAACTGTTATTTAATATCTGCAATTAGGTCATCAAAGTCTAACACATCTCCATCTAAGGAGAATTTAACTAAAAAGATTAAAATCACCTCTTTTATCACACGACCCTTACATTCTCCACCATTTTTTCTCTAAAACAATAGCAGTTACCTTCCCTAACCCTCGCCATTGTGGCATTATTAAGAGACACCTTACGCGCGGAGGATTTATAACGCATAATTAAGAAGTTATTACGCCTTATTAAATTCCTCACCAGTTTTTTTTCTCTGCGGAACATAGCCCTCTGGGAATGCTTGAATCCGATAGTCTTTGAAAACCGCCCTTACGAGATTAAATTAATAAAAGGGAGACTGCCTCTCCCCAAAGCGAAATTATTCTTTTATAGCTCCTCCCGCTTCTTTCTTAGGTTTTTTTTATTTCTATACTTAAGGGTTATGAGAGGGAGAAGAAATCGTATCTACTTATGGGAGGTGATTCCTTAGGCTATTATCATCTACCTGAATAAATATTTGGATACCTTTTTCCTCACGTACTGCTAAAATAAGCAGGTTTTTCATTCATAATGCTTACTAATGAGGTAGGGTGTGATGTAAATGTGCTTAGGTTTCTTTTTTTTAATGGATGAACATTTTTTTGTGTGTAAGAAAGTATGAATATTGAGTACGTATATTTTAGTTTTTATGTTTTAATTCTAAATTGATTTGATCTACTTAAAAAGTCTTATTTTTATTGATGTTTCGTATGTTTTTATGAATATTAAAAACTCCTCTTCAGAACACAAAATAATATAAGAATACATTTTTAACTGTGTTGCCATTCTATAAAAGATAAATAAATAAATAATAAACGTACAGCAATGAGACTAGTAAAGTTTTGATAAAAGAGATAGTTTTTGTTAAGGTTAGTAATAGATAGATGATAACAAATGTCTTCGTAAAACAGTTTCATAATATTTTTGCCTTTTTTCTCAGTTTGTAAAGGCAAATACTCCTATGTTTAAAAATAACAGGTTTTCTAAAACAGACCTAAGAGAAAACATAGGAAGTGAAATGTAAATGCAATTAATTACCAATTCAACATAAAAGGGACGTTTAACTGTTTCAAAATTAGAATTTTTTTATTTTACTGCTATTTTTTACAATGTATTATGAATTAAACCACATTTTCATTTACTTGTTTCACTTTCCTCTGCTCACTGAAAATGTAGGTTGATTAAATACGTAGCAGCTTAAAGAGTCAGGGATCAGTAGTTATAAAATATAGATAAATAGATTCACTACTGTTCAGGTATGAAACAAAATATTTTAATTTTTCTCTTTTATATTTTGTCAATAATTTTAAAAGCAGTATTTCAATTGAATTTATTATAAGTTATTTGATTTTTGTGTATTATAGAGACTATGAAAAGGAGTATGTATTTGTATGACTTAAAGCTACCAATAGAATTATTAGAAGTATACCTTTTCAATGATAATTTTAAAGAAAATAGATGTTCTCTAATAAGTTAACTTCACAAAACAGTGTGTCAAACAGTACAAACAAAAAGATACAATCAAACAGAAGAGAATACGAAAAATAAATGTTTGGAGTTCTTGATGCATACAAACATATCCCCCTGAGTATAATAAACCGACTATATATTTTTGAATCTGTCGTCCAATTATCATCGAAACTACCTTCAATTTCGAAACTTTTCCCACAAGCATCTTACATTAAACTCGACAGCAAAAATTGCTTCACTCAAAAAAAAATCTTGATACATTTTTTTTCTAAACTCAAGAAAAATTCAATTTTACCAAAGGTTGATAAGCGAAAAACTGTTGATGTCTTTACCGAGACTAACAAGATCAGCTTTTGCTCTAAAGTTGCAAGAAAGTTGCCGAATAAAGCCATCCAAAGTCAGTTTCCTAAACTATGAAATTCTCCAAATATTCCGACCGAGACTAGAAGAAAATTCTTTTGCACATACAGAAATAAGGAGTAAATTGTGAAACTCTCTGATTTCACGCTGATCCGTAGCTGAAAGTTAATCAGTCAGGAATGCCTTACGTCAAGAGATAACCCGTTTTTCTTCTCTTGCTTTTGTCATCTCCGTTTGGCATCGATGCTTAACAAAGAATTCGAAAGAGAAGACGAAGAATGAGTTTTGGAAATAGATTGGATTATGCAAAGGGACACATAATACTGAAAAAAAAGTATTCGTTCTAAGAATATCCAGACTTACAATCGAATTTAAGATTGAGAAGACGTATTTTCCGATATTTGTTCCTTTAGAAATTTCGAATATTCAATCGCCTTAGTTTCTATTTTAGATATCTGTTTCTTTATCCAAACTCGATCACCACAACTACGTTTTCAGTGGAATTTATTGAGCATTATTTTGTAATTATCTATGAGGGTTTTTTTAGTTGCTACTAATTCATATTTTCGTTAAAATTAGTTTTTAAGCAGATTTTATCGGTTAATGAAGGTTAATGTTTTCAAAGAGGGGAAATGACGATTTCATGTAGAGGTAGAGGGTTGATATCTGGGAGACCTTTATTCCCCTTTTTTGGGATCCTGTCAGTCCTAATTTCCTTTTAAAAGACGAAAATCCTTAACTAATGGAGCTCAACAGGTCGGCAATTTTTATTAAAACTAGAGAAATTCGCCATATGGAAAAACCATGTACTTCCCGAACTTCATTGTTAGCTTATATTTAAGAAAAAAAAGCTTTATTAATGAAACTGCTTTTGTTAGAAAGGTTTTTATGTGTGAGATGCTTTTCTTTTCTGAAATTGTACTTTTTTCCCCCTACATTACATACACTACAAATAATAATTTCGTTTCCAGCACTTGAAAAATACAGTTAACTTTTATTGTCTAAGCTCGATAATTTCCCTTATCAAAGAGCAAACAGTTCAAATTTTTCATCTTTAAAATGAACATCTAAATCTTTTTGTAAAAAAATCAACCATTTTTTTTTACATTGATTAGAATTATAATTTTTAATGTTTGGCAAATAAAGCTTCTTAAGCAATTTCGCATTTGGTTGTCCTTATTTACGAGTAGATAATTTCATAACATCTTTTTTAATTCATTATTTTTTGCTTTCATTCATAATTACAATCAATTAAATTCTAAAAAAAACAGTTTTTGTAATTAAGCTTGATAATGAAAATAGCTGTTTCAGCAACGTAAACAAGCAAAAAGAACTGCTAGAAAAAATGTGACTGCTAATTTATTTTAATATTCGCCACTCAAGCCATCCTAAACATAAAATCCTTAATTCTAGCAATGATAACTGCGGGGTAAAAAAAAATCTTAAGGACTTAAAATTTATCAACATGTAATCTGTCTTGTTTCGAGATGAGAAAAATTGGATGAAAGTTTCTCAAAATTTAATTAAGTTATCAGCTGTGGAAGATATTAATTTCCGGCTCCAAAATGAATGGCGAGGCTTAAGCCATGGATTCAAGTTAGTGCAAAAAAACTAGTTAGAAATAATTTTTCGGGATTTGACTTGAAAGGCAAAGATGGATTTTTGCATGTAGATATTTAGTGAATGATGATTTTATCGCATGCGAGAGAGATTTTATTATTGCTGTGGAGGACATAAGTCAGATGTATAAATTAAAACCTTGATTTAAAATCAGCTTATTAGTAAGGCAAGTTTAATTTTCTTCAAGTGTAAGAATTATATAGAACCTAGAAAGGGGGGAGACGTAAAAGCAAAAATTTAATAATATCTTTTATTAAATTATTTTTATCTTTATTCTTTTGGATCATCTTCAAACTAAAATTTTAGTGGTAAAATGGTGACATTGTCAGTTTAACAATTTCCTGTTAAAAAATCAACTAGTCTTTTAACAGTGTAGAAATGTTTTGAAGATATAAGGGAACGTACCCATATTACATACGTGACCTGTTTAGGGGGGGGGGGAGGGGGTCTTCAAAATACCCCGCTTGGTCACAGAGGGGAGGGGGGCTAAGGGTTTCTTTAAGTAGTCAAAAAATAAAGAAAAAAAAATACTTGTTTTTGTAAATTAAGTTACTGTTACAATAACTTTTACATAAGTTTTTTTCTTCTTGATAATATATTTGGCACTTGTATGCACGCACTCTTGGCGTCACGAAGCAAAACGTTGTATTTATAAAGCCAAATTAAGCCAAATTAACTTTTTTTTAACTATTTGTATGCTTAAAATGATTGAAAACCGTATTTATGAACTACTACGTGAAAACTAGATGGGGCATATACTAGTCTTGGCATATACTACGGGTGGTCACCAAGGGGGGAGGGGGGTCAAAAATAGTAAAAAATAGGTCACGGTACGTTCCCTAACGAGAAGTAAAACATTGCTAATAGTTCGTAACAAATTGTTTTATTAAAAGATTCTAAAGAAATAATATTTCTGTACTTTTCTTAGTAATAAAACCCAACCAATGTATATGATTAAATATTTTTATTTTATTTTATAGGACGTGGAAACTTACAACTTGGAAGATTTCAAGTACAACTTCGTGAACATGACAGCGTATAGACTAATAGACACAGAGCAAAAAGCTGTAAAAACCACCCTTAAAGATATGCAAAAGTTTCAACCCGTAGGTCATAATATAGTTAATAGAACAAATGTTATAAAGGTAAATCCATTTCCATCCTTATCTTATATTTTAAAAGTTGCTATATCTGTAAATAATCCATTTAAACTTGTAACTTTTCAGAGATATATGCCCTGCCGTTTTTCTTTCAGTATAGGATCGAAAAATCTAAATAGAAAAAATTTATTTCATTCCTGAGTTTTCAAAGTTCTATTTCAGTTTTTAAAATTTCTTTGACTTGCATCAGCATTTTTATCCTCTTTGGGAGTTCAAAATTTTATTCGATCTCGCCTTTTAGACCTTTGGAAATAAAAGGAATAATTTCGCACTGTCTGTTTCACAGCCAGTTTTAGAGAAAAGAAAATTGCGTACACGGACGCAAATGGACATAAAAATGCAGACATTAATTGAATAGTCAGTTAGAAGAAGGAAACAAGTCCAAAAACCAAGTTTTGATAAAATCGAAATAAAGGAATTGTTGTTGTATAACCACCAAATTTTTACTGGAAATTCTTACAGAACTTCTTTAAGAAAAAGGGCAATCTTCATAAAAAATATAAGTGAATTCAAAAGTATATTACAGTTGAAAAAAGTTGATGGACTTTTTCGACATTGTGAAGGGAAATCTTAAACTAATCGCTTAAAAAAAAATTAAAAGCACTTTTGAATTCCATTTTGGCTTACTTTGCATCACAAAGAATAAGAACAGGTGACAATTTAACTTTAATTCTAAATTAACTGAAGAAATACAATGAATGGACATCGATTTCACAACTTTAAGGGACTATATCTCCCTATAGGGGGTAGTTATTTCTCTCTCTCTCTTTCCACTCATGTGTAGAGCAAAGCATGGAGATTGTTTTGAGCACAAAAAGTCAAGTTGTCTTTTTTTGGACTTTTTCCCTTTTTAAAACTGACGGTTCAATTACATGGTCTGGTCATGTGAATATTTAATTAATATTTTTATTTATGAAGTTGTAACTGATGATAAAACAACTAATAATTATAAACCCAAAAGTTCATCTACTCAAGCTCTAATCTTAGATATACCATGGATATATCGGTGGATATCCATGGATGGCGACGTCAGTTTTGACTCGTCCAATCAGTTTCACTAGATTAACTTCAATAAGTGATTCTTTTTCGTCAGACGGAGCCTGCCCTCGTGTACGACTCCGTGTACGCCTTGGCGTGGGGCCTGAACGCGCTCCAAGGCGGAACCACTCTCCGTCCAGTCAACGTGTCCTGCGAAGAGGAGGTGCCTTGGACAGACGGCAGCAGCCTCTTCAACTACATTAACTCCGTGAGCATTCCTCCATATTCCTCTGAATGTTGATTTAGGGTTTTATGGCCCTGGTCTCTTTGTGTGGTCAGTTAACGAACAAAAGAAACCCCCCTCCTCTGACGGGAGTAGGAAGAGAAACCCTCCAAAACACAAAAGAAGATCCGGGTCATAAAATTGAGGGTTGTTAAAGTCTATCCTCATCCTAAGGATCGGTTTAGATTAGAGCATTGTTTCCCAACCTTTTTCGGTCCATTCCCCACCAAAGCCTTTCTATATAAATTTTCCATGCCCCCCATGTCTTTTATTTTCGAAATCCTTCTTGAAAAGTAAACAAAACCTGGTGGTCCATGTCCCACCTGGAGGGCAATTTAGGTGAAAATTTTAAAATTGCCCCCTAGAAATTCATATTTCCCCACGTTGAGAAAGTCTGGTTTAGAGTTTTACAACACTCCATAAATAGGCTTACCATATTTTCTTGAGCTCAACCCAGGAAACTTTGTCGACCTATCGGTCCATCATTGATTAAAACTAAATAAACACCCAAACTAAATAAAGTTAAACATTTAAACTGAAATAACATAATTTATTTAATCATTTGTACTTTTCACTTGACATCACTTTTTTCAAAAATTCTTTGTTAGATTTAATTAAATCATAAAATTCACAACAATTAAGTTCAGAGTTAATTTTCACATTTAAAAGTTGTTTGACAGTACAAATAGAGAGTTTGTCCCTTTCAGCAGTCTAAATATGAGTAAAGTGAAGCCGTAGAAGAAGGTAAAAAGTGCAGTCCAAAAACTTTTATCGAAAATTTCACAAAAATGTTTGTCCAGTTTTAAAATTACGAAAACCCAGGACTTTTTGGGACCCAGGACATTTTCCAGGACAGCCTCCGAAACCCAGGACTGTCCTGGGTAAACCAGGACGTATGGTAAGACTATCCATAAAGCACGTCTGAGAGAAAAAAAAGTAAAGTAAGACAAACATAGGGAGCTCTTTGTGTGGTTTGGGGGTTCCCTCCGCACTCCTTTGCGAGGAAGGCCTTTCTGTTGTTTGCTAATTGACTGCTAGTGACCAGTATTATTTTATTCGATGCACAGTGGAGAAGGAAACACAGTTCATTCCTATACTGTCCGATCCCATCACCGGTATTTACGATTTTCTAATGGTTAGGTGAAAATTTTCCACGTAATGTTCCTATCCCACTCAGAAGGAAACTATTCATACTTTGAATTCAAAGTCTTTTTTGTCAAAGTAAGCTTTTTTGTGTGGTGTAGAACCTTCAAAAACATTGTGTAAATTAAGTAAGACTCTTCAAAGGCGAGATATTTACATACTATGGGGATTCAACAAATTTTAATTAAAAACAAATAGGACTGGATGTCTGAAAGAAAAAAATATAAATTTAGTTATTTTTAGTGTAGATAGACTTTATCTGAATTAACCTTAGGAGTGAATTTTTTTTAATTAAACCATTTTTTTGTCCTCGATATTTTTAAGGCGAACAACCTCATGGATCTGATCTGATTGAGATCAGAGAGATAAGTAAGAAGAAGAAGAAGTTATAAATTAGGCCGATTTGAATTTAAAATTGAATAAATGTCTAACTTTTTATACTAAGTGTGAGTTTTTCTTTAATTTCCTCCCATATTTAGCTAAAGATTCAAAACATACTCATTCCTTCAGAACTTGCCTATATTTCAAGGGCTATTCCTTCATGTTCTTTAAAATTGTCAAATTATTTTTCAGGTAGAGTTTCGTGGCCTGACCGGTAAAATACAGTTTAAAGAAGGACGACGTAGTAACTTAAAGCTTGATTTGTTGAAACTTAGACAAAACAACATGGAAAAGGTAAATACTTCCCTATCTCCATGAACTCGAGAGTTTAGTAATATGTTTCTTGTACATTTTTTATAATTACCGATGCTTTGTACAGGTTGGGGAGTGGTCAACAAATACTGGACTAAACATTACAAACCATGCCGCATTCCATGAATTCGGGACCACAAATATTACTTTGAGAGTAACTACCATAGAGGTGAGTTTTCACTCTATTAATATCAACTCTATAATTAAATCTTTGACTGCCATAAAAGTGATTAAATTTGTATGTACTCACAGGGAACCTTTGAAATTATTGAGTAGGTAATCCACAAACAATATTGCATTGATGATGAAACATTTGTCCCTCGACAAATTGTTAGGATAGTAAGAAAAAAATGTACAAGAAAAAGTAACTTGCAATTGCATCAAAACAGAAAAAAAATTTGATTCAAAATCAAAATTAAAAATCAATGATTAATTTAGATCTTTGTGGAGTTTTGGGTTTTTATTTCCTTTTATTTTATTTCTTGCGCCGATATAACCAGCGCCGAATAGTAGCAGACCGACGTTAAGTGACTTAGTCCAATCTGATACTTTAATTAATTATACCACTATTGAACATTTTATGAATGCTTTCAATAAAAGAGAGCAAATGAATACTTGGCTGGAAAAACGTTGCATGTAGCGGAAGTTCAATTTTACAGGAGAGTGAATTATGTTCAAAAAGTAATTAAAACGGCAGCTGGCAAACTAAAGAGTTTACAACGTTTTTCCACTAAATAAAACTCATTTACAAACTCAGCGCTTCCAACATTAAACGTTTTTCCACCAAACCCAAGCATGATTCCCACCTTTCTAGCACATTATACGCTATCTAGCGCTTTGAAAACTAACTACTTCAAGGTTGGATTCGATCAAGCAAGTGACACAGATCGTTTTTCCATCAAAAACCGACCTGTGAACAAAAACGACATGGTACGTTTTTCCAGCCACCCATTCAAATTTGTTAAAACTCTACATTAACAAACATTGGTTGAAAAATTCTTTAATATTCTTTTCTGTTCTCCTTGCGGGATAAAATATTCTACGAAAAAAATGTATATTAAAAACACAAGAAAAATCACATATTTAAATACAGTATCTGTAAGTAGAATGCATAAAAAGCTAATATAATCACCGATAAACGTGATCTCGAACTCCATTGCAAACAGCAAACATTGATTCAACATTTTTTCACGCAGCTTGGAACTTTCTGCTCTGCGTTTAGTGGTCCGACAGTTAATGTAAATGGGATCCGCACTCCTCTTTGTGCATTAACCTTTGATTCAGCTCGTCAGAAATCCATTAGGGACTACGGAGTCAGGGAGCCTGTTCTATGGCCGTTACATGGAAAATTTGCATGCTGTCTTCGCGAACAGCTATTTTGCCGAAGACGAATTAAAAGTCAGGATGGAAGAAGTTGTGTTAGCTTCTTTGATCAGTTCTTGTGTCAATTAGAAAGAGCAAAAAGATGGGAAAAAAACTGTTTAGTGAAATTTTGTTGCGTGAAGAAAGGGGAGTTGTTTTATCTAACCCCCGTGTATCTCTTTTTTTTTAATCAATGAATTTACCATAATCCTGTAGAACAATTAGTATAAGTTATTATGCAATGGTTGAAAAGTTAAAAAAAAAACTATTATGGGAACGAGATAAGAAATGTTTTTACGAAATAAAACTTATATAATATCTTGTTTAACTTATACACATAATGATCTAGTTTTATAAAAACACGTCAACAAAATTTCTAAGCTGTCTTACCAAAACAAACCTTCATACATATCAGTTACATCTTGGCTTTCTTATCTGGCGCATTTCCCAGCTTTTTTACAAATGCAAATCGAAGTTGTTATTATCGTCTCCTAAAATTTAATTCTTTATTGAAACTTAACTGATAATAATGTAATTTTGAATTCACTTAGATGATGACCTAAAATATATTTTTACTTAGACGTCCCTAATCATATGGCGTTGTATAGATAGATACACGTTTCTAAGTTATGTAACGGAATGATTGAATTAAAGCCTGTTAAATTAAGAAATTATTATGATTCAATTCATCCTTAAACTACGTAAAGGTTAAGATAAAGTTATTAAATACAGTTCATTCAAAAATATGAAGTTAAATAAATAACTTTCTTAAATTAATGTTTGTTATGGGTAATCTGATAAATACGGGCATTATTAATAATGTCCGCGTATTTCGGCCAAAGTGTTATGTACAAATTGAATTTATCACATTATCTGCTTCCACTTCGGGCATTATTAATAATGCCCGATTTATCACATTGCCCGTAACACTTATATTAGAATCAGTCTTACGATAAATATAAAATCTAACATAATACATGTAATCTAATCCCACAAGGTGTTCCAGAAATCAGGGCATTGCATTAAATAAGAGTTTGTCTCTACGAAGTTAATTATCTCCACACAGAGAAATATTCAAATTCCCGCTAATGTAAAGATATCCCGAATATATTTTCTCATCATATAGACAACAGACAATGCTTTACGCATGAAATAAACGTCATTGTTTTCAATGACATTCCTTTCAAGACACTTTCTAGCATATTTTCCAAACTAGTAAAATAAATAGTTCCTTAACGTCGGTGGATATGATGGGTGATAGATCTTCTTACATACCGCAGTGGTCAGAAAACTGGAGGAATTCTCTTTTCATTCTTGCTTTCGGTCCATTGTGTGGTGACACTACCCCCCTTTGCCTCGTCCCTGTCATCCCAACTGCTGCTGATACAGCGGTTCCTCCTCGAAGATTTGACAATCCTCCCCTCGAATAGAATGGAATTCCATGCTCTGTCGTGTAAAGAATGAAATTTTGATGGAAGATGCTTATATAAGTGTTTTTTTTTCTTGTTGAAAAGAAAGAACTAGAAGTTGTTGAAGAGTAAACTTTATCTTGACAAAATACTATTGATAGGATTTTTCACACTGAATTAACTACTTATAAAGGGTATAATAACAGCTTTGAGTAATAGTTTTTATTTATCTTCTAACATAAAATTTAACAGTTGATTCTTGTAAATTTAAACATTTATTAAAATTCTTAGTATCCCTTTTAATGTTATTTCGTTGTTTTTTTGCATGTATGGGTTTTTAGAAACTATGAAATCCAACTTAAAGTAGGGGTAGCTTAAGATTATACTATAATTCCATTTTAAAAGAACTATTCAAGAGATTATCGGATAAAAAAAAAATTCTTTCAAAACTTATTCAATACTACAGTATCGATCTTCAAATGTTTCATTTATGCGTTGTTTTAAAAATTAGACAGTGTAAAACATGATTACTTTAATCTGGGAGATTTTCCCTCCTGCAGTGTATTTTTCAAAGTTTCCCTGAGGTATATTTTTTAGTGTTTTCTTTGGCCATTAATAAATATATTAATTTTAAAGTCCATCTTTTCATAATTATAAATGTTATGTCTTGTTGTGTTGAGGTACGTGTGGTATATATGAAAAGTGCAACTATATATTTGCTATTTACCCCAGTTAGTGAATACAGAGTAATGAGTAGTGATCAACATACTTAGTTACCACAACTATTTGCTTAGTAGTTAGCGATCAACCAAGTTTATTTCATAAATTTTATTAACAAATTTAATTTTCGAGATACATATTTAAAATTAGACTATCAAATTAGGTTGTGAAATAAAATAGACTAGATTAGTTGCAAATAACCCCAGTAAAATATAGTTAACTCTTGATTGAAACTAGATTATTTTCTACTACTTGGTTGGTTGGATGGCACAAAAATCAGATCAGTTCATTCTAGTAGTTGGTAGTTAACTACTTTTTGATTAGTAGGTTGCTTAACACCATGAATGAGTGAATGAGTAGCTTGTGATTATAAGGAATGGATTAATATTGAATGAATGAGTAGTTTGTGATGATGAAAAAAAGAGTCAATAGTGAGTGAGTAGTTGTGAAAGAGGGAATATAAATCAATAATGATGAGGATGAATAGTGAGTAGCTGATGTAAAAAGGAAATGGGTTAATACTGAATGAATAAGTTGGTTATGATGATGGAGGAAAGAGTCAATAGTGAGTGAGTGAGTAGTTTGTAAAAGAGGGAATAAGTCAAAAATGAAGTGACTACATGATTTGATGAACATGAGTAGTGAGTAGTTTAGTTGGTATTAAAAGGAAATGGGTTACTAGTGAGTGAATCATGCGAGATAAAGAGTGAATGATTCAGTAATGAGTGAGTACATGATATGATGTAGAAATAAGAATGTTTGACAAGGAGGTAGCGGGATAGTTGGGTAATATGTATTAGTATTACGATATATAAAGAAAGGAAATAAATAGTAAATTTTTGGTAAAGTGTAGATTGTAGATGAATCACGAGGTCAGTAATGAGTAACCAGTTACATACTTGGAAGGAATAAGTTGTTAACTTGTGATGAAAAGTTGATTAGTCAGTTATGAGTAAATAGTGAACACGTAATACAGAGTTGTGAGACAGAGAGAGAGAGAGCAAGTGTGCGGATGATATATGATACAAAAAGGGAATGAGTAGGTAAATTTGTAATAAAGAGTTGATGAGTGAGGAATATAATTGAGTAAGAATACGATATAAAGAGTGAATGAATTATGATAAAGAGTTGATGAGTGAGGAGTATAATTGAGTAAGTATACGATATAAAAAGTGAATGGATTATGATAAATGGTTGCTTAGTGAAGGAGTGATTGAGTAGATATATGATATAAAGAAATACCCAATGAGTTGTGTGATAAAAAGTTGATGAGTGAGGGAGATATGATTGGGTAGATATACGATATAAGAGTGAATGGGTTGTGGTAAATAGTCGATAAGTGAGTAGGTGAATAAATAGTAAGCATGGAAACAAGAGTCGATGAGTGAGTGAGTGAATGAGTAGTAATCATGGGAAAAAGAACCAATGAGTGAGTAAGTGAATGAGGTGTAGACACAGGGAAAAGAGTCGATGAGTAAGTGAATGAGCTGTAAACATGGGAAAAAAAGTTGATGAGTGAGTAAGTGAATGAATAGTAAACATGGGAAAAAGAGTCAATGAGTGAGTGAATGAGTTGTAAATATGAGAAAAAATAGTCGATGAGTGAGTTGTACGATACAAAGAGGGACAAAGGGACGATAAGTGAGTGAGTGATCTGTCACTGATAGGCCATCCCGTACGTGATGGTGCGGGACGGCGTGGAGTACCAGGAGAACGAGCGCTTCCACGGCTTCTGCATCGACCTGCTGGAGAAGGTGGCGGAGCGACTGCAGTTCGAGTACGTCATCTCCCTGGTGCCGGACCGCAAGTACGGAGCGCCCGACCCCGGATCCGGAGAGTGGAACGGCATGGTGCGAGAGCTGCTCCACAAGGTGCGGGGCTCGCAATAGAGAGGGACTAGGGGGGCGAGGACTGGCTCTAATGCGACATCCACTCTTGAGTTGTTGTGCATCTCCACACTTTTATATTCAAATTCGTTTCGTTGTGTTGTAAGAGTAATGTGAAACGGTCGTTAATTTATTTCATTTACATCCAAAACACACATTTTTGAAAAAAGAACCCACATTTTACACTCTTTATTCCGACTGAAAAAACATTAACGCCAGTTCTGTTGAGTAAAAGAAATAAAGTTTAAATAAATACGGACACTATTATTTTTTATCCATTACATTCCTTGGTAGTTGGTTGTTGCAGCAACTAAGAATCACAAAATTTGTTCCCTTTGGTCTCTCTCTTTGATGTCTTTAATGGTTTGAGCAAATTCTGTGATTCTCAGGTGCTGCAACTACAGGCTACCACATTCCTTTATGTTAAAGACTTATTCCATGTCTTCACCACACTGCATATTCCAATTCAAGAATTACTACAGCGATTTTGTTGAGATGAATGTTAAGTGAAATACTTCAAACATTAGCTATAAGTGTCCGTTACAACACTAATTTATATTAATAACGCTTACCATACTTATTTCACACCGTAATTTCAAGATTTTTACTTGAATTCTGTTATGCAGGAAAAGCAAAGTGAAATACATACAAATATTAGTTTATCTATCCTATGCACTGTGGTCAGAACTATCGCAGATATTAAGATAACGATTTTGTTTTTCGAAAGTAGTGTTTAGGATAGGTTAAGTTACTTAACCTCAAGCCCATAGGGTACGTGTAATGTACCCGACCCTACGAAGGGTTCTCCGCATTGCATAAATTGCAGAAAATAATTATTTTTGTAAATAATATAGAATAGTTTTATCTAGCTTTCGAGATTGAACCCAAATCTCTCATGAATGTTCCGTCGATTTTAACCCATTAAGCGCCAAAGCTCCCATTTTGGGAACATTTTTAAAAGATTTTTTTCACCAAAAAGAAATAAAGATACATACTTGTATTTTTTTTTCCTTTAATAACAAGAATATGAATAATTGTTAGTAATTTTTACAAAAAGTTTGTAACTTAAATTCTATTTTTAAAAATTCTTCGAACTTTGACGAAATTGGCACTTTTTTCTTCACAACAAAATAAGTTCACAAAAAATTATTTATTCAAATGCGGGAGATTTAAACCAGTGAATATGGAAAAGAATAGTTTTGTCTTTAAATCAAAACAAACCGGGGGTCAAAAAAATAATTTAGAAGGATTTTACAGCTGTTTATTTTGAATGTTCCCAAAATATTGCCTTTTTTTTGAAATTCACACCTCTTTTCTGTCAAGGGGTACAGCCCCTTGTTTCCTGCCTTTTGTTGTTCAAGAAGAGGTGTGTTTATCAACAACCAGGTGATTTATTGCTTAGCATGTGTTGAATTATTTACGGTACCACCTCCTTTATTCTGAACAATGGACAAGGAATGCGTGTAGAATTCTTTATCTGCATTGTAAACTATATATCCAGTAAGTGCAGATGAGAAACTTTATTTAGATTATGAAGAATTTTCAGTTGAATGTAAAATACCTGTTCATTTTAGCTGCGCAATGTGTTTTAGACCATACAAAAATCAGATTCGCGTGGATTTTCAGAAGATTAGCAGGTATTTCATCGGTGCCTCCAAATTTTGTTAAAATAACTTTAATTAAAATTTTTAATGTAAATAATTTTGATTTAGTGAAGCTAGAGAATACATTCGGTGATGTCTAATTTATATTAGAACGGAGAAAAACAAGGACATTTCAATAATGACTATTACATAAAAAATAGAAAAGGGTGTCCAAAAGATTACGACTATGATAATCTGTTAAAACGACTAAGATAACCTGAATAAAATTCAGAAACAACATAAAATTAATTAAAATCGGTAAAAAAGAAAAGAAAAGAAACATTCAAGCTAAATCATTCTATTTTTCAAACAAAGAGTATAATATTTTTTAAGAAAACACTATGAATTTATTAACAATTCAAATAGAAATTATGGAAAGTATAGAATGGTATAGTTTATTAATCATATGAAAAAGATTTACGGAACTTTTAACTTCATTTAGCTAGCAAATAAAATTAAACGTTCAACCCGTAACACTGCGGCGGTGGAGAAAACGCCCACTTTACGTTACCCCCACTTTACGCCAAAGCTCCCATTTTGGGAACATACCATATCTCCGGTCGAAATTGAGATTTTTTGAAAATTTAAACTGTATATGATTAGAGACACATATTGAATCTCAAAACACACAAAAAATTAATTTTTTTCATAGGGGTTCATATAGCGGCGTTTAATGGGTTAATTGCCGATGCCTCCAAAATATAAAACACAAGAATAATTAATTATTTTTTCAAAAATTAATAAGATTAGTTTTATTTTTATAAAGATTTAATTGAAATTAAATTACAGATTTTAAACTATTTATTCCATCTAACTGTTTAAAATGTTTTAATAAAATAATAATTTTTACTCAAGAATGATTCAGTGTTAAATTGTAAAATACCCTTACTTGATTTAACAATTCCATACACAACTAACTGTCTCGCTTAATGGAGCTTATGAATAAGAACAATCTATCATTCATCTTTAAGGAATAATTAATATTTTGTTTACGGTCATCATTAACAAATAATTTTTGCAAATGAATGAGATAATTTTTCACAGCTAAACTAATTTTCTTTTGAAATAACTGTTCTGAATTTAATTAAAAACATCGTCCTAAATAATTATTTCTCTAGCACCATCTGTATAATATTAATCTGCAAAAATATCTCCATAAATTTAATTTCATTTAAAAATTATTTTACTTTTTTGATAAATATCATTGAAAGTATTTCATAAAAATAAATCTATAATTTAAAAATGATTTATAAATTTTGCATGTATTGCATAACTTCTTAAAAAATCGTTAAGTATGCCGTAGATTTAAATAATTGTACAGTTTAAGTATTAAGAAGAGGTGTATTAAGGATTTCACTTTACGTAATGAAGATTGAAGAACCCCATTAGTCCTCAATAGAACTCCCTTTAATGAATAGAAAAACATAGTAAGGTAAAAAAAATAAATGTGAAGATAAAAGAGGCAATATTTTCAGTATTTATCAACTACGATCGTCTCTTAAGGGCAAAGTGAAATTAATAAAATATTTACTAATTCAATTTACCAGGTAATTAATTTCAATTCACCCAAGGTGAACTTTCTTTATCAGAGGACAGGTAATCATATTTGCTATAGAGGTAATTTTACAATGCTCTGTTTTCTCCCATAAGAAATTATTTCAATTAAGGTTTTCAATTCACTGAGGTAGAATAATTTTATGTAAGGTACTACAACGTAAAAAGAAAATCCCCAAGATAATTAATAGATTGGTCAGAATTTGAAGAGATTGGCGTATCGTATAAGAAGGTACTTATTCTGCAAACTTTCAATACCTCTCGTAAAAATTATACATATATGGTTAGTTTACCTGTTTATGTCTTTGTTAAAAATTAACGTATGCTACCAGAAGTAACTAAAAGAACTTTAAAAGTTGAAGTAATAGACTAGTTACACTATTAATACTGTGATTATAGAGAAAAAATAATAGATTCAACGGAATAAAAAATCGGGAATAAATAGGGTCCCTCCAAGTAAATTAAAAACTTTATCTACTTCAATAAAAATTCCCTCTATAATTTTTTGATCCACGTTTCCCATGGAATGAACACTTGCAATTTTTTAACGAATGAGACTAGCCACTAAAAAAACTTTGCTGTAAGGAATACTTTATGAAATTCGCTAATCCTCCACCAATACTTCATTCAATCAATCTATAGGGTCGTTCAAAACTAGAGGTAATGCTAGAGGTTGTAGAGGATTGTCCTAGAGGATTAGGAATCACATTGGAATTGAGGGTTGGAAACTCATGACCTGGGGTTTTCAAGGCGGCATGGGAGGCTGAATAGTTTTGTGTGGAATTTAACACTTGACTTTTAGAAATCAGATTAAAACCAGTAAAATCATTCAATTGAACCAAAACAAGAGGTGAAATTTCAGTTTATTTCTAACTTAATTTTCATTCTTAAGGATTTATAACAAGTTGATAGAGGTTGAGATTGAAAAATAACGATTAGGCATGTTAGAAATCAATCGAAGTTTTAGCTATTCTTTTGAATCGACGTAATAAATGCTGGAGTCGAACGATTCTGTTGGTTTTAATCCGATTTCAGAGGGTTAAGTGTTAAATTCCACTCAAGATTATTCAGCCTCCCATGCCACTTGAAAAACCCAGGTCGTTACGTCCCCCAATTCCTATGCGATTCCTAGTCTTTTAAGTTACCCCTACCCCTACGACCTCTTGTATTATGTATACCTCTAGATTTGAACCAACCTGTTTTCTGAACCGCCAACACTTCCTTCAATCAATCCACACCCCAAGCAGCACAAACATTCAAGATTCGTCCAAATTCCGTCCTGTACGACCCAATTTCGTTTACTTCTAGTAACAGTTACGTAAGCTCGACCTATTTGGTATGAGCTGCGCTACTAGGGACCCAACCACCACCACTACATCCGATTGATCAAAATTCAATCTTCACAACAGTTCTGAAGAGTGGTGTCGCTTCAGCCACTCCTCACCCCCAAATAAAACCGCCGCAAAAACTCCCCCAACCCCCTACTAGAACCCCTCAAACCACCCCCGCCGCTCTCAATCCATAGCAGCAGCTTCTGACTCCTCGTGTCCCCTTCCAGTCCACCCCGTACGTCATGCTGAAGAAGGACGCTGGCAACCTGACCGGCAACGATCGCTTCGAAGGCTTCTGCATCGACCTGCTCCGAACCATCGCCGAACTGCTGGGCTTCAACTACGAGCTCTACCTCGTGCCAGACAAGAAGTTCGGCGCCGAGAACACCACCTCCGGGGAATGGAGTGGGCTGGTCAAGGAGATCATCGAAAAGGTATACCACCCCCCGACACCCCCTCTCTCTCTTGCTTTGTTCGTTCGTCCGTCGTGTGTGCTTTTAGTTAGGCTTAGTCGTTAGGCTTAGTTTGCTTTTTTGATGGATTGTTGTTGTTAGATGTAGGGCTTGTTTTTCTCTTTAGTTCTCTCCTCTGATGGGAGTGGGTACTTTGGTTGTTGTATATGTTGTGTGGTTTTATATGTATACAGTATACCATCGTTATCTCGAAAACCTTTTGGTAAATCCAAAGAAACCGGGTCTGGGCATGGCCACCTAGACTCATAAAGCCAGAGCAGCTCACTTTTTTATGTATCCCAACGGTCTGGTACTGAGGAGTTCATTGCGCATGCATGTGGATAAAGAAGGAACAAGGTCGAAATATTTTAAAGTTACTGAATTCTCGCTGGAGCAGTGGTAGGATGCTTGCGTTGCGCAGTATGCGGCAGTTAGTGGGTTCTTTCCCTAGTTATTTTTTTTATTAAAATTTCCAAAAAAAAACATAAATCCACACGCATGCGCAATAAACTCCTCAGGACCAGACCGTTGGGATATACAAAAATGCGATCGAAATAGTAGGCAAGACATCACTCTTCAAAGCTTTTTTGGACAACAGCGCAACTCCAGTCTGACGTCTTGCCTACGATTTCGAGCTTCTATGACCTTATGAGTCTAGGTGGCCATGGGCTGGACGACATTATATTGGCGAAATTAGGTGTTGCCAATGCCATTTATTGGCGAGTAAGCAATTCAGCTTCTAAAGAACTGGGTTGCCAGGACTCCATTAGTTTATCGTCATTTTCGGCGCAAGATCCCGTTTCTTTGGATGACTCAAACCTTCATACCTCAAAAAAAATGTCCCCTTGAAATTAATTACTGTATTACCTCGATATTTCGAAATCGAAGTTCCAGAAAAAACTTTCGAGACAGCGAGTTATCGAAATAACAAGGAAAATATAGAAATAATTAATTTCAAAGGGAAATATTTATTTTTCTAGATGTCATAGTTCGAGATAACAAGGGTATGCTCTATTTCTGTATATACTTTGCTAGTTCGATTTAGTTCCCTTCGATTTCGAGATATCGAGGTTATACCGTACATAGTCGAACCTGGATAAGTGGAGCGACATTTTAATTCATCTAGTCTCCATTCAGGCAAACAGTGCATTTTCAAAAATCTCTTGTTTCTTCCATAAAAAATTTCAAATTTCAACCAAAAATAAATTTCACAAAAAAAATTGAAGTAGGAAAAAATTTTTAAGCATTTTCCACAAGGAAAGTTTTAACGATAGGTTAAGTGTTCATGGAGAACAATTAATTTCAGAAATCTAAGCATTATTAAAGATTTGGTGCAAAAAAAGAACAAAGGGGGGATCGGGCAGTTCTTACGTAATTATGAGAGGGGGGTTTTTGGTTTGCTTATCTTTGCTGACAAGGGAGGAGGGGGGTAAAAAATGACCAAAATCATACTTACGTAATATTTGAACGGCCCCTTACTACGAATGTTTATTATTCCTGCGTTTGGATGCAATAGAGAGATAGCCGGTAAAATCCTTTTTAACACACTTTAGGATGCTTATAAATAAAATTGCTTTTTTTTTTAATAAAAAGATTTAAATACAAATAGGAATATTTTAAAGCAGTACTCATTGTAAGTTTCAATCGAACACTTTAAGTAAAGCGTAAGACACACTGCAAAAAATAATCGTAAAAAAACAGAAAAGCAAAGCTCTGGCAGCAAAAGTTGCCAGAGCTTTCCTTTCCACGGAATTTCTCTGTTGACTGAGCTTGTTCTGTATGAACGACTTTTTCTGCGAAAATATTTAGGGATATAACCCTCTAAAATTTCCTAAGTTAGGAAAAAAATGAGACACCAGTCTGTAGAGGGACAATATGTAGTTAAAAAAATAGAATATTTTCAATGGATAAGTTCCCTCAAGTTGCGAAACAATCGTTAGCATACAGAAAAAGTTCAGTTAACAGAGAAACTCCGTGGAAAGGAAAGCTCTGGCAACTTTTGCTGCCAGAGCTTTTCTGTTTTTTTACGATTATTTTTTGCAGTGCAATATACACAAAAGTATAAAAAAGTATGGTTGGTTTAGGTTGTTTATTGGTGCTTTTTGCAACAGAAAAGTCCCGGCGTATAGCACACACGCAGAAGAGAAAAATTTAAAAAGGAAAGAAATTTGAAAGTTTTCACCACGATACCTACAAACAAACTACTTTGTTTGGTGCCTGCTTAATTTGCATTAATCATTTATTTTGAGTGCACTTAATCTCAAGTAAAAAAAATTCACTAAAAACCACCAACTCAAAAAACGTGAATTTATAAGTAAAAAGTATTCCAGAATAGGAAATAAATCACAGAGACAGTAATTAATCAAACGCATTTTCTATAGGGGGCGTGTATCAATATCATTAACAATTGAGTTATTACCTCCAGATCTTAAGTAAACAAAAGAGATATATCCTGCCCAACAAATAAATCATCCCTCTTTACCCCACACAGTTTTAATTATGGAAGAAGAAGCAAATACATACCTAATTATCAACGCGCAATTTACAATACCACCATTCATTTGATTTTCATTAATAATACATAATTTGCAAAGTGTGCGGAAACTTTATCTGAAACACGAAGCGCATAATTTTCTCATTTAAAGAGAAAACTAGGTCTTTTGCCGTTACCGCTGAATGCAAAATTGATCGGGATCATTGAGAAGATATAGTGTCACTTTCAAATTGAATTTGAAGGGAGATTTTAATAAGACGTTGTGTGAAAGGGAAATACTATTCGTCCTTAATTTAAAATCGTCTAAAAAGTGTTTAATGCAAGCAATAAATATCTTTCGAACAAGCCCATTTAAATGCTTAATGTATCTCATTTTTCGGTTTAATGATTTATTCCGTGTGTAAATCATTTCGCTTTCATGTGGAAAATTTTCAAAAGGGGCTCTTTTAATTTGAATAAGTTTGACGAACCCGGGAATTTTTTTTTCTTGTCGATAAATTTAAAGGGCAGCGAGGGAAATTTTGATAGATTGCTTTGTGCGTTTTACTCAATGGTGAATAAATAACTGAGAATGCTTTCTGGATGAAAGTAACATGGTTGATGGATTTTCTTCTCATAAGAATAAAAGGGAATTTTTGTTCATGCTAGTGTGAAAAATATTTACTAGTAACTAATTTTATATGTACGTTTGGGGAGAAAAATCTTTCATACGTGAAATTGTGTTTTAAATTAAAGGAAACACAATATTCACGGCATTAATTATTTTCAGGAGTTAATTAGTGTTTAGAAAAATTGAATTACTACTTTTTATTAGTTTTTTCACAACGGTATCACACTTAAATCAAGGCGCTCTATATCCGAATATCGGAATGGGACGATTCTCCGCCAAAAAAAAAAAAATTTTTTTAGTTTTTGGATCTTTTTGGAGTTTTGGATTTTTGTTTCCTTTCATTTTTGTCTGGAACCGAGTAGTAGCAGGCCGACAGAGAGGGCAAATACAGAGAAAAGCTCTTTCATCTTTTTCTGCCGACGACCACTCTTTACAGTGTACCGTATCGCGTATAGAGCAGTGGTTCCCAAACTATTTTGCTAGTGGAACCCCCCAATTTGTTGCCAATGATCGCGGACCCCTGAATATTTTTTAATCAACGACTTTTCCAAATTTAATATCTAATATTAAATGAAATAAGCCAACTTAATGTTAAAAAAAGTTTTGATTAAGCGAGTTCCAAGAAAATTTTTGGAAATTTGACTATAAAAAGAGGGGTTTAACTTGTTTTGGTACACCTAATCCGAATTTCAGACATACATTTTTAAGAATTTAATTTTTTTCATTTGAATATGCATTTTGATGAACTTAATATAAAAAAACACCATTCTTATTTGCATTAAGGAAATAAAATTTGTCACGCGGAACCCCTAAATTTTTTCGTGGAACCCACTTTGGGAACCACTGGTATAGAGTGTTTTCAGGTGACGTCACGACCAGCTATTTTCTTTTAACTGTTAACCTTTTGTAGGGCTTTTAACTGTTGCTAGGTAACGAGGTATCTGTTGCTAAGGCGGTTTTTGGGTATGGGATCACGTGATTGCAAATGCTCCAGTAGAAGAATTCCACGGCCAGTCATTTTCCGTTACTGTTAACCTTCCTGCAGGACAAAAAACTGTAACCTTCTGTTGCGTTGTTAGGTCATGTGATTGAAAATATTGTCTATTGTTTCAGAACGCCGATCTGGCCGTGGCGCCCATGACCATCAACTACGCGCGCGAGAGCGTCATCGACTTCACCAAGCCCTTCATGAACCTGGGCATCGGCATCCTGTTCAAGCTGCCCAAGAACATGCCGGTTCGGCTCTTCTCCTTCATGAGCCCGCTGGCCGTCGACATCTGGCTCTACGTGTTCGCCGCCTACGTGCTCGTCTCGTCCACCATGTTCATCGTGGCGCGCTTCTCCCCTTACGAGTGGCAGAACCCACACCCCTGCGTGACCGAGTGCGACGTCATGGAGAACCAGTTCAGCCTCGGAAACAGGTGAGCATCGACCAGTTTTTCAGGTTGAGAAAATCTGCTGTTTCTTGGACAAAGAAGAAACAACAAACAACCCCATTCAATGATCACCTTCAGCAAAAGCGAGGAGAAAGAAGTCGCCTAATTAGTAAAATTAGAAGTCACGTGACTTCTCCCTCTTCCCTTTTGTTGAAGGGGGCCATATCAGTTGAGAAAATCTGCTCGTTCTTGGTATCGGACAAAGGAGAAACAACAAACAACCCCATTCAATGGTCCCCTTCAACAAAAGGGAGGAGTCACGTGACTTCTAATTAGCAGACCACCAAGTACTTCGTGGTCTGCTAATTAGGTTACTTCTTTCTCTCTTTTGTTGAAGGTGGTCATTGAATGGGGTTGTTTGTTGTTTCTCCTTTGTCCGATACCAAGAAAGAGCAGATTTTCTCAACTGATATATACAAACCTGAGAAACAGGGTGACGCTGCCCTTAGAGACAAGCCACACTTGCCGCCACCAGTGGCAAGTGCAATAAAAAAGCCATAAAGATGGTTATCTAAGACAGGGTATCTAATAGAATTGAGATAACCATATTTATGGCTTTTTTATTGCACTTGCCACTGGTGGCGGCTAGTTTGGCTTGTCTCTTAGGGTATGGTCAAACTAGCGACTTTTGCGGCCCAAAAGATATTTATCAAACGGAGGGGAGAAAGAAGGGGATTTGATTGAGGGACTATTCACTACTACAGTAGAGGTTGGAAGTGGTACGGATGATCCCCGTTTCCCTCCGCTACAGGAATAGTCTACCCCTCAAATCCCTTCTTTCTCCCCTCCGTTTGATAAAGATCTTAATGGTTTCGGGCTGCAATTGTCTTCTACTAGTATAACCAGAGTCTATTATCGTTACTTTCAGTTTCTGGTTCACCATCGTCACGCTGATGCATCAAGGCTGCGACCTGAACCCGAAGGCGACGTCCACACGCATCATCGGCGCCATCTGGTGGTTCTTCACGCTCATCATGATCTCGTCGTACACGGCCAATCTGGCGGCCTTCCTGACGGTCGAGAGGATGATCACGCCCATCGAGAGCGTGGAGGACCTCGCGGAGCAGAGCAAGATCTCCTACGGCACGCTGGACGGAGGATCCACCATGACCTTCTTCAGGGTGAGCTTCTCTTTTATTTATTCTCTCCGTATTTACCACTAACCTAACCTAAAGTTAGACTGACCTAAGGTAAGATCTCCTACGGTCTCTCTTGGCCGTATTTATCACTTGCGACCGTATTTATCACTCTAACGGCACGCTGGACGGTGGATCCACCATGACCTTCTTCAGGATGAGCTAGCTCTCTTTGCCGTATTTACCACTTACGACCGTATTTACCACTCTAACGGCACGCTGGACGGTGGATCCACCATGACCTTTTTCAGGGTGAGCTAGCTCTCTTTGCCGTATTTACCACTTACGGCCGTATTTACCACTTACGACCGTATTTACCACTAACCTAACCTGAAGTTAGACCACGTCCTACTAGATACTATACACTATACATGCTAGCCGAGTTTTGAATTATGAAAACCATTGGACAACTTTTCCCGCTAGGATCGCCACAAGTCCTATCTATACCGCCCAACCGATACGATAACACACTGACAAATAAGAAAAAATAAAAGCGTGTTTTCATGACGTAACTTCTGACTGATGGCGATTGTCAGCCTACCTTGTTAAACTTTGTTACCATGACAACCTATTACATCTGGGTAACAGTAAGTACTTTTTGTTAGTAGATCTCCTGTTCCACTTTCTCGCCAAATACATTTTTGAGCCATCCCTATGTAGACGGTTCGGCCGTTTTACGGCCCAAACACCAACCTCCTTTAACAGCGGGAAAAAATCCTGCTTTGCCTTCCCCCCGCGCTCCGAGAGAATGTCGTTTCGTTATCTCAGTGGGCAGTGGGGTGGGGAGTCGCTTTCGCCCGGCGCGGAAGTGTCCATTTTCGAGATTTGACTGATTACGGGTGTGGGGCCCGAAAATTTGTATTTTCTCACAGCTCTTTCAAGGGAATCTTCTCGATGAAGAAATAATATTTATTAACAAAATTAATCATATAATTGACATCATGGTATTTTGGGATACTTAATAAAATATGTGTTGTGTTTTTTAAATTACCAAGATTGTTTTTTGTATCTCAATATATATATTTGTTTTGATCAGAATTTATTTCCAAAATATGACCTCCTGGAACTAAAATGTCATTGTACATCAGGGACATAAAGATTTAATATTGTCAAATATTATGGATGATTCAGAATATTTTAGGCTTTTGGAAATTTCTAGCGTTTTAGTGTAGTATAGATCTTTTATACATCTTTCAATGCAGAAAATTCAAACTCACAGAACTATTAAGATAAACAAAAGGCAAGAGAAATAGCTTTTATACAGATTTCATGACGGTTTATATTATTTTTATGACAAAGGAAAACACTTCTAATGCGTTTTTGTAAAGGATAAACGTTAAAATTTATCTTATATCAAAGAACTGATCTGATATCTAATTCGGAGTATTTTGAAAATGGACATCTTGCAATCGTCTCTATTCAATAATTACGAACAGATTCGTATTCGTACATGTGCATCGAATGCATTAATTTTTGAAAGAGAATTTTGGCCATAGGTATGCACCAATCTTGTCTAATAGGACGATATTCTCAGATGAGTGTAGAAGACCTAAATTCAAAGATTTCAATACTTCAATTAAGTCCGTAAGAAGAATACTAATTGATAGGATTTAATTAATCCAATATCTCAATCGAATATTATTCTAATAGAAAAGTAAACTGTTCAAAGCACAAGGAGAAAATGCATTTTATAGGGGGATTTTTACGGTGTAACAGCCTATCTAAGAGGCTAAACTACAAAATTTTTCAGTCGGAGCATATCAATGAATAGTTGATAGGATTTTATTAATCCAGCATCTCAATCGCTGATAGAAAAGTAAACTGTTGAAAGCACAATGAGAAAATGCGTTTATTGGGGATTTGTATGGTGTGAGAGCCTGTCTAAGAGGCTATACTACACAATTTTTAATATTACCCAACCCAGACATTTTGAGTAAATTAAATAACATCCATTTATTCGTCAAAGCAAGTTGTTTTGGGGATTTTTTACGGTGTAACAGCCTATATCTAAGAGGCTAAACTACAAAATTTTTCAGTCGGAGCCCATTGAATAATTGATAGAATTTAATTAATCCAGCATCTCAATCGAATATTATGCTGATAGAAAAGTAAAATGTTGAAAGCACAATGAGAAATGCGTTTATTGGGGGAATTTTATGGTGTAAGAGCCAGTCTAAGAGACTAAACTACAGAATTCTTCAGTCGGAGCATACCAATGAATAATTGATAGGATTTAATTAATCCAGCATCTCAATCGAATATTATGCTAATAGAAAAGAGTATAAATGTTCTCTTATTTTAAGTATCCTTAACTCAACTAATCATAATTATGAAACTTCTTTAATTTTTTTCAAGATTTCAACCCTTACTTTGTAAATTACAAACCCTGATGATTATTCACAGGTTTTATTTTAATTTTTTTAATTAATAGAAGTAATCTTTTTATGAATGTCACATTTATCTCTAACGCATCAAACTATTTTTCCTGTAGAAAATAAAATTTATGTTCTAAAACATAATTTAAGAAAATTCTATAAATTGAGATGTTATTTACTGTTGCCATTTTTTGACTTCAATGATAAATTTCTTAATATTTCGAAATTAAAGGTAATTTGAGATTATTCGTTATTCATAAAATCAAACTAAGTAAAGCAAAAAAAAAACATCGCAAGACAACACAGCAGTCCAGAGGTCCAGAGGCAAGAGAGCCTGGTGAAGGGAGCCGACATTCCTAGAACAAGATCCGTCTCTCCTTGGAGGGGAGATAAAAAACCCATTAACTGTCGGGGGCTCCCGCCCCCCATGACAACTTTTTCCGTTCTGAGGGGGAAGGAAATAGCCGGCCGACGGCTCTCGCCTCGCTGTTTGTCGAAGATTTGGGTTTTGGAGAGCCGTCGTTAAAGAGTTAAGCAGCGCCTTCAACTCTGTGGATTTGCTTTGCCAGTTGTCAGCTATTGCCATCTATATTTTTAATGATTTCCGTATCTCGCCTAGCCTGTAGTGAAGAGTATCTATTTAGTAAGTCGTGGTTAGACTAACCTATGGCTAACCTAAGGTAAGGTTAGAGACAGATGCTGGCGGATTTCAAGAAAACTAGAATAGGGGGATTAGAGGAGGCCAAATCCCGGGTCAGGAACCGGGTGGGGTAAAATGGGTAAAGTGGGGTAAAATAAGGATAGAGATTTTAACAGTTTATATTTATAAAATTAAGTGGTTTTGGCATGCTCATTTTACTTTAGTCTCAATAAAAATCAGCATGCCAAAAACACTAAATTTTATAAACATAAACTGTTAAAATCTCTATACAAATTTTACCCCACCCGACCCTATAGGGAAATAAACTTACGATTTCAATTTTTGTTTAGTTTAGTTTTAGTTTTTTTTTTCCTGAATGAACTTTTTGTTGATAATAACAATAATCAGAGCTAAACTATAGTTGTATCAATCAACGTCTTTTAATGAGTACAAAAAATAAACTTCCAAACAAACATACACAAATCTAAACATTTCAAAAGCAAAATTATGTTCATTGAATACATTAAAATCGACAAAAATTCTTCCTTGAGTGAAAATCAACCGTTAACTGCATTAAATCTTCAATACACATATCATTCTTCTACGTTATTTTAAAATTTAATTCTATTTTTGAAATTTATAAAATAAAGGTCTCTAAGGTTTTATTTTATATTTAAAGGTTTACTTTTTATGAGATGTAAACTAATTTTTTCATTCGACTACAATTCTTTGAATAGTTGGTATAAATAAGGAAAAATTAGCAAGATTGTAAAATAATTATTTAATTGTGAAATCTAAACACTCTCCCAAAGCCTTTTTTTTGCGAAGCAAATTATGTAACAGTTTTGTATTGCATATTATAGGCATATATAGTTAACCTTACAGCACATTTTTAATACAGTAAAAGTATACGATTTTGCAAAACACAAATATTATACCCTTCAAAACATTAAAATTTTAACATTTTACCAGTTAAGGCAGAAAGCAAGTTATAAAATGTTAGCAGATAGGTAGAATGCATAGACACAATTAATACTAAATTCCTCAAGAGTAAATGAGTTTTAGAAATAGATTGATTACTTGACAGTAGGAGTTTAAAGTAAATAATGAACCAGCCACTCTGGGCTTTACGACTTTAGTTGGTTGTCATTAGTTGAATTTGTAAAACCAATGTACATTTTATTAAGTATAGTATAGTAGGTATAACAGAATTAAAGACTTTTTACACCTTAGTACTTAGTTACTTCGACTTATTATATAAATACTAGTTTACTTTCCCTATACTTGTTATTAATTAAATATTAAACTGCTTTTTGAGATTGTCTTATTTTTACAACAAAGCTTGTTTCATTTTCACTAAGCACTTTTTCATGGACTCTGCAGCCAGTTTGCAATTTTCGGTCGTGAATGATTCCCATTCATCAGAACCGAAATCCATCTCGGCGGTCAAAAAATCGATGATATAGTCCTTTAATCCCGCGTCTTGGTGCATATCAGCTGCCATTAGGATGTCATACACATTTTCAACAGATATAGTGTTCTTCAGGAATACCACACACTCCTCCTTCAGCTTTTCAATCTGGTATTTGTCGGCAACTGCAAATAGCTTCAACATTTCTTCAGTTTTCAAATCCGGAAGATTGCCAAAGTACAAATAGTCCCTCAGGCGCTCGACAGTGTCGGTGTCAGTGTCGTGCATCCTTACTACCCCCGTCTGTCTCTCTAAAGTGTCACTGGAGAACATGGCTTGAAACACCGGGGATTTCGCACAGATTAGAAGCTTATGAGCCGGAAATTTCTTTTCGCTTTCGCACTCGAAACTAACATCTATCGACTCTTCCTCTTTAACCATTTTCTGCATTTTCTCGGTCAAATCGTTTTGGCGAGATGACCCACCCAAGGTCAAATTTACAATGTTTTGGGGATCATGTGAGATGAGAAACTGGCACTTCATTTTGAGAGAATCATTTCTGGTTAATCCCTTCAAAGAGCTAAATTTGTCTCAGTGGAAATGACCAACGATGGTAGGTATCATCAAACACATGTTCGGATTTCTGTGTACCTTGGATGACGTCTAAGCTATCTAAGAATTGCACTTCACATTTTACGAAAATACTTCTAAGATCCGACCCCATCCTCAAAATATCAATCTTCATACTTTTGTTATTTTTATTTTTACTCTCAAAGTAACAAACGAGAAGAAACTTAACTCGATCGTGAAATTTAGATTCCAGTATAATTGACATCTTTTCTTTTGATTTCCTTTTTTCGTCCAATTCGTTGATGCTCCAAATGAGTACTCTTCGTTCAACAGGTATATGGGTGAGGAAAGAGCAATGAGTCAGAGACGTACTGTTACCGATTTTACAGTCTATTGAGAAACACTCCTCGAGTGTGAAATTCAAGCCTAAAGAATTTGATAAAAACATCTTTTCCAATTGATTCGAGACTGTTTTGTTTTGTTCTTCAAATATTGGACAAATACGTAACTGCATTGTAAACACATTATTGGGGAGAAACCCTTGCGCCTCCTTGTACAGTTTATCACGGGATATAAGTTCAAAGTAGCCTTTAGCTTCATTTTTATTGATTTGAAACGAATTGAAATATGATTTTACTGATAATTTGAGATCGGTGTTTACGACAGCAAATAATATTGCAAATGTTGTAACATTTGAACTTGTATGTCGATCTTTTCTTTCCATGGAACAGTAAATATAATTACTTTCAAATTCAGCACAACCTTTGGGATACAACAAAATATTCCAATCCGTATTGCTGAGTTCAGGCAACGTAAACATCGGACTGGTTAACTTTTCACCTTTCTTTTGCCTACACATGCTGAAGTTTTCGATTCTCCACGTTACAGAGAAGAAATTCATTTTTCACAATGCCTATGCTTTCACGCTTTAGTCAGATTGGCAGGTTAGGAAAAACTGAAGAAGCGGGTCCAAGAAAGTTGAAACTACTTTGACTTTGAACTGATCACTGATAACATCAACTAAACGTTCTATTTTTTCGAGTGAGAGAATCACGCACCGAGCTATACAACAAACTGGAGTGACGACTGAGCGAGCCGAAACCGCATCACACCTGTTTGGAAATGTAAGCGTGCGAGTAGGGACTACTTATTTTATCGTTTTGTACAGGGTGTCCAATAGACGACATTAGTCATTACGTCACTTGCTTGTTTGGAAACGTTGATTCCATCCGTGATTGGTTCCGTACGGATCCGTACGGATTTACTTCCAATCACGGATAGAATCAACGTTTCCAAACAAGCAAGTGACGTCACACTAATGTCGTCTATTCAGTTCGTATTTTCTTATGAAATGTCCACAGCTATTTGAATAATTATAAGCTCAAGATGATTTAAATATAAGTTTAATCAAGTGTTTTTTTTATAAATAAATTTAAGACCGCAAGGTGTTCTGCCATACACCTTGTAGTAGTATATTAAGGTTTATAGCAAGGATCGGCAACTGGCCGACCGCGGTCCACATCCGGAAGGCGATAGGTTATTTCCTGGACCTCCAATAATTTTCAATTTTAATGAATAATTTATTATTGATGTTTTGTATTCATTATTTTTATGGGTCAAATTTCCAAACATTTCCTGGGGGACTCCCCAGACCCCCTTTCAATATAAAGCTATAAAAAATTTACAAGTATATTTTGTTTCGAATATTATAATTTTAGAGGTGTGCTGAAATGTAAGAAGTTTATTTATTTGTAATACTTAAAAAAAGTCAAGATTTTGTAAATCCTTTCGGGGAGGAATCCCTAATTCCTGGGCAATTCCCCTCAACATTTTCTTGCTGACGACGCCCATTCGTTGGAGTAATAGCCTTGATTGAGCCTTATCAATGTTTTTCTTATTATTTTATAAGTAATTTGATATTTTAAATAGTGTTGTTGTGATGTGAAGCGCGGTTTTAACGACAATTAAAGAGGTTTTTTATTTAATTTAACAAAATTTAAATGAGGAGGTAACTTACTCAAATATGTAAAATTAAGAGGAGAATTTGAATGGTAGTAATAAGTATTTTTCGCTGGGCCTCGATAAAAATTTTCAAAATTATTCGAACCCCGAGTAAAAATACTTGCCGATCCCTGGTTTATAGAATAGAAGGTTGGCTCTTCACGTCATACACATGAAAAAGCTCGTGACTTCTCGTTTCCGCAGTCAGTAATGTCATCCTTCTAGTTGTAATATCCAATCATTTGACATTGGTATATTGACAGTTAGGGATATTGGCAGGAGATACTAGTTTATACCTATTCAAGAAGGGAAACTAAAGCTTCAAATCAGGTGCATCATCTTTTTAAAAACACAAGCAATTATTTCTTTCTGTGGGGTCTTTGACAGCGATTTTAAGCAATCGATCTTTGTTTAAAATTAAATGAATTTTTTGTTCTGATGATTATTTATTGCTAATTAGTAAAACTCTGATTTTTTTTATCCATAGCCAAAGAGGGATCGGAAGAAAATTTATTCCGGCTATGGGTGGGTTTTTTTTTTTAATTTTTCGGTGGAAAAATATTTTGGGTTTTTAGGGTAAAGGGATTCTTGCTATCCACTTTAAATCTTTGTCACTTAAAAGGGTTATAAGAAAAGGAAATAACCAGGATTTGAAAAATCTATAATTATAAAATATAAATTAAAAATATCGAATTTTATTTATCTGCAAATTTGAAGCATATACTCATAATTTTTATGAAGATTTTTTTTTTATTTTTAATCGTTATAAAAATCATGATTTAATTTTTTTTTACGAACAAGGTTTTTGGAACAAATGTAAAGGCAATTAATTTCTGGGCAATACTAATAATTAAATTATTAGCCCATTGCAATTTTTTATTTTGCAATTTCCCAGGTACCCCCCCTCTTATGCTCTGTTACAAATACTGAAACATTATTACCTGCAAATTTTCAGGTCTCTTTGCCAATTTTTGACCCCCGCGCCCCACAAAAGTAGTTTTCCCATGTTCGAGTATAGGGAAAATACTGAAAATATCTTTTTTTTTTCATTTAATAAGCCTGAACGTTGTCAAAATTGCTTTAATACCTATATATGACCTAAGGGATATCATTGTTCCAAGATCCTAATAGGAAAAACATTCTTTTTTCCTCAGATACCCCCTTCTATCCTGTTCCTATTAGTAAAAAATTGAATAAATATTAAATTTTAGCTCATCTGTTTTGAGCTCCGCCCACTCAAATTAACTGATTTCCTATATAAGCCATTGTATATTAGCAGTGCGCTTTTAACCCTGAGGGAAAATCCCCCCAGTAGGTGGCTTTGAATTTTTTTGACACACGCATGCGCATTGGTTTAAAGTATTTCGTTTCTAAGCGCTCGTAAGTCAATTAGTGGTAGTTATCAAATCCCCATAACCAGGCAAAAATTCAAGGACCCAACAGTTTTAATTAAAACCGAAAAGCGTCCCCAGCCAACATTTTAATTAGGCATGCTATCTACAAATCAGCCACATTTCTACAAGACTGCTTATTATAATTAACAATGCGATATTATACGGCTTTCCGAAACGAGTAACACAAAAGCGCCACTCGGCTTTTGAAAAATCCGTTAATCGGATGACGAAGTATCATGCTCTCGATGATAACGAAATCCGCAGCATTCGGAAGAATGTAATTGTGGGATTTTCGCTAGTCTCGCTAGTGGGTTATGAGCAGCACGGTTTACTGAGCACTGAGAGAATTATAACTTGATTATCTTACCGACTCCGGGTGTTTCCATGAGCCGTTTGAATGGTTTTCGTGGGTTCTCCTGAACAATTATTCACGGGAAGGAACGGTGACTGTATTGTGGGAAAGAAGTCTTTGTTTCGTGCATTTCGATACTGAAACTCGGGTGAAGGATGTTCTCCTGGGTCTTCTTTAAGGCTTTACAAACTTTCCATGTAAAACCTCTTTACAACGACACCCGTTAAAGTGAAACCTACATTACAACGGCCGGTAATTACCGATTGTTTTATCATAGCAATAATTTTGGTACTAGTTCGTTTACAGTCCCGTTAAATTACACTAAGGGCCGATCCACACCAACCTTTCAGTTAAAGATAATATCCAGTTAAAACGTGTCCAACTGGCATTTAGCGGCTAAAGCGACTGACTATATTCCCTGACTTTTTAGGTGAAATTAAAATTCCCCGACTTTTCCAGGGTTTTCTCACTGATCAGGGAATACCTGATGAAAAACCTGGAAAAGTCGGGGAATTTTAATTTCACCTAAAATGTCAGGGAATATAGTCGGGGAAAATTCCTCATTTTGGCCAAAATCCTGGAAAATTATACAGAATACCTGGAAAGTGAAAAATCCTTAATGTTAGTGTGTCAATTTTGGCTTTAGAAGGTGGGAAAAAATACACCATTTATTGAAAATATATACTCATAAGAGCAAGAAATATCTGAAAAATGCTGTAAATGGCTAGTTTTTTTTTTACCAAAAAAATTTCAAAATTGACCTGGAAAAGTCAGGGTATTTTATTTCTGAAATTTTGTGGGAATCCTGGACTAAAGCGGTCGTTTTCGAGGCTTCTTATTGGTTCTTTTAAATCACTGTTCGCTGCTTTACGGCCATATTCACCATAAACTCTAACCTAAACTCAAGTTGGGAAACCGAAGAAAAACCCGTTTTTCTCGGGTCAAAGTTAAAAATCCATTTCACCCATCGAAAAGTAACCACAGATTCATCCTCTGAACTCGGGTTCAAGTTAAAAAACCTATCCGAGCTTTAATGGCCATATTCACCATAAACCTAACGTGACTAAAAATTAATTTAATTTTATGAAATTTAATTTTTTTTTTGCTTTTTAACTTCTAAAAGAAACATATCTACCAAATTTGAAGTTTGAAATCAATTTCGATCATAGAAAAAAATTTACTCTAAGCAAAATTTTAATTGGTCCCTTAACACTCCCAAATATCTCTCTATATTAAAAAAAAGTAACAGTCGCCGCCGCCGCCGCCGTTTCAGAAAATCTTCACTTTGACAATTTTGAATTGTCACTATGCAAAAACTATGGAACGGAAATTATTGAAATTTTGACCATTTGCAGACAAATGTATGAGGGTTCTTTTCGTTCCAATAGCTAATTAATGAGATAATTAGTTCTGGAATTATTTAATGTCAAAGTCGAAAATTATTTTTTTCTGCTGCGAGTTCGCCCCCAGCAAAATCTATTCGCAGCAAAAATATGATTTTTTGCAGCCGCATTCTCTTAGATGTGAAGTTTTGCACCTCGTCGCCCTTTTTTTGAATTTCGAATTAGTTTTGGAGTAATTAAGTTTCAAAGTTTCGAAATTTTTGACGGGTTTTCGGTTTTTTCGTTATAAAAGAAAAACTAATCACAGTAGAACTATGATATTTTAAACACACATACAATTATTTTTTATAAAAATATTGGCGTTTTGTTTTTCAAAAAATTCTAATTAGTTTTAGAGTTATTAAGATTCAAAGTTTTAATTTTTTCTTCTCTTTCTGTTGCCGTTCACTAGAGAAACAGGCGAGTTTTATGATGAGTCTAATTTCTTTTATTTTCAACAATGTTTTTTCTACAAAATGGTTGATGATTATTAGTAGACTTGCTGGATATTTCTTAACATTTCGATTAAATTATTGATAAGCTAAAAAAGGAATGTATTTCAGCAACATTTTTGTTGTTAATTTAGGGGAATGATACGAATTAAATTATTTATAAGCAAGAGAGAGGTATTTTCGGTATTACAAGAGGCTTAATTAAGTCGAGAAGAGTGTTAGGCTGGATTGTTGAGATGAACAAGCGAGCTCTGCTCGCTAAGATCGCGAAGCGATCTGAAAAGAACTGCGAAGCAGTTACGGGGGTTGGTGAGCGATAGCGAGCAGGGGGCAGGCCCCCTAGTATAGTAAAAAAAAAAGAAATGAAGTCGTGAAAAATTCATAAAAATCACTTTATGATATTTACGTGATTCAGCACCAATGGAAACATTCACATATATTCAAGAAAATGCAACTATCAGGGGTCTTTTTAAAGGAAGTTGGGGTGCGTTTAGAAACACTTTACAAAATATTTTATCTTAAAAAATACCCTTTATAAAATATTTTATAAGGAAAAAGGACACTATACAAAATATTTCATTATAAAAAGGACCATTACAAAATATTTTAGCTTAAGAATGTATCTTCACAATATTTTTACCCTAAAACAGATTATTTTTATGCTTATGTATGGAAATTTTACCATGTGATTATGATATCCCCCTAAGACCCTATTCAGGCAGAAAGAACCAAATTAATCGCTTATTTTGATACACAAAATAATGCACGAGTTTTCACAATTTCACAAAGAGTCCGGGAAAAACTCTGCTTAATACTATTTCAAAATCTAATAGTTGGCCCACATTTAGAATAGTTCGTATTGAACTAATCAATGAATGAACTTCAGATTCAGAAATCAAAAGAAAGGATTTCGAAATACAAAATAAAGTTTTAGCAGTTTTTCCAATTTTTTTTTCGTGGTTTTTTTTTTTTTTTTACTTTTTTCGTAATAAAACAAATTTTAAAGTGAAAACTTTTAAGATAATTTTAATCATACTATCCAACAAAATTTGAGGCCATAATTAAATTTTTACAGATAATAGTTCTACAAATTTAATTTTTCAAAAGATTTTTTGAGGGTGTCGATCCATTATTAAAGCCATAGGATTTGATCCTTGACCCCTAGAAGTGTGACCCAACATTTATGGGACACTTTTGTACGAGGGTTGTTTTTTTTCAACTTCCGTTTTGCTCCTGAAAAAACGTAGTTGGAATTTCGAAATAATTTTGGTACTGGTAGTTAGGTACATTCTTCAGGGTCAATTTGCATCTTTACTGCATAAAAATCACATTTTTTCTGTTAGTTATCGAATTTACAAGCGCGCTCCTCGAACTTATTTCCCGCCAGCCCATAGAGGATTTCGCTTTCCCCTCCTGGCAATTTTAATTTTCACCTGCTCGCCCATTGTTTAATGTTAAATGCTGGGTGAACGGAGCGGTCGCGCGAAGATGAAAGCGAAATTATCTATGGGTTGGAAGGGGGGAAGTTCGAGGAGCGCGCTTGTAAATTCGATAACTAACAGAAAAAATGTCCGATTTTTATGCAGTAAAGATGCAAATTGATCCTGAAGGATGTACCTAACTACCAGTACCAAAATTATTTCGAAATTCCTACTAACTTTTTGTCAGGAGGAAAACTGAAGTTGAAAAAAAAAACAACCCTCGTATATAGTTAATTCACTTTATTTTAAAATTCAGTTAACTTGGATTATTTAATTATAACCGTAAAAAACCATCTACATCTAATCAGTTGTTAATGTGGGTTCGAGTCATATTCTGGTACTTAATTGGACATAGATTTTTGCTTGTTATAAAAAAATTTAGTATTTTTCTTATTCAGCAAGGATATTTAACCTTTTTGGTACAGCTGGGATTAGAGTCCTCCATTTGGCGACTCGCGTTGCGGTTGCCAAATGGAGGACTCTTATCCCAGCTGATCCACATTTTCTACCTAAAATAAAAGGTGATAGTAAATAATGTGCTTAGGCTAAAATTTATGTTGTACTGGATTTTAATCATATCTATCATTTTTAAAAAAATATCTTAATGGTCTATAACATTATTGCCCATTTGCTTCTTAAGCTATTTATGCTGCCTATTTAATAATCAATTATCTAATTGTACTTTTATATAGATAATAACTATAAGCAGAGCTAAACTAGTAGTATCAATAAAGCTCTTTTAATGAGAACAACGACAAGTAACAGAATACTAAAAATACACCATCCAAAGAAACATGCAAAAACATCAACCTTTCGAAAGCAAACCATCTTCATCGAATGCATCAATATCGACAAAAATTCTTCCTTCCGTGAAAATCAACAGGCATTAAATCTGCAATAGAAATATCATTTACATTACTTTAAGATTTATTTCCATTATTAATTTTTTAAAATATGCTCTATAAGTTTTTATTTAAAAATTTAAGGTTTACTTTTTATGGAGATAGAAATTAATTTTTTTCTTTCGATTTACAATTCTTTGAGCAAGTTGGTATAAATTAGGAAAAAATAGCAATACGATTAAAACGTTAATTTATAAATCCAAACAGTGCTATAACGTATAACCTTTTTGCTCACCTCACTATGTAACGTAGTTTTGTTTAGTATAGGGATTTATACAGTTCATTTTACAGCATATTTTCAATATAGTAATTCAATAAAATTACGTGGTTTTACAAAAGACGAAAATTATACACTTAAAATCACCACATTTTACCGTTAGGGCAGAAAGCAATAGTTTTTAAATGTTAAATGATTGGTGGAATGAAAGGCCAGAATAATATTAATTCCACTAGAATTAACGAGCTTAAAAAAAAGTTTATATTTACTTGATATTGGAGAGTTCAGGGTTAATGAACCAACCGTGTAAAGCTTTAGAATGTATTCGGTTGTCATTAGTACTAGTATTTGTAAAACCAAAATAATATTTTTCTTTCACATGTAGCTCAAATATTGGTACAGCTTCAGAAAGGGTTCGCCCAGCTGCCATTTATACCCTCAGCTCAATTTATGACCGACAACCATTGATATAATTGTTAATATTTATTATTGGATCCTAAAATAATAGTAATTGGTAGAATATTGTTAGGGATCGATCTAATAGTACCGTTTGAAATAGATCTCTATGCTGACAACACTTAATCATGTTGCTGTAAGAGCTGTGGTTAAACGTAGCGGATGGAGGACCCTTACTGTTTACCTTCTATTTACTTTGGTACTTCCGCATTATCCCGTCGACTGTACCGCTGAAAACGAAATTGAGATGTTAGGTGCAACAAGGAGTTAACTCCAAGATCAGAATCCATTATCATTAGAATTAGAAAAATAACGACTTTAAAAATATTCATTCTAGTGGAGTTAACTCCTTGTTGCAGCAAACACCCCAATTGCATAGTCAAAGCCCATTAACTGTTTCCTAGAAACTGATGGTCGAGGGGATAATACGCAAGAAATTCCATTCTAATTAATTCAACATTAAACGGTCTTATGAGATTAATAAAAGCTTACCTCTTTCAAAAAAAATCCCGCATCAAGATTTAGATAGTCTTGTTTTTCCTATCTTCACACTTCTTCATGATCTCATCAGCCAGTTCGCCATTTTTGTCCTTGAATGCTTTCCATTCATCAGAATTGAAATTCATCTCGGCAATCCAAAAGTCAATGATATAGTCCGGTAATTCCTTGTCTTGGGGCTTATAGACCGTTGTTAGGATGTCATACACATTTTCAACAGATATGTTCTTCTTGAGAAGTGCAATACACTCATCCTCCAGCTTTTCAATCTTGTATTTGTCAGCAACTGAAAATAGCTTCAAAACGTCTTCAGTTTTCAAATCCGGAAGATTGCCATTGTGCAAATAGTCCTTCTGGCGCTCGACAGTGTCAGTGTCTTCCATTCTTACTACCCCCGGCTGTCTCTCTGAAGTGTCACCGGAGAATGAGCCAGATGACCCACTCTTGTCCACCCAAGAATTGGGTCCATAGTTTTTGGAAATATGCGAGATTCTAAAGTCGCACTTCATTTTGACAGAATCATAGTGGATGAAGTTTTTCTTTTTCCAATCGCTAAATTTATCTATTAGTGTAAATGACCGCCGTTGACGGTTATCAAGCAAATATTCCGAGTTATTACCAACTGAGCTGTCATCTGTACTACTAACGTAGATAATCACTTCAAATTTTACTCCGATCACAGCGGTCCCCATACTTGAAACATCAATCTTTAGACTTTCAGAACTTTCAAAGTAACAATCCAAACGAAGCACAACTCCTTCCTGAAATTTAGATTCCATTATAATTGACATTTTTTCCTTAGATTTCCTTTTTTCATCCAATTCTTTGATGCTCCAATTGAGTACCATTCGTTCAACAGGTATATGGGTGAGGAAGGACAAATGTGTCACGGACGTATTATCTCTCTCACTGTCTATTGGAATACACCCCTCAATTGTGAAATTCAATTTTGAATTATTAGGCAAAAACATCTTTTGCAATTCATATGTGACTGTTTCGTTTTGATTCTCAAGTATTGGACACATACATAACTGAAGTGTGAAAACATCATTGGGGAGGAAACTTTTATCTTTGAACAGTTTTTCGCGGGATATAATATTCTTGATGCCTACACGATTACCATTACTAAGAATTTCAAGAGAATTGTCATGTATAATTTCTGATGAATTGATATCAGTGTTGTTTATGACAGAGAACATTGTTCTAAATGATGTGACATTTGAATTATCCACATGATCTTGTCTTTGTATTAAACAGGAAACATAATTACCTTCAACACGAGGGCTTCCATTGGGATATAACCACATACAAAAATACGTATTGCTCAGTTCAGGCAACGCAAAGGCTGGACTGCGCAACGCATTACCTTTTCTATGCATACACATGCTGAAATTTTCGATTCTCCATGTTACAGAGAAGAAATTCATTTTTTCACAACGCGGATACTCTCAACGCTTCGCTCAGATTGGCACGTAAGTAAAAACAAAAGCTCAAAAGGAAGTATGCTCATCATTATATGCTACGGAACGGCCATCACATCACGTGACCGAAGTGGGCATGATCATGAATTGAGTTATTTCCATGCTGCTGCTCTAGTTGAGTTGTATTTTAGTTTTTCTGGAATGCCAACGGAGTATTTACACGTTTATAATGAGTAACTTTGAGCGACATATTTTCTTGAAAGTTTAGTTTTAACTTTTTCTGTTTATTTATGTTTTTGGACTTAGTTCCATCATCTAATAAGTAGATATTAAATCAATTTTACTATTTTACTGTACTTGCACTTTTTTACTGCGTTGGGGGTTGCCCGTAAGTGAGAAAATTGTAAATAAAATATTAAATAGTGTTTTTTAAAAACATAAGTTCAGGTGGGGTCAAACGCATGCTAAAATTATACTTGGATCTGTGAGTAGTTTACTCTATCCACTAAACCAGGAATACCTACTACAGTGGAAGCTCTTATAGCGTAATTAATCCGTACCGAGTTTTTTGTCGCTATAAGAGCAAACTTCGAGTGATACACTCGAGTGTAGAATATCACTCGTTTAAAAGCAATAAACTCGTTAAGCTCAGCTATCAATTTTGATGCTTTTCGGGAAGGTGGACTCGATTCTCTCAATGATGTATTTTTAGTAGACTAATTTATAAAGTCGGGAGGAAATCTCAACCTGAACATGATATCATTGGGATTTAGAACACAGTTCGAATCATCCAATTGATCTTTCCTCACTTTAAACAATTATTTCTTATTTTATGAAGTCTTGATACTTACAATTTCATGTTATATTACCTTATTTTTTGCTTTTATTTTAATGTATATAAAGTTTAAGATCAATATTTTACAGAGTATAAATATTTGCTTTTTAAATTTTGATTTTGATATTAATTTATTGCATAGCTTAGCTTCCTTAGAAAGGTCTGATGCTTAACAAAATTTATTACATCAATTTCACCTGCATCTGCATGCAATTTGAAAAATTTATAGCTTAAATATGAGTCAAAAAATTGGAAATAAAGAAAGATAAATGAATACGCTAATAAATTTAAAGTCTAAAATCAACAAGGACATTTAGGTAGCGAAAGGTTTCGTTTAGGATTGTAGCAATTGTAGCCGGTTACCCCGGGCGAAAGCAAGCCAGAAGAAGATGCGATCGTTACTTTGGTGCTGTTTGTCATACTCTGATATTTGTTTATTGGCTAATTCTGGTGTGACGCACACAAACCGATCCAGAAAAGTATTCGATAAGCTGAATCGATTCGAAGATTAGCCTTTATAAGAGCACAAAAGTGCTCTTATAGAGACTAATTTTTGGGTCTTTATAAGAGAGTATTTTTATAAGAGCAGGTCGCTATAAGAGCTTCCAATGTATTTAAATTTAAGTTTTCCCAGTTTTGCCAATGATCAGGATGTTATAATGGTTTATAGGGGGCTGGGTGGTTCAGTTGGTTTACGTGCTGCCAACCACGCTAGCAGTCTGCGCACTGTATCAGCCGTCGGTTGGATTCCGGTCTTGCCCTGGGTGTACTTTCTCTCTCTTTGTGTCAGTAACAATATTCTGTCGTGTCTGTCTTACTTGACGAAGGTTTATAAGTGGATCCTAGAGATCAAGCACACAGACAGGAAAATGTATGCATACTCACAGTCCAATCTAGGATGTTATAATTTATTTATAAAAACTTGTTTAATTTTTTGTCCTTAAGATTTCACTTTTAAAATACGACAGTAATTGCATTTTACTACCGCCTCTTTACTGCCGGATTTTGAAGGTTATCTCTTAAGAATAAAACTTAAGGGGAAACCAGGGATCAGTATTTCTTATGTATAACTCTCTTTTTGTTAAACTTTGAGAGAATTTGATTGATGTAGTGGATAGGTTTACCTTTTGACTAAAACTATACGTCGTGTTTATAATTTTAATACGGGTTTAATTAACTTACAAATTAGTTCAAAAATTAATTCTCGACTATGCCCATTAGCCTTGCACCCTTGGTTACATGGCATAGGCATACCCTATGAGCTCAGTTGGCATAATAATCTAATTTGCTTCTTAATACCTCGATAAAACACGGAAGCTTTTGGAACGAAATTTTGTTTATTAAATTTCATTTTTATTTCACGTTATTATTCCATTTTTTTAGGGTTTTTTCTCATTAAACGTTTTCGAGACAGACCCTGAAACCCTTCTTGATCCCTTCACTTAGCTTTCAATTACAATATTACGAGTTTCTAATTGTTGTTCATATTCAGTGGCCGCCACATCTTTTTTTTCAGTTGTGTTTTGTGTTCTATGATAAATATGTGATTGCTTAAATAGCAGTAAACCTTCTTCTCAGTCACGGTTGATATTGATGTCACTCCAGCGGAAGGGATTGCCTCGATGATGTGCTAAAGCTTCTATACTATACTAGACAGCAACTTAAGTTGACCCTACGACGTCACTATTAAACAAAGTAGTTCCCATCGCTGTGTCTGAATTTTGAGTGAAATAAAGAACGTCAATTTAAAAATATGATTATTTTGTTAAACTCTTGTATTTATACTGCCGTCCTTAGCAAGAAGGGCGTATCTCGGATTTTGGCTATTTTCAGGTTTTTGCATATCTAGAATCTTTGGAGTCTTCTGCACCTTATGATACTTCATTCATGTACCTATGGGTACGAAAAGGTACACAAAAAACGCTAGTGAAAAAGGGCGAAACAATGAAATTTCTTGAAATCCTTCGGAGATGCGCCCTTCTTGCCAAGGACGGCAGTATAGTGCTTTTCAATCACGATTTGCGTACCGAAACTCCTCCTATCAATCCAAAAGGCTTCGTGTTTACCGATTTCTCCTTCCGCATTTGTGACGTACTGGGTTCAAGAAACGTTGCAATCAAGTATAGACAGCAACTTAAGTTTACTCTACGACGTCACTAATAAACAAAGTAGTTCCCATCGCGATGCCTGAATTTTGAGTGAAATAAAGAACGTCAATTTAAAAATACGATTATTTTGTTAAACCCATGTATTTATATTGATTTTCAATCACGATATGCGTACCGAAACTCCTACTAACAACCCAACAGACTTTGTGTTTACCTATATTTCTCCACCATTTACCATTTGTGACGTACTGGGTTCAAGTAATAAGGAAAAAGGACACTACAATTATTTCATTACAAAAAGGACCTTTACAAAATAATTTACCTTAAAAATGTAGCTTCACAATATTTTTTTACCCTAAAACAGATTCTTTTTATGCTTTTTAATGGAAATTATCATTATATCCCCAAGATGCTATTCAGGCAGAATGAACCCAATTAATCGCTTATTTTGATATACAAAATAATGCATGTGTTTTCACAATTTCACAAAAAGTCTGGAAAAACCTTGCTTAATAAGTACTAGTGTAACGGGAGTTTTCCGTCCTGAACTCTCCCGTCTCTCTTAACCTCAGGTTCTTGGGGTTATTTTCCGAAATAAAACTACAGGCCAGTAAAAAGGCGGACAAACTTTATTGATACAAATTTTGATCTCTCTCTTTCTAAAACATTTTGAAAAAACTCACTGAAAACACGCGAGCACGGGACAATTAAACGTTAGCTCGCGCTCTTGGTAATGAATACTAGTACAGGAGCTGAGGAGCTGGTTACAAGCTCCCCCTTAACCAGTCTCATACGTCCTCGAGAGGCTGGTTACAAAATTTGGTCTTTGGCTTGGATACTAGACATGACCTCGCCAGGTTGACGGCTCTGCTGCTGGTGAAAGTCGTCGGGTTGACGGATTGGTGGTGTGGTAGTCTTTGTCGGGATGGCAGGGGTGGCGATGGTCGCCGTCGGTGAAACATCTCTAGATGAGGCCATGGTGGTGGTCGCCGTCGGAAAAAAGTCTCTAGACGAGGCAATGGCGGTGGTCGCTGTCGGGAAAACTTCTCTAGGCGAGGTACTGGTGGCGGTCTCCGTCGGTCCCGCCAGGGATGAACAGGGTTACTTTGATACGCAGGGCCAACATTCGGTGCCCTCTCGATGACTTCTCCAACTTCCTTTCGGACTGTAGAAATCCAATTTTGAGGTCTCGCCTCTCCCCCTTGTTGTAAGTACGTTTGGCCAGTTTGGATTATAGGGGCCAGGCTCCTAGCAGAGACTGTGGTAGACTCTCGTGGGATGCAGCTTACTTCTGTTTCTCCTCCCTTTGAGCAACCGGAGCAATCTGCCCCGATGCAACCGGGCGCTCCACATCCGCAACAGGAGTCCCGCCTACCTTGACTGGGGACCCCTGGATCCCCCCTACTGCTAAAGGGGATGCATGCAGGAGTTTGCCGATCCGCCGCTCTATCGCAATCGCTTCCCGGGAAACCCATCGGTGATTCCCCTCGCCTCGGTTGAAACCTCTTGGCATCAGCAGACGACTGTGCATCATTTCCGTGACCTCTCAAGCCGTCGCATGTATCCAACCTCTCCACCAGATGATCTGGGGCGGCACACCGACTCCATGTGTCGAAGAAATGCTCCCTAGTTTCTGAAGTTTCTGATGGAGCACGCTTCCCCATTTGGTCAAGAATCCGTGTGGGACAAATCTGACTTTCAGAAGACATTGCGGTGGGAGGCTGGGCTTCCAGTTGAAGCCGTAACTTGAATAACTCAAACTGGTTGGCTTCCTTGGTTTTCCTTTCTTCTACTAGATTGAGATACAACTCTCTGATAAAATCTTCCTCGTATCCGTTTGATTTTACGACAAAGTCTTTTAGCTCTACCATTGTCATCTTCTCACTTACATCCAGCTCCAATTCTTCACATAACGCTATCATATCAATTTTCTTCCCTCTTCCGAAGTATGCCATTTCTATTTAATTTTTCCCTATACGACCCTTAATACCTTCAAATATTACTAATGCTAAAACTCTGCTTTTCTTCAAAGTTAGGAAACTAATCCTTCAGTAACTATACTGGTACTTTAACAAAACTCTACACTCAACATTATAAGTCAGGATGACTTAAATAACAATAACCATAAAATTCATCTTTGGTAGATGACTTCACTTATCTTTAGTCTGAGTAGATGATTGAACTAGATAATCCACTTTTACTGGAACTGTAGGTTGAAAAGCCACTAGTTGGGACGCCAATTTGTTACGGGAGTTTTCCGTCCTGAACTCTCCCGTCTCTCTTAACCTCAGGTTCTTGGGGTTATTTTCCGAAATAAAACTACAGGCCAGTAAAAAGGCGGACAAACTTTATTGATACAAATTTTGATCTCTCTCTTTCTAAAACATTTTGAAAAAACTCACTGAAAACACGCGAGCACGGGACAATTAAACGTTAGCTCGCGCTCTTGGTAATGAATACTAGTACAGGAGCTGAGGAGCTGGTTACACTAGTTCAAAATCTAATAGTTGTCCCACTTTTAGAATAGTCCGTATTGAACTAATCAATGAATGAACTCCAGATTCTGAAATCAAAAGAAAGGATTTCGAAATAAAAAAAAAAGTTTTGGCAGTTTTTCCAAATTTTTTTGTTTTTTTTTTACTTCTTTCGTAATAAAACAAATTTTAAAGTGAATATTTTTAAGATAATTTTAAAGATCATATAAAACCACAAAATTTGATTCCATAACTAAATTTTTACAAATAGTAATTCTACAAATTTAACTTTTAAATAGAATTTTTGGGGTGTCGCTCCATATATAACTCCCTGGGATTTGGTCTGGGACACCCAAATACTATCCGATTCTGAATAGTCTATAGGTGTCTTTTATCCCCAAGAAGTGTGACCCAACATTTTGTTGTATCTAATCATAGTATTTTATGTAACACATCCTCCCACGACTCTTGTGACGTGCTCTATCTCCGCCTACTTTCAATCATGTGATTCCCTCCTCTTATATGTCTACATCATTCTTCTATCTGTAACTAAAAGCTTAAGCATTCTTTATATCATCGTCTTGTATGCATATTTAATCCCTCAATGTTTTATAGTAAAGAAGTATTAAAATAAACTATCTAAACTACCATGGATAATCATCATTAGATTTATAAGTCCCTTCACAGAGTGAGAAGTTCTATGCGCTACTGAGACAACGAGACAACAAAGGTAAGCAACCAGTTTATTCTTTGCTACCTTAACCAGTTCTATTGAACTGCAACAATGATTATGAGACTGAATCTTGTGTCTTACTAAATATATCTTACTAAACTGAACTCTCACTCTGATTTTGAAATTTTATCGAACTGTTTTTAATCGATATATCAGAACATGGCAAATTCAGGTCTTAAAGACGTTACGCAAATCACAAAACTGAATTCCAACAACTACGCTACTTGGAAATTCAAAATTCAAATGCTTTTGATGCGTGATGGTTTGGATGATATCTTAGAAGCACCACCACCTGATCAACCCGACGCTGCTTACCTCAAAAGAGATAAACAAGCAAGAGCCATAATTAATCTATGCATAGATGATTCTCAAATTGTTCATATAAGGAATGAATCTACTGCCGCTGGCACATGGCAAAAATTAAAGTCTATACACGAGCGAGCAAATTTAAGCAGTAAACTATATCTACTAAGGAAATTATATTCTGTTAAAATGCAAGAAAATGGAAACATGACGGAACACATTAACAACATGCTTGAAATAGTAGAAAAACTTAACTCTATCGGAGAAAATATTCCCGAAAAACACATTGCAGCCCTGTTATTAGTTTCAATACCAGAATCCTACAATAACCTAATAACAGCTTTAGAAGCAAGAGACGAAGAAAACATAACCGTAGACTTAGTGAAAGCTAAACTTACAGATGAATATAACAGAAGAATTGAACAAAGAGCGGATAGGAAAACGAACTCTGAATTTTCAAACCCAACCGCATTTAAATCCGCTATCAATTCAAAAAATACTTATAAACGATCAGATAAATTTTGCACTTTTTGTAAACGTAATGGTCATACTCGTGAACGTTGTTATAAATTAAATAACAAAACTAGTGCTACTGATGTGAACTTTAAAACGGAAAATAGAGTGGCCAAACATGGCGGCAAATCTGACCGTCATTGCATGATTGCTAATTCTTCCTCAAGCACTCGTGATTCATGCGATAGACAATCGACGCCCGCCACACAGAATACATCTCCAACTGTTGATAGAAGTTTCGCAACCACGCCGAAATACTCTATTAATGAATGCTCTCACCAGAAGATTTTGTACATGGACTCTGGAGCCAGTTGCCACTTATTATCCGATGAAAGTTTATTCACAGATCTTAATTATCATGCCTCGCCTACGAGAATCGTTTTAGCGGATGGCAAAACTATATTCTCCAAAGGCACGGGATACGTTGACCTAGATTTCGATGATGAATATGGAACTTATCACGTCAGATTGACTGACGCATACTTCGTTCCTGATCTTAGGAGCAACTTGATTTCTGTAAAACAGATTGCAAGCAAAGGTTTCAGCATTCTTTTTGAAAATGAACATTGTTTCATAAATAGAGATGAAGAATTGATTTTGCACGCGCATTCCGACGAAGAGAATCTATACAAGATTGTTTTAAACACGAAATCGGAAAAGGCCAATGTCGCAATGGAATGTAAGAGTAAGAATAAAAACTGCATTCAGTTATGGCACTCAAGATTAGGACATCGTAGCCATGACGCAATCAGGCAAATCGTTCGTGAGAATCTCGCGGACGGAATAAAATTAGACAATTGCGTTCATACCAATAAATGTTCAGAGTGTATTAAAAATAAAATGCAGCAAACTACATATCCAAAATCTTCAAATTTTCGCGCAAGCAAACCACTAGAATTAATACATAGCGACATTTGTGGGCCTATGCCCACTCCCAGTATTGGTGGCAAACTTTATTTTGTCACATTTATTGATGACTTTACAAGATATTGCGTCATCTACTTTATTGCTAAGAAGGATGAAGTTCTCAGTAAATTAAAAGACTTCGTCGCCATCACCAAAAATAAGTTTGGAAGAACAATACAATGTCTCCGAACAGACAACGGGGGCGAATATATTAATAAGGAAGTTGAAGAATTCTTATCACATAAGGGTATTAAACATCAACTCAGCGTTCCTTTCTCGCCTCCTCAGAATGGCGTCAGCGAAAGAAAAAATAGAAGCCTTACTGAGATGACTAGATGCTTACTATCTGAATCGCAACTTCCAAACAAGTTTTGGGGTGAAGCTGTCAACACAGCCAATTACATTCAGAATCGACTTCCCACTAGAGCCTGTGATAAAACACCTTACGAGTTATGGAGCGGAAGAAAACCCAATCTAGCTTACATGAAACAATTCGGTTGCACAGCCTATGCTTATGTACATAAACAAAACCGAAGAAAATTAGATCACAGAGCAACTGAAGGAATTTTCGTTGGTTATGATCCAAGATCCAAAGGATATAGAATCTGTACTGGTGATAATCGTATAATCGTCAGTAGAAGTGTCCAATTTCTCGAAGAGCCGTCTACGAGTGACTGCGTAGAAGCATCACCGTATTCATTTTCAAGAGACGAAGAGAAAGAAAACGAATCTGAGAATGAATCCAATTCTTCAACCAATGAAGAACCGAGACGATCAGAGAGAACTACAAAAGGAAAGCCTCCAGAACGTTACGGATTCCTGGCTGACACAAACAAGAAAATACCCGAAAATTTCAAAGACTTGGTTAAATTGGATTTAGAAGAAAAAGGAAAATGGAAGAGAGCAATTAATGAAGAAATCGAATCTTTATCCAAAAACAAGACCTGGGACTTGGTAGAACTTCCAGCCGGAAAGAAACCTATAGGCTGTCGATGGACTTTCAAGATGAAGAGAAATGATGAAGGAACAGTTATTCGCTACAAAGCCAGATTAGTCGCCAAAGGCTATAGTCAAAAATTTGGAACTGATTATGATCACACCTTTGCGCCTGTTGTGCGACACACCACGATAAGAACTTTTCTTACCGCTGCATCGTACAGAAGAACGCATTTAAAACACGTGGACATTACTACAGCATTTCTTCATGGAAATTTAGAAGAAGAGATTTATATGGAACAGCCAGAAGGAACAATTACACCTGGAAATGAACAAAAAGTCTGTAGATTAAGAAAATCATTGTACTGCTTGAAGCAAGCTGCCAGAGCCTGGAGTAAAAGAATTGAAGAGATATTGAAGAAAGAAACTTTCTCCCAAAGTACTGCAGACCCATGCCTATTCATAAAAACAGATGGTGCTGACACAATTATGATTACGGTCTACGTTGACGATATTCTCATTGCTTGCGAAAATGAAGGAAAAATCGATGACCTGGTTAAACGTCTCAACGAATTCTTTGAAGTGAAAGATTTAGGAGAAGTCAGAAATTACCTTGGGATCAACATCAAAAGAGAAGGAAACAATTTCCTGCTGAATCAAAAGTCTAAAATAGAAGAATTGAAAAAGAAATTTTGCGCAGATGTCAATAAACCATCCAAAACGCCAATGGACACTGCATATCCCAAAGGAGAAGATAACACCCCCACAATGGAGAACAACACCAAATACAGACAAGCCATTGGAGCTCTGCTTTACATAGCCACGGTATCCAGACCAGACTTCTCCCTAGCAGTGAACTTGCTAAGCAGAAAGAATGAATCACCTACGGAAAAGGACTGGCAAGCTACAATAAGAACTATTGCATACCTGAACTTTACCAAGGACATTTACCTGAAAATAGACTCGGACTCCTCACCAACTCTAACCTGCTATGCAGATGCTGACTTTGCATCCGACATAAGCACTAGAAGATCCACGGGGGGAATATATTTTTCTTGGGTAATAGCCCCATATTTTGGTCCGCTAAGAGACAAACTAGTGTCTCGCTATCATCCACTGAATCTGAACTAGTCTCCGCAGTCTCTGCTACTCGAGAGATAGAGTGGATGATAATCCTGTTGGAGGACCTTGGTCTACCCCAGGATCTACCTATTAAATTATTCGAGGATAACAAATCAACCATTACCATAATAGAAAATGGTAAAATGTGTAACAAACTTAAACATATTAACGTTAAAAATCTATATATATATATGAACAAATTGAAAATAAAAATATTACACTTGAGTACTGCAACTCTAAGAACATGGTAGCAGATATACTTACTAAACCTTTACCTAGACCCCAATTTCAATTCTTAAAAGGTAAATTAAATTTAATCACTGCTACCTTTCCTAAAAGTATATAAAATTACATGATTAAAGGGGGGATTGTTGTATCTAATCATAGTATTTTATGTAACACATCCTCCCACGACTCTTGTGACGTGCTCTATCTCCGCCTACTTTCAATCATGTGATTCCCTCCTCTTATATGTCTACATCATTCTTCTATCTGTAACTAAAAGCTTAAGCATTCTTTATATCATCGTCTTGTATGCATATTTAATCCCTCAATGTTTTATAGTAAAGAAGTATTAAAATAAACTATCTAAACTACCATGGATAATCATCATTAGATTTATAAGTCCCTTCACAGAGTGAGAAGTTCTATGCGCTACTGAGACAACGAGACAACAAAGGTAAGCAACCAGTTTATTCTTTGCTACCTTAACCAGTTCTATTGAACTGCAACACATTTATGGGACACCCTGTCCTATAGTTAATTTACTTTATTTTAAAATTCAGTTAACTTGGATAAATTAATTATAACCCTAAAACAATCTACATCTAATCAAAAGGTAATATGGGTTCTTAGTCATATTATGGTACTTAATTGGACATAGAAAATTTTATTTGCTTTTTTTTTCGAAATCCGCTTAGGGGCCATTCATTAATTACGTAAGGGTCCCGAGGGGGAGGGGGGGTTGGAAAAATATCTACATACCCTTACTTGGGGGCACAGAGAAATATCCTAACAGAGGGTCCACGAGGCTATTTTCAAATGCGTTACTGATGTGAGGGCGCCACACTAGAGTCTGGAACGTATGCCGGCCGCTTAAAACTCTCGCCTAATTAGAACTCAGCGCATGCGCAAAAAGGTGTTTTCGATCTCCCATAGGCAGCCGGCGAACGATTCAGACTGGATCCAGACGCTAGTGAGTTTAGTGCGATCCCAGCGCCACAATTCTCCCAACCTGTAACAAGATGTCATGATTTTCGATTTCCAATATGGCCTATGGCCGTGGACTCTCTGTTCTAGTACTCTGTGCTTGGGGGGTTGGGGGTCAAACCCATTCTTACGTAATATTTTCCAAGTTAATAATTACTGATAAATAGTTTTCCAAAGACTAGAGATAATAATATAATGGCAATATGTAGTTGCCAGCAAGAATATTACTTATCTGTTGAAAAATAAAAATCTTTGATTTACGTCAAACTGATAGTTTCAGTATATAACTCATCCTTTTCTAACATTTTATTATTTTGAAAAACGAAATGGAATCTTACGTAAGAATAGGGGGGAGGGGTTTGAAAAATCTTACGTACCCTTACATGGGGGTAGGGGGGGTCAAAATTGCCAAAATCATCCTTACGTAATTAATGAATGGCCCCTTACGGGTAGTGCGGATTTATGGCCAAATGGCTTCAACAACACGTGTAAAAAATATTAGCTTGATAGGACAATTCCTTCTGTTGCCGGATAGCGCTCCAAATTTGAAAAAACGCGAAATTTCGATACGTTTTTAAAACTTTATCAAAAATCAGTTTTTATAATTCCGGTTAGCGAAAGTGCATATGTTTAGCTTAGCCAAATGACTTCAATAAAATGTGTAAAAAATTTCACATTGATACAACTCCTTTCGGTATAAACTTGCGCCCCAAAATTGGGAACTGAAAATGAGAAAGTAATTTTTCCAATTTTTTTTTTAATTTAAAAAATCAGTTTTTTGAGTTTCCGCCTTCGGGTAGCATGGAAATAAAGCTAAAAACCTTCGATAAAGCGTGTAAAAAATTTCGTCTCGATTGAACAAATCCTTCCAATGTAAACCAGCGCCCCAAAAGTAGAATTTTTATCTTCACAACATTACTGTCATTTCCCTGCTGTGGTGTTTACCCCCTCGAAGCGCCGCACTCACTTCGACTAGCCGAAAGACAAGACAGCAGAAGTATGACCTTTCCCATGCCATTCAAATCATTGAGCTAATTGATTATGGATACAGAATGCCTTACAGTAACTGGCTAAAAGATATTCCAAGCGAACAATCTTGAGGAGCTGTGGAAGAGAACTTCCTGCTTGGGGAGTTCGCACCTGGGGCTCTACCACCAGCGTGTCGTTATCGTTAATATTGCCGAAATTATCGACAGTCACGTGATGCGCCTCAAACTTAACTACAGGTCCTACCATGAGAGGAGAAGCCAAGAGGAGAAAACGACAGAGAGGCGAAAAAGCTCTACGACACCTCTTATCGAGGGCTGTAGCATTATTTTCAAATTAATAGCTATTGTACATTAAAAAGCGCTCTTAGGAATTACTTTTCAACCTATAGATGAAACAATATTTTTATTTTGCGTAGGAACTATGTTTTCTCTGCGTAGTCATCAGATCTTCCATTGCAAATAGCCCAAATCGCCGCCATTATTTGCTTTGAATGAAATAGATGAAAATTCTATTCATAAAAATACACGTCATTGGGTACTTATTTATATGATGGAATATTTTTTCTTTCATTTTTAAAATATATTTTTACAAGGTTCAAGTTTACATTAATACAGTAAAAAGAGTCTGGAGGTAGAATAACCACAGAAGTGATTTCATGTGGATTTCATCCTTCGATTTATAGATGGCAGCACGATGGTGTAGGGAATGTTGAAAAAACAAGATCAAATTGTCTATGGCCTACAGTGGCTTACCACGACGATGTTGTTTTTGAATGTCGACAAATGCAAGCTTTTACCGATTGCAACTGAGTTCGAGAGTATAGGTGTCGAGAAGAAATAACGCTTTTGATTGGTGTAAAAAGTTTTCGTCATCTTGTACGTTAGAAATAGGCGGGGAGTTAAGTTACATTGGCGTAATTTGAAATGATCACCAACGCAAGGGAAGGAACTCGTTTTTTCATGAGCAAAATTCTCGCCACTTTAAACAAGATTAAGACGCTTAATACAAGAGCGCTTAATACTTATAAGATTAAGACTTATAAGAGAGACGCTTAATACTTATAAGATTAAGACGCTTAAAACAAATACCTTTACGAATATATACATATAACGGAATAGAACATATAACGGAGGACAAACATAAATTCAGGAAATTTTTGTTATCAATTGATTACAATTTTTTAATCGCAAAAAAATAAGTTTTGGATAAAGAACAAAATTTTTTCCCATCACCACGGTGATTATTTCTGAATAAAATTTTTTAAATCAGATAATCATTTTAAAGCTGATTTTTGGATGCACGGTTGTTTATATATTATCTGAAAAAAAAAACGTATGAGTAATCTTCAATTCTCTTAATAAATAAAACCCACAAATCGACTTTAATTTTTAGTACATAAAACCGGCCCGATTTTTAAGTTGGTAATTTAAAAAAAAAAAGAAGTAATGCAAGCCAATTTTACTTTAAAAATACCTTTAAGTATCTCAAAAAACGTGCAATGATAACAGGGTAAACAATTCACATAATTTATAGCGTATAAAAGAGCTTGTTCTCGTGTCGTTAACAAGATATAGACACCTCTTGAGGTGTCGTTGAGTTTTTCACTTTCTCGATACTACTTAACGACAGTTAAAAACTTCCCGACAGTCTGATGGTAGACCCTCTTGTTAAGTGAGCCCATACTCTCGACCTCACTTGCAATCACTAATGCTATTTCCTATGGATAACCTTCCGCGACAGTGCGGTGTCGACAACTTGCTTGCTTCTTCAGCGTTCTCGACACGGAAGAAGTAAGGGTGTCGTTATTTTTGTCGAGAGGCTCGTGGTAGGCCCTGGCCAGTCAGAAGAAACGACAGTTTATGAAGATAAAATTTCTACTTTAGGGTTGCTGGTTTACACTACACTGGAAGGATTTGTTCAATCGAGATTAAATTTTTTACACTTTTTATCGAAGGTTTTTAGCTTTATGTCCATTAGGGTGTCCCAAAAAAACGCGACTTTTGAAATGTTTAACTCTCACCCCCCAAAAATGTTCTTTATGTGAACATAAGGCACTGTGAATTTTTTTAGAATTTTTGAAAAATATTTAGAGGTCCCCCAAGGTCATTGAATTTTCAAAAAATGGCCAAAAAAAGGGTAAAAATTAACATTTTTTCTAATTTTATTAAAATAACCATTAATGTTCAAATGGCAAATTTTCATTTATTAGAGCTATTTATATTGTTTTAAACCAATTCTGTATTAATTATTTGGGTAAGAAATAATACGCATTATTATTAAAATCAAGAACCATGCGACATTTTTCGATATTTTTACCTTATGTATTACACTATGCGACAAAAAAATGGGTCAAAATGCCACAGAAACTTTGAAAGCAGATTCTTATATAAAATGACCCCCTGAATCCGAATCCGGCCGCCGTTTTCTCCATCAGCCTCAGATTTTCGGGGAACAGCCCCTCCCTCTTTTTACGTTTTTCGACGACTTTATAACTTTGAACTCGATTTTCAGGATTAAAAAGCATTGTTTTAGTCTTTAAATTGCCCCCCTGGAGACAAGAAAGGTTCAAATTAATAAAATATGAAAATTTGGAACAAATGGATAGGTTTAAAGGGTAATTAACCCCCTAAAAACTCAAAAAAAAAAAATAGCTAAAGATAGTAGGATTTGTTATACCGTATTTATTTAACTTATTTTTTAAGAAATTAATTTTGAAACGGTCCTAACCGTTCCCCAAAAACCCAAATTTAGTAATGATATGCAGTAATGATTTTTTGGAAAAGCGGTTGAGGAGTTATCGCCCCCCGAAGCACCCGCGAAAGGGTTCGGAAGACTCTGAATCGCGCTGGCGCACGCGTGCTCAAAAAATTATATTCATGCTTCGAAAATTTTAAAAATGACATTTTTCGTATATTATAAATCTTTCTTAAGTAGAAATTCTTTGGTTCGTTAGTAACTGTGGCCATTTTTATGGAGGTATTCCATGTTTCAGTTTAGTAGATTAACGGCCATATTCATAGCCATACGCGTCAGTGTTAAATCCTAGATCAAAGAAGGATTCCACCAATCAGAGTCAGCGAAAAGCTAATTTTCCTTTCCTTAAATGTTGGTTAACGCTGACTCTGATGGCTGTGAATACGGTTGTTAGAGTCTTCCGAACCCTTCCGCGGGTGCTTCGGGGCGATAACTCCTCAACCGCTTTTCCAAAAAATCATTACTGCATATCATTATTAAATTTGGGTTTTTGGGGAACTGTTAGGACTGTTTAAAAATTAATTTCAAAAAAATAATTTAAATAAATACGGTATATAACAAATCCTACTATCTTAAGCTATTTTTTTTTAGTTTTTAGGGGGTTAATTACCCCTTTAACCTATCCATTTGTTTCAAATTCTTATATTTTATTAATTTGAACCTTTTTTGTCTCCTGGGGGGCAATTTAAAGACTAAAACAATGCTTTTTTATCCTGAAAATCTAGTTCAAAGTTATAAAGTCGTCGAAAAACGTAAAAAGGGGGAGGGGCTGTTCCCCGAAAATCTGAGGCTGATGGAGAAAAACGGGGGCCGGATTCGGATTTAGGGGGTCATTTTACATAAGATTCTGCTTTCAAAGTTTCTGTGGCATTTTGACCCATTTTTTTGTCGCATAGTGTAATAAATAAGGTAAAAATATCGAAAAATATCGCATGTTTCATGATTTTAATAATAATGCGTTTTATTTCTTACCCAAATAATTAATACAGAATTGGTTTAAAACAATATAAATAGCTCTAATAAATGAAAATAATGCCATTTGAACATTAATGGTTATTTTGAAAAAATTAGAAAAAATGTTAATTTTTACCCTTTTTTTGAAAATTCAATGACCTTGGGGGACCTCTAAATATTTTTCAAAAATTCTAAAAAAATTCACAGTGCCTTATGTTCACATAAAGAACATTTTTGGGGGGTGAGAGTTAAACATTTCAAAAGTCGTGTTTTTTTGGGACACCCTAATGTCCATGCTACCCGAAAGCGGAAACTCAAAAAACTGAATTTTTAGAATTTTTTTTTTAAATTGGAAAAATTACTTTCTCATTTTCAGTTCCCAATTTTGGGGCCCAAGCTTATACCGGAAGGAGTTGTTGTATCGATCTGAAATTTTTTTTACACGTTTTATTGAAGTCATTTGGTTAAACATATGCAATTTCACTAAGCGGAATTAAAAAAAACTGATTTTTGATAAAATTTTCAAAACGTGTCGAAATTTTGCGGGTTTTTTTTTCAAATTTGGGGCGTGTTGTTGAAGCCATTTGGCCAAAAATCCCCACTACCCGTAAGCGGATTTCGAAAAAAAGCGTTTTTTCGACCCACCCTAATATTTAACCTTTTTCGCACAGCTGGGATTTAAGTCCTTCATTTGGCGACTCGCGTTGTGGTCGCCAAATGGAGGACTCGTCACAGCTGATCCACATTTTTACCTAAAATAAAAGGTGATAGTAAATTATGTGATTAGGCTGAAATGTTTGTTTTACTGGATTTTAATCATATCTATCACTTTTTAAAACGATATCTTAATGGTCTATAACATTATTACCTACTTGCTCTTCAGAAGCTACCTATTTACTAATCAATTATCTAATTGTACTTTTATATAGATAATAACTACAAGCATAGCTAAACTAGTAGCATCAATCAAGGTCTTTTAATGAGAACAAGAACAAGTAACAGAATACTAAAAATACACATCCAAAGAAACGTGCAAAAACATCAACATTTCAAAAACAAACCATCTTCATCGAATGCATCAATATCGACAAAAATTTCTTCCTTCCGTGAAAATCAACAGGCATTAAATCTGCAATAGAAATAGCATTTACATTATTTTAAGATGTAGTTCCATTATTAAATTTTTAAAATAGGATCGAAGTTTTTATTTAAAAATTTAATGTTTACTTTTCATGGAGATGGAAATTAATTTTTTCTTTCAATAGAGTGTTTTCAGGTGACGTCACAACCGGTTATTTTCTTTTAACTGTGTACCTTCTGTAGGGCTTTTAACTGTTGCTAAGGCCGTTGTTTATCTGTTGCTAAGGCGGTTTTTAGGTATGGGATCACGTGATTGCAAATGCTCCAATAGAAGAATTCCACGGCTATTCATTTTCTGTAACTGTTAACCTCTGTAGGGCAAAAAACTGTAACATTTCTGTTGCTAAGGCCGTTGTTAGGTTCGAGTCATGTGATTGAAAATGCTCTATTTACAATTCTTTGAGCAAGATGGTATAAATTAGGGGAAAAAAGCTATACGATAAAAACGTTAATTTATAAATCCAAACAGTGCTATAACGTATAACCTTTTTGCTCACATAACTATATAACGTAGTTTTGTTTAGGCATAGGAATTTATACAGTTCATTTTACAGCATATTTTCAATATAGTAATTCAATAAAATTACGTGGTTTTACATAAGACGAAAATTATACACTTAAAATCATCACATTTTACCGTTAGGGTAGGAAGCAATAGTTTTAAAATGTTAAATGATTGGTGGAATGCAAGGCCAGAATAATATTAATTCCACTTGAATTAGCGAGTTTAAAAAAAGTTGAAATTTACTTGAATTGGAGAGTTCAGGGTTAATGAACCAACCGTGTAAGGGGCCATTCATTAATTACGTAAGGGTCCCTAGGGGGAGGGGGTTGGTAAAATCTCTACATACCCTTACTTTGGAGTGGGGGTGTCAAACCCATTCTTACGTAAGATTTTCCAAGTTAATGTAAACTAATTCCAATTATTCTAATCAAATTACTATTGAATAACCCCAGAGAATCTTAAAAATGCTGACGATCTCGGTATATTATCGAAGCTTTAATTTTTTTTAAAACTTTAGTTCCTTTTCTAACATTTTATTATTTTGAAAAACGAAATAGAACGAAAGAATAGGGGGGAGAGGTTTGAAAAATCTTACGTACCCTTACATGGGGGTAGGGGGGGGGTCAAAATTGCCAAAATCATCCTTACGTAATTAATGAATGGCCCCTAAAGCTTTAGAATGCATTCGGTTGTCATTAGTACCAGTATTTGTGAAACCAAAATATTTTTTCTTTCTAAAGTAGTAGGTATAGCACAAAAATTGGTACAGCTTTAAAAAGGGTCCACCAGCCGCCATATTTACCCCCAGCTCAATTTATGACCGACAACAATTGAGATATAATTATTATTAGATCCTAAAATAATAGTAATTGGTAGAATATTGTTAGGGATCTAATAGTACTATTAGAAATAGATCTCTATGCTGACAACACTTAATCATGTTGTTGTAAGAGCTGAGGTTAAACGTGGCGGATGGCGGACCCTTTGTAAAGCTGTTCTAAAATATTTTTATCCCCATAAGCACCAGTTTACTTTTTACTTTCTATTTACTTTGGTACTTCCGCATTATCCCGTCGACTGTACCGCTGAAAACGAAATTGAGATGTTTGCTACAACAAGGAGCTATTTCCAAGATCAGAATCCATACAATTAGAAATAGAAAAGTAACTACTTTATAAATATCATTCTAGTGGAGTTAAATCATTGTGGCCACAAACACCCCAATTGCATAGCAAAAGCCTATTAACTGTGCCGCTGAAATTGATGGTCGACGGGATAAAACGCAAGAAACTTCATTATTTTTAATTCAACATTAAACGGTCTTATGAGATTAATAAAACCTTACCTCTTTCAATACGTTACGAATTCAGATACATTTTTCCTATCTTCACACTCTTTCATGGTCTTTTTAGCCAGTTTGCCATTTTTGGCCTGGAATTCTTTCCATTCAGCAGATTCGAATTTCATCTCTGTATTCAAAAAGTCGATGATATAGTCCGGCAATGCCTTGCATTGGAGCTTAGAGACCGCTGTTATGATGTCATACACATTTTTAACAGATATGTTCTTCTTAAGAAGCGCTTCACACTCATCCTGCAGCTTTTCAATCTCGTATTCGTCAGCAACTTTAAGTAGCTTCAAAACTTCTTCGGTATTCAAATCCGGAAGATTGTCTGAGTACAAATAGTCCCTCAGGCGCTCGACAGTATCAGTGTCAGTGCCTTCCATTTTTACAATCTTCCTTTTACTGGAGAGCATTTGTCGAAACACCGGAGATTTCGCACAGATTAGAAGCTTATGAGCCTTAAATCTCTTTTTGCTTTCGCACTCGAAACTGACATCAGTGAATTCTTCCCCTTTTAACATTTCCGGAATTTTCTTCGTCCAATAGTTTTGGCGAGATGACCCACTCATGTTCAATATGGTGTCCCACCATATGAGTCCTTTGATTCTGGGAATATGCGAGATGCTAAAGTCAAGTTTCATTTTGAGAGAATCGTTCCCTTTTTTTCCAATCGCTATATTTATCTATCAGTGTAAATGACCACTGTTGATAGTCATCAAACAAATGTTCGGATTTCATATCACGTACTACGATGTCATCTGTACTACTACCGTAGATAGTCACTTCACATTTTACTCCGATCATAGCGGTCCCCATCCTTGAAATATCAATCTTTAGACTTTCAGAATCTTCATAACTTTCAAAGTAACAAACCAGAAGAAGCTTAACTCCTTCGTGAAATTCAGACCTTAGTTTTGACTCCAGTAAAAATGAAATTTTTTCCTCAGATTTCCTTTTTTCATCCAATTCTTTGATGCTCCAAATGAGTACTCTTCGTTCAATAGGTACGTGGGTGTGGAAAGAGCAATGTGTCAGGGACGTATTACCGATTTCACCATCTGTAGAGATACACTCCTCAACTGTGAAATTAGATTTTGAATGCAAAAACATCTTTTGCAAATCATATGCGACTGTTTCGTTTTGATTCTCCAGTATTGGACACAAACATAACTGAAGTGTGAAAACATCATTGGGGAGGAACGTTTCATCTTCGAACAGTTTTTCGCGGGGTATAAGATTGTAAAGGCCTACATAACTACCATGAAGAATTTCTAGAGATTCTACAGTCGTAATTACTGATGAATCCAAATCCTTGTTTATGACAGAGTAAATTATTCTAAACGATGTAACATTTGAATTATCCACATGATCTTGTCTTTGTATTAAACAGGAAACATAATTACTTTCACTATGGCTTCCATTGGGATACAACCAAATACAAAAATACGTATTGCTGAGTTCAGGCAAAGTAAAACCGGGACTCCGCAACGCATAACCTTTTCTATGCATACACATGCTGAAGTTTTCGATTCTCCATGTTACAGAGAAGAAATTCATTTTTTCACCAACGCGGATACTCTCACGCGTACGTTAGTACAAACTAAAGCTCAAAAGGAAGTATGCCCCCCATTATATGCTACGGAACGGTCATCACATCACGTGACCGAAGTGGGCGTGATCATGAATTGAGTTATTTGCATGCTGCTGATCTAGTTGAGTTGTGTAATGATTTTTAGATTGGTTTTTAAATTTTAGTTTTTCTGGAATGCCAAAGGGGTATTTACACGTGTATAATGTGTGTTTTTAAAGCCTGACCAAATCCTGGTTGACAATAACACCGCTTCGAATACATCCCTTCCTCCCAAACTTCCTCCCGATGGTTCTGAAGGTGCCTGACTATTCCTTGATTCTCAGTGTACTGAGATTTCCGACTCTGTTAAACAGTGTTCTTCTATTGAGAGTGTAATCGATCATACCAATACTACTGCTTTAACTATACAGGGTGTCCCGTAAATGATGTGTCACACTTCTAGGGGGGATAGTAGACACCTAGACGAGTCAGAATCACATAGGATTTGGGGTCCCAGACCCAATCCCTGGGAGTTAAAAATGGAGCGACACCCCAAAACAAGTATGGAAAAATTCAATTTGTAGAAGAACTACTATTGGTAAAAATGTAATTATGGTCTCAAATTTTGTGGTTTAATATGATCTTCAAAATTATCTTGACAGTTTTCAATTTAAAATTTTTTTATTACGAAAAAAGTTAAAAAACAACAAAAAAATGTGAAAAATATGCCAAAACTTTATTTTGTTTTCCGAAATCCTTTCTTTTGATTTGATAATCTGAAATAGCATAATTAATTAACCTTAAGTCCAAAGTTTCACGCAAATAGCATTAGTATTAAACGCTTGAGAGCCTGTTAAAGTTAGTTTTATGGGAGCAAAAACGGCTTCGGAAAACGAACATTCAGGGAGAATCTACAAGTTACGGATAGATGCTCGCCAAATTTCCCAACATTATTTGCGATACGAGATTCCTCGCCAACCTACGCTTCTACAGATACTTCAAACTTCCTTGGCGATGTGTGGCCTTAGTTTTCGGATCGTCACTAGAAGTCTAAAAGGTAAATGTATTCAAGCTATCAAATCAGACACTCAAGAAAAAATTGTTACTATACCTAAGAAAATAAGCAATGTTTGTTTAGCAAAAGGGATAGTTACAACTTATTTTTTCTTAAGTCTCTGTTTTGTTAAGTTCAATAAACATTTATCTTCCACACTTATGTGACGGTCTGAAATCGAAGGCAAAAATTTAAGTAAATTAATTAATTTACTAATTTTTTTTTCAAAATAATTCCCATCCCATAAAAAAGTGAACCACCATGCCAACTTTGAACACTTTTTGTAAATAGTTTTTGTCGTTATTTTCCATTATACCCCTGCACTAGGATAGGTCAGTCGGCGGATCCTCGATCGCTGGGTTCGTGATTTCGAATTGCGATACAAGGTTGGTTTCTATTAATCGAGAAATGTCAATGGGAATAAGCAAAGTGTATGAGGGCTATCCACTCACTGTCCGATAAGCAATATCTTAGGTTTGTCATAACTTTCAATAACCTGCATTCTTTTATTTTGCAAATTTCTTATATCGGAAGTTGAGGGAAGACCCTGCATACCCAATATCATTCTTTAATTAATAGGAACCACCCTTGTATCGCAACCCGAAATCACGAACCTAGCGATTGAGGATCCACCGACTGACGTATCCCAGAGCGGGGGTATAATGATGGAAAAAAACCACAAAAACTATGTACAAAAGATATTTTACGAACCATGTTTGTAAATAATAGATTCTTCTGGGTTTTTTTTTTACCTAAGTTATCAAATGTACAGTTTTTCTCATTAAACGCAATAAGTAGTAATGCTGTTGGCATGATTGATACATTGTAAAACCAACACAACTATCGATTGAATAAAAAACTATCGATACTATCAGATAATTTCTAACAATTCATACTATTGATTTTTAAGATCGATAGTTCCTAAAAATCAGTAGTAAAATCATGTTTGTTCTTCATGTTCAAAACATTTTTAAATTAAATTAATTAATCTCTTGTTTCCTAATAAGAATTAAGAATCAACATTTTACGCTTTTGAAATTTTCATCCCGCCAAATTGTTCAATTGGCGCATTTCAGATATTTTCATAAAGTCTGTCTGTCCTCGCTTGGCACGTGTGGCAAACCTAAAATCACTGCCCACGGCAGGAAAAGCAGTGGCGAGTGCAGGGTATCGGGTATCTAATAGAAGTGAGATAACCATCTTTATGGCTTTTTCGCCACTGTTTTTTCTGCTGTGGGTACGGATTTTAGGTTTGCCACTTGTGCCAAGCGAGGACAGACAGACTTTACTCATCTCCTGTCTCGCCAAATCGGGCGAGGAATGAAAGTTGGCAGACATCTATCCGAAACTCGTAGATTCTCCCTGAACATTCGTTTTCCGAAGCCGTTTTTGCTCCCATAAAACTAACTTTAACAGGCTCTCAAGCGTTTAATACTGATGCTATTTACGTGAAACTTTGGACTTAAGGTTAATTAATTATGCTCTTTCAGATTATTAAATCAAAAGAAAGGATTTCGGAAAACAAAATAAAGTTTTGGCATATTTTTCACATTTTTTTACTGTTTTTTAACTTTTTTCGTAATAAAAAAATTTTTAAAGTGAAAACTGCCACGATAATTTTGAAGATCATATTAAACCACAAAATTTGAGACCATAATTACATTTTTACCAATAGTAGTTCTTCTACAAATTGAATTTTTCAATAATTGTTTTGGGGTGTCGCTCCATTTTTAACTCCCTGGGATTGGGTCTGGGACCCCTAAGTCCTATGTGATTCTGACTCGTTTAGGTGTCTACTATCCCCCCTAGAAGTGTAACAGATAATTTACGGGACACCCTGTATACTATCAAAATATCCGAGGTCTACGAACAAAAACTGAGGATTTGTTTGTTTCTATTCTTACTGAAGATTACGATATTGTTTGATATTGATTATGATATTTGATTTGTTTGATTTGTTTGATATTGATATTGTTTGATATTCGATTTGATATTGTAAATTTGGAGAGAATTTGATTGATGTAGTGGATAGGTTTACCTTTTGACTAAAAAGTATACGTCGTGTTTATAATTTTAATACGGGTTTAATTAACCTACAAATTAGTTCAAAAATTAATTCTTTTTAAAAGGCATTTTTAATAAAAGTATTTAGTAAAGTTATAAATTAAGTTTTAAAATTTTTTCCTTTTTAAATTTTCTGAAAAATAAACCTAAATTTAGAGATGTGAATGAATATTTCTGAATAGTTTCAGTATTTTAAAAATCAAATTCAAATAGTCGGAATATTGTGTATAATTCTTCGATCGGCGAATAATTTCTCGTCACACTCGTAATGGTCGATACCAACCCCACGATCTCGCTGATCACATGACTCTTAAGGCCATATTCAGATGTTCGCCAACGGTGAAAACGCTGGGCGAATCCGCCGAAATGGTATTCAGATTGACTTTTTCCCCCGACTCAAATTGTCGGAAACGCTGAAAAACAGAGCTGACTGATTCACTGGCCCTGCCTCCGCCGAATCCGGAAACGGCAAGATTCTTTTCTTCTCTCATTGGCTGGTACCTTCGAGACAAGGGGGCAGAGCGGCCTGGTCTGTTTACACGCTGCCAACTACGCTAGCAGTCTGTATGCGCACTGAATCAGCCGTCGGTTCGATTCCGGCCTTTGCCCTGGGTGTACTTTCCTTCTCTGTGTCAGAAAATTTCTGTTGTGTCTGTCTTTCTTGACGAAGGTTTATAAGCGGATCCTTGAGACCAAGCACACAGACCGGAAAATGTATGTACCCACAATACAATACAATCCAACCTTCGAGACAGTAACTGTTCAACTTAACCAACTAAATTAGAATAAACATTTGCATCTCGTATTTACATGAAAAATTTGAATTGGTTGAATGTAAAAAATGCCGGAACCGAACAATTGTATCTCTTTCTGCCCAGATATGCGAGGTGTTTTTGCTAATTTTCACCCATGATTTTCACCCTTTAGACCCCACCTGCGACCCCCTAACCTATACCGATTCTTGTTAGTCTTGATGTAACCCTACTTCCCCTAGAAGTTATGAAACACTTATCTGAATCACCCTGTCCCTAAAATAAATTGCTGTACATGGAATAATCACGCTTCTCCTATTGTGTTTACATTTTTGGCAGCATCAGTGTGTCTTAAAGTAGCGCTATCCCAAGGTTTGTAGAGAGAGAAGGTTGGCTCATCCGTGACGTCACCTATTGGAAAGAGGGGTCTCTGCCAATGGCAATGCTCGTACTGTTTGGTACACCTTGGCGCTATCCGTTTCAAACCTGTTATTTCCACTTTTATCGACCGGTTTATTTATTGGTGTCTACGTACGGTTTCGTCAAAAACACAACTAACCAATGAGCTGCCTCTCTGAGATCACCGCGTCTTTCGGAATGAGATCTGAATACGGTGAGTCAGATTCACGCCGGATTAGAATTTTCGTAAACGCCACGGCGGTTACGAAGATATGAATATGGCCCTTAATCAGGGTCAAATAAGTGTGCATATGAACGGACTGTCTAGCAGTCACCCAGGTAATCTTCGGAAATCTCTCTCCCCCTCCTTTAATCCCGGTCGGTAAACGAGTTTGGCCATGTGAACGGGGCTTAAGGTTATGGTACTACAGGCATGGAACCGCAGTAAACCCTTCTTTCGGAAACAGTTATCAGGAATCAAGTGCAGATCCAAGGGGGGAACAACTGCTCAATTGCCCCACGATGGCTTGGACGAGGTTTATCAAAAAGAGTTAAAACCTTCTTTTTGGGTCAAATTTCCAAAAATTTCTGCTGAAGCACTTCCAGACCCCCATTTCGTATTTATAACACTATTAGTTACTATTTTTATATTAAGATCTCCAGGATGCAAATACTTTCTAAAAACGTATTAAAGAAAGCTTCATTGAGCCTGTTTGGTACCGTCCACTAGCCGTCCACAAGAGGTATTCATAGAGAGGTATTCAATTTGTGACAGTTTGTAACAAGGAGAGGAGGTGCGAAAGTTGCGACATCACATCATGCAGCTGAAAATCAACAGAAAAAAGTACGGGATTTTTAACAAAATACATTTTTAAAACAAAACAATCCCCATGAATGAAAAATAAAAATTAAAGTATTAGATGGGGGTAAAAGGAAGCTGAAATAAAAAAAGAGTTGATTCCGGGCTTTTTCAAACCGTGTATTTGACATCCTAATTCGTTTGTAGAAGGCCCCCAACCTTCTTAAAATGTGGTTGACTCCCGCGAAGGTCCAGGCTAGATCCGCCACCGACAGCAAATGCTTTAATTCAATTTACAAGTTCGCCAGATCAAAAACTAAAGTTGAAAAAAGTTTCCTCATCAGGGAGGAAAACAGTTTGGTCCGCGCTGAATTGTCTTAGGGTAGAGTCTACCTACACCATTTAGCATTTCCGCTCATGAAATCACCATGCATGTAGAATTTTTCTATCCGATTATGATATACCGTTCAGATGTAGATAATGCTATTTTGTTGCAGGATTCTAAGATAGAAACTTATCTCAAAATGTGGCGTTACATGGAGAACCGCCCCGCGGTGTTCGTCAGCTCGTACGAAGAGGGCGTGCAGCGCGTGTTGGAAGGCAACTACGCATTCCTCATGGAGTCCACCATGTTGGACTACATGGTGCAGAGAGACTGCAACCTCACGCAAGTGGGCGGACTCTTGGACTCGAAAGGGTACGGGATTGCCACTCCTATGGGTAAGTCTATTTTGCTGCTTATGGGAGGACTGTTTCATTGCCACTCCTTATACGCAGAGTCATCATTTTATTTTAGGGAACGTACCCGTAATACGTGATCTGATTAGGGGGGGAGGGGGGGTCTTCAAAATACCACGCATGGTCACAGGGCGGAGGGGGGGCTTAGGGTTTCGTCACGTAGTCAAAAAGTAAAGAAAAAAATACTTGTTTTTTGCAAATTAAGTTACTGTTACAATAACTATTTCTTAAGTTTTTTTCTTCTTGATAGTATATTTCCAATTGTATGCACGCACTCTTGGCGTCGCGAGGCAAGCGCTGTATTAATTAAAACAAATTAAGTCAAATTAACTTTTTTTAACTTTATGTTTGCTAAAAATGATTGAAAACCGTATTTATGAACTACTACGTGAAAACTACAGGGGGAGGGGGGTCTTGGAATGTACTACGGGTGGTCACCAAGGGGGGAGGGGGGTCTTGGAATATACTACGAGTGGTCACCAAGGGGGGGAGGGGGTCAAAAATAGTAAAAAATAGGTCACGTAGTATGGGTTCGTTCCCTTACTATAGTTGTTGTTGTTGACTTATGCCACTTGGAATATCCAAGCTCCATCCCAAAGCGTACAGGATTTAAGGCAAAGGGGGTGCGACTCATGAGAAAGTGAGGCCTGAGGCCCATGAAAGGGCAGGAGTCCGAATTGAGCCTCGGATGATAGATGTCGCCACCTTCTATCGCCCCCTCCACAATTTTGCCATGTCTCTGAAGGGGAGGGAAATAGTCTCCAGACCCGTGGTAAACTGCGCCATGACCGACCACAGACTTAACGAGCACGTACTCCGCATACACTCTGTGGGTCTTCAGCGGTGTCGGGAATCGAACCCGGGACCCTCCGATCCCGAAGCCGATGCCTTAACAACTGAATGTAGTGATTAAAGGGACATTCATTGTGAAACGGTTCCGAATTAGTAGTAAACCACAGAGGGTATCACGACAGAGGTTTCATGGCCATAAGTGATAATGGAAATTCGAAATACGTAGTACTGCATAGAAAAACATTATTGATATGAGGGGAACTAAACGGTGCTACGTTCTAAAGGCTACGCCAAGGCTCTTTGAGTTTGTCACCTCCAAGTCCAAACCATAACACCGCACAACAAATAACACAATTTTCAGACTTTATGCTTTCTTTAGAAGTGAGACAAAAGTCTAAATTTCATCTAAATCGCTTCTAAATTTACCAGGATGGAAAGAGATTTCAAAATGCGAAGCCTATTCCCCCATTTTCAACAACTCTGTTTATTAAGTTCAGTGTTTTGCGTGGGGATTTTTTGGTCTTCATATACCAATAAGGGGACATCCATAAATTACGTGAGGTGTTTTTTCCAAAATGTGGACCCCCCCTCCCCCCTTGGAGAGATTTAGTGAGATTTTGCTGGACCCCCCACCCCCCACGTGAGATTTTCTCAACCACTAGTTTTGTTTTATCGGCATAAAAAATACCATCCAGATCGCAAAATTTTGGTACAAAAACACATTGAAATCGAAAACATGGATCTAACTTGTAATCATCACGACTGACTGGCTAATGATTTGCTAGTTTCTGATTAATCTGATCATTTTTTCTGTACTTGTGCTAAAAAATATTAAAGAAAAAAACGTATATTTTCTGAACTAAAAGTTGACGTGAGATTTTAATTGACTCCCCCCTCCCCCCTTTTTATACCTCACGTAATTTATGATGGATGTCCTCTAAGGAGGTAGAATTTCTTCGTTAATCAGCTAGTTGCTTTAATTTAACTTGCAATTTTTCAGAATTTTAGAGTAGAGTTTAGTTGTTACCTTCGTGGAAATAACCAGTGCTTTTATAATTTTTTGCTAATTTTTGGACTTATACCTGAGCCAAGGCTAAACTGGATCTGTTAACTGTGTTATATCAGGCTTAATGGGTCGTGGCTAGTTCACAGGGCCGGCAGTATGGTGACGTCAGAAGAGGTGTGGCCAAAAGAAAGCCACTTCGACATTCAGTCACTTCAGCATCCTACTAGAAATCTACGCGCATGCTCGCGCTCTTAAAATTAAAAAGTATTAACGCCACCGCAGCTATTTTGAAAGTGTTTTGATTTTAAATAAGGTGTTTTATTTTACAGATAGTGTTATTTAGATATATTTATTTTACAGATAAAATTTTTAATAAAGTAAAATTGATTAAAACTTATTTTTTCCTAAATTTGAATTCATTTCAAAGTTCAAAATTGCAAAACTTGTCCTATTCAATTTGCTACTTGGAAAAAATTATCTGAACATATTTGAAATGCATCAAAAGCTTCATGAGAGTGAATTTTAATGTAAAAGATTTTGAAAAGTTTAAATTTTTTTCATCTGACCAAAAAATATATTTTTATTAAGTCGAGTTTTTATTTTAATACTGTAAAAAGTTTACGATATGACCTAACCTGTTTATGATCATTCAGGTTCTCAAAAGTAGATAGCGGTGCATACAGTTACAGTATCTCAAATCCCAGCTTCAAGCATATTTGATTTTGGTTTCCACATACAAAAATTCCCATTGAGTTACACCTTCAGAAATAGTAGCAATAGTCTCCTCAAATATGTGAAAAATAGTCTCCTCAATTATTAACACCCTAATTATAATTTGATACTGTTATAATCTCAACACTTTATGTGCACATTGTCATTACTGATATCAATAATGAGCATATAAAGTGTTGAGATTAAAATAAGAAACATAACTCTTTAAAAAAGGTTTCAAAATAAACAGCATCTGTTATAAATTAATGAAACATTCAATGACTATATTTTGAACTATAAATTAGGTGTAGAAATTCTAATAGCTATTTTTATTACATTGTTACTTACTTACACTTATCTCCTGCACTAAACAAGTGGGAAAAAATGTAAGCCTTTTAATTAGCAATACCCTCTAGCAGCTGCATATTTTAGAATAGAATAATGCAAATGAAAATTTAATTACTCTTACAGTATCAGTATATATATTTTTATTAATACTCAGACTTGCATGGTACTAAGTTTTCATTAAAAATAAAATATATTCCATACTCAACGATGAAACTATTCTTCAGTTCCTCAACTTGTGTTACATTTTCCTAAAATGATATATGTTTGATGATAATATTTTGATGATTGCATAAGATACTTTTCAGTCATCATATAACCATGTAATTCACATCTTAAACTATTTAATGTTGAAAAATTAAGTCTTGAATGAAAAAAAGATTATTTATTTTTCACACTTTATTTTTCTCCAATCTCAGCACTGTAAGAATACAAGTATTTAGATTGTAATAATGCTATATTTTCTGTCTAAAATTGTTCAAATGAATTTTTACAAGATTTAATTTTATCTGTAATCTTCAGTTAACAGTAGTGCTGTCATCTATAAACTGAACTGTGAAATAGTACAACCTGATTCTATTTAACTTTTGAATAAACTTATTTTAATCAGAATTCCAGTTTTTTACTTTACTGCATAAACTTCTATAAGAATCTTGTAAACATTAATTTGAACAATTTTAGACATAAAATATATCATTATTACGATCTAAATACGTGTATTCATAATTTGTTAATGTTTCATCCAAGAACTCCAAAAGGGAAACTCCACGCGCATGCGCGTAGCGCGCTGGTGCCTTCACCCGGTCGAAGGAATATCGGATGAGCTAGAGCCCCCTCACGTGATTCTCCCTGTAGCAACGTTTTCCCTGCCAAGCCATACGAAGTACGAGGCGCATGCGCTGTGCTGCGTAAAATGGACTTAAGTTATTTTCGTTAACAAAACTGGCTGAAAATATTTGTAAATTAAATTAAATAGCATTTGATGATAGTAGAGAAATAAAATTAAATGGGGGGGGGGGGGGAATTTACCAGATTTTAAAATCTCTATATTAATTTATGTTTTTAGTTACTCAAAACTCAAAATATGGATTATAGCTTGTACACAATTTTTAAAACTGGAATTATCAGGATATAAGTGTCTGAATGAGTATAATTTTATTTATCAGACTATCAGAATTTTATTATTCAGTTTTAATATGTGCCCCCCAGTTCTATTACCTAGCTAGAAGAATGGATGGATAGAGTTCTAGATGGAACACATTTTAATTATTAAAATTATACAAGATATTTTTTATTATCATTCATTGCCTGATAAAAAATATTTAAATTGTGATCACATTTTGGACATTGGTCGAGATAAAATGAACTTTTACTTTTAAGATTTAAAATCTATTTCTTAAATTAAGTTAAATTAAAAAAAATATAAAATAATTATAAAATTATAAATTTAAAAAAATCATGTAAGTGTTCATTATTAATGGAGCTTCAAAAGAATATCAATTCTTATTCTTGATCAGAAAATACATTAAATTTGGAAAATGTCTCCACCTCATGATTTTTCAGAGCTTCTTTGAATTCTTTAAAAGATTTGGCTGCTGAATACATGGTTTTATCACATATAAAAACGAAAAAAACTTCCTTGGGGGAAAAAAAAACAAATTAATCGGTTTATAATATCTCAAAACTACTGTGATGTGATAATGATCGAAGATGATGCAAATGCAACTTCGTATGGCTTGGCCAGCTTGGCAGGGAAAACGTTGCTACAGGGAGAATCACGTGAGGGGGCTCTAGCTCATCCGATATTCCTTCGACCCCTTCACCCGTTCTTAGCCACACCTCTTCTGACGTCACCATACTGCCAGCCCTGTGAAGCCACAACCTGGACGTAAACGCCCTCAAATTTCGTAACCCGGGTAGAGTTGGAAATTCCCTTGAACCCACCTTTAACCCGGGTAGCAACCCGGGTAATATTTTTCCCATATAAACGGCACTATAGTGCCGTTTACATGAGCCAATTACCCGGGTTAAAGGCGGCTCTAACTCCTCTTTTCGACCCGGCATTCCCTACGAAGGGAAAAAGATAGGAAAAAGCCGGGTTGAATTCAATCCTAGTCAATTGCCGTGCCGGGTTGTATCCTCCTTTCCCATGATGCCTTTCGTGTCCCATCCCACACTACCTTGCGTGTTCTGTAGTCCGCCATTTAATTGTTTGTGTGTGCTCTGTTGATTGTTTTGATAACTTTGTAATGGACATCAATAACGTAGAAAGTAGCAAATGCAGTTGGAAATGTGAAGATAAAACGTTAAGTTTAATAAACATCCATTTAATTTTTAACCCATTAAACGCCGCTATATGAACCGCTATGAAAAAAATTAATTTTTTGTGTGTTTTGAGATTCAATATGTGTCTCTAATCATATACAGTTTAAATTTTCAAAAAATCTCAATTTCGACCGGAGATATGGTATGTTCCCAAAATGGGAGCTTTGGCGTAAAGTGGGGGTAACGTAAAGTGGGCGTTTTCTCCACCGCCGCAGTGTTACGGGTTGAACGTTTAATTTTATTTGCTAGCTAAATGAAGTTAAAAGTTCTGTAAATCTTTTTCATATGATTAATAAACTATACCATTCTATACTTTGCATAATTTCTATTTGAATTGTTAATAAATTCATAGTGTTTTTTCAAAAAATATTATACTCTTTGTTTGAAAAATAGAATGATTTAGCTTGAATGTTTCTTTTTTTTTTTACCGATTTTAATTATTTTTATGTTGTTTCTGAATTTTATCCAGGTTATCTTAGTCGTTTTAACAGGTTATCATAGTCGTAATCTTTTGGACACCCTTTTCTATTTTTTATGTAATAGTCATTATTGAAATGTCCTTGTTTTTCTCCGTTCTAATATAAATTAGACATCACCGAATTTATTCTCTAGCTTCACTAAATCAAAATTATTTACATTAAAAATTTTAATTAAAGTTATTTTAACAAAATTTGGAGGCACCGATGAAATACCTGCTAATCTTCTGAAAATCCACGCGAATCTGATTTTTGTATAGTCTAAAACACATTGCGCAGCTAAAATGAACAGGTATTTTACATTCAACTGAAAATTCTTCATAATCTAAATAAAGTTTCTCATCTGCACTTACTGGATATATAGTTTACAATGCAGATAAAGAATTCTACACGCATTCCTTGTCCATTCTTCAGAATAAAGGAGGTGGTACCGTAAATAATTCAACACCTGCTAAGCAATAAATCACCTGGTTGTTGATAAACACACCTCTTCTTGAACAACAAAAGGCAGGAAACAAGGGGGCTGTACCCCTTGACAGAAAAGAGGTGTGAATTTCAAAAGAAATGCAATAAACCCAGAGAGTTCCAATTCAGTAACATACCTCACAATACGGGAACGCGCGAGAAATCGCACTAGTCACTTCCCGCCAAAGCTCCCATTTTGGGAACATTCAAAATAAACAGCTGTAAAATCCTTCTAAATTATTTTTTTGACCCCCGGTTTGTTTTGATTTAAAGACAAAACTATTTTTTTCCATATTAACTGGTTTAAATCTCCCGCATTTGAATAAATAATTTTTAGTGAACTTATTTTGTTGTGAAGAAAAAAGTGCCAATTTTGTCAAAGTTCGAAGAATTTTTAAAAATAGAATTTAAGTTGCAAACTTTTTGTAAAAATTACTAACAATTATTCATATTCTTGTTATTAAAGGAAAAAAAATACAAGTATGTATCTTTATTTCTTTTTGGTGAAAAAAATCTTTTAAAAATGTTCCCAAAATGGGAGCTTTGGCGCTTAATGGGTTAAGACAAGCACAACTTACAAACATCAAAAACGGAAATCAAAACAATAAACATTGATGGAATGGAATTGAAACAATGTTGCCAACACAATTTTGTATAATTGTATAAATGTTACTAGTAAATAAACAAAATATTCAACAAATAATACAAGATTACTTTCATACATCTTCGCAGGTCTTCGGTAAGCAAATCTGCTATCATCCGTTGATTTTTTTGCATATATCGCCAACGCTCTTTTAAAATTCATTTTGATGCTTCTTGCAAGAACAAAAATGAACTATTTGTTAACAAACTTGGAAACCATGGAAACAGGCATATCACTTTTCTTACCACGTGACCGAGAAAAAGCCGGGTTAGATCATGTCTCATGTAAACGCCTTCAAATTTCGTGACCCGGGTAGAGTTGGAAATTCCCTTGAACCCACCTTTAACCCGGGTAGCTACCCGGGTAATATTTTTCGCATATAAACGGCACTAATAGAGCATTTTCAATCACATGACTCTGCCTAACAACAGCCTTAGCAACGTTGATTTTGTCCTCCAAGTGACGTCAGGTGCGAATGCTCTATGAGTGAAAAGCGATGTTACGGATTATGTCTCTAGTGAGCGGTAACGAGTAGACGTGGCCAGCGACATCTATCTGTAATTCATGGCATTGTTTTCTAGGAAATTAAAAAAAATCACTATTAAAATCTATTAAAAATCAAAACAAATCGTTTAATTTTCGAATTCTTCAAACAGTAAATAATTAATTTAACTACATTAAATTCTTTAATTTATTACAAGATTAAACTGATGAGAATCAAGCATTATACTATTTATAGTTCGGGCAATGCACTAGTAGCACTAAGTTTTAGATAATGGACTCTAACCGCCTATCTGGTTCGAGACTTCACGGAACCAACACGTGACCTACAACTGAGCTTGCAATTGGTTACCACAGATACTACACTAGTAGATCTACTAGTGTAGTATCTGTGGTAACCAATGGACTCTAACCGCCTATCTGGTTCGAGACTTCACGGAACCAACACGTGACCCACAACTGAGCTTGCAATGGACTCTAACCGTCTGACGTCACACGGAACCAACACGTGACCTACTGAGCTTGCGATTGGTTACCACAGATACTATATACTAGTAGATCTACTAGTGTAGTATCTGTGGTAACCAATTGCAAGCTCAGTTTTAGGTCACGTGTTGGTTCCGTGAAGTCTCGAACCAGATAGGCGGTTAGAGTCCATTGGTTACCACAGATACTACACTAGTACATCTACTAGTGTAGTATCTGAGAGAACCAATGGACTCTAACCGCCTATCTGGTTCGAGACTTCACGGAACCAACACGTGACCTACAACTGAACTTGCGATTGGTTACCACAGATACTACACTAGTAGATCTACTAGTGTAGTATCTGTGGTAACCAATCGCAAGCTCAGTAGGTCACGTGTTGGTTCCGTGTGACGTCAGACGGTTAGAGTCCATTGCAAGCTCAGAAGGTCACGTGTTGGTTCCGTGTGACGTCAGACGGTTAGAGTCCATTGCAAGCTCAGTAGGTCACGTGTTGGTTCCGTGTGACGTCAGACGGTTAGAGTCCATTCTTTTGGCATGTATTTTTACATTTTTCCCAGCTGGCATCAGGTTTTTGTAGTTCCATCATTTTTGTTAAATTAAAATACATTTTTGATACTTTATGCTTATTTCAGGTTTCTACTTATTAAACTGTGATTTGAATAGCGATAGCCATTAAAATTAATATCGCGGCGGGTCTTTTTACATCGTTACAATTACAATAAGAAAAACACGAATATTCCTTGTTCAGTGTTAATCAAAAAATATAAATCATGGCGTCGTTTTGCATGTGACGTCAAAGATGGTAGACGTGGCCAGCGCTCTCAAGCGGTAAGATCTGAAAACTTCCAGTAACGTCGGCTTCTTTGATCTTTTGGGAAGGGACCAAGCCTGATATAACACAGTTACCACGTAGTAGTAGACGTTGTAGTAGGGGAGCCCAGAATGTTTTTGGGTAGTAACTCTAGCGCGTCAGATAATCATAAGGGGGGATACCTTGCATGCTTTTGAGTAACTCCACCAAATATAAGCTCTCTATCAAGGGGGGTTTGTCTAGAACAGCCCGTCAGATTTGTAAAAAAAATTAGTTAAATGGACATACTCGAGCGCGTCAGATAACGATAAGGTAGGTTAGTTACCAGCTAAAAATTGTACATTTCTTAAAATCTGCCGATTTGAGCGGTGGGTAAGGGAGCGGGAGGGTTGCAAAGTAAAGCCAAGACCGGTAAGACGCTATCGCTCTTTTGGAGAAAAATGTACGAAACAAAATGTTTATTGACTAGTAGCCAGGAAACTAGGCTCAACTAGTTGTAAACTGTCTTGGTCTTGGTAGCCAATCTGACGCGCTCCACAGTATGTCCAAGTAACTAGTTTTCTTTCAAATTTTGGCGGGCTGTTCTAAACAAACCCACCAACATAGAGAGCTTACATTTGGTGGAGTTACTCAAAAGCATGCAAGGTATCTCCCCTATGATTATCTGACGCGCTCGAGTAAATCCACATTTAGCATCATGGGCTCCCCTACTATAATTGCCTGAGCAGTTCATTTATCTGAAACCACCTGTATTGAAGGTTCTCCGTGGCGGGACAAGATCTCGCTGGCCATCCTGGACCTGCAGGAAAAGGGCGTGATCCAGATGCTGTACAACAAGTGGTGGAAGAGCCCCGGGATCACGTGCTCGCGGGACGACAAGAACAAGGACGGCAAGGCGAACGCGCTCGGGGTGGACAACATCGGAGGAGTATTCGTGGTGCTCATGTGTGGCCTGGCCCTGGCCATCCTCACAGCGATCGCGGAGTTCTGCTGGAACTCCAAAAAGAGCGCACAGTCTGCGAGGGTGAGTAACGGATCGTGTCTGTTGTAGTCCTCTGTTGACTGATGAACTCTTCCTGTTGACCGCTTTTGGAAACTTAAGGGGACTTGGTACCAAAATTTGGTCAAAATATCAAATTTGAGATTTTGCAATAAAAGTGAAGATAGTACACTCATAATTATTCCTACCAAGTTTCATAATGATATGGGGATTCTAAGCTTAAAAATTTTGAGGTTTCTGAGGCGTAGATAGGCTTAAGAAGCCTAGTTTTCTATCTTTAAACGGTTTTTTCTCAAAACAAGGTTTTTAATGTTTAAAATCTAAAGGCTTTTTTTCTAATCATCCAAACCACTTCAAACTTTGTAGTCATTATCAGTAACACCTGTTTAACATCTTCAGGCATGGATTTTATAATATATTTATTACAATTTTTTTTACGGAGCATTAAAGTGGAAACTTAGGGTATTTTTTCGAAAAAGATGCCAAATTTCACAGGTTTTTTTATTTTTCAGAAACTTTTATAGATAATCAAATTTCCATGCCTACAAGTGACTATATATGTTTGATTTATGTTAAGAAAAAAAATCAAGTCAAAATAACACATATTAAGGGAGGAGATACAATTTAAATTTAGGGTCATTTCGGGCATTTTTTTGAAGTTTTTTGTAATTTTTTAAAAAAATAAATTTTTGAACTCGCTTTTTGGGCTAAATATGAATTAGTATGAAGTAAATACATAATTTAACACCTTAAAAGATAATAAAATCCAGTTATTAAAGAAAAATATTTTTTTGGTACCAAGTCCCCTTAAGCCGCGTCCACAACAGCCAGGCCTGACGAGAGAGGGGCGGCGAGGGGGTACGATACCCCCGGGCCGGTAGGGGGCCCGGTACCCAAAGCTTTTCATATTGAGTACTAAGACGGGTATCATTTTGAATATTTTGAAAATTAATTTGTTCACATAAAGGTCCAAAAATGAGTAAATTCCCAGTTTTCTAGGGCATATTTTCAAAAATTTTCTGGGGGAAGACCTCCAGACCCCCTGTATTACTTGTTACTCATCGTATTATCAAGAAAACGATACTTTTAAATTGAGTGAATGCAGATCTTGCCTAGAAATATTCTAAAAATTACATTAAGCATATGAATGCATGGGTGGAGGTTCTCAGAAAATTTCGCCCCCTACCTCGAAATGAGAATATGTCATTGGGGGCCCGCTTCTCAACCTTGTACCCGGGGCCCGACTTTGCTCTCGGCGGCCCTGACAACAGCCAAGGGAAGAGGAAAAGGGATTTACGAAAACCAGCCTTGTGAAAATTGTTCCCGCCGAAAATAGCCCGTTCACAAGAGCACTCATCCTACCAGTAGAAAGAATCGCGTGACAAGCAGTGACAAGCGAGCGAGCTAGTAGAAATGCATTATGGGAAGCTCGCGAGAGCGCCGTCTACAGGAGGTTGATCCAATTAAAACCTTTCCTCTGCTATAGCCCAGGGGAGAATTTCCAACCGATAGTCAGGTGACTTTTTTCCTAGCATAGGGAGAGTGGTGGAAGAAGAACCGGTTTTCTCTGCCTTTCCTCCGGTGGGATGGCTCTTGTGAACGCGGCTTTAGCCTACGGAAATATTCCATTTGACTAACTACATATTCATGGGCGCCCGTATGTTTGAATTTCCCAAGAACATTTTTTGCAAGTTAGCCTGTCAAGCCTGTAACTAGACTTAAGTTTCTTTTTTTTTAAGGGGGGTTGGTTCATAATTATTCAAAGGGGCCCCTCACGAATACTTAATGCAAAAAAATTATTGTAAAATACTGGAGTTTCAAGCAAAAAGAGGGTGTCCTCTCCAGAAAAAGTTTTGAAATTTTATTCTTAAAAGTAGTGTTTTAAATCATTTGGGTGATTTATAAAATAGGATCACTCCTTCGCCGACCCTCAAACTTTCAAGTAAGAAACTAGCATATACAGGGTGTTTCAAAAGTCCGTTTCACGGCTTTTATTTGGAACCAACGTATCCTAGGGTCCTGGAAGTAAGGTCTACCCTTAGGTAAGTGACCCTGGAAAATCCATTGAAAGGACATACAGCGCCCCTAGCGGCGAAATAAAAAAGTTAAAAAAATTAATTAAAAAACTAAAGGAGATAGAGCAAACACCTGAGTAAGAGTATTGTTTCCACTGTTATAAGTAGCTCACTGAAAAAAATTTCATGAAAATATCGTGAATATTCGCGGAGATATTAGCATGTGAAAATAGCACTTTTTCAGTCATCAAAAAGGAAAAAGTTCAAAAATTTGCAAGTTTTTTTGATTTTTTGATTAAAATTTTACTTCATTTAACTAAAAAGATACAAAACTACATAATAACTCTGCAATTTTCCGAACTTTTCCTTTTTTGAAGCCCGAAAAACGGCTATTTTCACATGCTAATATCTCCGCGAATATTCACGATATTTTCATGAATTTTTTTTCAGTGAGTTACTTATAACAGTGGCAACAATACTCTCACTGAGGTGTTTTCTCTATCTTCTTTAGTTTTTTAATTAATTTTTTTAACTTTTTTGTTTCGCCGCTAGGGGCGCTGTAAGTCCTCTCAATGGATTCTCCAGGGTCACTTACCTAGGGGTAGACCTTACTTCTAGGACGTTGGTTCCAAATAAAAGCCGTGAAACGGACTTTTGAAACACCCTGTATAAATAGCGGTCAACGTTATTAGAAACTATTTGCATTTTGCTTTTGAATTAGCTTACACTCATAATTAAAAGATTAATACCTACAGTTCAAAATTTAAAATATTTTTTTTAATAAAAGCAGACTTATTATAGTCAAAGGAAGATTTTACATAACTTTTCCGGTGCTAGGGGTGGGGCGGCCCCCCCTTTGCCCTTATGTATGGGCTCCCGTTACATATTGTCTCCCTACAGACTGGTGTTTCATTTTTTTTCCCAACTTTGGACGTATTAGTGGGTTATCCCCCAAAAGGCTTTGACGGAAAAAGTTGCAAGAAATTCCTGCGTACAGAATTGTTCTAGTCGACAGAAACATCTCTAGGTACAGAAAAACTGACGTCTTTTGCTTCCGTTTGTAGGCGATTATTCTTAACCGTGTTCTTGGGAGTGTTTACATTTATTCGTTTGGTTGCATTACGGCAATCCAGCAAGAACCCAAAGGTACCTAAATCGACGCATAATACCTGCTCGTCCACTTTTGCATTTGGCTTTGGTTCTTGAGCAGATAAAATGACGCCATTTTTGTTTTCCTGGGATTCGTCTTTTGGTCTATCTGGATTTCCGTACTTGTTCTTATTATTGGTTCTGTGGCTGTACGGCAATCCGGTCAGACAGATGGAAAAATCTAACTAAGGAAAACACCCTTTTTCTATCTTCTATACTTAAGGTTCGTCCAATTGAAGCTCCTGAAGCAACAACGACAAGCTAACTCCAATGTAAAGCTGTTGGAGTTGCAAGTGGTCTTGTCGGATTGTCGAACCCCATGTATAAAGCAAAAAAAATGGAAACCATCCCATTCTTTTAATCATCAATCGAAAATGAAAGGGGTTAATGAAATGAAGGGCGAAAATGAAAGTTATAGGGGCTATTTTTGCGCTGGGATCGCTTCAAAATTGGAGAAACATCTTGATCCTCCAATAGCCCTCCGAAAGGACAGATTGAATGAACGCGTCACAGCCAATCACAGCTTTGACCACCAAAATGTACTGCCTATAAATACCTCTCTGTCAATCATTGAATTTTCCGTGCTGCCCTCTACTTTGCACGGAAATTTGAAAATAGCCTTGTGGACCCTCTGTTAGGATATTTCTCTGTGATGTGACCGACCGACGAATCACAGTGAGACAGATACAAATAACGTCACATCTGTCTCTCTAGGATTAATATTAGTCGAATAGGTTTTGCTGGATTGCCATACCTCATATAAGGAATACCGTTTCTACTTATCCGATCTATTGTGGTGAAGCAATGCGTAAAGACCAATTGGACAAACTTTTGTTTCTCTGATCTTCGTTCATTGGTTTTACCCGATGGGAGTATTGCAACAAATCGAATAAGTGTAAATATCTTTCCAAGTTACTTTGGTTTTAAAGTATTTATGGGGGAAATTATAATGAATAAGGACATAATTAATCACTGATGAAGTTTTATGATTTATTTGTTACATATAGAGGGGGTGATTACGGGCAATCTGATAAATCCGGGCATTATTAATAATGCCCGCGTATTTCAGGCAAAATGATAAATACTCATTGATGAATGCCATTGAATTGATCACATTGCCCGCCTCAACTTCGGGAGGTTTAAATTATGCCCGGTTTATCAATTTGCCCGTAACATAGATATGGTTTTAGGCCTCTGTAATATCCTTCCTTTTGAGGTATACATGATTCAAAGCATTCAAAAGTAGAATATCGAGCTATTCTCTCAGTGTCTCGGTAATATTTAGATTCGGGCAATGCGTTTTTTTAGACAAACGTGTGTTTGATATTTTTCAATATTTCCATGCTCTCTTTCAATCTTATTGGTCCCTGCGCAATACAAAAAAACTTAATAACTTCAATCTTTTGTTAATCTTACTCATATTTTGTAAACGATGCTACAATTTTTAATAAGTTTGCAAAAAATATACTTCTACACTTTCGCGTATTCCCTTTCACAGCTTCATCTTACTCATACTTAGTAAACTACTTATTTCTTTAAAAGCCCGCGCGACTTCTCCACTTAAATCCAAATAAAACAACCGTTAAGAAAGTTCCACAGAATAAGCGTCGAATAATTTCCTTAAAGAGTGTTGAAGCAAATGAAACTCAATTAAAATTCCAAGGATTTGAGAAAATTTTCTTCGCGCGAGATTTTCACTAACCATTTGAATTCTTAAACGTTTCTTGGAGATTTTCCCACTCGTCTTTAATAATTTAAAGCCCGCGCATCCCAAACAACACTTACAATGTTTTCTCCCAACCTCACAGTCTTTTGCTTAATTAATGGATTCCTGGAGTAAGGAGTAAATCTTGCGGCATATTTAAGAGTAAATTATTAAAATCTTTTATCGGAGACACACGCCGGCATCTCTCTCTAATTTCAAAAACTTCTTTCGACTAATGAATCCCAAATGATTATATCTTTAAATTTAACAAAGCGGAGGTATCCAGAGATTTTTCCTTATTTGAATGGTGCTTTAATGCAGTGTAATTACTTCCTTTACTGGCTTCTAAGAAATTAAATTATTAATGCTTTTACATGAAAAAGGATTCAAAGAATCAATTAGGAACTTAAAATTGTATCGTACAAATTATTCTGAAATTTGAAAAAAAATTACACTGAATTTAAATTAAAAGCCTTCATTGTCTTTATGGTGGTTGATACTTTTTATCGTGGATAATTTATTTTACTAAAGTTTTACACAGAGAGACTTGGTAAGTTTTGGTTCTTTAAAAATTGCATGTTAAAAAACTTTTTACTTATATTTTTTGTAATTTTTATCAGTTTTAAATCTTACCGGAAAACGTTCTAGAATTAATAAATCTGAATAACTAAATAACAACTAAATAAACTCTTAAAAAGCTAAAACTTATAAAAAGTGTAGGGTGTTACATACTCGGTTATAAATGCTTTAGGACTTCTGTTTTCCTTTTGAACAACAGCATGATTTAGAATGAAATTGAAGTAACCTTACCGAAGTAATTTTTCTACCAATAATATTGCAACATTACATTTTCTATGGTGAAAAGGCGAACCATAAAGAACAATAAAGTTCTCAAAGTGATTATTATTAATAATAATGTAAGTGATAACTTTTAAACATAATAAGTGACAAAATTTAAACATAATTTATAAACATAACTCAATTCTCGGGATGAAGTTCATTTTTAAAGGGAAACAGAATTAGAAAAGTTTTAGAGTAAAAATATTTCAACTCTTTTACAAAATGGATTATGTTTCCTACAATTCATCACGCGCAGATAACGACAGAACATATCAAAACAGGCAATAATTTCTTTTCACATCAAATTACCTCAAGCGTAATATTTCCAAATCCAATTTCCCCGTTATCAGTCACTCCCCCATTTCTTAAAACTCGCATATAATAACAAACACATGATCCTTCACCTAAAAGGGAGATTATTTTCCACCCCGTACTATCTTGATCATCTGTAAAACATCAGACACCGTAGCACACATTAGCTCGATCACCGTCTCTAAATAATCCCACTCAGATTCGGCGTAAACGAGAAGGAGGGTATATATAAATTAACTCGTTTTTATCTGCAACCAGAAACCGCGTTTGACATTCGAATAAATATTTAATGCATCGGAGAAGATGCTATTTATTTTAAACCCATTCCCTAATGGAATTTTCTGGTTTGACGCACATTGTCACTTCTTCCCTAATGTCCTTGCAATAATATCAGCATTGTGATGATTCTTGTTTTATCTCCTACACGTTTCGGATTTCTTACGGTTTATTTTTTTTACCGCCATCAATGTTTCTTGGTGTAGTTTGGGATATTAGGAGTTTCTCTTTCTCTCGATGAGGTTTCTTTGTTTAAATAATTTATACAGAAGAAAAGACGGTGGTTAAGGTAGTAAACTCGATTAAGTGCACAACTTTTAGAGACTGTTTTCATTTAAGGGCCGTATTCAGAAACTTTTAACACGATTATGAAACGAGTCGATAACGATTCGAGACCGAGAACGACATCGAAAAGATCATTTTCAAACGAGTACTTCAGCTCTCTCGTTTCCTCAAAAACGAGTAATATAGCGGACTCTGATTGGTTGAAAAGAAATTCGCGTCATCGCTGGGAGGTTTGCAAACCTCGCGAATTTCTTTTCAACCAATCAAAGTCAGCTATATTACTCGTTTTTGAGGAAACGAGAGAGCTGAAGTACTCGTTTGAAAATGATCGTTTCGATATCATTTCGATGTCGTTCTCGGTGTCGAATCGTTATCGACACGTTTTCGACTCGTGTTAAAAGTTTCTGAATACGGCCCTTAGTTAATAAGAACAATCGGTAAAACAGTAAATAGATCTCCTTTTTCCTTTCAATGGGTAGATGTAAAATGCATTGATCATATATATCAGGATTTAGGTTCTAGCCGTCATATATCCAGGAGCTTAAGATGAAATTATCAATTTAGTGCAATTCAAAACATGTTTACATTTTAATATTCGAAAGCTTCAAACGGACAATTCCACCATTTTTATTTTTTTTTATTCGGCAGAGATAATAATAATAATAATTTATTAACAAAAAAAAAGAAAGAAATACAAAAACAATACAAATACAAATATTATTCACTAAGGGGCCCTAGATTTTTGGTAAAAGTGTATACTTAAGAAAGTAAAAAAGAAAATTTTTGTTTCAAAAATTTCTTTTCCAGGTGAAACATAAAATTAACTATCTTTGAAAACGTTAGAGACAAAAACAGTCATATGAAAAAACAAGGAAACACACACATTCACAAAAAAATACAAATAAGAAATAAAAACATTTGGCAAAACGCAGAACACAAAAAAACAGTCAATATCAGTGGCTCTTAATCAATTTTATTTACCTTCCTTAAACCACGGCTTACTAAATACTATAAATCAGAGTCCTTTAAATTTAATAAATATGTGTAAAGACTCTTTTTAAAAGAAAATTTATTGGCCTTGATCAAGAGAGGAATATACGCACAAAGTTTTTTTTTTAGCTGCGATACTTCTTTACTTTTTAATTTTTTAATTTCAAAGTTTGACTTTTAAAAAGGGCGCGAAAACAGCATGTGACGTCATTCAATCCGAAATATCGGTTTTAAACAATAGAGCATTTTCAATCACATGACTCGGACCTAACAACGGCCTTAGCAACAGAAGATGTTACAGTTTTTTGCCCTACAGAGGTTAACAGTTACAGAAAATGACTAGCCGGGAAATTCTTCTATTGGAGCATTTGCAATCACGTGATCCCATACCTAAAAACCGCCTTAGCAACATATACCTCGTTACCTAGCAACCGCCTTAGCAACAGTTAAAAGCCCTACAATGGTTAACAGTTAAAAGAAAATAGCTGGTCGTGACGTCACCTGAAAACACTCTATAGGATTAAAGCGATTGTTGATTTTTACTTTAAAGTGGGCCAAAACAGATCTGACGTCATTCAATCATATAAACAAGTGCAAAGTGATTGTCGATTATTTTTATTTTAAAATATTTAAAAAACTATTTTTTTTTAACTTTTCGTGTTTATTTTTGAATTTAGAACCATTTTGTTTTACTGGAAAAGCGCATTTTTTCTGTTTTCAAAAATTGCTGGAATTGCCCAGTAGCGAAATAATGGCAGCGAGATTTATCAGTTGAATTCTTAGAATTGTAAGTCTCGTTTTATTTTATTTTTATTTCGTTTATGACGAATTTCTATCTTTTATCTCTAACACGTAATGGAACAGAACAAGATAAAATGTAAAGATCATTAAATTTTTGTACAGAAAAGCATGTACTGCATCCCACGTGTCTCTGATTAAGATATTGGGGATTGTTTTCGGGGATTGTTTTAAGTGGAATTATTTAAACCTGTAAGGCTGGGCGCGCACGAGTGACTAAAGTCATGGCGACCAGGATTACTAGTATCAAAAATATCACTATAAAACAATAGAGCATTTTCAATCACATGACTTTACTTAACAACGGCCTTAGCAACGTTGTTTTTATCCTCCAGTGATGTCATGTGCGAATGCTTCTATTGGATGCTTCTAGTTCCCGCCCCTAACAACAGCCTTAGCAACGTTGTTTTTGTCTTTGTCACCGTGACAAAAGTCGCCCGTGCGCGCTCGCCCTAAAATCGTATGTTCATTTTCATGTTAAAAAAATAAGCAAGTACCTTATCTTATATTCAAACACATTTTTTAACTAAAGAATTTTTTACGCAAAAACGGTATATAGCATTCCATAAATCAATTCAATTAATTTGCTCCATTCCTTCACCCATCACAAAAGTGAAAAATTTTCTCAAAATACATATCCTTTGCACTTAGCAAAACTGCATTGCCACGCGCCTAATCCAAACTCCTCTCCAGAGCAAAGTCACGAATCTAAATGGCTTCTTGCCTCCAGCAATGGGACTGCTTAATTATCTTTCCACCAGCCACCGATCCATGAGAGAAACTCTCGCGCAAAATTAATTTTCCGCTCGAAAATCAACCCTCTTTCCCTTCATCTTTTAACTAGTGAATTGTTAGAAATGAAATGTCACTGAAACAAGGGTTTGTCTGACATGAGGAAATTTTAATTTTCAGAAGTACGACGATGGTCTCTCCCATGGTTACCTGCAGGTAAATTATGAGAGTTCTCTTTTTTATGTCTCTATCACTCCCTCCCTTTTTCAAGTTTGATTTAATATTTTGTTCTTTATGTAAGGATTGTGATAGATGCTTTCGGAGTGTCAGCATGCTTTGCATGGTGATCCCATTGCTTGAAAGTTTTGGAAGTTGCCGTGCATGCCAAATTTTCCAAAAATTAATTAAATCGGAATTTTTATTATTTATTAATAGAAAATTAACTTTTCTTAATGTTTAGTACTTCATGCGTACTCGACAGCAACGTTTCCTGATCCAATGACGTCACTACGCGGAAGCAGAAACTGCGTAAACAGAAAGCCTCTTGGGTTGCTGTAGGAGTTTCGGTTCGCAAATCGTGATAAAAAGACACATGTATTTGTATATGTTACGGACAATGTGTTAAATTCAATGGAATTTATGAATGGAATTTATCATTTTGCCCGCCTCCACGTTGGGCATTATTAATAATGCCCGATTAATCACTTTGCCCGTAACATATACATGGGTTTAACAAAATAATATTTTTAAATTGACGTTCTTCATTTCACTCAAAATTCAGACACCACGCTGGGAACTACTTTGTTTGCTAGTGACGTCATTGAGTCAGGAAACGTTGCAGTCTAATATAGCATAAAATTGTTTCCTTGGACATATTCTTCACAAAGAATATGCTCTTATACTGTTCTTAAGAACTTTCTTCTAAAAAGGTTCAACAATACTATACCTAAAAAAATAAACAAACCGAAAATTAGAAAAATAAAATTAAGTGAAGAGGAAAACTTTAACCAACTACTAATCATATTTTTAATCTGTTATTAGCTTGAAATACATTTCAATATTGAAATTTAAAATATGTTTCAACTTATAAATATTTAAATTTTAAAATTAAATACTCAATAATTACACAATTTAAAATTTTTAAAATGCGCTTTCAATCTTATTAATAACAGAAAGGTTTTTTTTATCTGTAAGTATAAAAAATGTATATTCAAAGATAAATATACTAATAATAATGCTTTATTTCTATAAGATTCCCTTGTTTCTCTTTTCTAAACGATTCTGGTGATTAATTTTTTTACTAAAATTTTGTGTATTATTTGCGCTTTTGGCTGCTAAATTATGCACACTCGAAATGAGGGATTCAAAACGCAGTATTTGTAGTGACAAGTTTTTTTTTAACTCCTAGATGATCTACGAAATAAAAATGTTCCTATGTATTTCCAATAGTATTTTATCTGTATCTGATAAGGATTTTTCTTTTTATCTAATGCGGAGAATGCTCCATGCGTTTGTTTTTATTTTAATATTACTAATTTGGTTATAAGTACAATAAACTTGAATTATATATTTTTTTTTTGCATGAAATAGTTAGATAAATAAATGTATCTAAAACTTGCAAGCCTATACCACAAGATTTTAGTTTTAGTATCACCCCAAACAATATAAAAAGCACCTGTGAAAGCTATAATTACTTAAGTAGTGGATTAAACTCTTATACAAATATCGTGTTTGAACTAACTTAATTACATTTAGGTAATCAAATACTGCAATTAACAGCAATACAGCCAAATACAGCAATTAACTCCAATAATCATTTTATTATACTCAATCTAATAATTTTTCGATAAATATTAAGTATTTAATTAAGTTAACTATACTGCTTTGACACAATTATTTTCTATTATTCTTACCCTAAATTGAAAGGCTGAGGTAACAAGGAAAAATGTTTCATCCAAGTTAAATACCATTTGTTTGAAGATCGTTACGTTGAACACTAACTAGTACTGTAAATAGAATTTCTGAGTTTAGATAAAAGACTCATATACCTCTAAACGTGGCTTTGGATTATTGGCTTTGTTTCTGAAAAGTTTTTGTCAAAAGTCATTCTAAATTAATAATTGTAGCGTTTAGAATATAACAAGCCGTTGTAAGACCTCAAGTTTTAAGGCATTATGCAAAATAAAAGTTAAAATTTTATTTTATTTTTTAAATTTTATTGATATAACTGGTTTTTACTGTCTATGTTGAAAAGGCAAAAGGAAAACACCACTTTTCTACGTTTTAAAGTTTATCATTTAATGTAAAATTTAAAAAAAGATCTTATGACTTATATTTTGTTAGAATTAATAGAAACAAAATCAAATCCTTGAGTATGCATGAAATTAAAAAGCATGAATATTATTAGTCTTTTAGAAGCAAATTTTTGGAACTATTTTATCAATAAAATTTGCTTTTAACTTTCTCTGAATATCCAAAATATTTCAATTGCTTCAACAACATGTTTAGTTTTATGTTTTTAAAATTTACTAGATAGAGTTTTGAACATAAAGTGCATGACTTTATTTTAATTAACTATGGAATTAATAGTAATTTTGATAATAACAAGTTATATAAATTAGTCAATTTTAACAAAAGATATAACTTAGATAATAATAACGGTTGATAGTATAACTCAATGTTTCCACACAAAAAAAATGACACGTCATACAAGTAAGATTATTTTAATAATAGCAGGTGATACAAGTTAATCTCAATAGCAGATCATATAACACAGTTATTATCAACAACAACATACAATGTAATTCAGTAATTCATTAAAAATTATGTGGATCTTATTGTTATACCTCGGTTAATTTCAACCACATGTCATATGACTCGTTTAAAATCAACAATACTAGGTCATAAAACCCCTTCAATTTAAGAACGGGTCTTATAAAAGTAATTCATTAAAAATAATTCGTAAAAGTAAAACATTATATTTTTCTGTTGCATTAAAAAAAGGGTTCTTTATCATTACGGTCGTCATTAATCTTTGAACAATAACAGGTCATAGAACTCAGTTAATATAAAAAATGATAGGTCGTGTAACTCAATTAATCTCAATAACAACCGGCCATGTATAGTCCAACCGCCACGAGAAAAACTTTGACAGAAAAACAAAACTCAAAAACAAAGTCACAGATTTAGCTCAAAACGTTTTTTCAGTGTTTATGAATTACCATCACCTCCAAAATTAAGGTGAATACCTGTTTTATAACAAGCCCGACAATATCGTTCGACGTCAATTTTTTTTTCTCGTGGCGGTCCGATTATAACAGGTCAATAATACAATAATAACATATCGTATTAGACCCTTCCTAGTAATGTAATGTCCCTTCTCAATTAAAGTATTATTCCTAGTCATGTAACACAGTTAATCTCAATAAAAACAGGTCATGTAACTTCAGTGAATCTCAATAATAGCAGATCATGTAACTCAGCTAATCTCAATAATAGCAGGTCATATAACTCACAAGGAGAGGATCCCAACGTGTCATCACCGATTTGGTTCATTTTTGGTGTGTAAGTAGTGCATGACTAGGACATCAATTTGTGAAAATATTAAGAAGCAACTCTCAGAAATTTTGGAGAAAATCGCGATTAAAAATTTTAACATGTACTTATATATTTAAAAAGATTTACATCTTGCAAGCGGATTGTGGTGTAGCGGTAAGAGCAGCGATTCCCAACCCAAAGGTCCCGGGATCGAGTCTCGCTGCTTACCATAACTTTTATTTTATATTTCCACGCAATTAAGAGTACACATATGAAATAAAGTAGTACATACATATTTATAAATATAAATTTTAAAACATTTTTTAAATATTTTTTTTGTGGGAAAAATCAGATTCTCTGATAATAATACAATTTTTATAACTTGATAATATGTAATCATATTTATAAATATATTATTATTATATTTATAAGGAAGGTATGGAATGAAAATGGTAAACACCAGAAAAATCTACATGTTCATATTTTTAAAATAATTTTATTGAAAAATCTTTTCATTCCTTGTTTCTCCAAAAAATAATTTTTAAATCCAATTTTTTATGATCCTATTGTAAATATTATACTTACCAAAAAAAAATGTTTATTTTAACTATCAAATCAGACACATAACAAACCCTTTTAAATCCAATTTTTTATGCTCCTATTGTAAATATTATACTACTTACCAAAATAATGTTTATTTTAACTATCAAATCAGACACATAACAAACCCTTTTATCATAACGAAATTGCGTACTTTCTTTTGGATAGTTAGGGATAAATTAAGGTAAAACTTCATCTATAAAAATAATTTTTTTTGTTTGAAAAAAATCTTTTCATTCCTTGTTTCCCAAAAAAATAATGATTAAATCCAATTTTTTATGATCCTATTGTAAATATTATGTATTTACCAAAAAAATTTTTATCACAAGACAAAATACTTTAAAATTAATAATTAAATATTATTATAAGTTTATTTCATATCTGTGCTCTTAATTGTGTGGAAAATAAAAATAAATATTATGGTATGCAGCGAGACTCGATCCCGGGACCTTTGGATTGGGAATCGCAGATCTTACCGCTACACCACAATCCGCTTGCAAGATGTGAATCTTATTAAATATATAACTACATATTAAAATTTTTAATCGCGATTTTCTCCAAAATTTCTGAGAGTTGCTTCTTAATATTTTCACAAATTGATGTCCTAGTTATGCACTACTTGCACACCAAAAATGAACCAAATCGGTGATGACACGTTGGGATCCTCTCCTTGTCAGATAATCTCTATAATAACAGGTTATACTCAATAATAACAGGTTATACTCAATAATAACAGGTTATACTCAATAATAACAGGTTATACTCAATACTAACAAGTCATAGAACTCAGTCAATCTCAATAATAACATGTCATAGACATCGGGTCATATACATAACTGACCGGGTCGCACGTACTTGCAGCAGTCGCTGTGCGCGGAGATGGCGGAGGAGCTTCGCTTCGCGGTGAAGTGCCGCGCGTCGCGGCAGCGGCCCGCGCTGCGCCGCCAGTGCTCCAAGTGCCTCCCGGTCGCCACCTACGTCCCCGCGGCCATGGAGGTGCCCCAGGAGAACGGCATCATGCAGATGGTAGAGATGAGGAAGTCGCCCATCGCTTTCGACTGCGGCGATTCCTAGTCTCCGCCGAACGCCGACAACAACAACGCTGCCAACGTCTGCGCCAGGCACGACCGCCGGAGGCGCAGGCCCAACGACTCCTAGCCCCCGTCCACCGACTGCTGCTGCTCTGTCGTCGTGGGAGATACTACCTGTTGTTGTGTCCTTCCTCCCCCTTCTCTCCTGTTATTAGAATTATTTTGTTATGGTGTTTGGTTTGCGAGCTGCCAGTTGGCTTGGTGGTGGGACCATGAATGGCGAGATTTTAGTGGTCGTGGAATTGTAACGTGCGGTAGACGTCCATTGATAACTCTTAAGGTTCGCCACTAACCTAACCTAAGGTTAACCTGGAATCAAGCTTTTTCGTCTACTCCGAAAACTTGCTATGGCTAGAATGGAGAGGCATGGAATTGTGATGTGCGGTGGACATCCATTGATCAGTCTTAAGGTTGTATTCACCTCTAACCTAAAGGTTAACTTGGAATCAAGCTTTTTCGCCTACTCCGAAAACTTGTTTCCTTCATCAACTACCGATTGAAGGGTTTGGTGAATGAAGGAGCTATGTTACTTTTTTTGAAAATGCAATCTAATAAATTCAATGGATGAAAGAGTCAGAAGTGTTGGGTAGCAAAATCTGAATATTTCAAAACAGCTAGAAACAAAGATATGAAGAAGATGAAGGGGCTATGTAACATTAAACATTATGTAACAATGAAACTTTGGACCTAAATTACTCAAAATTAGGGTTTTGCTACATAACCCCTTCATCTCCCAAGCCCTCAATTACGGCCATATTCACCGCTAACCTGAGCGACGGTTAACCTGGAGTCAAACCTCTGATGGGTGAAAACGTAGTTTTCTGCCAATTAAATGTATGACTGCCGGTTAGGTTAGTATTGAATACGACAGTTACTCATTCACTCCTGTGAATAGCTAGTTTGCATAGAAAAGATAAGGAGTAAACAGTAAAACGCTAATTCCTAATTTTCACTTTGAATGTTTCTTCCAAAATGAACACAAAAAGTATTGTCCGAATGGGCCTTTGGACAGCAATTTTACTCTGAAAACTTCTATGCTCCCCACATATTCACAAATTCTCATTTTGATAATAATATCATCAAACAGGTGACGGCGGTTCTTCAAAAGAAAACATCATTTTATCAGAAGTAAAAATTCCTAGAGAATAGAAGATTTCTAAGTTAAGTTGTTGTCCAAGTTTGAATCAATGAACGTTTATGTCACGTCACAGTTTTGAGCTTCTCTTGTGGCATTAGTCTTGGTGACTTTAGTTTGAACCACCTTACAGGATACTAGTAGCTAGAATTCCAATGAGGACGTTGACTGGAAATTGATATAATTAGTCCCTTTTTGGCGATATTTTAATTGGGGCTAAAAATAATCGTCAAAAATGGTATGTTCAATGCCGGGATAAAGCTGCCAAGTCCACCTAAACGGGTTAGCGTGAAAACAAATTATACCTTGACAACATAGATCTACCTAACGGCTGTGTATTCACCGCTAACTTGACCGTCGGTTAACCTTCAGTCAAACTTCCGATTGGCAGTTAAAAAGGAAAACTAGTTGTCCGACAATCAGAGGTTTGACTCCCGGTTAACCGCTGGTCTGGTTAGTACAGCCGTAAATGACCATTGGTCACATTAATGTCGCTTATGGAGTCATCCAATTAAAACGGTATGGATCATACTCACTGCTCAGGTATGTTCAAAAACGTTTTTCAATGAATTAGGCAATCTTGAAAGAGATATGAAACAGGAGAGATGAGATGGTATAAAAAAGAAATTAAATAATTTTTTTGAGAAAATGTGTAGACCACATGATTGTCAACGATAATATTCCTAAAAAATTATTGTGTGCGATGAAATACGTGTAGCGCTTTTCCAGTTACTGGCAGAGTTTCAACAGGAACTGAAATTAGAAGATGCTTAATCCAGTAAGGGGTAGGTAATACATTGAAAGATGCTAGGATAAAGCGAATGGTAACTTCTACACCGGCAGGCCGACTGGTAGCACGTGAATCAGTCTCAGTATGAACCTCCTCTGACCGTCTGCGTAAGGAAGGACCATACAGAGGTTCTTCTTAAGGGTGTGCAGAGATCCGCGAGAAAATTTGCGGAAATTTTCGTAACTGAAAAATAAAATTTAATATACACCCATCGGTTTTTATAGAGAAGGCTTTTAAACTTTAAGTGAATGTTATAAAAAAGCAGTTACTATAAGAATAGTTTAATATTTTATCTAATTTCCGATTAGAAGACTAGATGCAAGTTCATTGATATATTTGGTTTATCTTCACTGAAAAATAAGCTGTTTCAAAAAAAAAAAAATAGTCAATATCATTTGTAAGTTTTAACTTAAAATATGCTTCAAAAACTATGTTACATCCATACTTCACTGCCTGTGCCAACTTAAAAAAAAAGTGGCATTTAAGTCATCTGATCTCAAAGTACTGGCGAAACGATGTTGCTGTATTTTTTATGTAATAGTAGCCGTATAAGGGCTGTTAATCACAAAAGAACGTTTTAACTTAAATCGTACGTTCATAAGAAATTATAGCCGTAAAAGACATTCATTAGGTATAACAGCTAAGCCTACTCTATAAAAGAATATCCTTGAGTGTTTTTTTTTATCCTTGAGTCACTACCATTTCTAAATAATTTTTACTTGAGAAGTTGAATGCTAATACTTGTTCTAAGTTGTATGCCATTACATGAAATATATGATTCATCAATGTCAATGCTCTTGAAGCATATTTACAGATCCTACTCTGTAAGATGCTTGAGAGAGCTCCTATTGGTTTACCGAAAGGTTGTCATTCCAAATATGGGATTTCCATTCTCTCAGAGAACGCTCTGATTGGTCCTTAAGAGTCTAACCGAGTAGGATACGTAATTGTGCTTCCCTGAGGCACACTATGATACAGTGAAAAGAAAATGGATGTATGAAATAGTGTTCACATAAACATCCTTCTGTTTTGATGACCTTTAGAATGAAAATGAGGATTTTAAATGTTAAATAAACATTTTCTATCCTTGTACCCACCTTACAAATGTCCTGAAGTATCTGAGTCTTGATGATCTTAGCAATATCTAAACATTTTTAAGTGTGAAAAAAATATATATCCGATGTTTATGATACCAAAACATGCGACTCGGATACTTTCTTTCCGACGTAGAATGCCCGAGTTGTTGGCATTTTCTAATAGCAATGCTGTATCATACCGAAACGAAGATGCGTTTGAGCTTTACTGAATCAGAACATTATGGGCACTTTTAGAGCTTGTGGTTCCAATGAGCATGGAAAAGGAAAACAACTCAATTTGTATTTTTGAAAAAAAAATTTCATTGAAAATGATAATTTGGATGGTATAAAATGATTTAATGTGGTTTTAATGTATATTTCTCCAAAATAGATATTGTTATTGAAACGATAGAAAGTTTTTAAAGCATATAAATTTTACAAATATCATATATTATAGAAACAATCCTCAAAACCTTTATGTATAAATATTTATTTGACACCTTTAGATAGTTAAGGATTATGAAAAATATAATACTTAAAAGTGCTGTATTTATTGCAAGACTAGACAAATAAAGAAGGTAACCAATTAACTTTCCTATAACCAAAATATTATTTACAATTTTGTATAATCAATATTGATATTACAGGGATTTAACTCATTTTCGTAATACATTACGTTAAAAGGGAATTTTTTAAGTTATTCAAAGTGTTAAAAACAATTTAAATTTAGAGATTATTAAAATTATGAAAAACAACAAATAATATTTTAGTCCAAAACTTTTTTTCTTTGTTTTAAGTTAAATTTTTCTTTACAACAATATAAAATATCGACTAGAAGTTATTAGAAAAATAGCTTTAGTAGTTACTAATAGAACTTTCAACCTTAACCTTTTCAATTCATAAAACTAAAAGATAAAGTATCAGGTATTCCTACAATTTAATTAGTTGAAACAAGTAGAGAAATTAATATGTCATTTAAGTAAAAGGTTCAAACGGCTATCTTGTATTTTGAAACTCATAAAATTCTTAAAATATTACTGAAATCAAAATAATAATACTTCAATTTAGAGTTCAAGGAGAGCCAAGATAACTGCAAATAAATATATTAATCCTTTTTAACCATTACCTGTCTTTTAATATCATAAAGAACCGATAAAATAAACTAACATCTAAGTAGTTCAATCAATCCAGTAAAGTTTAAAGTAAAAAGTAGTTTGTTTATAAGTATAGTAGTTATTAGTACTACTACCTTCTAGAAAATAAAACAATATACTGGTAGGTAAAATAAATATTAATACAATTATGTAATTCTTTAGACAGTTACATTTTAAAATATATTTTTTTTCAATCTAGTAATGGGAACAAAAACGTTTTAAGTGGACCATTGCCTAGAGTCGCTAGATTTTTATATAGTTAAATTTTAAGAAAAATTCAAAGCATGTGATTTTATTAAATACCATCTCATCACCAACAGTCTTTACAAAAAAGAGTGAATCTATATATATGTGAATTTCATTACGTTCATTTAGTATATTTTTGTTTGGAGATTATTACTTTTTTGTGTGTACCCTTTGGACAAAACAATGTAGTACAGAGTGAAACAAGCAATGTATAGTTTATTTATTAATGTGTGTTTACAGTACAATACTGAAGCTATTATGCCTAAAGTTTGAGAAAAAAGTGGTATTTCCCGAGATTTATTTTTACTTCAGATTTTAAAAATCTATTAAGATTCCAAAGTAACTCTTGGTACCAATTAAATTTTAATAATCACTATTAATATGCTTCTAATCCTTGAAAAACTCAATCAAATGGTACCTGCATTTTCTCGTAAAGGTACTTTTGAAAAACTACTTTTTAAGAAAAATTTAATATAAAAATTTAAATTGCAGTGTTTAACTTTTTGCATTATATCTAAAAGTAACTTATTTTCTTTTTATGCGAGGGTAAGTAGAATTACACACTTAATTTTTAAGTAAGTGCTTAAGTTATTGTAAAATATATTTAATTTATGGGTTTTATTAACAGTGAAAGTAGTTGATGTAAAAGTTATATGGAAAAGCTGCTTTGTTTTTAATTTCTATATTTTTTATCAAAGTAGCATTTTCTTTGCTTTCAAATAATTGCAATGCAATTAAACCGATTATATGATTATCTTACTCATAACTTGATGCATATGGAACGAACAAATTTTGTACAGTGAGCACGTCTAACAAAAACGGAAATTTCTTACCATACAACCATCCTTATGAATTTTAAATTAATTAGTCTCATCATGATTGATTATTTACTATCCAAACATGTAAAAACTTTGAAAAACTATTTTTCGATGAGTTATGAATGTAGAGCGTAGTTTATATATTCGCTTCAGAGAAACTGTTTTCTGCCCTCAAGACAGCTATTGATGTCTATCATTAATTACTACGGTGTAAAGTGGTGAATATGTGTTCTGAATTATGTGTAACATCGGAAATAAGATTGAAAATTTACTGTATATTTGTAGCTGAAAAGCAATAAAAGAATTCATGGAATAATTTCAATTTTAATTACTATCTACTAATATGATTTATTTTCCTGAGTTGTTTCTTTTGGTTTCTGAGCTCTCTCTCAAACTGAATCTTTTAACTTCTAATCCTTGATTTTAGTTAGTCATGTTTATCTTTTTTTTATACCTTCAGTAACTATTTTGATCTGATAAATTCAATTTACCTAACATAATATTATGCTCAAAATTAGAAAGTCTTCAATCAGTTGATAACTTATATATATTTTTCTGATTTGAAAGTGAATATCTAATTATAATAACTTTCTAACATTAAAATAATGGAGGTATATTAGTAACTATCTCTTTTTTTTATTTAACATTTTACTATCTTTTAATCTTTTGTGAGCTCTTCTAATTTAAAAAGGTATGGGTAGATGAAGAAGGTACGTAACAAAAAGTTTGTTTCGGGATACTATTTGGTTTTAATTTAATTTTTGTTTTTGTTTCGTTTGCAGTCACGTGCCTTCTTCTTGACACTGATATCTATAATAATGTTTCTAGAGATATAGTTTCTGTACCAAAATGTAAGTCAAAACATACATTTTTATTCACTGCAATAAGTTTTTTTTTATTGTCACATACCACCTTCTCACCCCTTCATTAGCTTTCATGAATACCATGGCCAAACAATGTCTTTCCCATTTTGAATTTTAGGTTTGCAAAGCTACATTGATTTACATTAACTTTCCACAAGAGTACTAATAACATCAATTCTATAACTCTCTAACTCTCTTTTGTAATATTTAATTAGGAGCTGTACTTAAAAGTATTTAACAATGTGTACATAGGATTAAAATCAATAGCAAGCTTAATAATGAAGCCTTGGTACTATTTTTTTAAGACCATTCTAGAAAAATAAGGTTAAAATAATTATTCCTAATAACCAAACAAAACGTGTGGATGATTTCAGTAGTAAGTCCCAGGTATGAGATGAAATTCAAGGTAAGAATTCCTACTACGGTCACAGTTAGCTTCACCAGAAGATATTTCAATCATCATTGGTATGATCCACACCAGAGTCTCGTTTTCGAGTCTCGATGTCCCTGAGGACCCATATCAAAAAGAAGAGGGGGTGGTACTTCCTGCACAACTCATCAGAAGGATTTGGAGTTGAGGATGTACATTTCTCTTGAGTCTCGTATTTTCCGATGGGTGGGCCGTACCCGCGGAAGATATAAAAATTCTCTTCATCACCCCATGTATGCGTTGCATTCACGTGTTACTTTATCACCATTGAAAAATATTTTTTTTTTGTTTTCCCCCTGCCCAGACATAAATATATCAGAGGACGGTGGGGTTTTTTTAGGGGGGAAATTCACCAAGACCTGTCGAACTATCAACATTCATCCGTTTGTATCTTATAGACTTCTATAAAAGTTTACCCACCCTACTTCAGAAATCCATTTGTGAAACATACGTCATATTTAGTTTAATGGTAGGTATATGTAGAGTAGAGTTGGGATTTCCCTTAAGATGTCGTAGATTCAAAGGCTCATTTACACTCTTTCATTTTTAATGTTCATCTTGAGTTATTCACATTGAGAAATCACACATTTCCATAGGAAATTGGAGGAGGAAACAGAGAAATGCCAATTTGCACTTGTCATTTTAGATGATTCATCCAAAATGTAGATCGAAAGTGAAAGTTGAACTGAGTCTTAACTTAATACTAAATATCAGTAGCATTTCATGAGATTATTTGCTTAAAAGTAAATAATGATTATTTATTTATTAACTCTCATGGCAAAAGCATAATAATACAGAAAACTCGTAAAACATAGAAAATTATTAAAATACTACATGAAAAACATAAAAGAAAAACTATCACAATTTTTGTAATTATTTGCTGGTACTTTTAAGATTCTACCCCATTTTTGCCGGTGTTCAATCGCAATCCTTTTCCACAATTATAAAAGTGCATATAAATTTTCTTTAAGCTTTGTAAAATATCGAAAAAAAAAATGTAGCTATGAAAGGATGATGTGCTTACACTTTTCTAATAAATTGTACTGATAAATTGGTTTTGGAGGTGATAACTAAAAGTTATGCAATATAGTGACCCTTTGGCCCTTCATAAAAATTATTATGAGTCAAAATAGCAGTGGTTTTGAAAGCGCTTTATTATTTAAATGTTATTAAATAATGCGATTTTATACTTTTAGTTACACTTTTAACATAAAATAATGTCATTTTCTGTTATATCCCCATATAACTCCTCATATATCACAATATAGAGTATTTTCAATCACATGACTCTGCCTAACAACGGCCTTAGCAACGTTGTTTATTCGCCAAGTGACGTCATGTGCGAATGCTGCTATTGGATACTTCTATATCCCGCCCCTAACAACAGCCTTAGCAACGTTGATTTTGTCCTCCAAGTGACGTCATGTGCGAATGCTCTATAATCCCCATTTCCTGTAATCAAAAAAAGACAACAGCACAAGTCAAACGCAAAATAACAATTATTTTTCAGTTACACTTTACTTTTTCAAAATTATAATAATTTAACACTTTTTAAACATATAAAACCAAATATTAATCCTGATTTTTTATCATCTATATATATATCTACAACGCAAATCTGAACAAAAAATAACCACTTTCCCCCCACTGAAAAAAAAACTTTCTCTACCCACCACAAATCCGTAACAGATAAAAACCCGCGGCGTTTAATTGTTTCAATGCATCCAAAACGCAGATCCGAAACTAGACTAAGCGCTCTGGAAAGTTTCAAACACTTCAGCCGAAAATATTGCCAAATCCCGATAAATTCCAGAAGGCACTGGAGGGCCCACTCGAAATCGGTCGTAAATTGGCTTCGTTAGGCGATCGGCGAGATCCCCACTTTTCGTAATTAGGGATTTTTCTGGAGCGCTTTTCCCCTATTGTGTGCTGTCGGATTGTTGTAAAAGGTGTCGCACCTGGGGATGCATTTGGCTTGATCAATATTCGGAAACGAAATTTGTGGGTTTTCTAAAGACTTAATTGCGTTGAAGAACCTGTTCTTGGATTTCCTGTCCAGTAAAATAAGTGGAAAAGGAAGGTAAAAATAATTAGAATGAATTTGAATTTCTTTTAAATAATTTTATGGATTTATAATTGTTTGACAAACTTTCTGTATTTAACTAGTGTTTAAAAAAACGATTTAAACCATGGCCCACCTAGACTCATATAAGGCCAGAGAAGCTCGAAATCATGACGTGAAATAGTAGGCAAGACGTCACTCTTCATAGCTTTTTTGCACAACAGCGCAACTCTAGTCTGAAATCTTGTACCTTGCGCTCTTGTTGAAAAGTGATGTCTTGCCTACTATTTCGCTTCAAAATTTCGAGCTTCTATGGCCTTATAAGTTTAGATGGCTATGTTTCATCTCTAGAGAAAGTTTGAAGTAGTTTACGTTACGATTTAGGTACGATGAAAAATCTTCAGCAATTGTGTGACAAAAAGAGGTCTTGAATTTTTCTCATTAAACTTGAGGAGTCTATTATAAATACTCTTTAGTGATACACCCGATCCACTTTCAGTACTTGAGTTGATTTATTAATAGGTTTTAAATTTTCTTATTTTGGATTTAAATAGTTCTTGGGTCATTTCAAGTTATTCAGCGACCAAATTTTTAGATCCTTTGCTTCGTTTTTATTTTGTTCGGAGAATGATAGTATTGTTTTCATTGTTTTACTGTCAGGTAAGTAAAAAAGTTACACGCCATTTGAAGGAGAATAAAAAAGTTGTGGATTACATAAAAATATTCGCAACGGTTCTGCTTACACTAAAGAACTATTTCCACTTATCCGAATCTGTTGCAGTCCGGAAAAACGTATTGGATGCATCCCAGTGACACAGCTTAAAGTGACTTCACAATTGCCCCCCGTGAGGTTTTTTCTGTGGTCTCATTAGCTTGACGTACCGCAACAAATCTGGATTGGTGTAAACGTACCCTCACTCAGAGTATTATTTTACCTTTACCTCATTATTTTTACCAATAGATCATAATTGATTTAAACCTATTTGAGAAGTAAACATGATCTAATAATATTTAGAAGTTCAAGTTATTACTAATTAATTAACAATTCAAATGTTTCATGTTACTAAAATGTAGTACTTTTATTAAAAGCATAGTCGCATCAAAAAATTCAGCCTAAAATAACTCATGCCCTTGAAAATTATTAATGCAACGCCAACGTTATAATCTTAATTACCTTGTTAAGAAAATCAGAGCAATCATTTTCGTTCGCTAACAGTGAATGAATAAGATATAAAATAGTATAATACATTAACACTAAAGAAATCAAAAACAAATTGCATTAAAAAGCCATGTTGTGAAGCATACGCATGAATAACTTGTAATTGAAGTAAGATTCTTAGATTAATCTTTATAATACAACTGAAAATGCACAAATTGCGTAGCAGCGATCCAATAAATAGCATTAACGGTGATACGATTTCCAATATTTCTAGCGACGTAGTTTCGCGCATAGCGACATTAATATAACATTAATGAGAAGAAAGTGTTGGGATAATCTATTCGAAATTAGTCAAATTAAATTGTAATATGGGGACTGTCTGGAAAACAATGCTGAGTGCAAATTGTTCTTTCAAAATAATGGAATAAATAATAAGCATACTTTTCTAAGCATTTTAAAATCAGTAATGTAATTTCAAATATTTATTCAAAAGAGATTATAGAAGTAATAGCAAAAATAATGTTAAATATCGTAATCCATGAGTTGGGAATAAAAAAAAAACGTTAGAAAAATATGTTGAAAAACGGCAAAAATAGCCACCACAAACTTTCAAAAATTCATAAAACTTGTATATTATTATCATACGGTTGGAAAGGATAGCATCTCTTGTTTGAAATAATTGTGGAAAAAAAGTAGTGCCATAAAACCGCAAACAGCCAACTATAAAAAATTTATTAAACATAGAAATGACATTTCATCAAAGAAATTTTTTCGTTGTTGAACAGTGTTATTTGACTGGTGAGCTAGATTAAGATCACGGTAAATTAAATCACAGGAAAGTGATTTTCACTCACGTATAATTCGAATACTAAAAATTTGTGAACAGTTTTTAAGATACTAAAACAAAGATTTTTTATACGAAATTTCAAAAAATTTAGATCACTTTCATGCCCTGAAACGTTAAATATGTATAAGCCCTTTAGGGATCCAGGAAAGGCAAATTTAAACAAATGACAGTATTGCATTTTCATCCAGATTTGAACTATGTGCAAAATTTGAAGCCTTTAGATCAACGGGAAGTTTGTTAAAAATATATTTCTAAATTCAATCTGAATAGAAAGACAATTAAGGAAACTAGCAAATAAAAATGGTTGAAGAAAGAAGTTCTTGGTAGAAAAAAGATGTGAGTAATAAAAAAGTCCAAATCGCAAATATATAATTGTTTTAAATATGTTTCTGTATTACTCAAATTAATTATCGAACGATTCATTTGAACATTAGGTTCTTACGTATTAAGCCAGCCGACACTATCATCAATACCAAAACTTACCCGCTGAAATTTAAAAGAAAATTGTTTAAAATTAAATTCTGCGTAAGTTGCTTTTTGGTGTTGACGAAATGGTGTCGACGGCTTGATACGTAAGAGCCAAGTATATATTTTTTTTTTAATTTCTCTTAGTACTTAATTACGAATAACATAAAATACTCCTGAAAGTCGAGCCGATTGTGGCTCAGTGGTCTAAGCCTTGGCTCTGTGGTTAAGTAGGTACCTGGTTCGATCCTCGTTAAATCAATAAGGCCATAAAAATAAAATTCCTGTTAGGCAAAATTCTGGTTGCTGCCGATAGATGGCAGCATGGTGTGTTAGTGAACCTGACTTCCCTCTGGGCCGCATGTGTGGCGAAGGGGCCCCTGGTTGAAAGGCCAGGGGACTTCTTTCTCCCCCCTTAACGTCGAGCATCCGGTCCTTTTAAGAGGGGGTCAGGTTCACACAGAGCGGGGCTTTTTATTGTTTTTGGTGACCCCTCATTTGCATGTTTCTGCTCACATGCGCGTGAGCATGATCACGTGCAAGGAGGCGTGCGCAGGCACCTAAACGAGAGATTGCTCATTACGAAGCTGAAACTCGTGGAAGCTCGTTGCGGCTGGTCTGATCTCCAATTTGGATAAGTCTTTAACACATTTATTTTCTAATTTAAACCTATTCCTCTTTATACTATAGATATAGCGTATTAAGGTGTAAATTATGATAATTTAATGTTAGCATTAGATATTCCTTTACTTAAATACGCAGTATACAGTTTGCTTACGTGTCATTAGTATCGTTACATTTATCCTTAGATTATTCCTTTTCTGAATTTTAAAATTATCCCTGAATATTTCGCGAAATAATAAAAATTTTACCTAGTTCAAATAGTAAACTCTCAAGGAACAGTTGGTGATATTTTTATTTGTAGAATTAAGTTGCATTGGTAGACTTGATGGCTAGGTAAAAACTTGAAGTGTTTTGATTTGTAAGATAGTAAAGACGAAAATAGGTAACGATTTTATAAATTTTAATATGGAGATGTCCAGGACGAAGTAAACTATCAAATTTATGTATTTTAAGTTTTATACTTCCTCTCGTATCTAATTATTTAAATTATCTACAGATCATGTCAATAATTAGCGATTTATGTTTTTTGGCAAACAACTTTATCGTGAACTTTTAAATTTGATGAAACGATATTTACGCGGCCGTTATTATAACCTATTGAATTATTTATTTACATTAATTACATATTAGCAAAATGATTTCGTGCGGTATCCTAGGTTAAAATTTGTTTTATTGTATATATTAACGATTTGGCGATTTCTAAAATACATTTAGAATAAATCTTAAGAAAACAGTGTCACAAAAGTAATAATACAATCGAGAATTCGTAAAAATTAAACAAACTCAAGATTGATTTTAAAAAACCTTTGAACTTAATATTGTTTATTTTCAGGTATCCAGTACGTAATTCGATGGAAACTAGAATACTCTTGCTATATCAGCGAATTTATACAGGTTTGTAGTATTAGTTGAGCCGAAAAAGTTGTGCAACCTCGCTGAACTGTAAGCCGAGGTCAAATGCAGGTAATAGATTCCAGATAGGAATATGTGTTGATCTTGGATTTTATAGAGATAGCATATCCCCAAAGTATATTTGTTAGATTTTATAAAATTAAGGTTATTGGCAGGTTTTATTGAGTTTGGTCCCCCCCCTTGAGTTAAACAATAAGAGGGTCAAGTTAAATAAAAGGATCTTTGGATCACTAGGGTCGGGTATATCGTTACCATCACGATAAAAACCCGTATCTGATTTTTTGAAGCTATGATAAAAACGCATTCAAAGCTTCAATACGTCGGGAAAAATCATGTAATGACTTGGGAGCTACCTGCGATAGGTTATTATAGCCCTGGAGACTTCCATAAAATCGCCTGATGTTTTTTCATCATTACGAGGTCCTAAACGAGGCTAAAAATATGCATTTAGGTCAAAATTATCAAAAATGCAAATTCGCTTTGGAGTGGTGGTTACTATATGATCACGAATCGCAGTTCTTGAAACTAACTCATCAGTCTTGCATTCAACCAAATTTTTGTGTAGTAGTATGCCCCCTTCAAAAACCTCCAAGAGTACTACCTCCAAGAAGTTTAAAAGGGGTTCTTTTAAAAGTTTGACCTCAATCAACCTGAATGGCAAGATATATTATTTTAAATTTTTATGTGCAAATAAACGATGTTTATATATTTTATTGGTACTATCCCGTCGACCATGCCGCTTAAATGTTAAATGTTATCAAATCCCATTGACTTTACTATTACTGTGCCGCTGAATTAGGCGGCCGCTGAACGGTCGACGGGATATTACGTAAGTACAGTGGAAGCTCTTATAACGTAATTAATCCGTACCGAGTTTTTTGTCGTTATAAGAGCAAACTTCGAGTGATACACTCGAGTGTAGAATATCACTCGTTTAAAAGTAATAAACTCGTTAAACTAAACTATCAATTTTGATGCTTTTCGGGAAGGTGGACTCGATTCCCTCAAAGATATATTTTAAGTAGATTAGTTTATAAAGTTGTGAGGAAATCTAAACCTGAAAACGATCACCAACCCTCAATCGTCAAAGGCAAAGGGATGGATTATGGAAATTGCAGTTACCCGTAATACGTTTTTTTAATCAACTAACTGAAACCCTTGGTTGTATATTTTACCATTATATCCAAACAGTAGGGTAGGATACTAGATCGTTGGGATTTAGAACACAGTTCGAATCGCCCAATTGATTTTTCCTCATTTTAAGCAATTATTTATTATTTTATGAATTCTTGATACTTTCAATTTAATGTTATACAGTGGAAGCTCTTATAGCGTAATTAATCCGTACCGAGTTTTTTGTCGTTATTAGAGCAAACTTCGAGTGATACACTCGAGTGTAGAATATCACTCGTTTAAAAGCAATAAACTCGTTAAGCTAAACTATCATTTTTGATGTTTTTCGGGAAGGTGGACTCGATTCCCTCAATGATGTAATTTTAGTAGACTAATTTATAAAGTCTGGAGGAAATCTCAACCGGAAAACGATATCATTGGGATTTAGAACACAGTTCGAATCATCCAATTGATCTTTCCTCACTTTAAACAATTATTTCTTATTTTATGAAGTCTTGATACTTCCAACTTCATGTTATGTTACCTTATTTTTTGCTTTTATTTTAATTTATATAAAGTTTAAGATCAATATTTTACAGAGTATAAATATTTGCTTTTTAAATTTTGATTTTGATATTAATTTATTGCATAGCTTAGCTTCCTTAGAAAGGTCTGATGCTTAACAAAATTTATTACATCAATTTCACCTGCATCTGCATGCAATTTGAAAAATTTATGTCTTAAATATAAGTCAAAAAATTGGAAATAAAGAAAGATAAATAAGTACGCTAATAAATTTAAAGTCTAAAATCAACAAGGACATTAGGTAGCGAAAGGTTTCGTTTGGGATTCTAGCCGGTTACCCCGGGCGAAAGCAAGCGAGAAGAAGTTGCGATCGTTAATTGGTGCTGTTTGTCATACTCTGATATTTGTTTATTGGCTAATTCTGGTGTGACGGACACAAACCGATCCAGAAAAGTATTCGATAAGCTGAATCGATTCGAAGATTAGTCTTTATAAGAGCACAAAAGTGCTCTTATAGAGACTAATTTTTGGGTCTTTATAAGAGAGTATTTTTATAAGAGCAGGTCGCTATAAGAGCTTCCACTGTATTACCTTATTTTTTGCTATGAAATTTAAGATCAATATTTTAAAAAGTATAAATATTTGTGTTTGCTATTAAATTTTTATTTTGATATTAATTTATTGCGTAGCTTAGCTTCCTTAGAATGTTCGGATGCTTACCTAAAACGCTAATAATAATAATAATAATAATAATAATAATAATAATAATAATAATAATAATAATAATAATAATAATAATAATAATAATAATAATAATAATAATAAATAAGTCTCAAATCAACAAAGGCATTGGGTAGCGCAAGATTTCGTTTTGGGATTGTAGCCGGTTACCCCGGGCGAAAGCAAGCGAGAAGAAGATGCGATGGTTACTTGGTGCTGTTTGTCATACTTTGATATTCGTTTATTGGCTAATTCATGTGTGACGCAAACATACCGATCCAGAAAAGTATTCGATAAGCTGAATCGATTCGAAGATTAGTCTTTATAAGAGCACTTTTGTGCTCTTATAGAGACTAATTTTTGGGTCTTTATAAGAGAGGATTTTTATAAGAGCAGGTCGTTATAAGAGCTTCCACTGTACCATTTTATCTTGCATTCAACTTTGCACAGTGGATTTTTAATCTTTTAATCTTAAACCTGAATTATTGGCTTCACCTTTAGTTAAGACCTGCAAAACATTCGGCCCTCCAAGCCTTTTGTTGTGGCTCGATGAATCTTGAACTATTCCAAAAAATTAAAGCTATTGAAAAAAATTAATTAAAAAAGATGTCGTATATACAAAATGTTATCTTTATTTTCTGATATTGAATTATTTATAATTTTTCTGAATGCCATAAGCTAAGAATAATTTTAATTGATCGGCTCGCCAGATCAGCTAGATCAGGCCAAATTTTAGGCCCACGGCGATTTAAGTTCACATAATTTGTCCCTCTTCACTTTTAAAGTTTACAGCTTTAGTAAGTCTAGCTATGTTTAAAAGAACCTTAAGCGATTACTTAAAACATCCTCATAATAGTTTTTTTTTAAAGTTTAAAAGGAAAAGTCATATAGACGACATTAGTCAAAACGTCACTTGCTTGTTTGGAAACGTAGATTCCATCCGTGATTGGTTCCGTACGGATTGGTACGGATTTACCTCCAATCACGGAACCAATCACGGATAGAATCAACGTTTCCAAACAAGCAAGTGACGTCACACTAATGTCGTCTATTTATGTAGGTTTGAGTAATCTACAACCACCAAGAGTAGTTATCCTTACATTTGGACAGATAAATAATGGAACGTTGTTGTAATTGCATTTTGAGTCCTCCAGCCATTCTCATATGATGTTATGGGGTGGTACTAAGTTGGTAGAATGGAAGGGGTCTAGTGAATCCAAAGAATGTTTATAATTATAATTATTCAAAATAGAGTTCGCAAATGCACATCTATAGTGCTACTAAGGATAAAATATTACCAAGAATTATAAAAGATCTAGTGGTAATCAAATATTTGTGTGTAAATTTTCAGGATTAAAATCATGAAATAATCCCATGGTTTATTCCAATAAACTAAAAACAATCACTTATTTTCAATAATGACTAATATTTGCATTTAAATTCTAAGGGATGTTTGTGGTAACGTCATCATTGCATTTAATATGAAGATTACTCCTTCGGGATAAGTATGCTTGGTATAGTTTGCAGCATCCTGTAACCAAATTTTATTACTATCACCAGCTGTTTTGCCATAATAGCTCGTCTCATTGTCCTCGTTCAGGTTTATACCGTTCCATTACCCTTAAAGAGAGTTTGATTCCCTAATTTTAAGTGATTACTCTAATACTTTTTAAATATCTTATAAGCTCAATCTATCATATAACCCTTGCCAGTTGAAATTCCCAACCTATCAATTTTGAGAGCAATAGTTTCAGCTTATTATCAATTGTGATTACTTGTATCACTACAGTCCCCAAATTAATATAAATTCTCATAAATTAGTTTTAATAGTACTGAGTGAGGACGGCTTAAGTTGTGCGATTACCTAAAACATCCTCATAATTGTTTTTTAAAAGTTTAAAGGGAAAAGTAATACTTATTAAGGTTTGAGTACTCTACAACCTCTCCAAGAATAGTTAGCCTTACATTTGGACGTAGATAAATAATGGAATGTTGTTGAAATTGCATTTTGTGTATTTAAGGCCTCCAGCCATTCTCATAAGATGTTACGGGGTGAGTACTTAGGTCGGTGAAAAGGGGGGTCTAGAGTACCCAAAGAATGCTCATAATTATTCAAAATTGAGTCGCAAATGCACTTCCATAGTGCTACAAAGTAGATAAATATGATCAATATTAATAAAAGATGCTAGGGGGAATAAAATCCGCAAAATATTTGTGTGTAAATTTTCATGATTAAAATCATAACATGGTTTATTCCCATAAACTAAAAAAATCACTTAATATCAATAATGACCAATATTTGTGTTTAAATTCAGAGTGATGGTGGTGGTAACCTCATCATTGCATTTAATATGAAGATTACTCCTTCAGGATAAATGTGCTGGGTATAGTTTGCAGAATACGCTAAATCCTATAACCAAATTTTATATCTGTTTTGCCATAATAGCTCGTCCCATATTCCTCTTTCAGGTTTATACCGTTCCATTACCCTTAAAGAGAGTTTGTGTCCCTAATTTTAAGGAATTGCTAATACTTTTTACAATATCTTAGAAGCTCAATAACCCTGTCCAGTAGAAATTCCCGACTCATCAATTTTGAGAGCAATGGTTTCAGCTTATTTTTCAATGAGGGAATTGCATAGGTGAGGGATTTGCTTAATTTTACACTTTTTTATTACGTTATAGTTTAAAACTCTCAAATATCATATTTTAAAGTTCAAAAATGTTTTATATAACTTAATATTCGATTTTATTTTTGCCAAAACACTAGTAAAGTCATGTGATCAAAAAACGGGATTTGACGTCACAGCGCCGCCGAAACTAGTGAATGGCCAGAAAAAGTAAAAATTTTAACTTTCAATCCTAATAATTCCAAAACCAATTAATATTTTTTGAAAAACAAAACGCCAATCTTATAAAAAATATTTGTATGTGTCATTAAAATATCATAGTTTTTTAGTTAAAACTTTGTGAAGAATAGCAGAATGAAGCAAGCAATAACATAGCGGGTCCAAGCGCTGTGACGTCACACAGCAGCCATAACGAAATTACTGTTTTTTCCGCCAATACTGGAAACAACATTTTAAAAATTAATATCTTGGGGAATAGTTTTCCGATTTCAATAATTTTTACGTCATTTTTCATCCTCTATCATAATAAAAAACGTGCAATTCCCTCATTGCGATTACTTCTATGAAAAATTTGTCTAAAATTGAAGTCAGTAGCGATAAAAATTTCAGCTACTTTAAAATTCTCCGTGAACTTATAAAAAAATCTAAGCATAAATTTTAATATACTAATATTCCAAATTTTTATAAACTTTAAGTATTCCGTAAAGAGGTCCTTAAAGTTTTATTTGTATAGGTTGGTAGTTTTTACTTCGTTAGATTCCGTATCCCATTTGCGAGAAGAAAAAAAAAAAACCCTTAGGTTGGAACTTAAAGTACATGTTGAATGCCTTGTTTATTTTCAGGTATCTGTTAGAATGATGAAAAGGATCTGGTGACTAAGTTAATGTGTTCAGTTTTTAATAAAGACAATTCATTTGAAAAATGTGTTTTTATTTCAGGAAAATAGGTACAAGTAGGTAAATTCGGCAGCAATAAAGGTAGTGTATAAGGGTGTCCCAAAATCGGGACGCCCACAGAAATAAACATTTCTAAACTAGTGGAGGGGAACCCCAATTTCTGCTAAGTCCCAACTTGTAAACAAACAAAATGTCTGTTTACAAGCTTTCAGTGTTGCCCTCTAGCGGTGGTCTACTACTTAGTCTAATCAGGTAAGTAATAAGAGTTAGTAGCTTCAAGTAGTTGGACTTTGACTTCCAGTTAGTAGGAAGCTACTTAGTAACCAGTCTAATTCTATAAGACTAAGTTTACTACTGGATTTTTAAGTCCAATAGTCAGCTTAGTAGACCAAGACTAAGCAGCTTTATACTATTTAGAAGTCTAAGTACAATTTCTAAATACCTATAGCTACTTACTCTTACATGATTAGGCAATGCTTAATAGATTATAGTATAATCTAGGAACCATTAGAAATCCCACCTAGTCAACTCACTAACACCGACGTCAGCTTGTAAATATGCGCGGGGAAAAGTGGAAGGAAATTACAATGCATATGGGGCTGGCTTTAACTCGAACCTTCGTCCTTTAGGCAGGATCAAAACTCCTCAACTCAACATGCGCAGTCCTCACATGCGCGTGGACTTAGTTTTTTCCTATCGAATCAACCCCAGTCCACGCGCATGTTGATTTTTTTTCCACTCCGTCATCAGCCCCATCAGATATCATATTGATTAGCTCCACTTGAAGTCCTATTTTTGGGATACATAAAACTGATGCAACCCTTCACAAAAGGCCAATACATTTGCGAAACTGAAAAGTTCTGCTAAAATCCAAAATTTCGAATAATTTTAGACTTTAAAATAAATCACGTCGTTAAACCAATATTAACATAGAAGTGGAGTGAGCATTTCCATTGAATCGGCTGCGAAAATTTGTTGGCGCGTTATTGCTTAGCAATTTCAAAACTTTCACAGGCATGCGCTAAAGCTTGGCAACAAGATGCGACGCCAAGAATGCATGCATTAGCAACACTGCAGGGCACAAGAGTTCAGCTGTGAAAACAATTTCCAGTAAGACCACCATCCCGCGACGGTGGTCACGAGTTTATTTCTCACTCCACCACTATCTCTCCTTTATGACTACTAAAAAGAAACTTTTTAAATTCATACAAGGTATATAAATCTTTACAAAGTTATAGTAACTTTGGATAGTGAGGAATTTACTTTAAAAACCTGCAACTGTAAACTTAATTGCCATAGTCCATACACCCAAGTAGTGAATAATGAGTTAAATAAATTACATGTATAAATAAACAAACTTAACATTGCTCTAAAAACCATATTTTCTCACAAAATCAAATATGGAAACTGAATTGAAAATTCTATGAAAGGTGTTTACCTATTCAATTTGGAACACAAAATCACTAAGATGATATGACATAAAATTTTTAGTAATTTACCTCTAATGATTACTAAAAAATTTAACTCAGCGTTCACTCCATTTGAAGTTCAGGGATGCTTAAAGAGAAAAAAAAACGAAAAATAATTACAAACAGTAACAAGCTGAAATCTAAAAAAGAGATTCAAAAATATATTTCTTATTTTTATCGATAAAATCATATTAAACACAGTGCTTGAACCCACAATTTGAGGCACTTCTCAGTTCCAGTCTCGATATCCAGTCCTATGGATATTTTTTTACTTCTATTCTCAACGAAAAGTATCTTGTAAATGACGACAGTTGAGAATTCCTTTAACTCCATACTGTATTTCCAGGAAAGGTCGGGCAGAAATCCTAGTAATGAATTTCAAGGATTTGAGAGAAGACTTTGACGTAAGAAGACTTGTTGCGCCAGAAGTAGCTTTAAGATCCTGTAGAAATAAAACTCGTTATTTTTAATAAGGCAAATAAGGCCCTATTTACAAGATACCAGTGTGCTGTGCCAATGGTGTGTCCAGTAAACTCCAACATTTTTATCAGCCAATAAATTGCATGAAATTTTATTTTAGAAACCTGTATCAATAAAGCTTTTTTTGCTCTATTTAACATTTACATGCTTTATTTGTTGGCGAACTAACTGGCATCTTGTATTGTAAATTGACCATAAGGAAATTCGGTATTCTTGAACTAAGAATATTTTATTTAAAAAAGATTAGTTGCGGTGTCGCTATTTACCCTAAATCCAGGCAACTAAACTGGTAGATCGCATACTGCAAGAATACTGAAAATAGAGCATTCGCACATGACGTCACTTGGAGGACAAAAACAACGTTGCTAAGGCTGTTGTTAGGGGCGGGAACTAGAAGCATCCAATAGAAACATTCGCACATGATGTCACTGGCGGGAAAAACCAACGTTGCTAAGGCCGTTGTTAGGCCGAGTCATGCGATTGAAAATGCTCTATTCTCTTTGACATTAGCCAAACCGATACTACTAGTAAGCAACATTTCTAGGAAAGGAAAATTTATTTTTACTAAAATAACAAAACCAGAATAACACCAATTGAATAGATATGTCTAGTTACTAGGGGACTTGGAAACAAAGGAGTTTATTCTGCAAAATGTTGCCGATTAGATGTTGAAAAAATACTAACTTTGTATAGTCCAACCGCCATGAGAAAAACTTTGACGGAAAAATAAAACTTTGAAAAGGAGTTCAAATCTAAATGATAGTCACACAGATTTGGCACAAAAGGTTTTTCTAGAGTTTCATGAATTACCATCATCCCAAAATTGAGGGGAATAACCAGTTTCCATAATAATCACCACAATATTGTACGACGTCAAAAGTTGTTCTCGTGACGGTCGGACTAATAACTCTTAGGACTAAAGTAATAAGTTTTTTTCCATGTAGTTGAACCTGATTTAGTGCTGAGAAAAAAGACAGCTTGTAAGAGTTTGTTCAAAACTGTTTTTTGAGACTTCAAACGTAGGTAAAAATACAGAAAGACAAAAATTTAAAGTTTCACTTTAAGATAGCTATAAAAAAAGAAATCTACTGGATCAAATGTTATTAAACTTGGTCAAAGATTTGTTTTCTGAAAAAAAACTTCAGATCAAAACCTCACCACAAAAGTAAAGCAAAAATGGATATATGGAGAGCTAGGAACCTTTAATCATGAAATTGATGAACCCAAACCTTTCCAATGGTTTAACTTGCATTTTTCCTGACGATAAAGTTTGAATAACCTGATAAACAGCTTCCTTTTAAAAGAGATTAATTTTTTTTTAAACTTGTAGCTTAGGACCGCGAATTCAGACATAAAATCACACAAATTACCAATTTATGGGAAAGCTTTCGCATTTCATCCTTTTCAATCTCAGATTTTCTCTCAGTCAATTTTGGGGTTAAAGTTTCAATCTGAGCTGTTCTTTCGTTTGATAATAATGAAATACAGCGCTAATTTCCTCTTGTAGTTGATTTTTAAATGAAAAAATTTTCACAGAATAAAAAAAAAATCCTAACATCTTTCAACTTGTGACAGTTGGAAACGTTTAATCCATTAAACTAAACCATCTTAAGTGCAACTTTAGAAGTATTCCCTCTATTTTATTTAAAACATACAAAAAATTTTATACTACAAAACGGCAAAAAAATAACTGCATTCAAAACTCTCAAATCAGCTGCGATGCAAGATTCGGAATGTAGAAATTTTAAATATTCTTTGTTCTACCCATTTTCTACCTATTTCGTCATTCATGAGGTTTATTCTAAAATTCATTTCAGTGGGTTTAAAGCCAAAGATTCAAAAGAAACTGCAGGATAATAACTTCTGTATACAAAGTAGTTATGATTAGGAGACATGCCGAGGTTTTTTTTATCATAAGTATTTTTGATAGAAAGTTTTATTTTCCCTTGATTATTTAAAGGTAGTTTAGTTGAAGTGTGTTATCTATAGTTTAGTACAGTGTGGTCCAACTTTTAGTTACCCGAGGGCCATTTTAACTTTTTAAAAGGACTGGAGTGCCACAAACAATAAAAAGGGAAGGGGATTTGAAAATTACAAAATATGGTTCAAGATTGAAAAACACTATACTTGTATTAATTTAAAAAAGGGAGAATGTTTTATTATGTCCAAAGGATTCTTTCAAGGTCACTAGGCACCGATTTATTAATGTAATGAGATACGTACTTTCAATGATGATTAAGATTCCTTCAAACATTGAATCTTGATCTCTAGATTGTCTGCATCTTTTAAATCTTCTTGATCTCCTAGAGACTGAAATAAAGGCAAAAGTCTTCAGAAAACTTTATAATCCAACAAGTATTCACATCAGAATTTTATACTCAAGTTGCTCATAAGGAAATTGGTGTAAGTGCAAAATTGTAGGTGATAATTATTTAGTGCGGTAACCCATTCTTATTATAAACAGCTTGTATAAACCAAAGTTATTTAAATTAATCATTTAGTATAAGCAATGTTTTTTCTAACTATGGTTCATTTTTTATGGCGAAGGGCAATTATATTCATGAAGATTTTGATTTATCCCATTATCTTCCTCGTTCTTTGTTGTTGATCAAAAGATCGTTGATAGTTTCTTACAAAGTATCAGTAGAAAATATTGTTACTCCTTTTTATTAAAAAATATCAAAAATAGCTGTGTAGCAAACCCCAAGTTTTATTACTAGACTCTTTAAAGTTTAGACATAGTAAATATAAGTTTTATAAAGATTTGTATTGAGAATAAAAAAATAATGAAATTCTATCGTCAAATTGATCTTTGATGTTAACACCAAGTTTTTATACTTTAATTTTTTTAAAAAAATTTAAATTTCAGAAATAGCTTTATATTTTACTTTACGTAGACTTGTGAATTTATCTCCGTTGTAGATTTTGTGCACTACACAATTTTTATTATGTAAATATCAATTTTTCTGATAGATTTGTATTGAGAGTAAAAAAAAAAATTGTTAGTTTGGTATCCTTAAATTTGTTTTCGAAGTTAACCACATGGTTTTTTTTTACTTTAAAAATTATAAAAAGTTTAACATTTCAAAAATATTTATTTTTAAATTGAATTATCCTCAGTGGATTCTATGAATGTAATTAATATTGGTTTTTACCTAGATATGAACCAGTTTGAGAAATTACATGTAAAAAGTTTCAGATCTTTTACTACAAACTTAAAGTTTCTATCAAAATAAAACTGATTATGAAATTACATTTGATCTTTGCTGCCTCTTGGGCTAGAGTTTAAGAAAATACAGGGTGATTCAGATAAGTGTTTCATAACTTCTAGAGAAGGTAATTACCTTAAGGTACATCAAGACGAACAGGTATAGGTTAGGGGGTCGCAAGTGGGGTGTAAGGGGAGAAAATCACGGGTGAAAATTAGCAAAAAAACCTCACAGATCTGGGCAGAAAGAGATAATTGTTCGATTCCGGCATTTTTTACATTCAACCAATTAAAATTTTTCATGTAAAAACGAGATGCAAGTGTTTATTCTAATAAAAAAACAGACCAATAATTGAATGAGGCATGCATCGTAGGTTGATTAAAGTTACCATTGGGCCCTTGGTCAGACATTACTGCCGTCCTTAGCAAGAAGGGCGTATCTCGGATTTTGGCGATTTTCAGGTTTTTGCATATCTAGAATCTTTGGAGTCTTCTGCACCTTATGATACCTCATTCATGTACCTATGGGTACGAAAAGGTACACAAAAACGCTAGTGAAAAAGGGCGTATCTATGAAATTTCTTGAAATCCTTAGGCGAAAAGTGCTTGTACTGAAAATCTTGATTTTCGGAGATGCGCCCTTCTTGCTAAGGACGGCAGATTAGTTCTCTGCGCCATTAACTCCAAACAACCAACAAAACTCTTGTATTAAGATGTTTTGTCGTGACACTTTCTACTGCAGTCTATCAACTTACAACGCATGCCTATTTCATTTATTGGTCTGTTTTTGATTAGAATTAACACTTGCATCTCGTTTTTACATGAAAAATTTGAATTGGTTGAATGTAAAAAATGCCGGAATCGAACAATTGTATCTCTTTCTGCCCAGATATGCGAGGTTTTTTGCTAATTTTCACCAGTGATTTTCTCCCCTTAGACCCCACTTGCGACCCCCTAACCTATACCAATTCTTGTTCGTCTTGATGTACCCTACCTCCCTTAGAAGTTATGAAACACTTATCTGAATCACCCTGTATAAAACCCTGCAAAATATTTATTATTCTGAAATTTAACACCCCCATAAAAAATAACCCACTAGGATCCTTTTAGTTGAAATAATTCACATATTTTCTAGAAAATAAATTAACATAGCGATTCAAAATAACTTTCTATTGGATTTCCATTTTATGAAGAAAAATTTAAGTGTGTATAAAAACAAAATTTTCCAATCGAGAAACCCGGAGCAATATAAATATTGAAGTAAAATTAATGCATTTTCTTTGCTAAATCCTACCAAATCCTCTCTATTTTTTTTACCCTGCTTACTTTAATTATTTTTACTTACTTTGAATATATTAGATTTTACAGTGATAAAAATACTTACATAGTTATAAAATTCATGTTTAAGCACGCATATTATAGTCAATTTATTTAACTTTTCGTTCTCAAAAAGTATTAACCAAGCAGAAAAACAGTAAAAATGATAAAAACCTAAAACACGTTACATTCAAAATAATTGGAGCAGAAGCTCAATCGAATTATTGAATTTGTTGAAGTACACCACTTTATTATAAAAGTTTAATCATTAAAATGTTTTTAAAATATGATAAATTTAGGGTGTTTTTTTTAATATTTTATCGAATAATACGAAATATCTGACATGTCAAGCTCAGTTATTCTAGATTGTAGTCAAAGGAAAAATTTCCCGAAATCTTAATTTCTTTTTTTCTAACAGAATGATGGAAAATATAATTTTGGAGTTAATTTGAGAGTATTTTAGTATTTGTTGGAACAATTGATTAATCAAATTGATAGTAATAAACATAACATCTAACTAAAAATCATAACATCTAACCATTAACCTAATAAAATGTGGTCGTGATTGGCAATTCTAATGAGATCGTGATAATACACTTCAAACACAAACTGCTATCAATTACAAAACTACGCGCCATAACAATCGCATTAACCTTCATCATTAAAGTTACAGCGCAAGATCAAAATATTTAAAGAGGTAAGTTTCACAAATACAATCATAAAACCCATATTAAACATTAAGTATCTCCCAGTCGACCTTGCCTCTGAGTCAAAAAAGCATTGTCAAATTTCACAGAGAGTGCCGATGATCTGACGATCGCTGAACGGTTGACGGGATAATACGTAAGAATCAGATCTTCTGAAAAAGAAATTTAAAATAGAAATCAAATACATTTTCATAGGGCTCGACAATTGCAAAATAGACAAAAAAAAATAATACCAATCAACAGAAATATCCATGGGAGCTGGAGTTTAGTGCTTTACCTCTCTCAGTGGGAAATGTCAACTTTCATTCTCCAAGTCTAGGCCCTCACGATCTGGTTGCCACTAAAAAATTATTAGTACAATCACAAAGGTCTGTTAGCATAGGTGGCGAAAGTGCATCTTTTCCATTTGATTTGTTGATTGATCTACATAGTTTGAAAATTCAAAAAATTCCCTCTGCAGCAAATTGGCTAAATTTATAAGGAATAAAAGAGCTAAAGGAATCCGTACCACTACCTTAATTTTAAATTTCATATTATGCTGTTTAATTTTTAACTCAATTCAGTCACATTTTAACCCTGAATATTGAAAATAAGCTAAGAAACATTAGGGATTCACAATGAATTTGATTAGACCCTTGAGGTTCCATGGTATTGCATCTTAGAAGCGGGTTAATAATAAATTTCAAGAAGTAATTTATAAACGGTTCTATAAAGATGTAAATGCCAAATTATGGTCCAATAAAACTTCACAACAAAATTAAAAAAGCCCAATCAACTTTTTTCAATGCTGCTCAGAAAGTTATAAATGAAGTTTATAAATGAAGTTTATAAATGAAAGAATGAAGGTTAACAAATCAAAGCCAAATAAACTTTTTTATCAACTGTATATTTTTTTTAAATAAAATGTTATTGATTCAGCCCAAATCGCTTAAGAATTTATTTTGATTTGGAAATGAATCTATTTGATCAATGGAATTTACCAGGTAAAATTTACCTTGACCCCTTGGTATAATTTTTTTAAGAATAACTAGATTGTAATGGGAGGTAGGATAAAAAAAGTTTTGGAAACCCCGATTTATACTATATAATTTAACTATAAAGTGGTAGTTAAAATATTAATTATGCATAGAATTCGAGACTTTTTTAGAAGAGAAAACTTAACGAACTGTAATCGAACCATGAATAAATTACATGGTATCCTAATATTATACCAGTAAGCTAAAGCACTTCAAACCTTTAAAATATATTTCGAAATAGAAGACACTGCTCTAAATAATCTGCACTCCTTTTTTTGGATTCCAAGTTTTAGAGCTATCATATACTTGATACTGTTATTTACATAGGATATACAAACATACCATGTATTCATTTTTGAATAAACCATACCTTTTCATTATAAAAACTATGTTTGTGTCTATTTTACTTGACGAAGGTTTATAAGCCGGAGAGTATATGTGATCAATCCATCCATCCTTTTCATTTGTTTTCATGAGCTGTAAAATGCTATAAAAAGGTACTTAATACTACTTGAAACCTAAGAGTTTTCCTTCTTCAAATACCCAACACCTAATGCATTAACACCTAACAGTATCTGATCTACCACCCATTTTTAAGTAATCCATACCTTCCCCCTTGTTTCTATGTGCTTACAAAGAGAGAAACACAACGAAAACATAAAACAAGGCATATTGGGGGATAAGCGAATCTCTAGGAGGCGTCAGCGAAAGAACAACACTCGGCTAACCGGATTAGGGCTCAAGGTTACCCGGCGACGGTCATCGTGTTACCGTGATGGATAGAGTGTTGTCATTAGGGGTGGACGTGGCCCGGATTCGATAGGGGAGACCACCTGTTTTTCTTTGAGGAGACAAGGGTTTGTATGTGGGACATCGAGATGGCTGGGTGTTTTGATTCGTCAGGGCTGTCAAACTGTAAATACTAGACTGAAACGTTACTTGACCCTGGAGAAACAAAACAAAGAAAGTAGTTCCCAGTGCAGTGTCTGAATTTTGAGTGAAATTAAGAAAGTCAATTTAAAAATATGATTATTTTGTTAAACCCATGTATATATGGTGTCTTTTAATCACGCGATTTGCGTTCCAAAACTCCTCCTAGCAACCCGACAAACTTTCTGTTTACGCAGTTTTTCCTTCCGCGTAGTGACGTCACAGGGTCAAGAAACGTTGCAGTCTAGTCTAGGAGGGGGCTGTTTAAATAGGAATGAGATGCAGATGTCTATATATATATATATATATATATATATGTATTGAAGTTAGGATAGGGTTAAAAATTTTAAATTTGTTTATCAACCAAACCTTGGGAACACATTTTACCAATTTCTAAAAGGGGTTAGTATTATTACGATTTTTAATTTGTATACTTGGATAAATGTTCAAAATCTGGGAAAATTATTAAATGTTCATGAACTTTCTAGCCACTTATTTTGGATACATTTTTTTTTTGGTTTTTTGGTTTGGGTTTAATAAAGCAAATTCACTTAAATGGAAAAATACCAGACTCAGAGGGTTTAAAAAATTATTACAATAAACATTGTTTTGAAATAAATTTTTTGTATTAATAAACATTAAAAACTTATATTTTTGCTAGGATAAGATCGTTACATGACCAAACTATGAGCTCTGAGCGTTACAAATGTAATTTATATGCGAGCTAATGAAAAAAAGCTTATCAATGGAAGAAAATTATTATTATTCGTTATATCTTAGCTAAATTCACACTATCAAAATTATTACGAATTTTTAGTTCAGAATGTAATACTTACATTCCTGCATTGCATAGATGCAAGTTTCTGATCACTGTAAAACTAGTTTTTTCTTGATAGTAGTTAGTGTACAGAAAAAACAACTAGACTGCAATACATACCTGCAATGTGCTACCTGTCTACCTGCAACAGAAGAAAGTTATTTTACTATGTATGAGGATTAAGGAATGTTTTAGGCATTCCATCAGTTACTTAATTTGTGTATATGGAGTACTAATTGATTTGATGATAAATTGGGATAACTTGAAAATATTTCGACTTAAAAAAATTAGCCTAAAATGTAGTTTTGTTGAGAGTTAATATTAATTAAAGTATTTGTTTTGATGTAGGAAGTAGTATTTAAAATTTGAAAATAACGTTTTTTACTTGTTCCTAAACAATAAAATATCATTATCATCACTAAATCACGTATATTTCTAAACCAATATTCACTTCAGCTATAGATAAAAAAAAAATGTTGTCTTGCACCCATGAAATATAAATATAGTTTTTGTCAGAAAATAGAAACAATAAATAAAAAATACATGTCCCATTCTTAAAATCTCTCAGAAGAAAAAGTAGAAAAAATAAATATTTCAAGTGCGAGTGCAACAGAAAAGGGGGGCTAAAAAGTTTATCTCTTAAGAGCACTCCAAAAGCATCTCCTTTCATAAGAAAAAAAAGAATGGAAAAATAAAATATTTATCGATTAAAAATCCTCAGAGAACAAGGTAAGCATAAGACTGGCCCCGCATTCCCTTGTAGTCACAGAACAACTATTGACTAATCCGGAAACAAACCGTGGGAACCCGAACATGCTTCCCTGCTGAGAATTTTTTTATCGGACCTTCGATCAAAGAAAAGGGAAAGTAAGGTAAGACTAAATCCCCCCCCGCTCTGAAAAACGAGTAGAAGAAAGATTATTGATAAATGTGAATTTCTTAGGAGGGGAGATTGAGCAGAAAAGTTTTGATGTCCTAATTGAGTTGTAGTATTGGTCTTTTTTTAAGGTTATGATGATATCAATCATAACTAGTTCATATCTGATGTTTTAAAACTTTCCACAACTTCTAAGGAAACGCAAGTCATGCATGAATAGTTTCGAATCGTTTTTTTGAGCTGAATGGAAAGAAAAACGCACTACATAAATCAATGTCTCTACCATGAAAAATATTTGCATAACTTCAATTGTTTATTCAATAATAATCCAAAATAGACGAGTTCAACTGTATGAGAACACAAAGAACCCATAGACCGGTATGGCTGTATAGTTGAAACCGGTTAACGATTTATCTTCAATGTTGTGGAATGGTATACACAAGAAAGTGCTTGGGTATTTTCTCATACTTTCGGTTGAACTCGTCTATAATTTACAAAGTTTTATTTATTGCTTTTTCAATTAGATATGGATGCTTTTTAATTATTGGGGGATGGTAAATTTATACCCACCATTTTTATACAAAGACTGTAAAAAATAAAAATAATTGTACATAATTGTCTTACTTGAATATGTTTACACCAGTTTCTTTATCAAAAGCCTATTAAAACCAAATTTTTAAAAGAAGAAACCATTAAGTTCTTAAAAACAAGTGTATTAGCATTCTATGCATATAAAGATTAAAAAATGTTATTGAAACATAAAAGCAAGAAAACAAACATACTTCAATATAGTGGAAAATATGTATTAAAACTGTTAATGAAAAATATTTACTCTTTAAAACGCATGTCTTTAACACGTATCGCCTCACAAAATTTCTGTATTCAAGAAATTCTTAATTTAACTTTTAATGAAAACGAATACATAATCAAAACAAAACATTTCATCACTTTTTTTGTTATGTAAAGCTTAGCGTATTTTCAAACTAGGTAGATCAGAAAATCTTTCAAGCACTTGTAAGTGTTCTTTTGTGCCAAAAAGAAAGTAAATATAGTATTAAAATAACCAACGATACATTCATATTCTATATAAAAAAAATACTCCTTTTTATTTGAAATACCAGCTAATAGATTGCATAACGCTTTGAAATTATTCACTAATTACCAGTTGTCCAACAAGAAGCTCATTAAAGGTGTGAAATAATTGTTTTTAAAGTTACGAAAAAAAACCCTTTTGGTGAAGCTGAAAATATGTTATTTTTAAACATGGAGAAATTTCTTTTGCTTGGTTCATTCCCAACCTAACAAGCTGCAGTCATTAAAAGTGAAAAATGAAAAAAAGTAATTATACCCAATTTTTTCATAAATTCCTTTCCTTGTCTCTTTTTCCTCTGTGAATCCTTCATTTGTATACTCTACTAAATTAAAGGAATCGAATATTTTTTTTATTAAGAAATCTATCAAAAGCATTAACTGATATGCAAAATATTGCGCTAACTTTTTATCTCGGACAGAAACCCTTGACTTTTTTAACTTTTTTATCCAAAGTTTACTCTTTTTCTTTTTACATCTAACATATCAAGAAACGAAAATTAAAAATCTGTCTTCCAGTTTCGTTTTCATTACACCCCTCCCGACTTCTCTCTTTGCTGATAAGCAATAAAAACTAATTAATTTGCACCAGCAATTGAAAAGGTTCACCATTCTAAAGAAAGAGATATGTGCTATATCTTTCTTAGAATCGAGTCGGTTTTGCAGTTTGAAAGTTAATTGAAGTTTCAAAAAAAAAACTAGACTGATATATTTTAATTGCGTTTTTTTGTATTCCTGCATTGATTTACATATGGCTTTTTAAGAGATACTGGTTAAAATTTAGCAATATCTATGCATTTTCTAACACTTCAGTTACTTCTTTCACTTTAAGAATTACTAAACCACTTAATTTATTTTAAACAAACAATTGTTTTTAGGTTTTTTAGTTTAAAAAAAAAATCCCAGGTTTATGGACCTAGGTCTGTGGACATTATTTATAGAAGTTTCTTCCTTGATTCAGACGAAAATGAAGGCGCTGCGCAGTCTGTATTCATTTGTTCTATTATCTCGTTTCTGCATATGTTTTCGCATTAATTTTTATTTCATAATAGGTCATAATAGGATCACTTACCTAGGGGTAGACCTTACTTTTAGGACCCTAGGAGACGTTGGTTCCAAATAAAAGCCGTGAAACGGACTTTTGAAACACCCTGTATACGTACCACCGAGGAAGGCCTCCAAAATCAAGGACAAAGCCGAGTCTGAGAATAATGTCCCTGGGAATAAATACGGTACATGAATCTCTTTAATAAATATTAAAGATTCCTGCCATGAAAGTTTTTATCATTTTTATTCAACAATAGTTATTCCAAAAACTTTGACTCGTGCCATGCAGCTGAAAAAGATTTAAACTTTTAAATAATTTTAATTCATAAAAATAAAAGTTGGTTTAAAAACTAAGAGTGTTTCTTTTAACAAACACAGTAGGCTGTAAATAATAGCACGCAAATTAGTATTATCTAATATAGCTTTCGCTTTTGTTTAATTTCAGTAATTAAAAGTGATTAAAGAGAAGAAATATTTAATCTAAGTGAAATTAAGTATCGATGATGATGATCTTGTTAAAAGGAATCTACTGTCTTTCCTACTCCTAAGTCATATACATATAGTCATACCGCCAGAAGAAAAACTTTGAAAAATAAACAAAAACTCTGAAATCTCTCTCTCTCTAAATACAAAGCCAAATGATAACCACGCAGAGTTTGTACAAAACGTTTTTTAGGCGTTCATAAATTTCAGTCACCCCTAAAATTGGGTGGAAAAATAATTTTCCATAACAATCTGAACAATATTTTTAGATTTCAAAAGTTTTCTCCTGGCGCTATGACTATAGAACAGTTGCAGTGGAAAAACTACCACCATGTCGGTTGGACAATCACATTCTATGTAAAATAGAATAGCAAAAGAATTTCTATTATGTGACAGTTGATGAACCGACCCCTCGGATTATCTGACCATCCGTACACGACATTTTACATTTTTCAATACTATAGGTTTTAAGTGCCTAAAATCTTCTTTTTCTTCTTTTTATAAGAAATGTAGGTATGTTTAACTTAATTTTGATGAATTACGTCATTTTACACTTAAGTAGCTTTTCAATCTTTAAAATTTTCTGCTACCTCTCTTTTTTATTAGGTATTTAAATTATAGTTAGTTCCCATTTCTTACAATGTTTTTAGCTGTAAAAACTATTAGTTTCATTACCTTCTGTTTACCATTCCCTTGTCCCAAAAACTGTTATAAAAGTTGATGTCCTACAGCAGAAAATTTGCAAATTCTTCTCTCACGAAATAGCAATCCTTTAACAAAACTTACCGGACACAAACAAATCGCAAGATACTCCCCAACACACTAACACCCTGCCTCCCCATCCTTATCTTGCAACCAAACAACAACTTAAAAACAACACACGCCAGAGAGGGCATTTCTGAAGTTTCGTCGCAGACTGTCATCTCACTAACGAGGTGTAACGTCGTAATAACGTCATAATTACATAGCCAAGACGCGAGAGGAAGTCACGTTATTAGGGGACATGGCTTTAATTAATTGAAAAACGGGACGGAGAGATCCACCGGAAATTGAATACCTTAACGCGATTACAGTGGTCCGAGGTGACTCGGGATTTTCATTCCTTTTTGGAGGAGAAAGGAACTCTACCGGAAAAACTAAAGACTGAGTTTAAATATTTTATCAGAGCTCGTTTGGAAGTAATAGAGCTTGGCTAGATAAAGTTCGTTGGGAAAGTAGTAGACGTGCTTTTTCATTCTTGGCATTGGGTAAAGTTACGTGGGTCTTGATAGTCTTGGGTTTTTTCAGAGGGTATTTCGGTATTTCTATTTTTTTCGTGATGATTACGTATTTCTATTATAATGGGGGGGGTTATTCGTTTAAAGATTTGATGTTTTGTTTGTTAGTATAGGTAAGAAAACTGAGAAATACGAAAATAGTAGGAGTTTTTATTGATTTTTTCTAGAGAAAGTTTTTTTATTATTTTTTACTATGAAATCTCAGAATCACAATAAAAATTATCTTACAGGGTCTTATAGTTAGTTAGGAAGATATCATACTATAGTATATCTATCCGATATTATCCGATTAGCTATATATAGATGAATCGGGATTCTTGAAATATCATTGCCTCAAAAGTATTTTAAAAATATTTTACCCGTGAAACTTTTAATAATGTTTTGATATTTTCGTACTTTAAAATCCTCACTCAATTTTTTTTAAATATTCATTTTATTATGAAATATAATGTGTAACATTTATCTTAATCTTATTAGTTGTAACATGTTCCAACAATTTATAGTTACAATACTATTGTATTACCAGGCTCATAATACCGAGGATTGTAAAAGTCTCTACCAGCCCAAAACCGATCCTTATTGGTTGTTAGTGAACTACCATCATATCATAATTGAGCAGAAAACACCCACAACTACCAATCCCTCATTCCCAAACACCCCAACATCACTCGGCACAATCCCATCACCCCTACAAATCAATCGGACCGACCCCATAAGCACCCCTCCCGTCCCTCATTTGACCCGGCCCGACCGAAGGATAGACACGTGCGACACAGGTTAAGCCACCCGCCCCCCGAAGGGAGACAAACTGCACCCATCAAACTCCATTAGCCATCGGCAAGACCATCAATTAGGCCTTAAGGAACCGGCGGAGAGCTGTTCATTTTCTGAGACTCCCACTCTCAAAGGGTTCGGCTATTGCTTTTTTTTGTGGGGTAAAAGTGAAGTTTTTTTGTTGGATTTTTTTTTAATGAGAAGCGTGTGAGAAAAAAAATTCCGATGGTGATTTGTGTTGAGTGAAATTAATCGTAGTGGGCTCGGTTTCGTTTTTAGAGGAGAGGTTTTGTTCGGGTTTCGATTACTTTTGTTAGGGTTTCACTGTCTCTCTTTTTATGCTGTACTTTGTAATCTTAAAAACAGCTCTCAAATTGTTTCAGCTATTTGTCTATTGGACAAGGGGACATGGGGAAAGATTTTTTTGTAGTTAATTTTATTTTTGAGAGTTATTAAGCTTTGTAAATTTTACAGAGAGATATAGTAAATATAAAAAAATTCTCTTCTCTCTTGGATTAATTGATACCTGAGGAAACCTAGGAGGTTTCTGCAATTGTGTAACAATAATATTTCGAAATACTTCATCCAAATCTACTTATACTATATTGCAACGTTTCTTCTCAAGGACATCACGGTTACAGGGAGGAACTTCGATTAAAAGTCACACTTACTACCTACCTAATTGACGTGTCAGAGATGACTCTCGCTTGGTCTTTATCGCCAATTAGGTAACTGGTCTAGGATGAGATTTAATAGAATTTTAGATGCATCCAAAGAAATAGAGCGCCCTATTAAAGTTACAAAATTATAATATTTTTTAACATCTTTGCGTTCAGATATTCTGGAAAGTTTGCAACTTAAGAAATTTTTTTGATAGTAAAAAAAGTATTAGTACCAAAAGAGGGGTGATAAAAAAACCTGGAACATTATATCTATAACATTAGTATTTCTTTATAAAAAAATTATGAACAAAATGTGAGGGTTTAATCTTTGTTTTTTTATATGTTTGGCATTTTTTTAAAAACTTTAAGGTCTTTACGGCACCTCAAGATACTTTTTGAGCACTTTTCGTTTTTCAAATTTTGATACTGTAGGCCAGTGTGGTCCAACCCGTGGCACGCGGGCCACAAGTGGCACTCGAAGAAATATTTGTGGCACTCGGCCTCAAAATTAAATTCGTATTCTAAATAGAATATAATCCACATTTAAATTTTTATTGCAGAAAAGTGTTAAAAACCCGGTTTTAGAGTCTAATTTTCAAAAAATTTTCTACAAGACACCCCCCACAGAGAGGAAAAGAATCGCCTGTTTTCTACGAACGGTTTTCTCCTTACTAATAGACTAATTTTCCTTTTAACCAAAAATAATCAATTTGGAAAAATATCCAAGAAATAATTTGTTAAATTTTAATTTCATGAATTTGAACATCAAGTAAATTAGTATTTCAGTTGTGGCACAAAATAAATCCCCTTGAGTAAATAAAAAATATATTAATGAGACCCAGTCAATATTTTTGCATTGCATTTTAAATGTAGGAAAGATATTTCTTAAGTAAAATGTGTCTTAGTAAGTATTTGTAGTTGAAGTAAATGTTCCAGTGTTGAAATATAAGCTTGATTTGCCTGTTTTAAAATAGTAAACTGTAAATTTTCCTGTCTCTGGCACTCGCCTCCTCATGAAAATTTTAATTGGCACTCGGGTACCTAAAGGTTGGACCACACTGCTGTAGGCTAAAGGCAACAACTTACAAAAAGAAAGATCTTTGCATAAATATTCCCATCAAGAAAACTTAAATATAAGAGCAATGTAAAAATCAAAATATTCAGAATTCAGTAATAAATAAGTATTGAATACACACTATTTTAATATTTTGCAGCTACCCAATCAGAAATTTCATATTTCAGCAAAATACTTTCATTTTGACAAAAATAAATTTAATGATGTTCAAACCAAAATTGATGTCATTATATTAATTGATACTTACTAAAAGTATTATGTTACCTATAGAGAATTTTTATGTAAATTTTACTACTGTAACAAACTAAAAAAAACCCCCAAGACTTAGCTTAGATTTTGAATGTTTTATTCGCATTTTATTGATTTTGCCTTTTTTCTTCTTTTATGTTCTCTAATAAATTTCCTTCTTTTATTACATTTAGAATTAAATTTAACTTGACAAATGTATGTATTTTGTTTAGGTAAGTTATTCAAGTTTTTAAGACAGCATACTTACACCAGTTTCATTCAAAATTTTAAAATATTTCATATTAGAGAATAAGTATTTTCAAATTATGTGTTAAAAGATAGTTGAAACATCTTTATAACCAATTGTGGGAATAGTTTAATACAAATAAAAACGTAAGAGTCAAAAGGCTATTATTACTTTAAAAATATTGTTCCATGTTTTTTTAACAATTAGAGCCAAAAAAATATCAATTGAATAAAATATTTGTTAAATTAAAGTAAATTCCTTCCGTGTTGTGAGAAAAATCTTCACGGCCAATTTAAAATTAATGAACTGCTTGGTCAATTTCTTATGTTTGGTCCACTATTTCTTTTCACTGTAATGGAAGGTGTTTTTGCTGAGTATATCTTTAAAAAAAACTTTCGAAGTTTTTTTTTATCTCTTTATGGAGCTCAAGGCTAAGAAGCTGACTGAGAGAAATAATAGATTGTTTTACAACTATCTTTGATTTTCTTTAGGGATTGAATGGTGGACAAAAAAATCTCTTGCAGTTTTTTAGTTCATGTGACCATCCTTTATAAAAATAATAAGCTAATTAATTCTCCATTTTCTAGTTTCCTTTTGAGAGAAGGAATAAAGGTTAAAAGATCTACAAAATCCTATTATAAAATGCAGAATGAAAGTAAAACTGTATATACTCTTTTTTTCACAATAAAAATAATAAACTATCAAATTCAAACACTGGGCCAAGAAAACATTAAAATTGATAATTCAAAATTGAATTTAACTATTTTTTCAACTTACTTTTTCACTCCAATAAATTAAAAAAGTATCTCAACTTCCTTTTGTAAAAAGGAACGTGTCGTAGACAATATGTACCCCTCCTTCGGAGCACATTTGAACAAAATTTCTCAATTTTTAGAATGATGATTCAAGTCAGAAATCATGGATAAATGCATCTAAAAAGGGTACCAAAATTTATCAAGTTATGAAATTGTCAAAAATGTGCCCCCTTATTCCCTATTATTGCATGCATACTACCTCTCTAAATCAATTCGTATTTAATATATCGTTTGAAATCGTGCATCACAAAGGTTTCATAAACCGGCCTACAACCTAAAGGCACTTTCGCATCTTTTAAGATTTCATAGAAAAGCCTTCACAATGCATAGGCCTCCAAAATCTTGTCCGCTCTTTGAAACAAAGGGGCATTAAAGTTTTAAGGCCTTTCTTTCTAGCTCGGACCAAGAGCTGCGATACGTGAAATATAAATAGCCCCAGACAGAATGTTTAGGAAGCTTATCCCCTTTCGTTGTAACTTCCATTTTCTTCGAACAATACCATTTGTGCATGCATAGGTCCTCGGGCTTATCTAGATAAAACCATAAAATTTTCCAAAATATAATGGTTATTTTAAATATTTTAGGCTTTTGTAAGAGAAGTTCTTTGAAGTACCAGTGATGTTGTACCAATTCCTCGTACATAAATGAAAAGTTGTTTAAATTTAAAATTGAAAGTTCATTTCAATTTATTGTCTTATCTGATATTTATGTAATGTTTTATTTATGTTTGAGGTATCATGATTGTGGCTTTAAATTTGCATTACTTCGCATTCTTTTGCTTTTACGAATCTAAACCTTTAAAATTTTAATGAACTATAATTAAATACATATATTCCTATTACGTCTAATGTTTTTATTATTTGCAATTAATTAAACCTATTAAATTCATATTTTAACTTTGATAGGAGAAACTTTAATGTGAGGAAATGGATTCGTCTGACGAAATTGACAGTATGTAAAAGCTAAGACAAGTGAGGGCAATGTAAATCAAAATAATAATTGATATCTTTGATGGCAATTTATGAACATTCTTGACTATACCAGTTGAATATTTTAATTGACGTGCACATTAAAAATTTCAAAACATATTAAAATACCGAACTATTGTGCTTTTTCAACGGTTAGCAGATTTAACTGGATGCACATGATATTATTTACCAGCAAAAATCCCTGAATTCCAAATTGCAGTCAAGAAGGTAACACTATATCAATAAGAAAGCCCGTACAATCCATCATACTCATGAACATCTATAAAATGAATCTCCTTGGTAAAGTAATATACATTTTTTGGAAATTATCTTTGTATGAATTTAAATTACACGCATTAACGACTTTGGGCAAAATTTTCAACAACTTTAACTAGTTAGAATATTAATAAATGCACTTAAAATACGTATTGAGAAATTAGAGAAGACAATAACTACTCCAGTCTTTAGCAGTAATTCTGGAAGATGGAGCCACGGACATCTTTTCTGGGAGTTTCTTTTTGCCCGTTCTTTTGAAGTTTCATTTCTCACTAAAAAGCTCAGTTCAGAGAAATGTTTTTACGCAACTCTCAAAAACTGAGAACATTAACCAAAAGTTTTCGTAGACATTCCGGAATTCCAAATCCAAAAGACTATCGCATTTTAAGGTTTGAAGATTAAATCGCTATATTTTGATCTTTGTGATTCCTTTTTAAAGGTTGCAATTTTCTTAAGGAGATTTAAAAATGTCTCATACTTCTGCATCAATTCATACTTTCATTCCATTCACGTTACACAGTTTCTTCATTAAAATCAATCATATCGGTCTTTATGTCTTATACAGATATTAAAAAATTGTAAAATAAAGCGAAAAAATAATTCAATAAGATTTAATTTCCCTAAATTTGAAGACCCATACGAATTCGTGCAATATAACATGACTTGAACAGAACGTTTTTATACTTCTTGTTTTTAATTGATAGGTTTATAATCATTTGTGCAACCAATTAATAGAATCAATATATTGATCATTCATTTGCTTGTCACTATTAAAAAACAATTATTAAGTAATAAATACTTTTCAAGGTTTAATCAACATGCAGTAATAAATGCTAATCATTATTCGGTAGAAATTATTGAAAGCTCATAAAATTAACTTACCAGTTTAAAGTGGTTAACCCACGATTGATGATGCTTCATGATTTCTTGCTCTTTCTTATGATATTGGTTGATATTTATGATATTGGTACATAACTTCCAAAAATGACAAATATTGCTGGATCAAAACCAAGTCTGAATCAATTTATACATATTTTTTATGTGTAGAAATATTTTCAGATCTTCTTTGGGATATGAATCATCATGCAATAAAATAAAAACACAGTGTTGCTATTATTCACTGCAAAATATCCCTTTGATTAAAGAATAAACAAAACGAAGAAGTTACATAATTGAGATTAGACAGCAAATTTTCTTAGATAGAAATACAAATATTTAGTGATTAAATTATTATTTCGAACTAAAAAAGTATATTTTCTTTGCTGAGTGTAAGATCTAAAAAATCGAATATATACGTATTCTTAATTGTTCGAGTCCTTCAATTAAAATGATTTAATTATTTTGGATTTCTCCTAAAGACAACTGTTACAAAAATCAAACCCTCAAGACAGACATTCGCTACGTAATTTTACTTTTTTGTAACAATGTTAAAGAAAGATAATTTATTTGAACCAACTCTCCTCCTATCAAATTATAGTGTACATAAACTATTACTTCCTTGGTTAGGTTCGATGAGGGTTTCCTAAATCTTATACAATTTTATCCAATACAAACCTTATAAAAAATTAGAAAATAGTACCTTAAAAGTATTTAACGAAAAATAAATGCTTTGTTGTATTTAAAACTAAAAGGTCTACATGTTTGACTATATTATCAAATTATTACAATCCTTTTCTACCATCTATATTATATTTTTAAAAATCCTCTTTACATAATTTCCTAAAATTGCAAATAACCTTTATTTTATACAGTAAAATCTATATTTTACATCTTAAAGAGCAACATTTTACATCACTTTAAAAAGCAACCTTTGACAACGACAATGGCTTTTATGTACAAATGACAGCGCTAATCCAATCTCTCGTCTCAGCTGTGACTGGTTCCTTGACTCGAGGACCGACTGTTTTCGGTTGTCGAGGGCCCACTTTTCTTCAGAACTGGGACCGGTTTCGTTGTGATATCAAAAGATAGAGCGAACTTCATCTCCTTTCTTAGCCGAACCCAAAAAGACTCCTGCAACATAAAATCGAGTTAATTTTAAGTTTTTAATTTATGATTAAAGTTAAACTCTGCCACTTTATCTGCTGAAAATTTACTGTTATTTTTATTGCCCACTATACCTATTTTTAGATAATATATATCTGCCTAAAGGCTCATTTATACTGTTTCAGTTTCAATGTTCATCCCAAGTTAACCTCAACGATAAATTACTTGTTTTATTGAAAATCTGAGGAGTGAAGAGTGAAAAGATAATTTACACTCATCACTTTGGATGATTCATCCAAAATGACCACAGTAAGTAAAAAGTCAAATAGAACCTTCAGAAAGCTCGAACATTGGGAACTTAGTATAAGGGGTGTTGGAACCCTCTTTACGTCAACGCAGCTTTCCACACATTAAAAGTATCTTTTCTCAGGATCTATTATAGATACCAGCTTGTAATTTTTAACATACCTTAATTACATCTATTTCATTACACTGAAGTGAAAATTTGGCAAAAAAAAATTTTTTTTTACGTTTTTTAATGTTTTTACTTATTATCAAAAACCATAAAACACCATTTTTTCGATTTTCTTTTTCTCAGAAACTGCTGTTTCTATTGATCTAATTTTTTCACTGATTCTTCCTTATGTTGTCTAGTTTATACTGATGTGAAAAATTTCCAAAAAAAATCACTAATTTTTTTTTATTTAAATATATTGTGGGGAACATGCACTGAATTTCACTTTTTTATGTAATTTACTGACATTTTTTTCAAAAATTAAAAATTTAGCAAATGGTTAACCTCAATATAATTTCACATATATAATTAACTTATATTCAAAGTTTCAAATCTATATGTATTATAGATTTGGAGAAAAAGAAAATAGAAAAAACGGTGTTTTATGGTTTTTGATAATAAGTAAAAATATTAAAAAACGTAAAAAAAAATTTTTTTTTGCCAAATTTTCACTCAGTGTAATGAAATAGATGTAATTAAGGTATGTTATAAATTACAAGTTGGTATCTTTAATAGATCCAGAGAAAATGTACTTTTAATGTGTGGAAAGCTGCGTTGACGTAAAGAGGGTTCCAACACCCCTAAGGCACTCAGTGAATAAAAGATGGAGTATATATCCCAAAAGGCAGAGTGTTTTAATTGTGAACTTTGAGTTATTCACACCAAAGGGTCGAGTTATACACACAATAGAATCAAAAATATACAAACATTAAACTTACAACATCTTGAATTTTCTTGGTTTAAAAATTTTGATATGTCAACAATAGTCATTGATTGCATAAAAAAATATCAGTTTTCACATATTTGAGTTTATTTTGTAATTTTTGATCTGTCAAAGAATTTCAGGTTTATCTTTATATTTTACTCAAGTAGTAAAATAAACTATTTTTAATTACTTGTTTATCTCCTAAGTGGGAGTGAGTTTGAAAAAGTTTTTGTCTGGAGATATTTATTTACAGCCTACAACTTACATGTCACTATTTATTCACTATTTTGGAAAGAAGTGTAGCAAATAAAGTGTGGGAAAGTACAACAAGGCAAGTACATTGGGTCACATTTTCAAACCCTAAAGTTGTCTCCCCCACACCATTGGCATACATTTTATATTTATATCCAATTCAATATGGAATATTTGAGTAATCAAATACAGATATAAAAGAACAAAGAACGAGAAAGCAAGATAAAACAAAATACACGGCCAATGTAAAAAAAAAACTGTTCAAAAGATCTCTGCCTTACCAATATAGGGAGAAGACAAGAAAATGCTCAACGGAGATCTCTGAAACATCAAAAATCGAATTATTCTTCCACTTACTTTATTGGGATTCTCCCAGTGTGCGGACTTCCACCTGAACTCGAGGATCGCAATGAGCACGGCGACGCCCAGTCCGAATATGAGCACGACGAAAACTCCGCCCACGTTTCCGAGCGAGAGCTCCCGGACCCTGCCGGACCCCTTGTCGGCGCACTTGCCCCCGCCCTTCTGCTTCCACCAGCGGCTCTTCAGTTGGTGCAGAACCCCGGCTTCCTGAAGACGGAGAATGCCGGACGACAGCCAGGCCGACAATTCACGGTTACCTGTGGGGACGAGTGGAAAGTTTTAGTTGAATGTGTGAAAATGTCGTAGAATTCGTATCGTTAGTACCAAGGCAAAAATGTCAATCTGCTTTGCTGGTTATTTTAACCTTAGGTGAATTTTTGGGGTCACAGAGAGCCGATGATCGTAATTGAATCATCAGTTTGAAAAAGGGAATTGCCCAAAAACCGTTTCGTTGTGTAACCACCAAATTTTTACTAGAAATTCAAAAGCCTATTTAGCATATAGAACAATCATCTAAAAAATGTAACTACATGTATTCAAAAATATTTTACAGGTAAAAAAAAAGTTTATGGACCTAATCCCTTTTTTAAACTTACGAAATTTCAGTTGAGAAAAACCTTAAAACCACTTTAATCGATAGTTAAATTATATTTCTGCTTAGTTAGTTGACAGCATTAAAATGAAACATAGAAAGATTAAAACAAATAAAATTAAAGGTTGTTAGGAAATTGGGTTATTAAGGCAGGGGTATCAATGAAGTAAGTGAATTGTTTGATTCTATTAAAAGTGGTCATAAGTCACAAAGGATCGGGATTCTCAAGAATGCGTTAACTTTCCACTCTCTTACGAACCTTTCTTGGTGGCTATTCCATACCCCTTGCTGTCCAGCAAGCCTCCAATTTGTGTAAGACTACACTCCCTCTCAGTGAGGTACTCTATGGTGGCCGCCTCCATAAGAAAAGCGAAATTTTCCTTGTACACTTTCTCCTTTCCTTTGTCGTCGTCTGAAACCAGATTATTCCCGTCACTCGTCATGGCTTTGAACATAGCTCTATAGGTCGGGATGGTTGAGTCCTATATCAATTTAAAAGGGGAAATAAGTATGAATATTTCAAAGGAATCATTAAGTTTAAATGTAGCATGACGTATTTTTAAATAGTTTTATGAATACACCATACTAAACATTTTACTTCAGAAACAAAGTGGATTCATTGTTACACTATTGGTGCCATAGACAAGTATTTACTCTTTCATGGTACCATATAATTATTATTATTAATTTTCTTTGATATCTCGGTTGTTCATGTGTATTTTTATGGGTTCTTTGCACTTTTTTATGAATGTTATGTTGTAATGATTTGATGAATGTTGCTTTTATTATGTCATTTTAGGAATGTGTAAATGTCCAATTAAAAAAACCTAGACAGTTTGAAATTACAGATTTGTGTAAGTGCATTAAAAAGTTATATCCTTCAATATATATCGATATTCACTTGGAGGAAATATGACTGATGTTAAGAAAATATAAAACAATATATTTCCTCTCTAATATTAGAAATAGCCTGAAATATTTTGGGTTCAATAGATCCCATTTCTGTTTAAATCCCAAAACTATTAACGATATTTTTACTACCATTGAATTTCTTTCATTGCTCTCTTTCGTTCAGTAGATTCTCATTAAACATAATGATAGAGTTCTCATTAAATATAATGAGAGAGTGAATAACATCTTCGTGTATGAAATTGCGTTGTATACGAGACTGATGTTGAACAAGAGTTAATTTTTTTTTCTTCTATCTATATGGATGAGTTTATTTTCCTTTTCACTTTGACATTTAATCGTACCTTAAACTGTCATTAAATATGATTTATATCGTTAGTCTACCACGAACATAAAAACAAAAACCTGATCCATCCATTCACCAAGCAGACAGGGGTTGGTAAAAGGGGGCGAGGGGACATGAGTCCCCCCTGAAAATTCGGACTAGGTGTACTTAAACGAGTTAAAACCCTGCTTTTTAAGGATCCCATTTCTAAAAATTTTCATGGGGAAAACCCCCCAGACCATGGCCACCTTGACTCATAAGACCAGAAGAGCTCGAAATCGTGAGTGACGTTCTGCCTACTATTTCGCGTCATCATCGCTTTTTTGTACAACAGCGCAATTCTGCTCTGAAGAGAGCGTGCGAGATTCCAGAAGTTGTTCTGTAGTCCAAAAAAGCAATGATGACGCAAAATAGTAGGCAGAACGTCACTCACGATTTCGAGCTTCTCTGGCCTCATGTGTCCAGATGGCCATGCCAAGACCCCCTTTTGTACTTGGAATTAGTATATCAATTCACAATTTTTTTATATTAGGTTTATCAATAAACAAATCCTACCTAAAAATATTTTATAAAATCTACATTGAACCTATGGGAGGAGGCTTAGGAATAATTTTGTATCCTTTCCCCCGATGCAAAAATTTATCTTATGGCCTGATAATGACTAAATTTTTTATAGAGGATACCCGAAATAAATTTCTATATACGCAAACAGAACTCCATTTCACCCACCTCGAAAAACGATCTGGTGGTTCCGCTGATGACGCAGCCATATTTAATCTTCTTCTGCTTGGCGAGATCGTCTGCGCTGTTGAAGGGATAGACCACCTTCTCCACCGTGAGGAAGGCTGCCAAATTAGCCGTGTAAGACGACACCAGGATGAGGGTGAAGAAATTCCAGTAACTCGCGGCGGTCCTCGTGGAGAAAGCTCTGCCAACAGAAGAACCCCGTAATTAATTTCACACCTTCTGCTGGAAGGATCCTCCATTAGTTATTCGGGATGATGGCCTATCGTTCTTTGTGGATGGAATAATAGTGGCGGTTCTTTCTCGTTAAAAATAGCTTTGAGAGATGGCGGCTCATTAGAGTTCGGAATACCGGAGAAGTGGATGTTATGCAAGCCTTTGTGTCGTTTGTTAGGATGTTTGGGGGGAGATTTATCGAGGGGTGGTCTTTTAATCCGCTTTTGTGTTTCAGAGTGTTCATTTTGTATGCAGTTAAGCTAAACAAGCAATTAAAGGTATTTGATCAGCATCCCCATCTGAATATATTGAGGCTTACTGCTGTTTAAATTTGGCATAGCCGTATGTAAGGAGGGGGGTTAGGAGTTCAACTCCCCCCCCCCAGAAATTTTGTCATTAATTATTATACTTTTTTATTTTCATTTTCATTGGCAGTTTTGCAACTTACAATTCTTTCTTCGAGTGTAACCCAAAGGGTCTCAAAATGCTCAAAATGAGTTAAAACACTACTATTTGAGGGTCAAACTTCAAAATTTTTCTGGGAAAGAAACTTCAAAATCCTCTCTAAAATTTTGACGGCTGTTATCCTACAGTGTTTTTTACTTGGATATTCTGGCGCTTACAAGAAGGGTGTTTTGGATGTTCTCTGAAAGAGGTTTAAGATGAGATAAACACTAGTTTAAAGGAAACATTTCAAAACATGTTCTGGGGGAAGAACCACATTCCCCCTTAAAATTTTGATGTCTATTAATAATTTTTTCCTTGAAAAATTATGTGGTTTATAATGAGCTGTGGATGTAAACCAACTCAAAATGAGCTAAAACAAATCAAGGGGGGTATTTGAGGGAGTACCTAGGTCGTTGGACCTTCAAACTCCAGTATAACTAGCCTCACTGGGTGAGGCCATGAGCTGAACTGTTACAGAACGTGTGACTTGAAAGTCACAGTCAGCTGAGGGGTGGCTAGCTTGATGCTAACCCCCTCTTGATTTCCCCAAGTAACCTTGGTACTCATTTTATCGATCCCAGAGGGATGAAGGGCTGAGTCTTCCTTGCCCGTGGACCAGGATTTGAACCCCGGGCCTGTGGTGGAGCTAAAACAGTACTTTTAGGGGCAAATTTTCAAAATTTAATGGGGGTGACCCCTAGACCCCCTTTTTTTACTTGGAGCTCACATAGTAAAATTATGTGCAATGTTATGTTATGACATTATGTGCAACATAACTCACACATAATACTACTTTTAAGTGGTCTAAAATTTAACAAATAAATGTACTCGTTAGGGGTATTTTATAAATAACGTTAAGTCAATCCCCTATCCCGACGAAACAAAACTATGGTTACGGCCCTGCTAAAAGTACTGATTCTAACTATTGTTCTAATTTTGATAATAAAAATTTTCCATTGGATAAATTTGGCCAAGGGATCACCCTCCCAAAATAACTATGGTGTAACTTAGGTGAATATTAGAAATATATGACCATCAAACTTAGTTTTGAGTAAGTTAAACTTTTCTCTTACGGTGACTGTAGTGTTCCAATAAAGAAAGCTCTTACATCCTAATTATTGAACTTTTGATTCGGGCAACTACAACACTGTAAAAAGGATCTTAAAAGAAACCCAAATCAATTTTTATCCCAAATTTTATAAATTTGAACTTACGCCACTGTCATTCTGAACAGCTCTCTATCAATAAATACCTGTAGAACGAGTTTTTCCTTGATGGTAAACACTATACAGAAAAACAAACTTCACGGGAATAGTCTTCAACTATTCTCCTGAAGTTTGTTTTACTGTATACTGATTACCATCAAGGAAAAACTTGTTTTACAGGTAATATTTTGTATAAAGGAAAAAACATTAATCGGACTACTTTGAATTACTGTGTAATATCAATCAAAAATAATTTTTTTAATAATGGCTTAATTTGGCCCATATATCATAATTTTTTCAATCTTTTCTAACAAGCAGTATTGAAAGTTACATTTCTACCATTAAATTATAAACTGAATAACTTGTTTGCTGATTGAAAAATAAATAAAATAGATAAATAAAAATAAACTCAAATAGAATATTTTTTAAGTGTTTCTTAAAAATATGAAGATTCTTAAATAATTCGACATACATTACTAACAACAGATCAGTCTTCATGAAAAAAGCCAGTTTTCATGCAGTTACTACCCCCAAAAAATCATTTATCTGCGTTTTCTATTAGAGTACTTTTAAAGTAAATTAATATACACTTAAATATAATTTACAAGTCTAAAAAATTGTACTTTCCTGGTACTCAAAAAACAGTTTCTGAATACTCACGTAGGAATAAGGTCCGATCCTTGCTGCATAAGCGACCCAGTAATAAACCAGAAGCTGTTCCTCACATTAAAGATGTTCTCCACTACAATATCGTCCTGCCTGCAGGGATGAGGATTGATCCACTCGTAGGGGGTCAGCCTCCCCACCAAGAACGTCACCAGGCTGACTCCGAAGTAGGCCCCCATCAGGTAGATCCACACCTCCGTAGAGAAGGGGGAGAGGAAAGAGAAGAGGGAGGTGACCTTGGTGGTGGGTTTCTTGAAGAGGATGGAGATGCCCGTGTTCATGAAGGGCATGGTGAAATCCACTGCTTTTTCTCGTTTGGAGTTAATGCTCAGGCCGGCTACTGCCATGTGGGCTTCCTGGAAAGATAATTTGCATTTAGATGGTTTAGATGATAATCGTTCAATTTACTCATCTGTTTTTCCTGATTCTCTGAAAATGGCCACCATAACTCCAGTATTTAAAGTAGGTGAGAAAAACTCTTTATCTAATTATCGACCTATATCAATACTTCCTATTTTTTCAAAAATAATAGAAAAAACACTCTCTAATAAGATGTACAGCTATCTAAAACATACTAAATTCTTTGCTGAAAACCAGTTTGGTTTTATAAAGGGTCGTAATACAGAATTGGCACTTTTAAATTTCACTAAATTTATCTATAATAGTATAAATAATAATATGTTTACAGCTGCTGTATTTCTAGATATATCGAAAGCTTTTGATAATGTCAATCATTCGATATTAATTAAGAAATTAGAAAGTGCAGGCTTTAGAGGTCCAATTTTAAGTTGGTTTTTATCTTATCTCTCTAACAGGAAACGCTGTGTAAAAATACGTAATACTTTTAGTGATTATATTATATCTAATCGTGGTGTTCCCCAGGGTTCTATATTGGGTCCTTTACTGTTTATAATTTTCATAAATGACTTATGTAAATTGAATTTAAATGGTAAATGTATAACTTATGCTGATGATTCTGTATTATTATATTCATGCTCAGACTTGAATGATTTAAAATTGAAAATAGAATCTGATATGATTGCGATTGGTAGATGGTTCTCTTTAAATGATTTAACACTGAATTTGAATAAAACTAAATTAATTAATATATTTTAATCTAAGACCAATAATATACAACGTAAATATTAAATTCCACTCAAACTCTTGCAATGGAATTGTATCAAATTGTAATTGTACATTATTGCAACAGGTAAACAGTCTTAAATATTTAGGACTTTTTGTAGATTCGAACCTTAAATGGAAAACTCATATAAAAGAGTTATGCAGAAAACTTCGCTTTAGTTTGATCAAACTTCGTCATCTAAAAAATAAAGTCAGTACGTCATTTTTAATTAGTCTATACTATGCATGGTTTTACTCTTTGCTTAACTATGGTATTATTGTTTGGGGTGGTGACTACAAAACAAATTTATATCCTTTAATTTCCATTCAAAATAAATGCTTGAGAATATTAAATTTTAGTTCTTCTTATCTCCAGGATCAAAATAGTCTTAGTCTTTTGCCTGTTCGTCACATTGCTTTTTTTGTATAATTTTATTTTTACATCGAAATAAAAATATTTGTATAACTAAAAACAATATGTCTGTTAGAAGACCATCTGAAATATTTCAAGTCCCTCGCGTACACAAAGAAATTTTTCGTAAGCATTTCTTTTATCTTGCCCCCAAACTATATAACAGACTACCTTACAATCTTCAAAGTATTCCATATGTAACCACTTTTAAACGATTATTACATAATTTTTTAAATGAAATAGATAATTTAGATATTATCTCATTACACCTCATTATAGTGAAGCAATAGTAATTATAGTATAACGCCTAGCTGTGCCTGTTATTATGTATGTTTTATTATTATATGCTTTGTGTAATATAATGTTTTTTTAATAATTTAATTTTTGTTCCAAATTAATTATATTATACTCAATTTATTGTTGTCACCTAAACAAGTTGTTTTTCTTCTTGGTGACAAATATAATTATTTCCTAATTTCTGTATTAAACCTGTACTGTAATGTAAATAAATAAAAATAAAAGATGGAGAGAATAGTGTTGCTATGTTTGAAGTTTTATTTTAAACGTATGTGTGTGCTTATTATTTATTATTACTTATATTTTTTTCATTCAATTCATTATTAGTTTTCTACCACGTATATATCTTCATCTTTTTAGCTGGCCATCTGTATGAGTTTACGACTACTTGGTAGCTAATATGTACATTTGCTCATTTTTTCTTGTATTTGTTATGTTATGTAACTTATATATTTTCTGTGATAAATATGATTTGATGATAAAACAGTCAAATAGAACAAACACTACTGAACCAAATGTTATCAAACTTTGTAATAGGTTTGAGAAATAAAAGTCGAAGGATTTTATTTTCAAACATCCATCATTATTGATCTCTAACAAAACTTAAATATTTTACCTACTTGTCACCTTTCTTTCTAGTATTAACTTTGTCCTTTATTTTACTACACATAATAATATCACTGAAGTAAAAACGTCAAAATAATGTTTGCGTTCTAAAATGAGCTAATGTTATTCCGAAATCGTGAAAAAAGTTCATCGTAAAAACTGTGTTTATTTGTCACCTAAATTGTTTAATGCCCTACCTAATTAAATAAATTTAAAATAATACATCTAAAATTTGAAAAACAATTTAAAATATTGTTTAGTTTATAGAAAATATAGAAGAGTATTTTTATATATATAGAAAACCCCAATGTTAGTGTAACGTGACTAGGTTAGCTGTTCACATAGAGATGAAAAATTCCAATGACGTAATTCATTTTACACCAGTGACGTCAATGCCGGGTGTGTTGCTGTGATATAAACAATCCCTTTCACTGAAGGAGGTGCACTATGGATTAGATACTTTTTGTATCCGAGATGGATATTTGAGCTTCGATCCAACAACTTCAGCTGTACAAGTTTTAAAAGTTAGGATTCTTTCCCTTAAGATGCGTTATTATGTAATCTACTATGACACAGAAAACGATACTCACCCCTCTCATGACCTCCCCTATCATCCCCGTCCAGCGTCCGTTCCTCCTCCTCTTTCCGTACTCCTTGTCCTTGACCAGTCGGATCTCGTAAGTGAACTTGAGGATGCGCGACAGCTCCTCGATGAGGTCGACGCAGAACCCTTCGAAGCGGTCGTTCCCTTGGAGCAGCTTGGAAGAGTTCCTTAGCATCACGTAAGGCTTGCCCTGGAAATCCAAATAGTTTCAGAAGTTAGTTTATGTTAGCAGAGTAATTGAAATAACTTCTTTATTATCCATAGCGTGATGCATTAAATTATAATAATCACTAATAGTAATGATCCATTGAATAGGTTTTGCGTAGTGAGATTTCAAAGCACTCAAAAAAATAAAAACTTCTGAAACAGCGTCGGCGCTCAGTGTTATTTTTTTAATACTAGGAGACTCTATCCCCATGCTCGCTATCACTGATTACGCGGTGAAAAAACAAAAACTTCAACTTTGACCTTAAAATACCCTAGAAATAATAATTACACCAATTAACTATATGTACGAGAATGTTCTCCGAACATCTTAAATTTCATAAATTTCTATCAATTATATTTAGTTTTTTTTCGTTGAGAGAAGTCAAAGTGTTCAAAAATAAAAATTTCTGAAACAGCGGCCGTGAAGATGACGCTAACCTTTATTTAATGTAGAGATATATTTTTAGATAGAGATATATATTTCAACTTTTTTAATATATCTTGTTATTTTTGGGTTATATTATTACTAATACCGTTTACATGTACATAGTCCACTAGTTACAAGTCCACTCCAAAAAAAAATTCATTAAATTGACCTCTCAGTCTAATTGTTCATGTTTTATTTTTTCAAAATTACATTTTACTAAACAATTTAGGCTTTTTTTTAAAAATTAAAATGCAAAATTTTAAACTTTTTCTTTTTCTGATAGATAAATTGTAAGCACGCAATAACTTTTCATAGTGGTAATTTCAATATTAAAATTGCTACTTATTATACTATAGCTAAATTCAAAAGAAAATATACATTTTTCTTTAACAAATGATAAAAATATATGAGTCCATATTTAAACATAATTATTACTCTATCCTAGAATTCACTCATCTTTGAGAATTTAACTCTAAAAATATTTCTTTAAAAATTTAATCATCTAAACATTTTTTTTGAAATTTTGTAACCTATGCAATACTCACTACTATAGTTGTCACGATAAATTTTTGTGGTTCAGCCAAATCCTCTATGGAGACGTTTTTAGTTATGTTGACAGCCTGGTTGGGAAGCATTTCTCCAATCTGTAAATAAATTAGTTTGTTATTAGTTTTCTGAGTGTGATAACTCATTAATTGCACTTTACTTTACTTTTGAAATAGAATATTTTTTATATTAGAATATATTAGAATGAATATTTTGGGGTTCCGATAAATGAAACCATTTAAACTAGTTTCCTGCGTTTACTTGAGCTGCTGCGTAAAAATATACATAGTAATAGAAATGGGAAATAAACCATCCTTTACTTATATTAATATTTCTCTCTCAAAAGTTGTTTTGTGTTTGCATGAGATAATGCATATTACTTTAACTATCTAGATGCATTAACATATTGTTTAATGATTTGATTATTCATTTATTATTTTTTTCCTTTTTAGAAAAAGAAGCTTTTACCTTAAACAACCCTTCTTCATGAAGAAATAGAAGATCCGTCTGAAACACTGAACGTATGCCTTGACCGTTGAAAGTAATCATACCAGTCACACCATTCATATTACTCTAGAAAAAAATTTATTGAATTATTACTTTTAATTGAATTCATAAAAATATTTTATAGAATCAGTAATAAATATATTTCAGGGAGTCATATTTAAATTTTAATACTTACATCTGCCAATATCTAGAAAACAATCTTTTAAGTAAAATAAAGTAAATATAGTACGTAATTACAAGTCAAAGCTAATTTAAGACACAAAATATGTAGAAATAATTATGTACACTACTTTTTCATTTTGAAGAAACAATATTAAAATTAAATTAAAGTGTATACGTCATTAATACATTTGCAAAGAGACATTTTATAGTACCTCCTTCTTTCTTTAGAATCAATATCACATTATTGTAATAGTAACAGGGTTTGTACGAAGTGTAAGACATCAATGGGCTTTTCGTACTACTATTTTTGTTCAAGGGTAAATGGGAAGTTTTTATGAAGAGGTAGTTCAAAATTGGATTTTCTAAAGCATATCTCTTTAAATAAAAGATTAACTTCTATTGATATGCTAACTTTTAACTCACAGATTTCATGTAATTGATGAGACTGGTTCCGTCCGTTCCTTTCGCCAATCCATTGTCGCACGAAATGGAGGGGAACTTCTGCACCTCTTTCCCTGCATCCATTTCCTCCAGGGCCAATATGAACATTCGAACTGCATCGAACATCAATGCTGTTTCTGTCTGAAACGAATCAAAGAGATGTCAGGAACCGAATTCAACAGAAATCCGATCTGACCCGGCCTTCGTTTAAAAAGGAAAAGTTTAATTATGGTATATGGAGAACTTTCTCGGGGATGGGCTTTAGGAATCGATATGTACCGACTCTGAGTAGTTTCTGAAAGTACTACCGGATCAAATTTCAGGTCGGAATATCGTCTGATTCTAGCCATTTTGCTGTCTGGGGATTTTAAAAAATAGGTTTGTGTGTTGTGCAACATTCTTAAAACTTTTCTTTCGTTGTTTTGTTTTATCACGGTGTATTGCAAATGTAAACACAGTCAAGTAAATGCTTAAAAGGAATCAGATGATACTGAAGTTGTTAAAAATTTTGAAACGTAACAAAATGTACACAGTTAATTTAATGATCCACTATGAAATAATCCACTTTTTTTATTGATGTATCCGTATCTTGTGTATTGAAAAATTTAAATAAGGGGTTTAGAATCCAAAGAACACTTAAGACAATGCGGATAAACTTCTGTAAATGAGGTGAAAAGTAGTTTATAAATCAGAGTAAAAAATATTAAAACCCAGAAATTCGTTAAATCAAATTTTTACAATTTTATCCCTATATCATAATAAACTCGTCACAGGACGTAACTTTTTAAAACTTGCCTTTTCACCCATTCAAATACAGTTGACAAAATTATTTCAATCATATAAAGTAACTTAAATAAGGCCGAAATGCTACTTGGTATCCATATCCACGCCTGATTTTCCTTTAAATATTTCACTTGAAAATCTAATCTGACTTACTCTGTATCAAACCAAATATACATTACATAATAATTCACACCTAAATTTATACAAGTTAATAGTTTAACTATCGCTAACATAAATCTTGATATGTGGATCATGGATTTTCCAAAAGATTACAAGCATGGACTTAATTGCTATGATTAAAATGCATGTGTTATGTAGTACTAAATTGAATTTCTTTAGTGTACAACTTGCCCGTATTCCGTATTTCAGTCCTCTTCCATAGTTATGTGGCTCCTCTGCCATTGCCTCTATAAGGTGTTGGTAGTCAGTGTTGCTCTCCTGCACTAATCGGAAGCCTGTAATGTTGGATTTTCCGTACTTAAAATCTTGCAGATCTATGGTGTGAAAATCCTGTTGGAAAAAAATATTAGAGAATCAAAATGTTAATTACATTGTATTATGAATTCAAATAGATCCATGCAATAATTAGAGAAATTTCTAATGTACCAAAATTGTTTTTTTTTAAACTGTCAGGATTTTATTTTATTTTTGACTCTTACGATTAAATTATGTGCTTACTTAATGCTAAGTAAAATTTAATACAAAATGGGAATTTGAAAATGTAGTTTTTTAATTTCAAAACACTTTTTAAAAATTGACCGAAATTTCCCTCATTTTAAAAAGGCTACTCAACTACTCATCCCTTAATGTGTAGTACTCTTTTACTTGATTTTTTATCAACATTCACTAAACATATCTTATCCATACCTAGAGATGTTGAACATCTATTAATGATAATGACTACAAAGTTTGAAGTGATTTGGACAATTAGAAAAAAATCCTTAGAATTTTAAATGATAAAAATCTTCTTTTGAGAAAATCCATTTAAAGATTGAAAGTAATGTTTCAGTAAACATAGTTATGCTTCAGAACACCTCAAAATAATGTGACCAACTAAATGTGTTTTTAGCTATGTTGTAAATAAATATTTCTTTTTCGGTGTACCTAAAATGCATATTTTTAAGAGCATTTCATATTTATATTTTCATGAGCAAATAGCAGTTTCAGTTATTAACAACTCTATTTAAACAAATGATATCTTTGATTAAAAAATCAATAAAATATTCACAACATTAATTTTTCACTTTGAAAAAATTATTAATAATTAAAAGCATTTCAATAATTTGAAGAATCTAATTTCTTGTGAAATGTAGTAATGATTTGCGTTACAATTATCGTTTACTATCGAGTTATAGCATGCAAAAAATTACAATGTCCAACTATATACTATGTAGCACTTACCAAACAAGTAATAAGATATTGCTGATTTTCTGTCATCATTCCTACTTGCTGAGCCTGAAAATTTATAAAACTCTGTGAAAATGTGTCACCTCATAGTAATAGACTATACATTACATTAATGATTAATTTATTCGTAGACAAATGTATTAAAATTAGTATTCAAAAAGTGATTAAAGTAACTTTATTTTAAAAATTTTAAACTGTATTATTAATTCGTAAATTGAGGTTTTTATGCACTGATATAATTATTTAGACAGTAATTCGTTTATTCATGAATGCAAAGAAAGGTGTTTAATGCTATAAAAAATGTACAAAACCATTCATACTTGCTTCAGAACAGAATACAAATTCCGCCTTCCCACATCCAAAACAATCTTTTGGGTTTCCTCCTGCATCAGCTGCAGTTCTTTCTTAACTTGCCAAAAAACTTTTCGGTAGGGAACATCCTCTTCGAAATTGTATATGTTCACCGCCCAGCGGTTTTTCTCGGCTTCTTTCAGAAAATTTTGAAGACGAATTATCCCTTAAAAAAAAGAAGAAAGAAAAAAAAGGTAAGAAAACTAACAGTTTCGGGCGTTTCCCTTTCTTTGAAAATTCCGAATGCAAACCCCACAATCGGTTTACTTTTCATCCCTAACCCAAGCGAGTAATTTTACAAAATGAAAGAAACGTGGAGAGAATTTTTTTTTCCCGGCGGTTCTATTTGCTTGCTGAAATGTTAATGTCAAGTTTGAATGATCTGGGCAAACAAGCTGAGAGTGTTAAACAACTAAATTTCAACCCTTAAGTGAACGAAAGAATGTCCTAACTCGTGAATTGAATAGAGAAATTACGTCTGTGTTTAGATTCAATAAAAAAATGAACCTGGTGAATTTGCGTAAAAGGGAATGCAAGTTTGCTTAACACGACGGAAGTTTTTTCAGAGTAATTTTTATCAACAAAATACTCTAACTGCAAGCTGAGAAAATGTATGAAGGAGGTAAATAAATGAACTAGTCACTTGAAGTGACTTCTCGATAAGTTGTTTTAAACTTCCGTTTAAGCTATAAAATCTGTCACTGTTTGGCGATTCTCGAAAAGTTATGAGCGTCGTTGGGGCAGGAGGTACTATTTGCTACTCTATTATTAGGTTTTAAAGGAAAGAAATATGCGTTTTAACCCCTACTCGAAGTAGAAAAAAAGAATGATTTAAAAAGAGCATTTCCAATTCTATTTTTTACACGGAAAAAATTATTCCAACTAAATCTAGAATGTGTAATGTAGAATGAAGGTATAAAATTCTTTGGTGGTTTTCGTTTCAATATTGTTGAATTTGAAAGGTTTTTTAGCTAGAAATACTGTCTATGCTTGTTAATAAATTAAGAAATATCTAACTTAATTTAAATATTTATGTCACAAATTCATAATAATTTAATTGGCGTTATAGAGTTACATAGAATAACAAACATTAGATTCATTTTGAGTTATAACTTAAATTTTAAAAATGTATTTAAAAAAAGGAAAATAGACAAGTTTTAATAAAACAGTACTTGTAATATAAAAAATTTTAAACATAATTTTTTTCATATTACCAATTTGTTTTTAATTTTATGAACTTTACTTTTGAAATTTAGCATAGCCCATTTCTAAAACTGCAACTATAAAAGTCTTTGCACCGTCTTTGTATAACTTGCCCCCTCTAGAATTTTGTCTCAATATTTTATTTATGAGACACCTTGTTACTATTCGAATAAACATTTTAATTGAGAAAATACTAGAATTACAAAAATAATCTTTTCATTTCTGCAAACAATAGTATCCCGGTGACGGGTAGGAATACTCTTTATTACGTAGAAAGAGGAATACTACTAGCACTTCAGAGTAATTAACTTTCTTAACCTCTTATATGTCAATGTTCCAAAACGGGAAAATTCACCTATGACAATGTGTAAAATTTTAGCTTCTCCTTCTACAATGCCTAAAAGATGTCCTTTACGAAACAATCTCCAAAAAATATTCAATTTCAATCATTTCCTTTTAAAAACTTCATGCCAAACATGGGAACATCCTTAAATCCCACTTGTGATATTTTCCACCAAAAATATCAAGAATGGCCTTACTAATGATATAACAAGACATTTAAGCCCTAAAACAAAACCTTAATTTTATGCTTGACCTTAATTTTACGAGACGCTCGTAGCAACTACGAGAAAACCTCAACAGTTTCTCTTTGGAATTATCTAACTTTTAATTTTCTCGTACTTTTCAATAATATAATCAAATAAATCACTGTCAGATTTAAAATTTGAATTACGGCGTTAGGAGGTTAAAGGCTCATTCACACTGTTTCGCTTTCACTATTCATTATAAGTGATTCACTCCTGTGAAACGCAAGTTTCCATAGAAAAGTGAAGGAGTAAAGAGTGATACTCCATGTCCACCTTGACTCATAAGGCCAGAGAAGCTCAAAATCGTGAAGCGAAATAATAGGCAAGACATCACTCTTCATAGATTTTTCGGACAACAGCGCAACTTCAGTCTGGAATCTTGTACCTTGCCCTGTTGAAAAGTGACGTCTTGCCTACTATTTTGCGTCACGATTTCGAGCTTCTCTGTCCTTATGAGTTTACATGGCCATGGGCATGCCAAGTCACACTTTTCATTTTGGATGATTCCTCCGAAATGGACATTAAAAGTGATGATCAGTCTGAATGAGCCTTAAGATCCAATTCTCACCTTCATCTCCTTCGTAAATGAGAGTGAAGTTCTGCCATCCCAGATACTTGACCATGGTGAGGAAAGACTCGCTGAGGACAAAGGGTGCAGGGTGCAGGTTGATGGAAAGGTCGTCCCTTTTGTGCTTCCACTCCCATCGGGTCTCGATGTGGGGCACCTCCACCTCGTCGCAGATCGACCCCACGTGCAGGCTCGTCAGGTGGTCTTGAGGACCGAAGATCCCCGCCACACCCTTCTCCAGAAGGCTGCACACTGGAAGAGAAAATTTAACAGGTATTTATAATTATCTCACAGCATCAACCACATTAAAATTTTACTTATATTAGTTTGAGGATGATAAGACATAAACACAGATTTCTTAAGGAGACGAGGGACTTTCAAACTTACTTTTCTTTTTAGTTTCTAAAATTTCATCAGACTTTATTTTATTTCAGTAATATTATTTACGTATATTGTCATACATATATAAAAATCAATTTGCATGACAAGAAACACTTTAGAAACACCAAAAGGTATAGAGAACACAAAAAGACACACACAAAGTAAAAAACAAATACATATAATGAAAAAGTATCAAAGCACTTTCTAAATTTTTCAAATGAGTCAAAAAAGATATCGTAATTATTAGGAAGGTTATTAACTATTTTGATGAATTGTACAAAAGTTTGGTTCTGTAGGTATTGATTAGAGTAGGTAGGTTCATGTAGTATACTGTTTTATTCCTAGTGATATGATTTGGGACAATTTTGGAAGAAAAGTTTTGTTTTAAAATGCTCTTCCCCGGGCATTTCTAAATAGAATAATCCAACCAAATTTTTAACACACGTTTAATAAACGAGGTTTAGGATAATCAAGGATTAAAACTTGGTTCTGGTAACTCATAGATACCAAAAACCACAAAAATGTACCAAATAATACTTTTTGTAAAGAAATATTACAATTATTTTAACTTAAAGCTTTGTAAGTAAAGAAAATAGATAAGTGAAGGATTTAATCTTTTAATTTGTTTTTAAAATCAGTAGAAAAACAAGCATAATAACAGAAATGAATCTTGTAAAAACACGTAACTTAAGGTAGGTAAATTTAATTGGTGATATCAACTTAAAACGACAATTTTTTTACTGAAGTAGTTATTCTACTTAGAAAAATAAAATTTCTTATATGATGTATAGTAAATTTTAAAGTTATTTTGTGAATTTTCAGGTACACACCAAGAGGGAAATTAAATACTTTTTTACTAACCCATTCTCCCTAATGCAGATCTTAAGAATTTAATTTTCGTTTCTCTAAGAAAACCGTTTTGTTTATATCAAATTAATCTAATTTGGTAAAGGTAAAGCAAACATTATTATATTAATCTAAAAATCATCATATTTCGGTATTGATTAAACATTGTAGTTTTTGTGGAGAAAATTCTAATTTTAATGAGCTACGCTTCGATGCAATTTCATTTTTTTTTAATTAACTTACGGGAAATCCCTTTATTCTTCATTTGTTCTTGTTCTTTTTAAATTCATTATATTAGTCAAATATTTCTCTTTTACAAATCCTAAATTTTTCCCTGTGAATTATTCTGACTTAAGACCTCGGATATTACAAAGTCCTTACAATAGTCCGTTACACCTTCTGTTTGTTTGATTTTTTTTTTCATTTAAAAATTGGAATAATTATTTTTGTGACATAGTGTTTCTCTAACTTAAAAAAGTGTGATAAACGCAAAATATAAATGAAATCGACAAAACTGGAATGAGACAAAAATTTAAAAAAAACACGAAAAAAGGACACGAACTTCACAAAACATCAACAAATATTCCAATTCAACTCAACATTACCCATCTGAACTCACAACAAACTTACACAGATCGACCTAAAGATAACATTACCGCATCTCAACAAAGAAACCTCAAAAGAGCACCCTACCCCCAAATACCTTTCTCCCAAGCCATCCATTACCTATAGTCCTCAAACGGGACTCAACTTACAGGTGCTGAACAATAATATTTCGGAAATTATGCTCGCGTAGACCCCATGATCCAAAATAGCTCCGGTCTCCGCTTACTCGGGTCTTTCTCCGATAGAAAAAGCACAGCTTGCTTCCGGTGTAAGCCGCCTAGATGTCACTTAACTTGCACCTCTTAATTCTTTTCTCCCGTCCCTCCCTTCATAAATATTTGTCTTTCAGCTGTGCAATCACTGCTTGCCAGCTGGTACTGAGCATTGTCGTACGATTAGAAGGATTTTCGGAGGGGGCTTTCAACGGTAAAACTCAAGGGATTGGGTTTTTTCTTCTGAGGAATGTTTCTGAATTCAAAATTAGCTTCTATTTTCAAGGGTATCAAAGACCTTGAAAATTACATATGTGAGGAATTATTATAATGGAATGCCAAAAATTTTGTGCTATTTTGAGTAAAAAATCTGATTCAACAATTTTACATTATCCATTTTTATACCAAAAAAATGGAAGGATAGCAAATTTTAAAAAATAATTAATAATGGAATTAGGGACCCCGGAAATTATATTTTTAGTGTAGTAGATCATAATGGGATGCTAAAACTTTTATGATAGTTTGACTGGAACACTTATAAAATTTACTGGATTGCATACTTTATTAAAAATAGTATCTTTTAAAAAATATTATTTTGTTAAATATGTTCCTTGCACACCGTAATTATAGTAGCATACAAAAGTTTTAACACTAGTACTTAAGAAATGTAGTTTATGGTGAATAAATATTGAAAATTGGTTTTGATTATTCATTGATATTAAAACAAAAAAGTACCAATAAGTTCTTTTTTAAATAAATTCGCACTCATTATCTAAGAGGCATCACTAGTAAATTAAATCGGTGTACCAATATGAAAAATATATTTTTTTTTACTTTACATTAGTGTAACTGAAACAATAGAAAGTTTTGTAAAGAATTAAAGAAAAAAGAATGCATGTGCAAAAAGCAGTTGTTTGCTTCAATATAAACTGTTTTCTCAAATGAAATATTTTTTTTTTCAAGTTATTTAAATAGTGTGGTTTTTTTATCTCTAAAATTGTTTTATTTCTTCTCATAAAATCATTATCAGTTTTTAGTTTTTTAAAGTGCAGTTCAAAGGTTTCTCGTTCCGTTAACTTTCAAAAGAATAAAATTCTATTACATGCCAGGTAAAGTTGTTGTTTTTTTATTTCTCGTCTGATTGGCTCGAATCCAATAATCCCCAACCATGCTTTATTGTATTCATAATCAAGGACCATGACATCGCATAGCATATTATAAAGGATTCATTGAAGATATCGTTCGGAGAAACAAATTTCTATTTAAAGTACATTTGGATATTTTTGTCAAGAATCCGATGAATGAGGTTTTTTAACTAAAAACAAGCTGGATGTTTGTTTTGTCTAATCGAAATCGCATTTCCAGTTAGAAGGACACTGGATTTATTTTGTTAAAATGTTAGTCTTTATTATCCCGGTTAGAAACGCATATCAGAGCAAGCTTAAATAAATTTGAAGAGAATGATGGGTAGGTTTTGGATAACTTCTTATCTCAATTTAGAGCTTCAAAGAAATTAACAAGGAAAGGGATTTTTAAATATGTATTATCATTGTCGTAACTGTCACACACTGTAAAATTTGCATATCTAATACCTTTTTTGGTTGCATCGTAAATATCACCGGTGGCTATCCTCTCCACTTGAGCAACTATCCTAGGTTTTGGATCAGTTTCTTTGTTGCTGTTGTAAAAGTCAATGGCCAATTTAAAAGCAAGCTCTTGCTCCTCATCTTCTGTATCAAACAAACCTCCTGTTGAAAAACCAAACACAAAGAACGTTATTTCAGTTATTCAGAAGTCTGAAAAAATCAGTTTAACACTTTCAAAGCTGTCATTCGATAACTGCGAGAATAAACCCCAGAGTGTAAAAAAGTATGGAAAAGGTACTTAGTCGTTACAAATAAAATCAGGAGTTGCAATAGTTTCTTAAAAGTAAAATAACCCTTTGGTAATATTACAATGATTTTGATAAATTAGATTTCTTTAACTTTTTTAAGATCTGAAGTTTATCTAATAGTCTAAAGATGATAGGAACCACTAACACTAAAGCGTCTTATATGTTCTACAAAAGTACATTTATATTAAAAAAAACCAAATAGATCTTAGACTGAAAAATAATTTAAATTTCATTAATATACTTTCACTTATTAATTTTATTAAACAGTCTTTTTGGGTCAGAAAACTCAATATCCACTTATATGATATATTTATAAGACAGGTCATCATATAACTACACAAAACGTACGATGCACAGCATGAGTCCTTATTTTTAGAAAATGCATTATCATTTTCATAATAATAATAATCATTTAACCGTCATTTATTGAATAAATGTTTACTTAAGTTCTACACATTAAGCACATGTGATATCCTAAGCTAATGGACACTAATCATAATTAAAGTTGTGCCAGAGAGTAAAGCATCTTGAAATGGAAGCTCAGGAGAAACTGTCATTAGTTTCAACCCTCCCTCAACCTTTAATTTTAACTCCATCAAGACACAGGTGAGACTCGGATAAAAAAATGCATTCGAGTTTGCAAGATTTCGCTAAAGGAGTAGACTATTTATATCGCCATGAACGGGAATCTACATTTTTTCGACAGAAATAAATATCTTCACACATAAGAGAACATTTTCTAAAAATACATAGGCCTGGTGGTGTTTTTTGTAGATGAAAAATAAAAATTTATAAGGTGAATGAAATTGCTGTGTTTGCATTGAACTACTATTTGAGAATTTCACAAGTATTTTTTTATCAATGAAGAAAAATATAATTATATTATAATTATGAAGGTAAAATTAAATTGTAAAGTAAATTTCTTTGCTTTTATCATATTCCTTTGAGTTTGATATATGAGTTGTTTTGCCAAGGGATAAACCAACAATGCTAGATAACTTCTTATACAATTTGTGTAGACGAACTCAGATTTTCCTCGTTTTGTGTTATCAAAAAGAATTTTTCCTTTCTCTACGTTTTCTAAAGGTAGATGATAAATTGAATATTCAGTATAAAAAAGGGAATAAGTCTAACAACCAAGTTTTGAGAAAACCGAAAAAAAAAACTGTATTATTTATGGAATTTCCATTGTATAACCACTAAATTTTTACTGGAAATTCAGGACCCTATTTGGAATTTATCGAAAATTAAAGATATTTTTTTAGTTGAAAAAAGTTGATTGACTTTTGAAACTTATGTAATTTTTGCTGAAAAAATCTTGAAGCCACTTAAATTAACAAATAAATTATATATTTCTACTTATCTCATAGCACAAAAAAATAATCATAGGGAATAAAAACACTTTTAAATTAAAAAAAAACGCGTGTAGAGCGAAGCTTGGTATTTATTTTTGGTATTTATTCCTTTTTCAAAAAGGCAACACTATTAGAGTACACAACTTTTCAATTATTGTAGTCACTTGTATGTACCACTTGACAAACACTCACAAACACTCGTATGAAATTATGGAGTCAAGATAAATAACAGTGAATAGTCTCGATAAGTAACATAAACGGTTATTATGGATTATTAAGAAAAGGAATGAAACCCGATAAAACATTTTAAATAGCTGTGCGTGTGCATTCAACGATTTATGAGTGTCCTAACTGCAAAAATTACTAATATAGTATAATAACCTAATCTTTGTATATCATAGGTTCAAATTTCATAGGTTTCATTTTAATTGTGACTTATTTATCATTATCTGACCTCTTACACAAATACATCGTATTATAAGTAAATTTCCTTCGTTTACTTGAGCTTAAAAAATAACGTAAAATTAATTTAAAATCGTGGCAAACAAATAAACTAATAACAACGAACATATTCTTCCGAAACAGACAATAAATCAAGTAGTTAAAGTTTTAATATGCTGCAAACAATTAAAGCTCTTATAAATTCTGCAGAAGTACTAGTATGGTTAGAGTTGTTACCCCAAACGATAATTGTGAGTTCTGAATTGTGCGTGTTTGGAAACTCTACTTCATTAACTCATTCGAATAGTTGGCTTTCTCTGAGATAATTCTGGATAACTAATGATCATAATAACGTTAATGACATGAATGTATAGTCTGTGACCCAATGAATTACAAGTCAGATTCATTAAGAAAATTATGAGTTATCATGGAACTGCGAGTTTAGAGTAATTATCATGGAATTATATGGAACTAATGCAAAGATTTAATCCTGAATGAACTTACTGATCTTAATTGAGAAAAATATAATCGTTTTCATTACTTCAATAATATTATTGAAAGGTAATGAAAAAAGCTCCAATGGTTTTTAATTAACAGTGTCTCTTTAAATTACTACATAATCGAGTATTTGTAAAAATAATGCTGTCCAATTCATTCGTTACAAAAATTCAATGGTTATTTTATCTGATTGTAAGATGTTTAATTTTAAGTCTCAGTTTAAAGATGAAAAGAAATTAATATTTTATTAAATGCAACAGGGATTACCTGGGCATCAGCCTTTACAAAATCCTCATTCTTACTTCAGATTTAGAAGATTTTTACAGAATACTAAAGTCAGATTATTAAGTTTGACGGATTACCATCTAAGCTGTCTTAGTATCAAATATTTTTCAAGAATCAATAGCATATATGCAGATTATTTTCCGATAACTAACTATTGCAAATGTAATCAAAGCAGTGATAACTAACTTCCAATTTTAAGGAAATCTATCATTATTCTTTGCATAGTACTTTACACTTTTAGGGTCAACGAGGCTGAATTTACTCAGTGAGTGAATGAAGTTAATACCCCTCCCTAAATCAGGAGTTACATAATTATTTCGGAAAAGGTAAAGAATCATTTGAATGATTAGATCAGCTACCTATTCTTTGAATAAGATCCACGGGGCTCTTTTGTGGTCATCAAGTGAGTGGCTATAGACTGGCCATCAATCTCTTAAAATATGTCCCACGGATAATATGTCCACTAGGAGAAAGACTTTGGAGACTTCTGTGTTAACAAATCAACATTCCTTCTTATAGTATCCTAATTTTTAGACCTTATTATCCTATTTTCAAAAACGTTAAAGAAGTTATTTTCATCAATTAACTTCAGAAATGCCTTATTCTCACCCCTTTTTCATAAAAGTAAGGAGATAAATATCGAAATATTGAAAGAATTGTTCATTTAATTCTGGATAATTAACTAATATGTTTGTGGTTTATAACTTAAGTGTGGTTGCATCCCCATAGTCCCCTTCCCAAGATTTCGCCCTTGGCATATATAGATTATACATTTTCTACAACAAATCTGTTGTTGTTGTTGTTCCTTATTCTCCCTGATCTAGAACCGACAAGACCGGTCCAAAAGATTCCACACCCTCAAAAAGTCCATGAACCTGGACTGGATTCTCTTTCAAATCAGCCTTATCCATCCCCAAACATGCAAGAAGCTGACCAGGGGAGGCCGGGCACAACAAATCTTAAATAGGACATTGCATTGCAGCTATTTTTTTGTTTTTCATTAAACCACTAAATTAACTACATAAAAATAATTATTAAATACTTCTCGCATTTTGTTTGGCTAATTTCAATACCTTATATCCTTAAAATAACTTCAATGGTTGACTACACCATGACAGCAAAAAATAAGCGTTCCGATTCAACCCGTTTTACTGCAATAATCCGAACCTCAAGTGCTACAGATGGTCTTCACACTGCACTTCCATTCACAAAACAAGACATTTAAGTGGTGCGACTACGATAAGCATTTCACACATCACACACGTGACAAGTTCAAGGCTACTCACCCAGCTTGATCACCTTCGGCAATGCCTCCACCGCCACCACCGCCATCGCGGCGAGGATGGCGATGACCGCGTACCACCGTCCTGCCCGTCGCAGCGGCATGTCGTCGCTCTCTGAGGGTGTCTTCCTCCCACGCGACCGTCAAAATTCGCAAGGGTTGGTAGAGGAGATTATTTTTGCTGCCTGCGAGGAGCCGGGAGAACGGTGTGGTTTTTCAGGAGGTAGATGCAGCTAGATGTGGGGAGTCCCGTTGTCCGACCGCAGTCGTTCTTTCGGCGGATTTCGAAATTGATAAAAGGTGCAATGCAGGATCGTGGTTAGAGTTTTGTTCCCGGGGGTTGACTCGAAATTTTTTGTCCTCCCCCCTCTTTGTATTTTAGGTTAAATGTAGCTTCATAGAAATAGAACAATTTGTGAATGGGTGTATTTAATGTCAAAAGTTTGCGGTGAGTACTTGGTTCCCAAGCATAAATGGATAATCTGGGTGTCTTCCTCCATATTTTTTGTTTAATTTAGAATAAGAATAAGAATAAGAATAATTTATTATTATATTGGTTATATACAACTACACAACATACCAAAGAGAAAGAAAAGAGAAAAAAGATTTCCTATTGACCACTAAGGGGCCTTGGCCCTTCCAAGTGATAACAAAAAATATATTTATAGTACTTATATAAAGATAAAAAAAGAAAAAATAACAAAATAACAATACATTTTGGCAGAGACAGAGCACAAATATTTAGCTAAAGTATAGGGCTCATCAATTTAAACTAGCATGTAAAAAAAACACATCAAGATGCATATACCTTCATACAAAGAAGTATAAAGAAAAAAATACATTCATGAAGATAAATTAATTTCATTAATGTTTAATAGAAACTTAAGATTAATTTTTAAAATTAGTGTTTCACCTCCATTTTTAGACATTGAGGATTCTTTGTGGACACATATGAAAAGGACCATTTCTAGTATCCCGCTAAGTTTTCAACAAAAAATCCTATATAAATAGGCAGAAAAATTTTGGTGAACCTTATAAACCCCTCCTTGGATAAGCCTTTCTACGACTAGGATATTTCAAAGCTGATGGGACCACAAGAATTTCTATTGTTGTTTCTCATGCCACTTGGAATGTCCAAGCTCCATCCGCAAAGTGTACAGGATTTAAGGCAAAGGGGGTGTGGCGGCTCCTGAGAAAGTGAGGCCCATGAATGGAGGGAGTCCGATTTAAGCCTCAGATGATAGATGCCGCCACCATCTTTCGCCTCATCCACAATTTTGCTATGTCTCTGAAAAGAGTTCTGATGGGACCGCAAGTTCTAATTTATAATTATTGAAAAACTTTGAATTAAGAAAAATTATATTAATTTAATAAGAAGTCTAAGGGATCAAAAGAAATGTTGATGACTGAATAGGGCAGAAGGCCATGCCTCAATAAACGCGGCTTGATTCACAGGACTGACACGTTAAAAACGAATCAGGTTCTCTCATTGATGTTTTTATCGTTAAACACCACTACGACAGTACCAAGAACCAATGAGAGCAGATTGTCCCTTAAACTGTCAATCAAGTAAATCTCGCCGAGTATACCGTAAAATGATCATCTTCCCTTAGATATTTCCCAATTATATTTAGGTCGCATTGTAGTTGTACTGAAACCATTAAGATCACAAGAATTTTTCACTACATCAGATTTCTTTCTGAAGATCCGTCATTACAGCCATACAAAATGCGCCATTAATTCATAAAAACTTTAAAATTTTATAATGAAAAGTACTTATTTTGATTTACAATAGTTTAGTACACTTACTGATCATTTAAATTTCGTGTTCCAAAAAACAACTCGATTAATTTAATGTACCCTCATATCAAACCAATAGACATTTACTTGTAATTAGAGCATAATATTTTTTTTTTGGAAGGATCGTTGTTTAAAACATAGATCAATCTTGTTTGATGAACTGCATATTTTAAAATAGGAACTTACTTGAGAATATTTTTGACAATACTTTAGGATTAGAAAGCCGAAAGAGTGATGACAAATGCTTTGAATTCGAAAAATGGAAAACACGTGTTTGGAAGCTTTACAACGTTTCCGTTGCCAGCAATCATCAATAGAACGAGTATCAGGACAGGTTTAAATTATTTCATAAATGAAACTCCCCCCAACTCAATTATTAACTAGGGCAAAAATTTTACGTGATGACGTAGCTACTACGTAGCATCACCAAGAACCAATGAATCTTCTTGCTGCTCTCCTCATTGAAAAAACGATTGAAAATTTTCCACAGATGTTACGCGATCACATCGTGATTACATAGCTAAATAAACTTACCTTAATGAATGTGAATTTATCACTATACTAGACTAGACTGCAACGTTACTTGACCCTGGGGAAACAAAACAAAGCAGTTCCCAGCGCGGTGTCTGAATTTTGACAGAAATTAAGAACGTTAATTTAAAAATATGATTAGTTTGTTAAACCACGGCTTACTAAATACTTATACAGGGTAGCCGAGTACGGAAATCATTGCAAATCCAGATGGCAATACTGGACCAACTGGCAAAGCATACCCACAGTGTTGAAGGCGCTGGGTGATATAGGTAGGTCTTGTAGCGCTCCAAGCGGGAAAAGTTGTCAAATGTTTTTCATTGTTTAAAACTCGGCTAGCCTGTATAAGTATCTAGTAAGCCGTGGTTAAACCCATGTATAGATAGCGTCTTTTTTATCACTATTTGCGTACCGAAACCCAACAGGCTCTCTGTTTACGCAGTTTTTCCTTCCGCGTAGTGATCTCAGAATGTCAGGAAACGTTGCAGTATAGTATAACAGTCCTCATGATTCTTTGAACTGACGAATAAACAATGGAATCCACAAAACAGTTGCTGCAATATGTGTTTCACATTTCCTTGGAACCGAAATTAGTACATTATTTCGATTAGTTTCAAACTTACTAATCATATGAAACAGGCTTTATTTCTTTACATGTTAAAAAAAATTCTAAATTTACTTTTTAACCCCCAAGCTCATTTCAATATTAAGGGGATAGCCATTCAAAGATTGTTTTTAAAAGAATAACGCCTAATTGAAATCATAAAACATTCTTTAAGTTTTAAGTGAGAAAAGGTTCAATGCCAATTTCTACAGTTTATTTTAAAAAACATTACTGAAAAAAAATATTAAAGTTTGTTTTCAACCATAACATCCGGCAAACAAAGGTTTTCTAAGTCTAAGAGAGCGTTGAACTCTAATAAACTTAAGTCGAACAAAACCCCCATAGGTAATAGAGAAGTTTATGGTCTCTCTTCAACCATCCTTAGGATGATTTAGCAGACTTTAAATAGATTTCCGGCTCAAAGATACCGAAAAAGACAGAGAAGGGTTCTGTGTTCCTTTTATAATTCAGACAAACACCATTCATCATAAAAATTTTCGATGGAAAATATTTTCTTTTGTTTGCCTTTTTTGTTTCTGCTGTTCCTTTTCTCCTTCATTGGTGGTAGGATTAACAATATTAATGTAGTATACCTACTGAGACAATATTTTTCTCAAAAGTAATTAATGCCTAAAAACTGGTAATTTTGTAAGATATCTTTAAAAAAACATGGATAAAAATAGGCACACATAAGACTGGATATTTTTTTTTTTCAAATATCCATATGTAAAAGAGTTCAAAAATCAGGAATTAACAAGCTAATTAATGTGTGGGGAATCATCTAAATACTTTAAACTTTATTTGTTAAAAATTGTAAGTGATTCACTTGCTCAGCTAAAAAAAAAAGATTTTTCATAATATATTAATTTAAAAATATTTACAATAATATTTTACAATAATGTTTATTTTCAATATTAAATGTTGGGTATAGATTTTCAGTTATTTGCATCAACCCTGACATGATTCTTTACAGTCACAAGGAAAATCATACACAATGCTCAAAAATAAACAATGAATTTATTAAAATTGGATGATTCACGTATATTTCTACAAATAAGGATAGTATAATAAGCAAAACTAGCTTGGAAAACAAATTGCACGTATGTAAATAAGCTTTAAAACTAGGAACTGTAACCATAACCTTTTCGCCAGGGTACTTGGGATATAATAATTTTCTTTATGTGGAAACATAAGATTTGTGAGTTTAACTAAAGGAAATAACGCCTTTATGTAAAATATCTACGAAAATAGAGAGTTGTTTTCGATGAAAAATACAGTGTTTGAAAATGATAGTTTAAACTAACTTTTGAGGTAAAATCATCAAGAAACGTCTGGTCGGAAACTTGGTAGAATGCAGAAAATCCGTGAAACTTTCCATACAGGTTTTTTTATGATATGTATTTTACGTGTGAATTATAGGAAACCCTTTCACAATATGTATTAAAATATGATATTGATACCAGATATTTTTTTTAATTAGAAAATAATTTTGAAGTAGTTTTTATACTTATACTTATTCATAAAATCTTATTTTTTCTTTTAGTATTTATCAATACATTTAAAATTGAAAATTTAAAAAAATCATAGCAGAAATATTCCAATCAGTCATGTGAATACTTTACAATCTTTTTTTCGATACAACTAAAAAATATTAATAATAAATTAAAAATATTTCTTAAAGCCATAGCTTTTCTCCCTTTCTTTCTTTCATTTTCTCCTCATATTACCTACTAGCCGAGGATATTTCAAAACAAAGGGCGAATGACACTCCTTTGAGATAAACAAGTGATTTCTATTGGTTTTATTCTCCCCTAGATAACAATGTAAGGTTTTATAAACCTTAAATAAATTTGAAAATAAATTCTTTTCAATCAGAAAACCTGTAAACAAATCAAAGTTTAGATAAAACATCTCCAAGAATTCTCCAACCGGACGTTTCTCCCCTACTCCACTCCCATTCTGGGCCCATTCCAAAACCATCCCCACTCATAACAGATGGCGAGATGACACTCGAATGACGGAAAGCGCGACGTTGATGGACTCCTAAAATACCAATAAGAGCCCGGATCACTCCGCTCCTTTGAAAGAGAATTCGGAATATCCGAACTTGATGTCGTTCGTAGACTGGCCGTTCTCCAGAAACTTCTTTTTCTTGAACTTGGGCGCTTCTTTCACGGCGCTGCTACAGGTGAGGGCGAATTTGATGTCCTTCGCCATCAGTTTGCGGATGTCCTCCTGAGGGAAAGAGGTTTTTGGTTTTTAGAAAGATGCGGGTTATTTGGGTTTATCTCCTTTTTGTCATAAAATCAGATTTCTTTAAATTAAGGTCAATGAAATTTTAGGGATATGCTGTAGATTTGGATATACAGGGTGTTTCAAAAGTCCCTTTCACGGCTATTATTTGGAAACAACGTCTCCTAGGGTCATGGAAGTAAGGTCTACCACTAAAGTAAGTGACCCTGGAGAAATTCATCGTGATGACTTATAGTGCGGCGAAATAAGAAAGTTAAAAACATTAATTAAGAAACTAAAGGAGATAAGAGTAAAAACCTAAATGAGACATTGAGAGTAGTGTTGCCAGTGTTATGAAAAACTGACTGAAAAAATTCATGAAAGCATCGTTAATATTCGCGGAGATATTAGCATGTAAAAAAGCACTTTTTCATGCCTCAAAACAGAAAAGTTAAAAAATGTGAAAGTTTTTTTCATTTTTTGATTAAATTTTGCCTTTATTTAACTAAAAAATACACAAAGCTACATAATACCACTAAAAACTTGCAATTTTATGAACTTTTTCTTTTTTAAGACCTGAAAAAGTGCTATTTCTATAACTACACTCGCGCCACACGAGTATCAACTCCATGAAAATCACTTAAACTTAAATAACCTACAAAACCATTCCATAATAAAAAACAAAACATTCATATTCCCTTACCTCGGTCGGCGAGTACTTCCTAAACTGCCACAGAAACTCCAAAGAGGCCACCGCAGCGGCCAGAAGCACTCCGGCCAACAGGACTACGAACACGCCTCCCACGTTCCTCAGTCCGAGCTCCCGGACGGTGCCGGACGGCTTCTCGATGCACTTCCCGCCCCCTCGCTTCTGCTTCCACCAGCGCTCCTTCAAAGTGTGCAGCACCCCCACTTCCTGCAGCTTCAGGATTCCCGACGACAACCAGGAGCTCAGAGAACCGTTGCCTGTATAGAAGGATCAGAGGAATTTGGGATCAATTCATCCTGTTTTAGTGCTGATACATTTTTCGGACTTGGCCACAGACGTGGCGTATTATAGGTATTATAGGTTGTATTGATGATAGTGCTGAACTGTTTAGAAAAACTGTTTTAAAGCCTGTTGTTGAAAAGTAAAGGCTTATTCACGCTGTTTCACTTTTACTGTTCATTCTGAGTAATTCACTCCTGTTAGTCGCCAGTTAAGAGTGAAGGAGTAAAGAGTTAAACGACCATTCACAATTTTTATTTAGGATGATTACTTCGAATGAACTCAGAAAGTGATGTCTGAATGTGTGAGCCTTTAGATAAGGATAAAATATTCTTTGATAAAAGTATGGTACACGTGGTCTGTTGGGAAACATGGGTTAAAAGATTTTGTCGAAGTGGTTTGGGGCAAAATGCTTTTCAACAACCAACCTCCTTGTATTTAAAGACATATTTTACTTTTCGTTGGAAGCCATAATTTAATCATTAAGTGAGTGAGAAAGTTAGAGTGCAGAAACTTTCAAAATGTTTATTTACATATGGTAATATGGTTATTAATAGGAAAAGAAAAGTATATTGAAAATTTTAGTGACATCTTTTAATTTTGATTGGGCACTTAATAAAAAAATTTGAAATAGCCAGGTAAAAGATCACTCGTACGTTACACTAAAATTTTAAAATGTTATAATTGTTTTTTTACTAACCATAGCCTCACATATAAAAAACCAGACAAATTTTAAAATGTTACAAGGCAGAATCTAAAATTATGTCTTGGGTAGTTCACTATTGTTCACCTTACGAAGTGAACTTATAACTGTGAGTTTAGGATAGTCAAATCAATCCTGATTTTTTTTTGTTGGTGAAATTTTTTTATTAGGGTTAGACTTTTACAGTTACTTCACGGATCGACCTTCCAACTTAGTCTAGAGATGCCACCGGTAGGTTCGTTAATTCTTACAATTACAAATATCCATAAAAAATCATTTCAAATTATTGCATACCCTTCTTCGTGGCTATCCCATATCCCTTGTGGTCAAGCAGTCCTCCAATCTGTGTGAGGTTGCACTCCCTCTCTGTGAGGAATTGGATGGATGCGGACTCCATGAGGTATGCGTAGTTCCCGGCGTACACCTGCTCTTTCCCCTTCTCGTTGCTCTCCATGAGGACCTCTGGGTGAGACTTCATGAATTCCCACATCTTTTTGAAGGTTGGAATGTTTGCCGACTGAAAATGAAAGTTATGAAAAAATTTCTTGAGTAAACTTGCTTCATTAAAAGATGTTATGCGCATTTTGATAATTTTAGCAGCTTTGTTTACAATTGAAAGGGTCACGTCATGTTATGTACAAAAGACAATTAATTTCCATTTTATTTCAAAATGAAAGAGCATAAAAATTACGCCCCGTTTTGACTCAGGTGATTTGAGCGCTTTATTTTAAAACACTTATTACGCTTAAATGAAAACTTTTTGTGTTTTTTAAAGTTGATTTTCGGGTTATTCTTGATCGAATTAGTAAATTGGATAAGTTTTACGATGTTGCGTGACATAATGCATATTTCCCATTGTATTGTACATAAACTTTGAAACGAGATTAATTAAACTAATAGGAAAATCCTATCAGGGTATTTTCTTATATTCGTACTACGGTTATTTAAATACAATATCTTAGATTAGTTACTTTAATACATTATTATAAGATTGCAAAATTTAGCTTAAAATATGAAATCTTGTTTTCTCCTTAAGAGGATAATTCCAAAGATGAACTTTAATCAAAATTATTCGATTACGAGAGAGTTGTACTATGTATGAATAAAAATTAGTCTTATTTTAAGATTTAACCAATAACTAAGGAATCAGTTCAGTATCAGTCAGGTTACAAAACTTAAATACAACCTGATAGGGCAAATATTAGCGAGAAAATGATAAAAAAAATATTTTTCCGTATTTAACCATTTTTTTAACTCGATCAAGTTGTATAATTATTTTATGAGGTTTTGAACATTAGTATTTCTGAGTTACGATTATGGCATAAAAGCATTGATGAAAAAAAACCCGAATGGTAAGAATGTAACTGAACCAACCTCAAAGAATGTTCTTGTAGATCCACTTCCTAGACAGCCATACTTAATCTTGGTTTGTTTAGCAAGGTCTTTGGCTGACTCAATCGGGTAAACCACTTTTTCGATGGTGAGAAACGCTGCCAGGTTAGCGGTGTATGAAGAAATCATTATGAGGGTGAAGAAGTAATAAATCCCTGCTATTGTTCGAGTTGAAGAGGACCTTAAAATAAAAAGACAGTTATTTACTCTATATGCTAGTAATATTTATAATCAAGGATTCTACATAGTATGAAAATTGAACGAAAGATTTTATATTTCATTGAAATATAAGTGCTATAATTTTAAGTTTATTCGTCTCTAATGGATAAAAAAATGTTCAAAAAGTATCTATTCAGATACTCTGGAGATATTTCAGAGTTTTATACATAGTTTTCAACGGCACTCACTTATAGAGAAACGAAAAGCAATCATTCGAAAATTATAATTTAATTAAAAAGGTAATAAACCGTTTATAGTATTTGGATTTCTGTTGCTAAAAACGTACTTTAATGAAGCTGTAAAAATTGGAAGCATTATTTAGTCTATGAAGGCAAAAGAGTATTTAAATAAATAATTTTCAGTTATTTTTCTTGCATTAATTTTTAACCTTTGAAAAACCCAAAGTCTAGACACCAGAATATATAGAAATCTTATTTTATACTTTTTATCCGCACAGAAATCAAATTCCCCAAAACAGCTGGGCTGAGAATGTGTCTGAAACCCTGTTACAAGATTTTCTTCTCTCGAGCAATGAATATAATTTGATACTGTGTTATGGAAAATTTTCTTACAGGGAAACATCCTCCACGCAGGAGAAAGAATCTTTAGTAGGCTGTTATCTATGTAAAACTGGTATAACTTTGTATCATTTTGTTTGGACGAAGTTCGGATAACTGAAATAGTGGAGCGTGGCAGCAAGTGCTGCAAATTTGTCTTCTTTTGGATTAATCTAAAGGATTTAGCCTCGATTAAGTAACTTTTTTTTATTTTCATATATTACTTTTCTCTTGGCTTCCTTTAACGTCAATTTAAGTTATTATCCTTTCAGTCCTGTAGCCACCGCAAATGTTTTCTATAGGATTCAATGGCAGTACTTTTCACATATATTTAAAAATGAAATTTTGCTTTTAAATGGGAGTGATTTATAATTGAATAGTCATTCATCAGTTTCAAAAAGGGAATATGTCCAAAAAATGGCAAATAGTTTTTTTGCGCTCAAAAAAATCTCCAAGCTTGGCTATACACATGAGTGGGAAGATATAATAAAAAAAATACCACCTATATGCATATATTCCCCTTGAATTTGGAGAAATCGATGCCCATTCATTGTATGTTTTATTTAATTTAAAATTTGTGATAATTACTCTTTCTTTTCTTCATTTTTTTGTGGTGTAATTTTGTCAATGTCTTGAATTACGTTCTGCCTACTCTTTCGCGTCATCATCGCTTTTTGTACAACAACGCAATCCAGTCTAAAATCTTGCACGCTCCCTTCATACCAGAGTTGCGCTGTTGTCCAAAAAGCGATGATGATGCGAAATAGTAGGCAGAACGTCACTCAATATTTCGAGCTTCTCTGGCCTTAAGGGCCATTCATTAATTACGTAAGGGTCCCGAGGGGGAGGGGGGGTTGGAAAAATCTCTACATACCCTTACTTGGGGGTGGGGGGGTCAAACCCATTCTTACGTAAGATTTTCCAAGTTAATGTAAACAAATTCGAATTATTCTAATCAAATTACTATTGAATAACCCCAGAAAAACCTAAAAATGACGACGATCTCGGTATATTATCGAAACTTCAAATTTTTTTTAAAAAAATGAAGGTATATCAGATATATCTTTTTTATTGGAGAAGCATTAAGAAAAAAAAATAAAACTGAAAAACGAAATGGAATCTTACGTAGGAATATGGGGGGAGGGGTTTGAAAAATCTTACGTACCCTTACATGGGGGTAGGGGGGGGGTCAAAAATTGCCAAAATCATCCCTACGTAATTAATGAATGGCTCCTTATGTGTCTAGATGGCCATGGTTAAACCACGGCTTACTAGATACTTATACAGGCTAGCCGAGTTTTAAACAATGAAAACCATTTGACAACTTTTCCCGCTTGGAGCGCTACAAGACCTACCTATATCACCCACCGCCTTCAACACTGTGGATATGCTTTGCCAGTTGGTCCAGTATTGCCATCTGGATTTGCAATGATTTCCGTACTCGGCTAGCCTGTATAAGTATCTAGTAAGCCGTGGTTAAACCCATTCCCAATTTTGTATAATCATATATCCTATACTGGTCACATCTCACGATAATGCAAAGCAAGAAAACACATCTATCAGTCTCATAAATACCACCACCCACCTCGGGGCCACCTCACACCCCTGCTGCATGAGCGAAGCGATGGTGAACCACATGCTGTTGAGCAGGGTGAAGCAGTTCTCCTCGATGGGCTCGTCCTGGCGACAGGGGTTCACGTTGTCCCACTCGTAGGGGCTCATCCTGCCCACCACGAAGAGCACGAAGCTCACCCCCATGAAGGCGGCCATCACGTAGATCCACACCTCCCCAGAGAAGGGCGAGAGGAAGGAGAAGAGGGACTTGACCTTCTCGGTGGGCTTCTTGAAGAGGATGGAGATGCCCGTGTTCATGAAGGGGAGCGAGAAGTCGAGCACTTTTTCGCGTTTGGAGGAGATGCTGACGTCTGCCACGGCCATGTCGGCCACCTGAGAGAGGAATTACTTTAAAAACATTGGCGCAACAGCCCATGGGGACCTATTGGTTTTTGTGACCAAGTGCCCTGGGATGCAAAGAAAGGATACTGTCTATCTATCACAAGTTGAGTTCTCGTTTACATTTCTGTTGCTAAAGGCAACAGGACTCTCCTCATTTTCAACGAGGGAAATTGTTGCATTGAATCACTATACACTATACTAGACTATACATAGAATCACTATACTAGACAGCAACGTTAGTTGACCCTATGATGTCACTCACAAACAAAGTAGTTCCCATCGCAGTGTCGGAATTTTGAGTGAAAGGAAGAACGTCAATTTAAAAATATAATTATTTTGTTAAACCCATGTATGTATACAATATTGTAGTATCTTTTTATCACGATTTGCGTACCGAAACTCCTCCTAGCAATCTAACAGACTTTATGTTTACATGTTAACCCATTTTCTCCTTCCGCTTAGTGACTTACTGGGTTCAGGAAAAGGTTGCTGTCGAGTATAGTCCTCTTTGTTTATTATTTTAACAGTTCACTAATCCCAGTCTCCACTACTAAAATTATCAAAGTATTTTATTGTAACGATTAAAGACATCTTTAAAACTAACCTTAATAGCTTTTAAAACACACTGTTATAAGAATCGTGACTAACTTCAATTTTATTTGCTGTAATCAAATTATAATTAAAACTTTCCATCTATTTGTTGAACTATAAGGAGAATCAAGAAAACAAAATACTTACCCCTGATAAGACTTCTCCAACCATCCCGTTCCATATTCCTCTTACTTTGTCTACTTCTACGCCATACTTGTTATCCGCTACAATTCGTATTTCATAGGAAAAGTGTAATATTCTGGATAACTCGTCTATTAGATCGATGCTGAACCCTTCAAATCGCTCGTTTCCACTTAACTGCTTCGGTGAGTTTTTTAGCATGGCAAATGGTTTATTCTGCGGAAGGTAAGAAGAATAATGTTCATAGGAAAAGAATAGAGAGGAAAATTGGATTACAGAACTACCAAAAGAGATAGTACCAAGACGTAAACCATTGTATTCCTTAGGATTTTTTTTTAATAGTTTTAACTTTCTCTCTATGGATTTTGAAAACATTTTATGGCTTATTTTACAGATTTATCAACTTAGAATGTCTTTTTGTAACTATAACGATTTTGTAAATATAATTATTTATTAAATTTTAGATCCTAATGAATCAATTCTTAAATGTTAATATATGAAAAATGTAAATATATATTATTCCTGTTCTAAAGAGTTCCTTAGAAATTAATTAGATTACTAAAATAGAAATTAGTATATCGTAAAACTTTGGCCCAAATGTAGTGTTTTTTTCACAAAAAAAGCATAAAAGTTGTGAATCAAAACAAATTTGAAAAGATTAGGTCAGTGGTTTTTATGATTTATTTTTAACATGTTCAACTGTAATATAAATAAACTTTTTCAAAATGTGAAAAATTTTGATATCCTTAAATTGGGGTAAATCAACATTTTGATACTACTAAGTTGAAAGCACCCTAGTGATCGTATTTTAAGAACTTCAAGGCACCACCTTGAAGATGTCATGACAACAATTTTACCTGTTCGCCCTAGCATTGAATAAGTGATAATCACAATCTTTTATACAGATACGGCACGTAGAATCCCTTTTCGATAGTTTGGCCAATGTTTCCCTTAAGGGCCTCCTTTACTTCATTTTACGGTATTCAAATGCTTTTAATTTAGTTTATTATAATTAGCGTTGATAATGATATTTAATTACTTTAAATCTACATCATCATTTTACATCAAATTTAAATCGTTGATGATACAATTAAATACTTTTAAAGAACAAAAATTTTAATTTATAGCAATTAATTAAATTACAAAATGTAAATTTTGCCTGACTGTTTAGGTGGAACTCTCTATCATTATGAAAATAGCTAATTAAATTTATCATTTGCAGAATATTTTTAAGAATAACAAAATGAAAGTACTTCTTTAGGAAATGAATAACTTACTAATATGGTAGTGATAATGTATTTCCTATTTTCAAATGTAAACCCAGATGAGGTTGTCTCGGGTGGAATATTGTCTGTGATATTAATTGTTCTTCCAGGAAACATTGATCCTATCTAAATATTAAAAAATATAAATATTCCATTTAATTTCCGTTCTATACACATTCTTTAATGATAGTTTACAAAATAAATTTTAAAGTCACAATCTATTATTCAAGTTTTAAAAACATATTTAATTGAACCAATAGTGAAAGCAAAATATTTTTTAAAATAATGTTAACATAATTATCTCTCCATAGTAATCCTAAATTGCGCCTTTCAAATATTATTTGCATATAATTTATAAATGTCCTGGTTGATTCTTTTCATTTCATTATTTTCAAAGTTTTGTCAATAAACTTTCTCTTCTAATAATGTCATCCTTTTAAAGGCATCCATAATTTTAATTATTTTATTTTACATACCACCATTCTTTAAAAATTCAAAGTTCCGTATTTAAATCCTTTTTAGCTTCTAAAAAAAAATATTTTTTTTTTACTAAAGGGAATGATTTCTTTTAAATTTAACATAAATCATCAGGATAAAAATTATTATTTTATGACACACTACATGATAAATATCGTTCCCTAAACTTGCAGCTTATTTTTTTTTGCTAGGTGAGGTGAATTAATTTTGAGTTCGTTAATCTTGTCAGAAACTCCCTCGTGACACGTAAGTAATCGTTACCCTCTCGGGGCTAACTAAATGACAAGTTTCTAAAGCTCAATTAAGCTGCCTTTGCATTTTCTACATTTTTTTTATCTCTAGATCTTTCGCTTAGTTTGACATGAGATCACATTTTCACAGCAGAGGGTAAAACTGCAGATATAGTTTTATATTGTGTCACTGAAGCAATAATGAAGAAAAGGGAAAATTCAAAAAACATATAACATCAATAACACTTTAGCATTTGTTTTTTTTTTTTAAATTGCTTTAACTATGTGTTTGGTATTGGAGTAATAAAATACACTCTTTAAAACGGCAATTTCAAAACTGAGTGAAAAATATTCAAATCTGAGTGATTCATAAACTCAAACTGATGGCTCTGAATCAAATTTACTCAAATTTGAAACATTCATAAAGTCATTTCTGAAAATATGCAGGTACTAAAAAATGATACATCATGGCCTTTGTCAAAATTACCCCCTTCGATGTACAGAATTAGATCAGAGTGTGACTAGTCTACTTGTAATTAGAGTGTGATGCCACATCTGAGCGAGGCGGGCTATCACGTTTTTAAACCAGAATTCATGACAGATATGAATGTAAAGATAAATATTATAAACAGCAAAGATTAAACAAAAATACATAAAATTTGAGTGGTGACTATTGAATTGTTTGAAACTTAGTATTTCTATTATTTCAAAATTGAAAGAATTGAGTTTTCATATTTGAAACAAACAGTTTCATATCAAAATGAAACTATCGATGTATTTAGATTTGAAATTGCCATTTTTCTCAGTGTATGATAAAGTTTAAAAGCTTGTTGAATTCAAAAGCTATTTTTAATATTTATCTTACCTGGCAGAATAGGACTAAAAATTATTCATTTGAATAAACAGACAACAGGATATAGTACAGAATACGGTATTAACATGTGTTTCATTTAAGTTTCATTTTTACCTTTTTGAGGCCATCTTTAGAGAGTTGCATAATGTCCAAAGAGAAGGAAGAACGAAATCCTTGTCCATCAAAATGGACTAGTCCAGTGAGTCCAAGAACTTTGTTCTAAAAATATTAAAAACCTTTATTGTTTTAACAATTCCTGTAAAAGTCCTTTCAGTAAATATAGGTGTTAAATAATGTCAAATAACTATGGACTATAACTAATCAGCATTGCTTTTGGACGCACTGTAAACCAAGTCGTAATGACGTCATTCGGGTGAAACAATACCCCTACTATCCATGGAGTAAGTATATATTAGAAAGGATATAATTGTTAGGATATTTTTAGGAATGAGAGCTTAAAACGAGAATAGTTTTAATAAAATTAACCACGGCATTTTTTTCTGAGCCACACAACTATGAATAAAAGTTATTGAATGGTAGAGTAATAATTGAAAGTGTAGGTTCTGGTTTCTTTTTAAATATTATTTTGATTGATTAAAAGCAGCATTTAACTCAAAATACAATATAAACAATTATTTTTGTGACGTAACCACTTTCATTATAATAGAACAGGGTCTCATAATCATGTCCGACGTACCAAAAACTGGCCTGTCAATCACAATGTGGCCCATGGTAACTAACTGGATTTTCTCAGACGCTGGCAGGACTTTTCTATTGATTTCAAAACATATCTCATTCATATATGAAAATTAGGGGGTATAAGTACAAGGCAGTGCAAAAATGAGTTCTGAGAAAACTCGGATGTTATTCTCAATTTCGATTGTTTTTATTATCTTCATTATGAAAACTTAAAAATGAAAATTACTTTAATTATAAGATGGCAAATGAGAATCTTTGTGATGGCGAAAGGATTGGATTACAACACAAGCTTCTTGGATTTCAAAAGTGTAGTCCAGTTGGTCGGAAGGACTTTTTGGAGAAATGAATGTATGTGTTTAAGTGGGCTAAAAACTTAGAAGATGTGGTTTTAAAACTCCCTTAAAAAATGTCCGGGATCTCTTAAAGAAAGTCATACCGATTTCATGTAGTTGATCAGACTGGTACCGTCAGTTCCCTTTGTGCTATCATCACATGAAATAGCTGGAAATGTCTCCACACGTTTCCCATTATCAAGATCCTGAAGTGCTTTCGAAAACAATAGTACAGCATCGTAAAGCATTGCAGATGCGGTCTGGAAAAAATTGGGCTGTTAATCCTTTTTTTTAGTAAATAAAATCACAGTTTCAATTTTGAATAAGTAATGAAAAAAATTATACTTAAAAAATTTTATCATTAATAAAAACAAATAAAAAATGTAAAGTTTCTATAAATAAATTTATTCAAAAATATCAAATTTCTACTTCAAAGTTTAATTGTAAAAGAGTTTAAATTAAAGAAAAGTAAAAATACCATAACTACCATAACCATTGAAATGCTATTTAATACTATTCATATTTATTTTTATACAAATGTGAAAAACAGTAACTGAATGGAACATTTCAATCTATTTTATTTATTTTTATTTCTGTTGAAAATAAACTGTGACACTGAATACTTCTGCGTCAAAATGTCAGAGGGTCTTTGTATTTTCTAATTTACTTGAAATGCTTCACAACGGTAATATAAGTCGCAAAATTATTTCGCTAAATTTGTATTTGATCTTTCCTAAATTCTACCCATCCATAGAGAAGTTAAAAACTTTAATTAAGAACTTAAATGTGTCAGAATTTTATCCACACCTTCGATTTGGAATGGAGGTTTGAATGATTATGCCAAAAATCTAACCAAAATTAAAATAAAAACCTCTGGAAAGTTAAAATTTAGATTTAAATGTTAAAGAAAACTCGTGACTTGAAATGGTAATGAAGTGTGACGTCAGTATTCATGACCAGTCGTTTATTTTCCATACATCCTTACATTTTAAAGAGTGGGTTTTATAACTTTAATCACTTTTTTCCATGATGCATTAACAATGTAAAAACTTCACCAACTCTAACCGAATGGAAAATTTCATTGTTATTTTGTTTAGTTATTAATATGTAATGAATCGTGACGACATAGGTGTTTTCGCGCGTCATTCAAAAGAAAATCCCTGGTGAAACTTGAACAGAAATTTTGAATGACTGTTTGATTTTGCGCGAGGGATTGAATAAGAAAGTAATGATGAAAAGTTCCTTATTCAGCAGTCTTAAACATACGAGATATTATGAGCGATAGGACACCACCCATACCGAAATAGACGTCACTGGCGTTTCTCCCATCTTGAACAGGCGGTAATTAGTCTCGTTGAGCAACCCTTCATAACTCGAGCTCTTCGTGTTGACGATGCGGAAGCCGGTGATGTTGGCCCGACTGAACTGAAAGTCTTCCAGGTCGACCGTGTGAAGATCCTAGAATGCCAACCATGATAAAAACAATGGGGATGCTAAGATAGAAAAATGATTCCTCGCTTAAGGCGCGACATGTCATAACTCAATTCCCCCCCACATTGTCAAGAGGGGAGAAAACTAATTCGTTTTAACAACATGCATTTATCTCTATGGATGGAGCGATAACGTAAACGATTAAGAAAACAAGGGGATACTTGAAGTCTAAATACCTTAGAACTCCAGTATAACCAGCCTCACGAGGTGAAGGCAAGCAGAGTTGTTACAGAACATGTGATTGAAAGTCACAATCATTCATCATCACGCATCACAATCAGTCATCACGCATCACAGAACATGTGATTGAAAGTCACAATCAGTTGAGTGGCTTAAACTGATGCTTATCCCCCCTCTTTATTCCCCAAGTGCACTTGGTACTCATCTTACTTTATATTCTTTACTTTAGATTTAGTAACTTTTTTACTGCAAAATCAAACAGGCAAAATGTACAAAACGTCTCTGGGAATTGTAACAGCAGTTAAAAAATAGTTTTAAGAGGGATGTCACAAATGTTTGAATCCCCATCCATTGTCACATAATGTCACTCATTCAGGAACACCTCTCCTTCCTAAACGTGTGACATAATTTGTGAATGACTCATCAAATGAGCCCATGAAAGAGCCCAACATTATTCTTCGATATAGTCTTATACTACACACATTAAATACAAGGATAAGATTGGAGATCAAAAAGAGAACTTGTTATAATAACAGACCTATATGTGATGGAGCTAGTATATTATTTTATCAATATCATAAATATGGCTATAAAATTTATTAATTAGGTTTAAATTAATGTTAAATTACTGTTAATGTTAAGTTAATGTTTGGTAATTTACTTCCTAACATTCTGAAAAATAATCCCCGAGTTACATACTACTTTCTAATTTTTGAAACTTTTTTTCGCCATACCATTCTCTCTCATAGTAGCATGTGGTTTCAATACTTTGAAGTTCCAATACTCCATTATTATCCTTATATTTTTAAATTATGGTATAAATCTTAAACCTCTTGCACGAAATTTAAAATTTCAAAGCGTCATTATAATAGAGAGAACTAAACAACAGACCTTTAAAAATTTTGGTAAAAAAAAAAAATATTTTCCTCCAACAGAGTCGATCTATCTTCCACCCCATCCACATAACAAAACAAACCAATAAAAAAAAAGATGAGTTCTTGAATCTATACTTTCAACAAAAGCCCTCGATATACCATACACATCAATTTAATCGCATAAAATGGGCGAATAATGAGAAAATTTTCCGGATAACTTTAATCTTGCTTTTCCTTTGACCGAAGTTTTAACTAGTCTTCAAAGGGAAGCAACGATCCATCAACTCTTTATGTCATTTATATCAAACCCACGCTAACAGCTCACTGTTACATCTGGCATGGAAGATCGGAAGAGCAATCCATCATTATAATTGTTTTTCGATGGAAAGTAGATGATTCAGTTTTCGTGACCAGCGCCGTTTAATATTTGCCGTTACCGGACTTCGAAGTTTAATCGAAGAGCGATATTATTTGAAAATTCAAAAGTGCCCTAATTTTGAAAAGATAGAGCTTTTTAAAAGTATTTTTACTCTCTCCCCGTTGCTTCATTCGATTAACTTTCGAGCAAACTATAAATCAAAGTCAAATTTTTACAGAAATTTAGGAATGCACTGAAGATTTCCACGCATTCCTATTTGTGTAATAAAGAAAAGTTTTTTAAAACTTACACTACATAAGAAAGTAAATTCGGAAAACATCTGTTGTTAGTGTAGTCAAAATATTAAACTGACAAATCAATATAATAAGGTATTCAATCAAAATATCATACTTCCTATGTTCCATTTTATTTTACAAAACTTAATTTTACTTTCATTGCTAAATTATTTTTAAATGTTATATTGACTATAGCTATAGTATAATATAAATTTTCCCTTCATCATAATGCACTATGCCCTTTATTCACAAGACTCTGGTATTAAAAGTATTTTCTGAAATTTAAATTTAATTCAATACTTTTATGTAAACATTAAGTATACAAAATGAGATATAAATATACGTAGTTTCAAAGTCTTACCAAAGATGTGATGATATATTTGTTCCTGACAGTCATCATTTCTACTTGCTGTGCCTAAACAATAAATAACACAATTCAATAAACCTAACATGTCACTTATTTTTTAAATCTTAAAGCTTAAAAATGAATTTCAATTTACTTTAAAAAATAAACTACCTCACCAGCTCTTCGTGGGTTCAACCAAGACCCTTTATAACTATATAGAAGACCTCAACGTGTGGTGTCAAACATAGGAAAAAATCTGTGAATTTGCAATGTTAAGTCTATGGAGCATAAAAACTTACTTTCTTAACTCCTAGCATTATTTATATCTCCAAATTATTAACGTTCTAGATAACAAAAAACTTTCGATTTCCTTCGTCGTTACTCCCTCAAGTATGTTTTTAAACTATATAGACTAAACATTACAAATTCATTAACTTCGTTCTATATGTTTGACGTCACACGTCCCGAGTTGTGAGGCCAGACAGAGGGTTTTGATTCAACCGGGTTCACTCATTTATAGCCACCCTGTATTTCCAGAACTTACTTGCTTCAGAACAAGGTTAATGTTTTTCCTTGAAACATCCAGAATGATGCATATTTCCTTGTCAGGCCATTTAGCAAAGGAAGACCGTATCTGCCGGAACAGATTCCTGTACGGTTGATCAGGTTGGAATTTATGCACCTGAATATCCCAGTTGCTTGTGGAGGTCTCTTTCAAGAAATCTTGCAATCTTATTATACCTGAGAGATAAAAAATTACATACATTTGAGCTGCTCAGGATGAAAGTGGTATAAGTCCAAAAATACAAAATTTGAGTTAAGTGTGGATTTGTATTTATTTCTTTTAAGGTCCTTTACCTAGTGTTGTAGTCGCCTAAGTCAAAAGTTCAATAAGCGACCCGTAAGAGCAGCCTAAAAATGCCTTCTCCATACGAGCAACACAGATGCCGATAGAGAAAACCTTCAGTTACTCAAAACCACTTTGATTCTAACCAGCTCATTTAGATAATGTTTGAAAAGATAAATATCTTAATTTTGACCCATCTCACTTGCTCTAAACCTAAGAGCTATATAAAAGTTAAAACACTAATGGTATTTTTTAAGTATTTAATTACGTAATAGATTTTAAATTTCAATAAAATATTTAAATGTTCTATTTGACTCTCCATTTCTCTCAATGTTTTCACTAATAGTAGAGGGAAAAGGCGGACACTGGGGAAAATACAGGCACCCCTCACCAAGTGGCTATTGGTGGTGCTGAAGAGGTCAGGACTTCAGATGAGCAGCAACTTATTGACACATAAAAGCAAAGAGTAGTAGGGATCATTCTTTGAAGTAGGGTGGATGTCACAGTATGTTTGGTGCAAATTCGTGTTTGTTATTGACTGCAAAAACTTTTAACAGGTGCCTGAAATCGTTTTTATAGGTTTTTATGGTTAGTTTAAAATAATATTTCACAGTGATGGAATGCAGAGATCCTAAGTTTCTTTTATACGCACACTTTCACTGAAAAAAAAATCCTGGAATCTTCCAAGGAAAAACTGGGCAGCTGGGTTTCTTATTTTTTCCAAGTAATGTTCCTGGAAGATAACAGGAACATTGCCTTAAAATACTGGTATTTTTGATTGATTTTACCGTAACTTTTCCGTTATTTTCCAGGAACATTACTTGGAAAAAATGGGCAACCCAGCTGCCATGGCGAGATTTTTTTTACAGTGTTAGTCCAAAGCGGCTTTATTTTACATGCGATAGGGGTCATCATCCGTAGGTGTGGTTTGGACAATCAGGAGAAGTACAAACTTGATTCAAAATACCTTCGTTCTCTTCATAGATTATGATGAAGCTGGTCCATCCCCACTTCCTGACGACATCGATGTAGGCTTGGTTGAGGGTGGAGGCACGAGGGTGCAAGTTGATGGACAGATCATCCCTCTGCAGACGATAATCCCATCGGGTCTCGATGTGGGGCACTTCCAAGGCATCGGATATCGACTGCACGTGAGATGCGGTTGCGGATGACTGGGGGCCGAAAATTCCGGCCACCCCTAGACGTAGCAACTTGCATACTGTGGAAAGAAGGAAAATGTGAATAAACTATCAAGTTTTCAAAAAAAATATTTATATTTTATTTTGTTACTATTTATAATTCGTCAGTTAAGTGGAAAGGGTTTCTATTTCCTTTATTAGTACTTTTTTGGTGTGTAAATGTAATTTTTTTCACTTTCTGGAAGAGATTATTCCCAAAATCCTCTCTTTTGGCTATCGACTTTGTGATCGTTAAATCAGTTGGTTTTGAATTGAACAGCGTGTGGTTAAACATAGCCGACACGGGCTAGCTAAAACTCCTTAAAAATGCATCTTTTTTTTGTTGAACTTTTCGTAGACGTAAACAAGTTAATTAACATACGATTAAGAGTATTACTGTGAAAATGAATTCAGATGTTTAAAATTGTCTGGACTTTTATTTTTTACTCGGGCAAAGAGTTTTTAAGTTCAAAGAAAATAGTGAAAAACTCTTCCTTGTTTACATCGAATTCCTAGAGTAATGATTTCTTGTAAAGCGAAACATATCGCTTTAAAATGTTTGAACCTCCCATAGTTAAAAAAAAACATTCTAATACCTAATAAATGTATGCCTCTTATACACTATAAAGTTATGTAAGAAGGGGACATTACATAATTCTTCCAAATACTAGAAAGATCATGACTTCATAGCTCACCTTTCTTCGATACTTGGAAGCTGTTATCTGGCTCATGGTTGTCAATGTGACCAACAAGAGTTGACTTGGGCAAAATGTTGAGGTCTTCATTTACCCAATCCACTGCAATTTGAAACACCAACTCTTGGTCCTTTTCCTGAGAATCAAATAGACCACCTGTAAAAAAGAATGCTCATTAGTGTTTATTATAATATTTCACAGAGAAATAAAATGTTCCTTCACTTTTACAGCAGCCAACATAACCAATTGAAAGAAAAGGAATTTAAAAATTAACCGTATTTCTATTAAATATAAATATTTCAGAGATTTTTTGGAATAAAAATGCAATAAAAACTACTCCTAAATAAATTACTGTAGAATGGTTCTGCCATGGTTTCAGCATCACTCAGAGACTCGTAAAAATGCACTGAGGCGAAAATGACCCAAAAAAAGCAGATTGGCGTTTTTGTACTAACGACAAGGTTTCAGCCTACCTGGAAAGTCAGGGAAGGTCATAATTTGGACTATTTTTTTAATTTTGTCATGGATAGCCATGTATTTCAGGAAAAAAAGTAAAGAAAAGTCATGGATTTTAATTCCAATCTAAAAAATACTAATATAATTTTTCTCGAATATCACCCGACAAGTTTCTCTTTCTTTCGTTATACTTTTATTTGTTTTTAGTAAGTGATGACGAATTTTTCGATATGTTTATGTAAGTATTTTTTATCCCGAATTTCCTTTCCTTCTTTGAAAAACATGCATTGAAATAAATACTGTGCATGTCAAAAATTAAATTAATACGTAGCTTAATTCAAGTGTTTATAAGTCATGGAAAATTAATTCCCATACTCAGGGAAAGTCATGAAAAGTCATGGATTTGAAAATTTTCTTTTTAGCAGATAGGGGTCGTTGAAATATTACGTGAGCACCTAAGGGGGGAGGGGGTTTGCTAATTACTTATTTTTCCTGAAAAGGGGGGAGGGGGAGTATGAGTGATCCTTACGTAAGATGTTACAAACACTGCATTTTCGAAAATATATTTTCTTGCATAAATAATTTCAAAATTCAACCAAAAATAAAGTTTACAAAAAAAGAACTAGGAAAAACATTTTAAGCATTTTTCACGAGGAAAGTTTTAACGATTAGTTAATGGAGAACAATAAATTTCAGAAATCTAAGCATTACTAAAGAATTTGTACAAAAAAAAAGAACAAAGGACGTAATTATGAGACGGGGTTTTGCGGTTTGCTTATTTTTGCTGACAAAGGATAGGGGGGTTGGAAAGGGGGGGTCAAAAATGACCAAAAACTTACTTACGTAATATTTGAACGGCCCCATACCCTGTAACGATATGCATTTAGCACTTTCCAATAACGGCCAATGCAAATAAACAGCTTGACGCTAAATTCCCAAACAAAAACCAACTTACCGAGCCGTATAACACCCGGCAAAGCCGCGACGCAATACAGCTGCAGCGACCACAACAACAACGGAGACGTCAACAGCGGCGACATGCCTCAACCCCGCGTCTGCTGCGATCGAGCCGCATCACGAGACGAAAGGGATCCATCTATCTGCTCTCGACTTTCTTAATTTGGAACCTTTCTCTCATTGTGGCGGCTTCTCCTCTCCCCCGCAAATGCCCGGGAAAGAACAACAACAGTACCTGGGAGGAGGAGGAGGCGTACCCAGACAATCGGCCATCCTTCATCCATCCCCGGGGCTTTTGTCACGAAATCTCGCTGTGTCAACTTGCGGGAAATCGTCTGTCTGAGTTTGCGTGTTGTTTGTTCGGATTCACGAAAGAGTAGTACAGTCGACTCCATTACTTTTGTCCATGAGTAGAATGATAACAATATCCGATTGATAATAATAAGCAATTTGATATAAGAAAGTTTTAAACAGGTAACTCGAGTGTTAGATTTAAAATCACAACTATGTAGTCCTAATTGAAGTATTTAAAGCGATTACCTATACTAGACAGCAACGTTAGTTGACTAATATGAAGTCACTAACAAACAAAGTAGTTCCCATCGCGGTGTCTGAATTTTGAGTGAAATGAAGAACGGCAATTGTAAAATATGAATATTTTGTTAAACACATGTACATAAAACGCCTTTTTATCACGATTTGCGTACCGAAACTACTCTTAGCAACCCAGCAGGCTTTGTGTTTACCCATTTTTCAGGAAACGTTGCTGTTGAGTATAGTATGTATTTTGCAACTTTTACATTCTTAAAGAAAAATATGAGAATGGAACACATAACACTAATAAATTAATGACTAATTTGTATGATTATGTTTTAAAATTAGCCTTCAAACGGGAAATATTAAAGGAGCTTTTTAGGGATATCCCCAGATTTTGATAACATTAAGCGATATATATTTAACTCACAAATCGATAAATTTTGCGTTAAGTTAATTATGAGTGATTAGGTCTAATTAGGTCAGGTCAATTTTGATAACATTAACCGATTGATAACATTAACCGTGATCATAATAAGCGGAGTTGACTGTAGTTATATTTAACAGATTATGGCAGATTTCCATTTTAATGAGAATGATTAATGTCTTTAAAAAATTTGATGACTGTATGTTGATGTTTTCGTTCCTGTTTACGATACTTTTCAGGAAATTACTAATAGTGCATAAGCAACATTAGAAAATTACCAGAAGAACTGGGATGTTTTTCTCGGATAAACATTTTACTTTTGGAAAAGTGAGTTCTTAAAAAAAGAAAATTATTTTAAGAATAATAATACTGCCAACCTAAAATTGCCTTGATATTAATTTCTGCTATTCGCGAATTGACTATCAGCAATGTAAAATAAGTCATTTGAATCTGACGTATATGCACAAAATATAATGAAGGTTAAAGCTGGCATACAGCTGTTTCGGAGATACCAAGAACTCCTTTGTTTTACCACTGACGGAGTTCCTTGGTATCTCCGAAACAGCTGTATGCCAGCTTTAACCTTCACTTTATTTGATCCTAAACGTTGTTTCTTACATCAGATTTAGCTTGCACAAAGTATTTTTTATATCTTTAAGTAATTTAAAGTTTTTTTTTCTGAACGCTTTTATCAAAGCTGGTCCTACCCTTTTGGAAAAATATTACCGGTATAAAAAAAAATTATACCGGTTTATGAAACACCGGTTCGGGTATCAAAATTCCCAGTATGTTACCTGTATACAGATTACCAGTATGATACCGGAACCGGTGTTTCATGAACCGGTATGATATATATTCCTGATCCTTTCTCCGTAACATTTATGTGAAAATGATTACATTATGTTTCGCCCTCACCTTTCCCAGATCAGATAACGCTATAGGAGTACGCGTACAACCGGTTAAGAACCACGATCTCTTAAAGAACCAGAACTTAGTTCAAATTGTTACTATGTAGAAAAGCGAGAAAAGAAGGTAGAGGGCAACTACAAAAATGTTTCAGACCCTCAGCTTAAGATCTTTAAAAAGAAAGACACAACGAGAAAGATGGTATTCATATAACTTACAAATCCATCTTCTCCCAAAGCTGACTGAGTCCGTTTGCCAAACCTTCCCAAAGGTATTTTCGGTTATGAGAGCAAAATATTTTGCCTCCTTGCATGCGACCTTGAACTATATTTAGTTCTTGGCTTCGCTAAATGAAACTAAAATTATATGCATTCCAAAAAAGAGATGAAGAAGCTATCATTTGTTCCGCGGTAAAGAAAAAGCCCCGTATTAAGCAAGAAAATGGAAAGGTTTCTTTCACCGAGTAAGAGAAATTCTTGGCAAGCGATATGACTTAGAGCGGGAAAAGAAAACCATACTCCTTTATTCCCTCCTTTCTGTACAGTCAACAACACTTATGTTGGCAATGGATATGCTTATTCAAGCTGTCTTTTAGAGGGAGTACTATGCATGCATAAGTCAAATTCAATAGTAATTTTTGTGAATTTCTTTTAAAGTTTGATGACATTTCAAAGGGGAAACCGGCACCTGAATATAATTGATTCAGATCATATTTTAGATTATAATAAGCATGGTGGTGTACAACTATTTACATCATAGGCTTTTTCAATTTCCAAAATTCGTGTTTTTCGCATTTTAGGGAAAATATTTTAAAGAATTTTTGAGAAATACCCCAACCCCCGCTTTTTCATATAACTTTTAAATTAGCTGTTGAATCTTAAGTAGTGTTACTTTCAATGGCTATGGAATTTTCTAGTGATTATACAAAATTTGTATTAAAACCCTCTTTCAAGGAGTAAGATTTTCAAAATTTTCTCGGGTGAAATTCCTTCGAACATCTTTCTTATGAACCTTTTAAACGAAACATTTTATTTATTCTTGTGGAAAAATAAATGAAATAATATTTTAGTTTCAATATTACAACCAAAATATCGAATAAAATTTCTGAGGAATTTTTAACAATGGGTGGTGTATTTCTACTTAAAAAATATTAAAATAAAGTGTGAAAGAGATAGCTGTGCAAGGCATGCTCATTATAACTAGAAATAATTGATTGTGCAACATTATCTTGATGCCTGATGGCACTAAAATTGTTTCATAACAGAATTTTAGGTAACCCTAGCAGTATTATTCTACGCCAGTTCTACTTATTAAAACTTGTTTTCGGAATGTTAGTACCTACACAATTCTTAGGCAAGATTTGTGAAAAACATTAACAAAAAAAAGACCTAGAGGAGTAACTTATAACATTCCCCCATCAGTTCCTGGTAAAAAACAACGTGTATAACAGGTACAATTTTGTCAATTCCTATTTGTACAATTGTATTCCTATAGCATTATATGGAAAGCATAAATAGTAAAATTAAAGAAACCGCTTAAGTCAATTCAAAATTTTAATGCTGTTTTTTGTGTTCAGCGACCGAAAATTTATAAGAAATTGTTTTTCTCATCTCTATTTTTTTCAGTGTTAATCAGTGTAATTAGCTGCCTTCAAAAAATGGCCGTGATGTAAAAAATTAAATTGAATGAACAATTACATGTGTTTGTTTTATAAACAAGCTCCTGCCAGACTTAATTCTCATTGGTAGTTGAAACCTATGGTCTGTTCGCCGGTTTGTTAAATGACAAAAGTTTGTAAATCATCACCGTTGGTCAAGAGTGCTTCAGAATGTCAAATTAAACAAATCAATTACCAGAGGTTCAGAATACGACCGTAAGTGTACCAATATTCAATATTGTAATTAAAGAGTGCTAAAAAACACAGCACTCAATTCATAAAGTAAAAAGCATGAGGAGCGCTCCTTTTATTTTGTAGCACCCTCGAAACAAGAGTTTATAGTTATAAGATCTTGACTGGCTCCCCTGAATTCAAACATATGGGCGTCCATGGATTGGGGAGCGTCCCAAAAAAATATTTAGTTTCTAGCCAAAAAAAATAGTCTCAAATATTTTAATTAACGGGAATTAATTTAATTAACGTGAAAATTAACTTGAATTTTGCGTTAGTTGAGCAAAAGGAGTTTGTTTTTAAAAGTCAAATTTTGAAGAAAAAAATTCTGAGAGAGAACCCCCAGAGTCACAGAAAACTCATAAAATTTTAAGCGCAATTTAAATCAGCCGTCCTCCGTTTAAATCAGCTGTTCTCTTGCTTACCACCCCAGTTACCACATGCCCATGATTTTACAGTTTGGGCATTTCCTCTTGATCCTCCTTGGACGGGTCCAGTGTTGTCGGCTTGGTCGGCTATAACTATATGCCCCCCCCCTGAAAACTCTAAAAAACAGCTTAAAAACACTTTTTTAATGAAAAATTTCAAAATTATTTTACTTTTTTGTGAATAATTTTTTTTTCAATAATATCATAATGTTCCACCAATCTCATCGAAATCCACTTGGCCAAAACGCCTTTTTACTAGAAACGGATATTCAATTGGGGAGATTCTTGTCCCTCATTTTATGAGGTGAGGGGGAGAGGAACAATGTTTTAAGGAATGAATAATTTAAAATGCACTGTCTATTTGGTCTGCAAATATACTCTCTAACTCTAGTCCTTTTTACCCGGCAGCTGCCCGGCAACGGTTCTGATTGGAGCGCCGGGACTGCTACGTAACCTCGAGACCTACGGCGCATGCGCCAACTACAGGTTTTGCCTTCCAAATAGACACTTCGTAATATTTTTTAAAAACATGTGCGTGCAGCACACATTTCAAAACTTCAACGCTCACTTATTTAAACGAATTGAATTTGGATTTTTATCTTTTACTTATCGAAATATGCCGAAGTATTTCAGAAAACCTCGCGAAATGAAAATTTAATGCATAAATAGCAAGAAACTGGCACTTTTTATAACTTTATAACACTTTTTTCCATGGGAACCCGTTTGTCAAGTTGTTAAAAAGTACCATCAGAGCGCAAGCTTCGGGCTTCGGGAGGGAATCGCGGAGAGGACCAAGGTTAGAGGACAATTGAATCTGTGATTAATTTTCTTCCTCAAATGAACTGAAGTGAACTACTATAAAAGTATTTTCTGTGGTGTTTATAAACAACGTAATTTAACTTATTTTGCCAATTTGATTTCTTGAAATTACAAGAGGTCAATTTTCAAAAAATGGCTGCAATTTCACTGATACAAGATTATGGAAGTGACAGTGATCATTCTACAGAAGAAACAAATGAGGAAACACTGAGTTTTAGCTCTTCAAACAGCATGTTAGCTCTGAAAGAAAAATTCCAGATAAATGCTGCCCCTCTTGTTGAGATCAAGGTAGTAACTTTGATTGTTTTCCATACTTAAAGTGTAAATTGTTTTTCTATAATTGGTTCTATTCTAGGTATTTGTTTTCATTTCTTTCAAATTAAGAACGTGTGACATCGATCATTACAAGCAAATAATCGCGTTATTAAGTAATCAAACAGTCCTTTGTTACTCCTGATGTTCATTTTAAGTTTAATAATGGAATTTGGAAGGTAATTGTCTAAAAATTAAACTATATGTAGGTCATAACATTCATTAATATCCAAACTCACAAAAAATTGACCTCAGGCTATATATTGGTGAAAGTATAACATGTTACGGATCAGCTGGATTAAGAGTCCTCCATTTGGCGACTTTTTTCAGCCGGCGCCGACTGAAAACCCAGCCGCCATGTTTACCCACAGCTCGACTAACGAAAACACTAAACCCGATTTTCGAAGAAAAAAACCCATAAAGCAAGTTTAACAAGCTGAGACAATAAATATTAGGTAAAATCCTATTCTATACGATACTTTAACAATTTTAAAAACTGAAATTCATACACAAACATAGAAGAGCATAGAAAGCACGATAGCGGGGCGACATCTATATAATTTGAATCAACACGAAAATAGATTTGCAAACACATTAGAACAGTTTAATCACTCTTTTAAGGAAAAATAATTCTTCACTCACCCATTATAATTCAATTTTAGAATTATATTCAGTCTTAAGAAACTTTTCTGTTGCAATCTTAAAACCGGCTTTTGAAGATCTCTTCAAAATGCCTTCTCTAGATTTATTTACTACGCTACTGCGCATGACATACTATTCCGTTCCGGGATAATTAAAACAAAAAGAAAGTCTAAAACGGGCTGAAATAAGTTTTAAAAAAAGCATATTAATTAAAAATGATGAAATGCATTTATTTTTAAGTAACTATTACGTTCTTAGTAAGTTCGTAGTTTGTCATTTACTATGCTTAAGTTAATATAATGCTACTGCGCATGATCTGAACTATTCCGGATAATTAAAACAAAAAAGAAAGACTAAAACGAGCTGTAATCAATTTTAAAAATAGTATCTTAATTTAAAATGATGAAATGTATTAATTTTAAACTAAATATTTAAAGTAAAGTTTTTTAAAAACAAAACGCAAGTAAATGCTGAACTATCGGTTCAGCGGTGACTAAACATGGCGGCCAGCACGAGAGACCTACGATTCCACGGCCGATCGCAAGGTTAGCAGTGGGAGAGAGGTTGGCTGCCGATCGGATTACCAACTTGGCGACCGTTACGCTGTCGCCAAATGGAGGACTCTTATTCCAGCTGATCCCATGTTACTAAATGTAGATAACCAGCTGATTTAATACATGTAATATTTGGGCAATTCCACGGTGTCGGACGTAAAGTTTGCACAAAATTTTCCAATTAAAGTTTGAATTTCTTACAGATAAAATATTTTAAATGGGCCAATTTTTTTTCTCTGTACTTACCAACATATGAACAAATAAAAAACCACATTTAGAAAGTCTTTAAAAAATTTAAACATTAAAAAAAAAATTAAAACTTTTTGGTGTCGGACGTAAATGAAAGGGGAACAGCAGTTTCACTTGTATTGCATAAACCTTAAGTTCAGCCCAATGGGCTGTTTTTCATTTTTGTAAACACTCAAATATTGAATATCAAAGATGAAATAAGAATAATATGCCCTTTTTTATCAAATTAATAAAAAATTAATTACCTAAATAGCAATTTTTTCATTGGTGTCGGACGTAAATTGTGCAGATTTCTTGGTGTCGGACGTAAATTAAGTATTCAAATCCCTCATAATTTTTCTTTTTTAATCCTTGAATAATATTAATACATGAAACTTGAATATATTAATATAGTTTTGAATTCAAAAATCTTGAATAGTTTAAAATTGGAGTACTAAAAACTTATAAATAATGATACAAATGCAGTTTCTTTTAATTATCTTCCATGAATGAATATTAGCCTCTGTATCCAACAGGGATTGGTGCAGAAATTTTTGTAACAATATTTTCAAATGAATAGAAAATCTTGTCTTCATCTTTTGACCATTTAAAATGTCCTTCTGCCTTTCAAAAAAAAATTACTGTAAAAACACTTTTTTTTCTCGTTTTTTTGCAAGTTTTACTAATAACTATTTTTCCAGTGAAGAGTGAGGAAGTAAAACTCAATCAAAATCGAAAAAGTGCATTAATACATTGCATTAAAATGAGGCTGACCAGTTTTTTTACTGTGAAGTAGCTTATTTTTCTCGAATCTAAAGGAAAAGGATACCAGCATTTCAATTTTGTTACATTCAAAATATAATAGGTACTTATTACCCTAATGCAGCTCAAAACTCATTTTAATAATTAGGACCTAAGGTGACTTAGTTTTAAAGACAAAAGTGGCGTAATTGGGACGTTATAAACAAAAGATTCAGAAAACGGTATATTTCCATTGGTTCACAGTTGTTAAAAAAACTAAAATAGAAATTATTGTGTGTACAGGGGCTTAAACTAACATATATTTGAGATTGTATGACAAACTATTAATTTCTTCAATGGACAATTCTTCTTGACAGGATATGGGTTAATTTTTACATATTTGAGAACTTCTATTTAATTCAATGTTTTAAGCAATCTATTAAAAAATTTCTTTATTTTTAATTAAAATAAATTACTTTGTAAGCTATTTTGGGATAATAACAAGTAATCAAAGTTTAGTTTTAGTTAAAATCAAGACTTTTTTTATGTATAAAATAGTATTTAGCCATAAAATTTTGGTGTCGGACGTAAAAAAATTTTTACGTCCGACACCATTAATTAAGACTAAAATAATTTAAAGAAATTAAATTTGAATGATTATTTTTAATCCTCTTAGGAATCATGATTTGCACACAAATTTTTTTGTAAAAATTTCCAGTCTGTTCTTCAGTACATAAACTTTTATAGATTTTGGTGTCGGACGTAAATTTTTCAAAGTACCTAACAAAAAAGGCTAATAAATGTTATAATTTTAAATTAATCTCAATTATTTTTGTACTTAATTCTTTTAAATATATGTATCAAACATATATTTCATAGATTAGTTGAAAAAATAAACAAATTAAACTCCAAACAGGCATTTTAAAGTTATTCAAAAAAGTTACTCATAAAAACATGACCATAATTACCTAATTTAAAGTCCTAAAACCACACTTTATTTTATTTTATTTAATGTTTTTTTTGCAATTTTCATACACTTCATACAATTACCTTTCTAATGATACCTCATATGTGAGGAAAAAATGAATTTTAAAATCTGTCACATTTTCCCCTTTTCTGTGGAATTGCCCATTTCTTGCATTTTTATTCTTTAGGAATCTGTTGATAAAGTTCAGTGTATAGATCCAACTACGAAGTTGGTAATGTTCAATCCCAAATACGAACAACTCTATGCCCCTGTGGTAAGTAAATGCTCTCTTTATATCTTCCGCAAATTTTCATACATTTTCAAAATTTCTAATTTATTTATTGTAACATTTCAAGTTGCATTTAAAGCTAAATGTAAACTTATACATTTTTATTGGTAAAAACATAAATATTTTTAAGTTTTGTTTTACAAGTCTTAAAAAAATTAAACAGGTTATTCATTCATTTATATCTGTTTCCAACAGATTTATTTTGATCTAATATTTGTGAAATTATATTTGTTATTCCAAGTATATGTGATCTTCCAGTTTAAATAGCTGGATTTAGTGTGAATGGCGCCACTGCAACTGATATTTTTTGAAAAATATATCCTTATTTATGAAGCCAAAACATGTGGATTTCAAAAAACATCAGTTGCAGTGTTGCTATCCATGCTAAATCTAGCTAACTATACTGGTAGATCGCATTACTGCAAGAATACCCTATAATTTTATTGTTGTTGAGTTATTTTTTCATTCAGCACCTGAATTATAATGTTAATTTATCAATTTAGTTCCTTGTTATAGCTGTTAGAAATTAAATTTTATTATTCTACAAAACATTTTTGACTAATTTCTTATTAAATTTTTAGTTTATCAAGTAATAATTTATAAGAATAGTTAGATTGTTTTTCAAGTTAGTTTTCTGAAATTTAACTTTTTTTTTCAAATTTTATAAATAAAACTTGCTTTTGCTAAAGATTTACTTGCATTATTACAGGCTGGACCTGAAAATCCATTCAAAACACAGCAGCAGAAAGCTGTAAAGAATTCCCTAGCTGGATTTGTTGAACCTGCTCATATTAACGATTTTCACTTTGAGTCTCAACGACGAACATTTACAAGCTTTGGTTAGTTATTTTAATTTTCTCATATAGAGAAAACTTGAAAGGGCCAGAATAATTTACATTCACCAGTACAAACCATTTTATAAAGTAGCATTAGTTTTTTTAGTTACTTATGTGTCAAACCATCTACCATTTTATAAACATCAAAACTGTCACCAAAAAGTAACTTCAGGGCTGTGCATAACTATGTTTCTTTTTTACACTTTAGCATGTTTTGAAATTTTATAAATACTGGCAGTTTAATGCATTTTTATATGCCCTGGCTATTTTTAGTTAGATAAATTTTTAAGCCCTAACATTCAAAATTGAATGTTTGAAGCTATGATCTTATTATTGATATATTGAATTAAAAAAACTCAACAGACATTAATTGTGTGTACCATTCACTTTTAGGTTATGCAGTCGATCCTACTCTTAATGTAGAACCAACAAAAGACAAACTGGTTTGTGCTGGAGAAACAGTTGTTGAAGATAAAGAAGAGGATTCCACAGTTGATGACAGTAATATTCTTTTATATTTCCCAACATCAATAAGATTTTCAGAGGGTCATCCAGGTTTTTCTGCCAAGGTCCGATTTTAAGAGTTTTGTGAAAATGAAGGGCACATGGTACAACCACGGCTTACTACATACTTATACAGGCTAGCCAAGTACGGAAATCATTGCAAATCCAGATGGCAATACTGGACCAACTGGCAAAGCATATCCACAGTGTTGAAGGCGGTGGGTGATATAGGTAGGTCTTGTAGCGCTCCAAGCGGGAAAAGTTGTCAAATGGTTTTCATTGTTTAAAACTCGGCTAGCCTGTATAAGTCATCTAGTAAGCCGTGGTACAACCACAGTGTTTAGAACTTTTGGAATCAGCTCACAAAATCTGACAAATTCCACTCCTAAATGATAGAAGTTCATTCTGAAAACTATTTTCAAAATACCTTTTGATCTTATGAAGTCTTTTTTTTTTTTTAAATGCCTTGCTTTTACCAATCATGCTGTGTTAAGCAGAATGATAAAATATTCTTTTGGTTATTTTTTATTGAATTTTTGTCATTACATATACTCAAGAGTTTCTATCATGTTTCAGAGGTAACTGTGTTTGACAAGACGAAGCAAAGGGAGAGTGATAAAAGGAAGCGGAAGAAAAATGCTGATCCGACAGACATTGATGGTTTCTTAGGACCCTGGGGTGGTTTTGTTGATGAAAAAAGAATTTTAAAACCTTCCGAAGTAAGATTCATTTTGAGATATTACAGTAGACTAGACACCCAATTGTTGTGAGATCATAAAACCAGATCAGTTGTGAATCCAGAGGGGTGGCACATGTGCCCCTCAGAATAAAAACATTCCATTGAAAAAATTACACCTAAAAATACTTTCTATATAATAAAATGTAATTTTAAAGCTTTGAAATGGTTCAATGTGTACCTTTATTGCCAAAAATGCATATTGTCTTTCAATATTTTTAAAAATATCAGCAGTTTTTACTTTGGAATTTTTCTTATAAATTCTGGTCCCCTCCAGAAGTTAAACCTGTATCTACTCCTGAACTAGATGATTAGATTTGTATTGTGTAGTTCAGACTATAAAACATGAAACTCTGTAAAACATTATTGTTTGCTTATGCTTTTTTTAGGGTTAAAATAGTTAGTTTTATGTTGATCTTTTGCCAGAAGAAAATTAAGCATTAGTGCCAAAATGTGCCATTTAACTACTTTTCCTCTTTAAAAAATGTTGTTATATACTTGTAAAGAAAGTCACCACACCATTGAAAAAATTAAATACATAAAGTTTCTTTAAAATGCAGAAGGAAAAGTTTTTTTTTGTTATAAATGCAGTCCTGTAGACCAGTGTTCCCCAACCTATTTACCAACTTGGACCGGTCAATGTTTGATAATTTTACCGCAGCCCGCTGGGGGGGGGGGGCGCTGATTGTTTACATTCTAGATTATTTTGATTTATTAATTTTAATTTAATTGTATTTAAACATACTTTCAAACTAAAATACAGTTACACAAAAAAATAAATATAAAGTGATTTATTATGTTTTTAATTTGGAGTATAAACCTAGGAATGTAAATTCATTTTCAGTGAAATGGTCGGACCGGGGGTTGGGGACCACTGCACCACACAGGGATATTTAAACAAAATTCTGTGTTTCCTTGTTAATTTTTAAAAATATCTTTATAGGAAGAGCAAGAAGCATTAGAAGAAATATTAGCAAAGCGGCAGAAGCGTGGTAAAGTTACTGAGGACAAAGAAATGGAAGAAAAATCTATTCTTCACAGTAAGATTTAAGCTTTTACTCTTTTTCTTAAGTTATATTAGTTTTAATTTCTGATTTTATGAAAATTATTTTATTTTTTAATAAACAACATTAATATCAATTACATCCTCCAGCTTATATTGCATGATTACATTTCTATAAAAAAATTTTTGTATGCAGCCTTCAGAAGTTTGTTAGTTTTTCCTAATCAATAACAGTGTTGAACTTTTTAAGTGTATTGAAGTTTACTGCATTTATTTTCGATTAATATTGAAAACTCTTTGTTACAGTCAAAGATGCCTATGATTATCAAGGACGATCTTTCCTGCATATCCCCAAAGATGTTGGTGTTAATCTTAATTCCGAAGATCCACCAGAGAAGTGTTTTATACCCAAAAAGCTTATTCATACCTGGGCAGGTCATTCAAAGGGTATATCAGCCATCAAGTGGTTCCCCAAGTCTGCACATTTGTTACTATCTTGTAGTATGGATCATAGAGTAAAAGTTAGTTTTTCCTTTTACTAATAATTCATTATTTTAGAATATGCTTGTTTATTTAGGTTCAGACATTGATTTGTAGGGTTATTCAAAGTGGGTTTACAATTGTAATTTGAAAATGAAGGGAATAAAATTTGTAGGTACAAGTCAACACCTAACTGAAACAACCATTTTGCAATTCATTTTGCCTCTTAAACGGAGTCATGTTAGTTTTATATATAAATATGTTGTTATGCCATAAAAATCAAGTTCATATATCCTTTCTTGAACCTCCTGTTTTCTGTGAGTAATCATAAGAAATATTTCGGCTCAAAGAATTGTTATTTTCCACTGGTAATATGGGAAAAGGAATTGTTATAATAACTTAGTTTTGCTTTACAACAACTTCCATTTAAAATAACATAATTTTAAAAAGTAAACATTAATATTTAAAACACAAAAAAAAATAAAGCAATGAAAGCTAATACTAAAAAGTACAAATACACTCAAACTTGTATGATCAGAAAGCTCAGGAACTTTGCTTTTTTTCTTACCAATAACTCATCCTAGAAACAAAAGTGGTCTATTTGTGAAATTTACATTGTAAATTAATTTTAAAACTACATTGCTTTCATGAAAGTTATAAGTTGTATTTTCTAACTTAAAAAATTGTGTTTTACACGAGGTGAGAAAATAATTTATAACTTGAATGCTCTCTTTCAGCTTTGGGAAGTTTACAATGAAAGAAGGTGTATACGAACTTACCTTGGCCATAAGCAAGCTGTAAGAGACATTTGCTTCAACAATGCTGGAACTCAATTCATATCAGCCGGTTATGACAGAGACCTCAAGTTATGGGATACTGAAACGGGTAAGTTTTTTTAGATGAATTTAACTTGATCATAACCCACTTAATTCTAATATCTATTTTGCTAACTGTTAATGTCCACCCATAATTTCTAGGGAAATGCCTTGGACAATTCACAAACAGAAAAATACCCTACTGTGTTAAATTCAACCCTGATGAAGACAAACAACATCTCTTTGTTGCTGGTACTTCAGATAAAAAAATTGTTTGTGTAAGTATCTATAATTAATTTACTTTCATTTACATACTTATTTAAATTATGTTTTCCATGTTTTTAAATAAATTGCCCTGTTAGTGTAATTTTATTAGCTTATTGTAATTTGATGTAATATAACACGTTTTGTATGTTTAAAAGTTACCATTTAACTTTAAGATTTATCTGATAAGGTATCCTATCTGTTGGGATTTTATTTTTCTATCCTTTTTTTTAACCTAGCAAGTTTAGATGACTAGATTGCAGACAAAGTAGTTCTCTTCAAAGTAGTTAGTTTTACTTTGTTTTAATCTTTTTTAGCTCTATATGTAATTTTTTTTGTGTAAATAATTGCAGTTAAATATCATTTTAAAATATAAGCAGGCAGTGGGGAGCCTAGTGGTTAAGGCATCTCCTTCAGAATCTGAGGGTCCCTGGTTTTATTCCAGACACCATTAAATACCCATCAAGTATATGCAGAGTGTGTAATCATTAAATGTGGGTGTTAAAAAGTCCGGTGTTTGATCATGGTGCAGTTTACTATGGGTCCAGGTCTTGAGGAGACTATTTTCCTCCCCTTGGGATGGCAAAATTGTGGAGGTGTCGATAGATGGTGGTAGAATATCATAAGTCGAACTCCTTTCAGTTATGAACCTTACTTTCCCATTTGCCTTAATTCCTGTATGCCTTTGGTGATGGAGCTTGGATATTCCAAGTGGCATTAGAAACAACATTATGGGGATGACCAAAGTTATTTAATCTATAAAAATAGTATCTATTAAAACTTTTCAAAAGTTCCTTTACAAAGGTTAAAATTTAGATATTTGGTTTCTTTTATTTATGTGTAAATTATATAAAATGTTTTAATGATGATAGATTTAATTGATAGATTAAGATAATGATTTAGATATTTGGTTTCTTTTATTTATGTTAAAATTTTATAAAAATTATTAATGATTACTAAATAAATTTGGCAGGGATTATTATTGTATTAAATGTTGAATGTTTTGATGCAACCTATACAAAAGTGTGTCCTATCTTTTCTTTTTTCCTTAGTCAATTATCTAGTGCCTTATTTTATTGGTACAAAAATACAGTACTATATTTCATTTTCAGTGGGATATTAACAGCAAAGAAATAGTTCAGGAGTATGACCGGCATTTGGGAGCTGTGAACACAATTACTTTCGTGGATGAAAACCGACGTTTTGTTTCCACGTCCGATGACAAGAGCTTACGAGTCTGGGAATGGGACATTCCTGTAGACATGAAGTACATTGCAGATCCCACCATGCATTCAATGCCAGCAGTAACCCTCTCCCCAAATGGTATATTTTTACTTCATTAAGTTGAATTATAAAAGTAAGTTGTTAATAGTTATAAAAGTAAATTTGATATGTTTTTTTACTCTAGGAAAATGGTTGGCTTGTCAATCTATGGATAACAAGATTATGGTGTTTTCTGCCTTAAATCGTTTCAAGTTAAACCGCAAGAAGACCTTCACTGGACATATGGTAATTGAACTAATAAATAATATTAACATAATTTTTAAATTGTTAATTATGATTATTTTTCTTCCTCTTCATCTTTTCTATTAAAAACTGTGTTCCTTATGTATGTACTTTTTGTACACTGCTCTGTGCAATATGTCTGGCCTTCAAATTTTCATGACAGGTGCTTGGTCATAAAGTCAACTTCTTCTTACATTTTAATAGAAATGCAGTTACACTTTTTAATTTCTAGGCTATAGGCAGGGTAATTTTCATAGTTTTTTTGGTCTTGGTCACAACATTTTCTTTTTCTTGTAATATTTTAAGATATCAGTAAGTTATATATGTGTTTAGATGAGAAGTAAAAGTTTTTATAGTTAAATGTTACTCATAAGTAATTATTGTTTCAGGTTGCTGGTTATGCTTGTAATTTGGACTTTTCTCCTGATATGAGGTAATTATAGAAATATTGTAATTAAATACTCTTAGGGGGTTTTTTAGAATCAAATAGACTGTATCATATGTACCTCATTTAAATTAACCTAGTTTCCTTTAACCATTGAACATCGCTGCAATCTACTTGTTGTATTGATAAGGACATTTTTCTGAAATGTTTTATTTATTGTAACAAAGAAAGTATTAAAAGAAACATAAATTGTGATGAATATTTTTTATAAAAGAACTTACTTTAAGTGGACTTCAATTTGCATAGGGTAGCTTCAATACAATTAAGGGTAATGAAAGCCTAAAAGAGAAACTTGAATATTTCAAAAGTTTTTAGTTTATTAGATTAGCTATTTGTTCTGGAAATTTTTCAACTATTAAAACACCAATAATATGGGCTTCTATTAATTCATACTCTTAATTTTACTCCATAATAACTTAAGATGTTGGTTTTTTTTCTTTGAATACAATAAAAAATTAAGTGTGTCAGATAAACAATATGTTAACAGCAATTAATTCTCTTTCAGTTACATTGTGTCTGGGGATGCTGATGGAAAAGTTTATGTTTGGGATTGGAAGACTACAAAGCTCTTCAGCAAGTTCAAAGCCCATGATAATGTTTGCTCAAGCGTCTTATGGCATCCACATGAAACATCAAAAGTTGTGTCTGCTGGATGGGATGGGAAATTGAAATTCTGGGACTAAATCTTATCAGAATACCTGTACAGTTGACAAGATGTATATAAATGATTTTATTTTCCATACGGGTTTTTTTTAATTCATCAGACATGAGAAATATTTAGTCACTGTTTTATGAATGTTTGAATGGGAAGTACTATGGATCCCTTCTCCTGAAGTTTATGTTAGAGAAGATATTTATTTTTGTGATTGTCTTCTATTAAGTTCATCAAGAAAAAAGCTACAATGCCAAAAGAAACAATTTTTACTAATGTGAATGAGTTAGAATAAATATTTATCATGCCTGACTATAAAATTTATAGAAAAAAAAACATGCACTACACATAAAACTTCTGATATGCCTAATCAGCTTTTAATTGATTCAACTATAGAAATATTTTTACTGCTAACTAGTCAGTAGTTAGTTGAATTATCACTTAATGTTTGAATAAAATTTATGAATGAATTTTACCTTCTGTTTTCTAGACTAAAACTCATGCTTCCAAACATCATAAAGTCATGCAAAGTGCATAATAAAGCCATGCCTAGTAGATCTAAAGTCATCTCCTTTTGTTAGGTTGAACCTGCATGTCTGCTGTTCTTTATCTGCTGATTCTCCATTATCCTGTCAAACCTGTGGTAATATCTAATTAGCAGTGCTTCAGTATTTATTATTTAAACTTAAGGAATGATATTAACTGGTCTAAATAGTTTTAATTTCCCTCAATCCCTGTCTTTTTGGTCACAAATCAACCATCTTGCTTATCAGACATTTAATAGGTATAGACATTTATTAGTTAGAAATTGAAAAAAAAAACAAGCTTGTTAAATGTTTCAAAATTTATTCAAAATAAATTATCTATTCCAATGAGTATCAACTGGTTCACAGATTCCTTACATGTTTTTTCATTTAATGTTCAATTATAGCAAAAAGAAATGTAAATTTGTGTGGAGGTCAGAGCATAACTTTCTTTCACAACAAATTTCATCATTAATCAAAATGATAATGAATGCAGAATATTCTTAAAAAACAGTCAGTTAATAATAAATACTAATGAAATAAATAAACTACTGTTGTGTGACAAATTTAATTTATATATTATTAGGCTTATTACTAAATTACTCTAATTATTAAATTTATGAAATCCCGAGCTATTTAATCTAACACTGAGGTTTGCTGAATTTTGGTAACTTATTTTTAAATTATGTGAAGAGATGGAGAGTTAAACATCAAGATGAATAAGTGTTACAATCAATGAAGTAGTTTTCTTAGTAAGAATGAAAAGTCAAAAATGACAAATACCATACTTGTATCCTTTCCCCCTGCTTGAAGAAATTTAGTGCCAGTTTAAAAAAAAAATACCCTGCCACAGTAACCAAATTTTCCATACCTAAATTACTATTTATAATGTGAATCAAATATTAAAATTATTGAATGCAATTTAGATTGTGGAGAAATGATTACATTGACTTATACATCTTTGATACATAAAAATTCAAGAAATATGAATATTTAATTTAAAAGTAGTGTCACATTATATGTTATATATTTGTGTAGTGACATATTATATTTATAATCAAAATAAATTTAAAATTGTTAGGGAAAAGGAATTCATCCAATTTTTCTATGAAACTATAATGGAAGACCAAAATGTAAAGAATTCATAAGCTGATATGAGCACAAAACACGTAACATTAGCTATTGAAAACATAATTGAAGATATCCTCATTCTATAGTCTCTTCTTTAAGAAGATTTTTATACATTTCTATGCTTAAAAAGGATTTAGTTTCATTTTACTCTTGTAAAAATTAAAACATTTTAATTTAGTGTATATTAACTCATTTAACTTAAGTTTTAATTCTTATTCTTTGTAGTTTCAACTAAAACAAGTAAAAAATCCTTTTCATCTAAAAGTAAAAAATCCTTTTCATCTGTAGTGTGGGAGACTTCAACTTTAAAATTTTTTTGTTGTACATACCGCACAAAATACATTGCAAAACCCCATTAACAACACATGACTTATTGCACTTTTTAAGTTACACATATGTGCTTCTTCACAAAATCATTTTAGAAAGATATAAATTATAAAAATATCAATAGATGATTTTTAAAATTCTAAAGATGTAATAATTTTTATAACTTTTAATACACATGGAACATTTAGCACAAGGGTCGGCAATTGGCGGACCGCGAGAGGTTTTTTCCTTGACCATCAAAATGTTTTGAAAATCAATTATATGTATCCTTAGACAGAAAAAATTATTGTGGCTTTTTTTAAGGGTCAAAATTCCTGGAGGAAATCCCAGATGCCTTTTTCAATATAAAGCTATTGAAAAATTATTTATAAGCATTAAAGATAAAAGTTTTGTATCTTATAATTTAGGAGGAATGCTGAAATGTAAAAAGTGTATTTCTTTGTAGTTAATAAATCAAGCTTTTGTAAATCCTTTCAAGGACAAATCCCATATTCTTGGGCCAAGCCCTCAACATTCCCTTACTGATAAAATCCATTCCTTATATTGATAGCATTATCAATGCTTTTTAAAGTATTGTGGTGTGAAATGGATTTAAAAACAATTAACAAGAGTTTTTTTAACAAACAATTTAATTAAGAAGATAGTGCATCCTAACTTAAATTACATCTATGTAAAAATATGCGTATCTGAAAATAAGTAATTAAAACTTATTAAGTTTTTTCTCTAGACCTTCATAAAAAATTTATAAATTATTTGGACCCCGCGTAAAATTACTTGCCGATCCCTGATTTAGCAGTTCCAGACATCAAAATAAATATATATACACGATGGACAAGATCAACGATTGATTGATATGAATGCCTTGCTAATTTAAAATAAATCAAAACTCTGTCTTTCTTAAACGGAAAAATCAAGAACATAGATATTTTGTGACAAAATATTATCCATGTTTTTCTATTAGATTGAAAAAAAAAAAGATTTGACTCCTTTTTCTTGATACAAGATCATGAACAAAACTAACGTTTTATCTCTATCACAGTTTTAAAAATCCAGCCTGATGAATCTAGTGCTTAGCTGCTAAATACTTCATTGAAGAAGTTGTAAATAAATTAAAATGACAGTAAATGATTCATAAATAAGTGAATAGAATGAAATGTGAGATGGGAATAAAAAGGGTGAATTCAGTCAAATGGATATTGCAATCGATGATGTTTTTTAATCACTCTCTTCCTTATCTGGACTTTTCTTTATGGGATTCAGAGGCCGGTTTTCAGAGTCGGATCTGAAATAAAACTACAATTAGAGAAGTTACATGCAGTATTTAAATTTATAGAATAACATTATTATGAAAAGAAGCTAAACAGATAACTTAAAGGGGCTATTGGTTACACCAAACAATAAAAGTATGCTTTCAAGTTTACTGAATCTATTTATTTTAAATTTACATATTACTACCAAGTAAGTATGAAAAGCAGCAAAATGCAAAGGAGATGTTACCATAGATGTCATAGTAATGAATGAATAAATCTTTTAACTTTCTATTGAACTGAACTCTAAAATCAGACTTACGCATAAATAACATCTTCATCAGAATCATTGATCATGGACAATGTTGGATTATCTTTCACTCGAGTTTCTGAAAACAAATGTATAATTAATATTTCAATTAACAAAGTTTATTGTTGGGGAAATCTATATTATTTTACCGTGGGAAACCCTTGTAAAAATTTAAATAATATTTTTGTTATTTTAAAAAAAACTTAGGATATCTTGGTTTCAATTTTGAAAATAATTTCATTTCAATTTAATTATTTCGTTTTTTCAAAAAAACATTGAATTACTTATAGTATTAGAAATAAAATTAGAGATTAATTTTAAAGTTTTTACATAATGTCTTCTTATATAACCATATTTTGTGTTTTAAAATTTTGGATGCATTTCTTGTTATGTCAAAAACTCTTTTATCTTGAAATTTTATATTCATATCTTCTACTTCGTCATATCGAGAGAATATAGTACTGTAATAAGAGCAAAAAAAAACTTACCAAAATGAGCTCTTCTTGGTGGTGCATACACATAAGCCATAGTAACTAGGTAAAAGTTTAGTAGGCCATAGAATGACATAAATTCAGCTGAGCTTCCGTAATTCGTAGAAAGTTCAGCCACAAAATTGTCTTGAAGAACTGAGACACCAAATCGAAGAACAGTTATGGCAATGCTGAGAGACAGCACAATTATCATCAAAATAGTAAGAAACTTCAATCTCACATCTGAAATTGATTGAAAATATGCCATGTAAGTGTTGTGAGATTAAAAAAAGCACAAAAATTTACTATATTTCAGTAATAAATTATGTAAATTCTATACTTAACTTTATTTTAACTAAATATTAAAAAAATAAGTTAAGGTATGTTTAGAGTTTAACATTTTAAATCATTAATAAAAGGACTATAACGTTACTTGACCTTGGAGAGAGCAAACAAAGAAAGTAGTTCCCAGCGCGGTGTCTGAATTTTGAGTGAAATTAATTACTTCAATTTGGAAATGTGATCAGTTTGTTGAACCCATGTATATATAGTGTCTTTTTATCACGATTTGCATACCGAAACTCCTCTTAGCAACCCAACAGGCTTTCTGTTTACTCAGATTTTCCTTCCGCGTAGTGACGTCATAAGGTCAAGAAACATTGCAGTCTATAGTATAGTAGTTCAAATATAAAGTAAAACAAACTGTATTACCAAAATATGGCATTGAGCGAAGCTCAGTATAAGCTCTTACGATAAGATAAAACAAGTAAACCAAATAAAATGCTCCAACTGTAAAGAAGAAAACCTTGAAGCCCTAGGGAAAAGAAATGGGTTGATGAGCATGTAATCCAAATTACTTAAAATACATAAGTTTAAAATAAAACATGATACAAACCATAAAATGGCCAGTGTCTACTTTATAGTTATAAGTGGGATCTCTCAACTCATTGAACTTTTGCCAAGATGCAAGAGTAAAAGCTGACAGCCACAGAAGTCCTATAATTATTAATTTTGGCAGGTAAAATTTGGAGAAACTCCTTTCATTCTGAAACAAAGAATTAAGTAATTGAAAGAACGTGTTTAATAAAGTAATTAAATAATTAAGAGTAATTTCACCAATATCCAATCATATCCATCACTTTCTAATAGTATTTTTAATTTTGTTGCACTTAAATTTAAAATTTTGTAAACAATGTGAATTCCAAGTAAAATTGGGGATTCTGGGGTGTTCCTCAAGAAAAATTCCAGACTCATTTTGATACCTTTTGGGTTACACCCAAAGAGCACCTAACAGCAAAATTTTTAGAGAAGTTGGAGGTCCTACCTTAAATTTGTTGAAAATTTTCACATTTAAGTCAATTTAATATAACAGCTTAACACATCAAAACTTAAACTTTAAAGTGTAAGTATTTATTGTTAAGAGATCAAATGTCAGACTTTTTGATTTTTTGCCAATTTCATCCCTGATAAAGACATGCAAATAACTTTAAATGGGTATATATGAAATTGGTCAGAAACTGGTGTTTTGATCTGGAATGGGTGCACTTATTCAATTGAAAAATATTTGATTCACTAAAAATCATTATCAATGTTCTTAAAGGATAAAATTGTGTACAGAATTAATATTACTCTTGTTCAATAGTTCTATGTACCTGTCTTATTCCATGATATATGCAAAGCCAAAACAAGAGCAAGGCACCCAAAAATGTGGCTTGAAACATTGCATCTAACATTCCAGGTACCCAACTGTTCACAAGAAAGGATATTGGAAATACTGGATCTGGAACCAACAGTAAAACTAGTTTTTTGATATGAAACATAAATAAGTTAACAGAATTTTTTAAAAATATTGTTAAGACATGTATCCAAGTTATTAAATTTATTTTTTGGAAAAAACACAACTTTTAGTTAAGGTAAAAAATATGAATATTAAATTAAATTAATATCAACACCACAATGCTCAAATAAATATTTAGATAATAAAAAAATTGTTTTACCGTTATACAGAACAAGCAAAGGCAGGAGAACAGATATCCATTTCTGTTCAATGGACCAATCAAAAAAGAAGAAAAATCTCAAAGAATACGCAAACCAACACTGAAATGAAAAGTTAGTAAATGAAGAAAGGTGTAACGCGCTAATGACAAAAACTGAAAAACACAGTAGATAGTACATACTGATGTGGCAAAAGTCAGAACAATAAAGATGCAACGAAACCAAATTTCAATCTTGGTAAAAGAAGGATTGTAACTTTTGAACTGAAAAAAATTAACATAGTCAGCATTGCACTCAAATTTAACTAAAGGAGTATGGAGTAATGTATTAGTTTTACAACTTCATAGTATTTTTAGATAATTGAGGTAAAAAATGTATTAGATTTTTTTTTATGATCTCAGATTAGTTCACATTATTAAAGTAGTAAAAAGTGATAAGATTAATTTTTTACTTTAAAGTTTTATAGAAATTAATGTGTACTCTTAAGTATAGAGATTCTATACTAACATAAAATACTACATCCTTCATGTTGTAATTCTCTTCTATTCTCTCAAGTCCGTAAAAATTCACAGTAATAATGTAATGAGCAAAGTCAATGAAACCTAGATGCACAACTGTAAATTCATCACACACCTGCAAAGAAAAAATAATTAAATATATACATAAAAAGGGAAAAAATGTAACTGAAATTTGTAATCCAAACTTACGCTGTTTAGACAATATAGTTCTCTAGTGCGATTGGTGCTATGTCTCTTCCCCAAAACAGTAACAATTTTATTTTTATCCGAAATTCCATGGATCGTAACGGCTACATGAAATGGCTTGTTAAATCTTTCATCTGATAAAAAGAAATGTTAAAAATTAGGTTTTAAGAATCTTATAAAATAGTCACATTCATAAAATAAAAGTTAAGGTCGGATGGGAGATTAAACAACGACTAGTAACTAATAAATAGAAAATATTTTTTTAGAGTGTTACAGTTGTAGTAGTTGAATACAACATTTAAGAAAAGAAAGTTATGCATTAATGCGTCATCAACATGTTTTATTATTTTTAACACATACCATCTCTTCTCTTCAGAATCACTCTAGCTATCACCCAAAGCTGCTGACTAAAGGTAGATAACAAAGGAGAGCGTAATATAAATGGACCAGTCTGAAAATATCAAAGATATATAAATTAGGAGGGCAAAAAGTTAAAGAATCATGCACAATTTTATGAAAAATTTAAAAAATACGCATTTTATTCAGATAAGATTAAATAGGATTATCTAAAAAATTTTACTCACAAAAAGAGAAATATTAACATAACAACTTATTTTTAGTTGAATGGCTTTATACTTCATATTTATATAATGTTATAATGATTGTATCATCTTTTATCTCCTTTTAATATGTAGAATTTTGAAATAAGTTAACTAACTCTTCTTTTTACAAATTTGAGAAAAACGTTTTAAATTTTTATTCATACAAAATCTATGAAACTCTGGTTAAGAAACTATGCTCTACAGTTTAGAATATAATATCCAAATATGAACTGTAAGGAAGATTCTTTTATAAGGTTAAGAAACACACTGGAATATTAATATTAAAGACAAATTTAGAATTACTCTGAAAATATAATATACTTTACTTTTCTTTTACTTCAAATGGGGTTTTGAATGGATCAAAGGTTTTGAACTCTTCTTAAAATTAAAGTAGTTACAAAATATGTCTAAAAGTTGCGCATGCCATATTGTTACATTTTCTTCTAAGTGTTATTTTTATCTTGCCACAAAATGTGCGAACTCATACCTTTTCTACTTTTATAACTAAACATATTTTAGAAAATGCCTTTATACAAATTCTTAGCTAAACTTTCATAAAGCAAGTAAAAATGTATCAATACTTACTGCCATTTGAGAATGATTAATCTTTGGAGAAAGGTTAGTAGCATTTAAGGTAACAGTGTTAGTGATGGGAGGCCCAGCAAGTCCAATAAATAAGAACAAGCCAAAACTTGCAAAAAAAGCAGAGATCACAAGCACAAACTCTCGCTTGTGCATTGAATACAGTCGCATTTGCACAGACCTTCAAAGATAGAAAAAGACTTAAAGAAAGAAGAAAATGTTTAAACATACAAAAACATTCCATATTATTGCTCTCATCAACAGAAATGGGCTAACACAAAACAAAGCATGAGTTTTGAATCATTACAAACTTTAAAAAATCTTAAATTGCTACAAATAGTATGTCCAGAAGATTTTCACATGCAAAGTTAGAACAGACAAAAGACATTTATGTTTATATGCAGTTATTTATTCAGAATTGGCATTCAAAAGCTGACTCAGATTGAGATAGATTCAAGCAAGAGAAGATAGGATGACATTTCAATGTTTAATATGCTATAAATGCATTACAAGAGGCTAAAGATGAATATAATAGAAAAAACTAATTTTTTAAAAATTTTGATTACACAAAACAAGAAAAAATAAACTAAGCATATGTTATAAAATTTCACCTGTCTCTGGTATGATAGAGACAAAGCTTATAGAAGGATAATGCGTATATGAGGGTTACATTATATTATATCAACAAGAAATAATTAAGATTTCATTGAACAACAATAACTTACCTCTCACACCGGTCATGATAGTACGTAGGTGCAATATTCTTTCCAAATTCACTGAACATATCTCCAAATTGCGAAAAGGCCGACCTCATTTTCAATCTCCAAGTTCGTGCAGGAAACATAGGATTAAAAGCAGTGAAATCAGAAGGCATGGTTTGCAAAGCGTAAAAGTCTAAACTAGAGAATGTAAACCATACGGCTATATTTTATTGACACTTTCATTTTGTCGCGCAGCCAAGTCATTCCCTCGACATCGTTCGTTCGAAAAAATCGATTTCATGATGGTTGCTAGGCAACCCATCTGTCATTTATGGAGAGGAGAGTTCCCGTCGCTGATTGGTTGCCCGGTGAAGCGGGTCCGTTTGACTGTTCCATAAACGCCGTTTACTTAAATGAGTGGAAAAGGCACTATAACAGAGAAATGATTGAAAAAGTCCTAACACTCAAAGTATTTTGTTTCATATTGCTAAAAAGAATGTTTAGATAGAGTTGTCATAATCCGTAGGATGGGGGACACCTTCCTCTATTAAACTAAATATCCTTTTTCTCCCCGAAATTTAAACAAAAAATCTATTTGATTATTCTTCGCCCATAACAAAAGCAGTCAGATGAACCCATATTCACAATTGAAATTCTAAAACTTTTCTGAAGTTTTTCTCGCTACTCCACTGTTGATTTGAACTACTATATTGGCTCTTAGAATCATTTTTGCTGTCATGTGAAGATCATTTTGATAGGGTTTGATAGGGTGATTTAATTAGACTTAGAGTGCGGGTACTTTTTGACTTTAAATGGAAGTATAATAGGAAATCCTGACTCTAATAGAACTGCCCTCTCATATTTTTCATTCGTAGTGTTTACCGAGAATAATGCTGAAAAATATATGAATACTGGTGTTAAAAATACTAATTGACTTAAAGATTCTTCCATATTATACTAAGGACCTTTAATAGTTTCTGATTACTCCTTTTTTCACTCCACAAACTTTTCTGTCCCAAATTTTATCTTGGGACAGAAAAGTTTGTGGAGTGGAGGAAATTTATTCCTTGTTTGTGCAATCATATTTTGCATTTTATTAAATTATTAACTTACATATCTAACCATTGAGAAAAATTCCCGCATGATATTTAAAAACTTACCCATTTTACATTGCCATCTGCAGTTCAATCCAATTAAATTTCTATAATTTGGGTACATTCATCTTTGCGTAACAGAAGATTGCTGATTATTTATAATACCACAAAAATATCAAACCTATAAATGTAAAAAACATGAGCAAGTTTTTTTTAAATTTTTTCTTTCTTATTCAATGCTTATTCTAAAATATATTTTCATCAAATTATAAAGTTACTAATCAAAGAGTGTTTTATAGTGTTAATATTTTGTTGATTAGGTTTTTTTTACCTTTTAGACTAAAATCCATTAATTGGGAATTATAAATTATTTAAGAAAACTCAAAATTATTTTTCTTAAAATTTTCTTATTCTTTAAAAGTTCCTTTTTTATGTGATCCATTGAATCAAATCCTTTTTTATATTATACTATTAGCTTTTGCCATTAAAGACTAAAGTTCTGTGTGTTTTTAATCTTTAAAAAATTAACAAGTTTACAAGTTTATATAAATGGTTGTAAGCTATTAGTGAGAAATACAATATGGAATATGAACGTGTTTTGTGTAAGAATATATTTTCAACTTATTAAAAGAAAAAGGAAATAGTTTATTTAGTGTTTAAAACACAGGAGTTAGCACAGCATAATGAATTAAAATAACTTTCATCAAGTTTTCTAGAAATCCTTACAAAGAAAGCCACGCCAATTTTTAATTGTTTATTGAATTAAAAACTCCGCAGTGAGTGAAATATTTTCAAAAACAGGAGAGTAGAAAATTATGAATTAACAAATGAGATTGCTGAATGGACGGTTGCCACATCAAACAAACAAGAAACATCAGAACGAGTTGTAGCCCGGTAAAGTTTTTTGTGCTTCTTTGTTGACTCGGCTTTTCAGTTTCGGTGCAGGTTTGGAAGAGCTTCCACAAGTCACGGCATATTTTATCTCTTTCATCAGCAGCTTGAATAAGGATAGCTGAAATGAAAAAAAAAAGGACATAAAATAATCGGGATAGATCAATGCCCTTTGTTTCAGTCAGTGTTCGTTTTTACAAACAGTAAGATTGTTCAGAATTTGGCCATATTGACAAAATAATAATTTCAAATTCCAATTACAAGCTTTACTTGATCATAGAGAAACAAATCGAACAAAGTAGTTCCCAGCGCGGTGTCTGAATTTGGAGTAAAATTAAGAACGCCAATTTAAAAATATGCTTAGTTTGTTAAACCCATTATAGCGTCTTTTTATCACGATCTGCGTACCGAAACTTCTCCTAGCGACCCAGCAGACTTTCTGTTTACGCAGTTTCTGCTTCCGCGTAGTGACGTCATAAGGTCAGAAAACGTTGCAGTCTAGTGTAAAATATTTTTAAAAACATATTTTTTGTAAATTAAACTCATTTTCTCACTTAATGACGTCAGAAAACGTTAATAGTTTTTTTTGTAAGCTAGTTTCAATTGCAAATAGTGTAATTAGTTTTTAAGTTTTAGAGTGTATTTTTTCATTGCTTTTGGCACAACGTTTTTGCTTTTGGAACTAATAGAACATTTTCAATGACATGACTCGGGCCTAACAACGGCCTTAGCAACAGAAGATGTTACAGTTTTTTGCCCTACAGAGGTTAACTGTTACAGAAAATGACTAGCCGTGGAATTCTTCTATTGGTGCATTTGCAATCACGTGATCCCATACCTAAAAACCGCCTTAGCAACAGATAAACAACGGCCGTAGCAACAGTTAAAAGCCCTACAGAAGGTACACAGTTAAAAGAAAATAACCGGTTGTGACGTCACCTGAAAACACTCTATGGAATACATCAAGATAAATTATTAACTCTATTTCGTAAGATGTATTATTAAGATTTTATACACGTCACGACATAAAGTAAAAACGTGTGACGCCTAAATTGTAAATGGCCACTTAAAAATGTGTACTAACCTCATCGTCTCTGTGAAGTTTCCTCTGGTACCAAAGGAACTCTATGACTCCCATGCATGCAGATAGACATATCCCCAACAGCATGACCACAAAAACACCGCCGACGTTCCCCAGTCCCAGTTCGTTGACGGATCCGGACGATTTGGACGATTGGGAGCAGCTGCCGCCTCCCTTCTTCTGCTTCCACCACCGTTCTTTGAAAGTGTGGAGCTCCCCTTCTTCTTGGAGTTTCAGTATTCCTCCTGAGAGCCATGCGCGCAGTTTGGCATTTCCTGCAGGGAATGGATTTAATAGCCTTGACGGTATAAGGCTGAGCGCGCACGAGTGACTAAAGTCACGGCGACCAGTATCACTAGTATCAAAAATATCACTAGAAAACAATAGAGCATTTTCAATCACATGACTTTACCTAACAACGGCCTTAGCAACGTTGTTTTTATCCTCCAGTGATGTCATGTGCGAATGCTTCTATTGAATGCTTCTATTTCCCGCCCCTAACAACAGCCTTAGCAACGTTGTTTTTGTCTTTGTCACCGTGACAAAAGTCGCCCGTGCGCGCTCGCCCTAAGTAACCATTAAAGAATAGTGTAGATGTTTTTATCCGTATATTTGAACGCTCATAAGAAATCATCGAGTAGGGAATGGAATAGTAAAGAATTCATGAGTCCAGTATAAATATTTCTATTAAAAAATGAATTCCTGTTTTAGAGTGAGATATCATTTCAGAAGTAATAATAATTAATGTTCGTCAGTTAACAAAATTTGAATTACCTATCTTAATTTTTTAAAATTTGAATTAATAGTCATCTCACATTAATTTATAATTTTTCATACGTTACACATTTTAGGTTAGTATACTACTAAAATCATAGGTAATTTTATGTTAATAGTAAAATAATATACAATATATTATTATTGTTGTTGTTGTTGTTGCTGTTGTTAATGAATAAAACTTGTAGAAATTTACTACATCAAATCTTAGCGACTAACACATCTTTAGCGACTACCCAAATTTTTACAGAAACACCATTCCATTCTTAAATTTTTACATTTAACTTAATTTAACCAATCGCGGTACGAATACAATAAAAATATTCACACGCTAATTTTACAATCTGCTTTTTAAAATCACTTGGGAATAAAGTAAAGTTGCGTGTAAAAATGATCTTTGATATGTGTTTGTTTTTCTGTATACTAAATCTTCTAAAGGAAAAACTCGTTTTACAGAATCAAAGAATCAGGAGGAAAAACAAACTTTACCTTTCTTGACAGCTATGCCGTATCCCTTGTTATCCAATAGGCCACCAATTTGAGTCAAATTGCACTCTCTTTCGGTTCTGTATTCAATTGAAGTGGCTTCCATGAGGTAAGCGTAGTTTCCTTCTTTTACCTTATCAATCCCATCTTTATTTGAATCGACAAAAGTCTCGGGAGCGTGTTTCTCCATGAATTTGTACATCTTCTTGTATGTTGTCATATTAGAATTCTAAAATAATAAGAAAGATGATAAGTAAACATTATTTAAAAATGTCATAGTATCCTTAAAATAAATAATAAAGCTTTAATAAATCAATAAACCTGTTTCATACATTTGATAACTTTTTTTTTCAAAATAATCTTTAAAAAAATAGTATTGTCTTACCTGGAAAAATCCTCTAGTTGAACCACTAGCGACGCACCCATACTTGATTTTTTCTTGTTTTGCTAAATCTTCTACATTATTAATGGGAGATACGAGACTTTCCACAGTCAAAAACGCAGCCAAGTTGGCAGTGTACGAGGATATCATGATCAGGCAGAAAAAATACCATATACTCGTGATGGTACGAGTGGACATGGCTCTAAAAAGAAAATTTGCAAATATATAGACCTCAAAATTTTTTTCATAATTCGATATTTTTATTTTAGTTCACTTTTTTTTTTCTTAGCTGTTCTCCACAACTTGTAGAAATTCATTTCATAAAAAGAGATTGCTTACTTAGAGATTACTTTTACCCGCCAGGTCGGGTAAAAGTACGCATTCAATTTTTTTATTTTCTTTGTCATTTTAACGTATTTTCATTGAAGCTAAGATTTCCCATTTTTGAAGGTTGATTTTTGTGAGTCAATAAACTAAGTTCAGTAAATTTTGAGGAGGCTCTGGCTTTTAAATTCTCAATTTTAGACCCCAAAATCATTTTTGTGCGTACTTTTAACCTCCTTTCTCTATAGATAAATATACCGAAATACCATAGTTGATGGATATAGTTTATTTAAAGAGGATATAATTCAAACATAAAAATTACTGCTTTGGCTTAAATTGACCTGAAATATAGCATCGCCGGTTTCGTATAATAACGTCACAACTCAAAAATCTATCATCTTTAATACACCCCTATCTTTGTGTGTTTCATCTCTCTATATCTTTATTTATTCACTCGTCCCCTTTTTTTCTCCCTTTCTTTCCTTCCTCTTTTCCTTCTTTTTGGGGGAACCTAAATTAATTCAACGAAGTCACCCCAAAACCTCAATGAAAACCATAGCTCTAAATTACTCGAACTACCATTGTACTAAAGATGAAGGAATTTCATCTTATAATGGGCCGTACTCAGAAACTCAAACACGTAGAAGAAACGAGATGGAAACGATGAAAAATCTGACGTAATGTGTTATTTGAAAACGGACACTCAAAAGCTACCGTTTCCCTTCACTTGCGCTCATGGCTCTACCTGACGCAAAGCCTTACAAGTAATTATACACTGCTAAAACAAAATTCTGCTAACACTAGATGTCCATTACTTTCGCAATATATTAATGTCTGATGACTTTTTTTCGGTAATTAATAGCTGTTCAAGAATTTAGCACCCAATTGGACCACAAAAAGTGCAAAAGTAATCCGTATACGATTCGAATCTCGGAACAATATGGTGGACGAGAGCTCCGTCGAATCGAGAGTTTTCTCACCGTTTCCGTACCGTTCTCGTTTCTTCTACGCGTTTGTTTTTCCAGAATATGGCCCTCAGAAAAAATACTCACGTGGGGGCTATGTCCGATCCTTGCTGCATGAGCGACCCGATGGCGAACCACATGCTGTTGAGCAGACTGAACACGTTCTCCTCGACCTGGTCGTTCTGGCGACAGGGGTGGGGGTTGGACCACTCGTAGGGGCTGAGCCGGCCCACCAGGAAGTAGCTGATGCTGATGAAGGTGTAGGCGGCCATCACCAACAGCCACACTTCCCCAGAGAAGGGGGAGAGGAAGGAGAAGAGGGAGGTGACCTTGGTGGTTGGCTTCTTGAAGAGGATGCTGATCCCCGTCTGCATGAAGGGGAGCGTGAAGTCTACCCCCGCCATGCGTTTCGTCGTGATGGTCAAGTCGGCGATGGCTAGGTCAGCTTCCTGGAGAGTAAAAAAAGCGGGAATAACGTCAGCTTGTAAAAACCAATAAGATCGGATCGTTTAGGCACGGCTTACTAGATACTATACAATACAGGCTAGTCGATTTTTAAACAATGAAAACCATTTGACATCTTTTCCCGCTTGGATCGCCACAAGTCCTACCTATCGACCAACCAATAGCACACTGGCAAATAAGGAAAAATAAAGGCGTGGTTTCATGACGTAAACTACTGATTGTTGGCCATTAGTGGCTGATTTATATTTTTGAGCCATTAAGCCCCGCCTTCAACTCTGTGGAATTGCTTTGCCAGTTTGTCAGCTATTGCCATCTGGATTTTTAATGACTTCCGTATCTCGGCTAGCCTGTATAGTAGGGTGTCCCAAAAAAACGTGACTTTTGAAATGTTTAACTCTCACCCCCCAAAAATGTTCTTTATGTGAATATAAGACACTGTGAATTTTTCTAGAATTTTTGAAAAATATTTAGAGGTCCCCCAAGGTCATTGAATTTTCAAAAAATGGCCAAAAAAAGGGTAAAATTTAATATTTTTTCTAATTTTTTTTAAATAACCCTTAATGTTCAAATGGCATCATTTTCATTTATTAGAGCTATTTATATTGTTTTAAACCAATTCGGTATTAATTATCTGGGTAGGAAGTAATACGCATTATTATTAAAATCAAGAAACGTGCGATATTTTTCGATATTTTTACCTTATGTATTACACTATGCGACAAAAAAATGGCTCAAAATGCCACAGAAACTTTGAAGGCAGATTCTTATGTAAAATGACCCCCTAAATCTGAATCCGGCCCCCGTTTTTCTCCACCAGCCTCAGATTTTCGGGGAACAACCCCTCCCCGTTTTTACGTTTTTCGACGACTTTATAACTTTGAACTCGATTTTCAGGGTCAAAAAGCATTGTTTTAGTCTTCAAATTGCCCCCCAGGAGACAAAAAAGGTTCAAACTAAAAAAATATGAAAATTTGTAACAAATGGATAGGTTTAAGGGGTAATTAATCCCCTAAAAACGCAAAAAAATCGCCAAAGATAGCAGGATTTGTTATACCGTATTTATTTAACTTATTTTTGAAGCAATTAATTTTTAAAGGGCCCTAACCGTTCTCCCAAAACCCAAATTTAATAATGATAGGCAGCAATGATTTTTAGGAAAAGCGGTTGAGGAGTTATCACCCCCGAAGCACCCGCGGAAGGGTTCGGAACGCTCTGGCGCATGCGCTCTCAAGAAACATGGAACACCTCCATAAAACCGGCCAGTTACTAACGAACCAATAAATTTCTACTTAGAAAAGTCTTATAATATACGAAAAATGTTCTTTTTAAAATTTTCAAAGCATTAATATAATTTCTTGAGCACGCGTGCGCCAGCGCGATTCAGAGAGTCTTCCGAACCCTTCCGCGGGTGCTTCGGGAGCGATAACTCCTCAATCGCTTTTCCTAAAAATCATTGCTGCATATCATTATTAAATTTGGGTTTTTGGGGAACGGTTAGGACCCTTTAAAAATGAATTGCTTCAAAAATAAGTTAAATAAATACGGTTTAACAAATCCTACCATTTTTAGCGATTTTTTTGGGTCTTTAGGGGGTTAATTACCCCTTAAACCTATCCATTTTATACAAATTTTCATATTTTATTAATTTAAATCTTTCTTGTCTCCTTGGAGGCAATTTGAAGACTAAAGCAATGCTTTTTGACCCTGAAAATCGAGTTCAAAGTTATAAAGTCGTCGACAAACGTAAAAAGGGGGAGGGGCTGTTCCCCGAAAATATGAGGCTGATGGAGAGAAACGGGGGCCGGATTCGGATTCAGGGGGTCATTTTACATAAGAATCTGCTTTCAAAGTTTCTGTGGCATAATGTAATCGCATAGTGTAATACATAAGGTAAAAGTATCGAAAAATATCGCACGTTTCTTGATTTTAATAATAATTTGTATTACTTCCTACCCAGATAATTAATACCGAATTGGTTTAAAACAATATAAATTGCTCTAATAAATGAAAATAATGACATTTGAACATTAATGGTTATTTTAAAAAAATTAGAAAAAATGTTAAATTTTACCCTTTTTTTTGGCCATTTTTTGAAAATTCAATGACCTTGGGGGACCTCTAAATATTTTTCAAAAATTCTAAAAAAATTCACAGTGTCTTATATTCACATAAAGAACATTTTTGGGGGGTGAGAGTTAAACATTTCAAAAGTCGCGTTTTTTTGGGACACCCTACTGCATAGTATCAGTAAGCCGTGGTTTAGGCTAGAATACAGTGGTTCCCAAACAGATAAAAGCAGTAGCTAATAATTATCTTAATGCTCTCAAATTACACTGTTCAACAAATTTGAACTTCAAAATTTTTTCTTTGATGAAAATAGTAATTTCTTATAGATTTTGGGTCGCTGAAAACGAAAATCGCCATCAAAATTCTCAATTGGTTCGGGATTTTCGGGGAACGGCCCCTCCCCCTTTTTACGTTTTTTGATGACTGAATGACTTTGAATTCGATTTTCAGTGTCAAAAAGCATTACTGAAGTCTTGAAACTACTCACAAACGGACAAGGAAGGTTTAAATTTATAAAATGTGAAATTTTGTAGCAAATGGATAGGTTTAAGGGGTCATTACCCCCCTAAAAAGTCGAAAAAATAGCTAAAAATAATAGAATTTTATACGATATTTTTTCCTATTATTTTTTACGCAATTCACCTTTGAAGGGTCCTCACCCATCCCCAAGGACCCAAATTTGATGTCAATATGCAGCAATAATTTTTACTAAAAGCGGTTGAGATGTTAACGCCCCAAAAGCCCCCGCGGAAGAGTACGAAAGACCCTCTCAATCGCGTTGTCACTCGCGCGCTCTGGAACTCACGTTCAACAGTAGAAAATTACACAGAGACCATAATACCCATTTTCAATAGATTTTGGGTTCCTGTACACGAATATGACCATTAAAATACTAATTAAATAAAATAAAAAAATTACTCAGATTTTTTTATTATTTCACTATTTATGTTTTACAAATAATGCTATGGCAAATATACAATGAAATGAAAAGGAATTATGAAAAGTACCTTTTATTCACGTCTTTTTTTGGCCTGTCTCTTATAAGACACGTCAGGGGCATCTCTGGGAATCTTCCAACAGAAATCTGCTAGCATGGAAACTGACCACTTCCCTTTGTATCGCTGTTCCATTACTGAGATATCCTGGTGGAATCTTTCGCCTTGTTCGTCACTGAGAGCCCCACAATTTGCGTAGTACCAACACCCTGTTTGACTGATTTAGTGGCCAATTAAGTTAAAAGGTTCAGTATACCATACATTTATATGCCCTTATGTCTATTTTAAACTTTTCAAAGCAAAAATATTAATTCCAGAGCGCGCGAGTGACAAAGCGATTGAGAGAGTCTTTCGGACTCTTCCGCGGGGCCTATTGGGGTGCTAACACCTCAACCGCTTTTAGTAAAAATTATTGCTGCATATTGACATCAAATTTGGGTCCTTGGGGATGGGTTAGGACCCTTCAAAGGTGAATTGCGTAAAAAATAATAGGAAAAAATATCGTATAAAAATCTCTATTATTTTTAGCTATTTTTTCGCCTTTTTAGGGGGGTAATGACCCCTTAAACCTATCCATTTGTTACAAAATTTCACAGTTTATAAATTTAAACCTTCCTTGTCCGTTTATGAGTAGTTTCAAGACTTCAGTAATGCTTTTTGACACTGAAAATCGAATTCAAAGTCATTCAGTCATCAAAAAACGTAAAAAGGGGGAGGGGCCGTTCCCCGAAAATCCCGAACCAATTGAGAATTTTGATGGCAATTTTCGTTTTCAGCGACCCAAAATCTATAAGAGATGACTATTTTCATCAAAGAAATTTTTTCATTGTTGAACAGTGTTATTCTATAGATTCTAATTATTCTTAATTCTATAGATATATCCGTTTTTCCGTTCATTTTTTTTATTTTGTCAATAAACAAATTAAGCACAGTAAAATAAAAGTTGGCAATTATAAGTAAAGTTTTGAAAAATATTAAATTAAAACTTTTTTAAATGCCTTGAATAAATTATGAAATAAATGAAATCCTTTTATATTTAAAGTAATATCTATATTCCTTACGATTCATTATCTTCCCTTTTTAATAGTTTTTCAGGTAAATGTTTGATAAAAGATAGGGCTAAAATCAATCATCTGTTCTTGATAAAAGAAAGTGCAGGAATTAATAATCTGTTCTTGATAACATGTATACACGTACTACAAAGAAAGCAAATAAAAATTCGAAAACTAACCATGCATGTACTTTTCAATGCTACTTTCTCTCTATCTCTCTATATTAAAAAAAAGTAACAGTGACCGCCGCCGCTGCTTTTGAAAATTTTATTTTTGAACACCTTGAACTCTCACTACGCAAAAACTATTTAACGGAAATTTGTGAAATCTTAAACATTTTTAGACAAATGTATGAGAATAGTTTTTGTTCTAATAGCTAATAGATGAGATAATTAGTTCTAGAGTTATTTAATGTCAAAGTTGAAAATTATTTTTTTCTGCTGCGAGTTCGCCCCCAGCAAAATCTAATAACAGCAGAGATATGATTTTTTGCAGACACATTCTCTTAAATGTGAAGTTTTGCACCACCTCGCGTTTTGGAGTAATTAAGTTTTAAAGTTTTGAAATATTTGACGGTTTTTCTGTTTTTTACTGTTCGGTAAAAGAAAAACTAATCACAGTAGAACTATGATATTTTAAATGTGAGATATGATATTTTAGATGTGAGATATGATTTGATAGTGATAGTTTGTTTACCACCGTCATCTGACTTTTATAGTCTCGAACCAGATAGGCGGTTAATAGAGTCCATTGAAGTGTTTCTTAATGATACGTTTTTTCTCAAGATGGTTGATGATTATTAGTAGACTTGATGGATATTTTTTTAACATTTCACTTAAATTATTGATAAGCAAGAGAGAGGTATACTCTGTATTACAGAGGCTTAATTAAGCCAAGAAGATGGTTATGCTGGATTGTTGAGTTGAACAAGCTATCTGAAAAGAACTGCGAAGCAGTTACGGGGTTTGGTAAGTGATAGCGAGCAGGGGGCAGGCCCCCTAGTTATATAAAAAAAACTTAATGGATCCTACTCACCCCATTTACAATTTCTCCAATCATGCCATTCCACTTTTTCGTATCTTTATCATATGTTCCGTACTTGTTATCTTTGACAGGATGTATTTCATAACTAAAATGCAGCTTGTTAGCCAGAGCGTTAAGTAAGTCTATGGCATAACCTTCGAAACGTTCGTTCCCTTTCATCAGCTGAGAAGATTCTGTGTACATTGCATACGGATCATTCTGGGGGTAGAAAGCAATATACACTCAATGACAGTAAGAGACCACGAATATATGTATAATCATTAAAAGAGTTACTAAGTTTATTATAATATGTTTTATAGAAAGACATTTTCCACTCTTTTAAAGTTTTCAGGTAACACAGAAAACTTTTCACACATGAGATAAATTTTTTTTCGGTCTGCTAAATTTATATAAGTAGGTACTCTAAAAAGTAAATGTTAGAAATTTACGTTTTTTATTGCGGTTGTAAATGTATTAGAAAATTATGTATATTTTTATGTTTTCGTTTATTTTGAATACGAGTGGATTTAATGTTTTAAAGTGCTTGGTCCAACCATCTCATTGTAGTTTAACTGATGTGGTGCCGATATTTGTTGATAGTGTTGCATCTTCAGACACGCTGGTTTAGAAAAATAACACTTAAAACTATAAAATGAAATTAATTTTGTTTTAGTCTTCCAGTTTTTAATTCACTCCAATTTATCTCAAATAGTTATATTTTTTTCTCACAAATTCTATTTTTGAAAGGAAAGGTTATTTTTTTCCTTTTTGAGTCATCTATTAACTATTTCTACAAAAGAAATAATTTATAATTGCATTTTAAAACTTACTAAATAAGTCGACACTCTGAAGTGGGAATTTTCCAGTTCATAATACTCGAAATCACTTGTCTCTGATGTAGTTATATTGATCGCTCCTTCAGAATGCAGAGAACCTATCTAAAATACAAGATTTTCATGAATAAAAGATCAATTCGTTCCAAATAGTCCATTCATACTAGCGTAACTAACTATAGGCATGGGCATAACCAGGACTCGTGGTAAAAGGAGAGCTATGTTACTTAATTATGGTCTAGTAGTATGGTTTGGAGATTTTTTTTTTTTGGTTAATTTAAAAAGAATTGAGGGGCTTCAAAAAATATTTTTCATGTTTTTACAAATATGATGACCTTTCACACACAAGCAATGTATATTATTTCAAATCTGTAAATAGCTTTCCAGTACGTTATCATTTTTATTGGAAAATTTGTCTTCACCTATATCTAAATCCAAACAATTGTAAAAAAAGTGCTTTATTAACCCCTTTAATACTTGAAGTTTATTTTGTTTCCAAGCCTAAAAAATCAATATTCTGTAAAAGTTTTTGTTTCTAAATGGTTTAATAAACTATCAATAGATATTCAAAATAACCCCTCCATCTACTTATTTCCAAAGAAACTTAAGAAATTTCTGTTTTCTAATGATGTCGATATTTTTTGTTCTATTTTATATGTATCTCTTTATTTATTTGTGTATTTATTTATCTTATCTATAATTATTTCTTGGCTATAAAAAATAATTATTAGTTATTGGCGCCCTGTTTGCCACTCTGTTTAATTATTTATATATTTTTCTTACAATAATTATATTTTCTTTCAGTTTCAATTTTACATTTCTATTGATGTATTTAGGTCACCTATAGAGCATTTTCAATCACATGACTCAGACCTAACAACGGCCTTAGCAACAGAAAGGTTACAGTTTTTTGCCCTACAGAGGTTAACAGTTACAGAAAATGACTAGCCGTGGAATTCTTCTATTGGAGCATTTGCAATCACGTGATCCCATACCTAAAAACCGCCTTAGCAACCGATAAACAATGGCCTTAGAAACAGTTAAAAGCCCTACAGAAGATACACAGTTAAAAGAAAATAACCGGCTGTGACGTCACCTGAAAACACTCTATATGGACCTGGAGCTTCCAGGTGACTGCAATAATGTATAATCGTGTTCTTTTCAACAATAAAAAAAACATATGTTCATGTTCTTTTTCAATTTTAATGTGCTTGAACAGGATTGATTGAATAACAGGAAATACAAGCATTGTTCTGTATGAAAATATTAATTACTATTGCATTAATTTTTTAGTTTAAGTTTTGGAAAAATGGATTTCGACCTAAACATAAAATTTTTATTACTTCAATATGTTAAAATAAACTAGTCTTGATTGGGGAAGGACACCTCTCTGGCCCTCCCACCCTCTGGTTAAGTCCCTGTAATTAAATTTTGGACACACTAACCTTAACCAATCCTGCTTGGGTGACGTACATAACATCCAAAGATATGGAAGACCTAAAGCCTTCAGCATCGAACTCAATCATACCTGACAGACCAGGAGATTTCATTTTAGCCTAAAAGTAAAGGAAAACGCATTCACAAAAGTTAAAAAAGTTTTTCATATTTCACTAGTATTAGGATATCTCTAGATTTATAGAAACTAACTAGCGTTTAGTTTAGAGGGATTAATTCAATAATATTTAAGTATCAAATACTTTAACTGGATAAGTATTAAGATGTAACTTGAAGTTAAGTTGTACAAAGTAATTAATAGATGCTTCTTTTCCCCTCACATTGGAAGGAAAACTAAACTGTTAGTTTCGAATAAGTATTGTTATCTAAGTTATTTCTATTTAATACCCAAGTGGTTTTAAGAGCATATATTTAAAAATAACTAAACAAGGCAAAACAGTGGCGAATATAAGGGGGGGGGCGAAGGGGCCCTGCCCCCCCCCCCGAAATTCGAACAAGGAAAGGTGTACCAAAACAAGTTAAAACCCTGTATTTTAGATTCAAATTTCAAAAAATTCTCTGGGGGAGGACCCCCAAACCCCCTTTTGTACTTGGAATTTTATTATTAACAACTTTATTATAATAAGTTCATCAAAATCCAAATCCTACCAAAAAATATATGTCCAAAACTTAGACTAAGTAAGTGTACCAAAAACAAGATAAAACCCTGTTTTTGGAGGTAAAGTTTCAAAAAATTTCTGGGTAAGAACCTCCAGATCCCCTTTTGTACTTGGAACTCTATTTTAATAACTTTTTAAATATTAAGTTCATAAAAATGTACATCCAAAATTCGAACTTAGTGTACCAAAACTAGTTGAAAACCTGTTTTTTTTTAAGTAAAACCTGGGGGAGGACCCCCAGACCCCCCTTTGGTACTTGGATTTCAACTTTTCCTATATTAAAGTTTTTAGGACCTAAATTATCACCTAAAAAGCTACATTTGACCTATTAAATATGTGGGGGAGGGACTGGGGAGTAGTTTTGGGCCCCTCCCGAAATAAATTCCTATATACACCACTGAGGCAAAAAAAAAATTTTTCACTTTATTTAATTAAACGAGCTATTTTATGTAATAATAATAATAACATCAACAATCTATACTTTACATTTTTCATGAAATTGAAGAGGCTTGTTCCATCTATTCCTTTGTTCATGAGATTACATGAGATAGGTGGAACGACAGATATATTCTTAGCCGAGTCCATCTGTTCTAACGCAAAAGCCAAAAGTCTCACACTATCATAAATGAGCGCTGATTCTGTCTGTTGGAGGAAAAGCTAATTATATTATACGGCAAACACTGAACGTGGATAAAAAATATTTAAAATACGCTCCATTCATATTGAAATTTTGTGAATTCATTTCGTTGAATTCCTGAGAAAAGTATGTGAAGAGGTATGGGGGAATCATGTTCACATAAACATATCACAAATATGAGAAAATGCGAAAACAAGGTTCTGTTTTTTGGCAAAGTTTCTACCTATTTAATTTATATGCAAAAATTACAGCGTGTAAAATGGTACTCTCAAAAAAAAATTTGGGTTTGAAATCAGATTATAACGTTCAAATTTACGGGATCTCAAAAACATTTCCTTTTCTTGACCTCTATTTTAACGTAATTTGTGTTGTTGTATTTCACATATTATCAAATCCTCGATCTTACGCAGATTTTGTTCTTTAAACACTTTAAATAACATGCTAATAAATATACATATTGATTTTAGATAAGAAAATGTTTTAATGCGAGACATAATATGTCTCCTAATAAAATCTAGATCAAACGAGAAGCATTCGCAAAAAAAATCATAACACTATAACTCCAAAAGAAATTAATAATTTTAGAAGGAAAATATTAAGCATGATAAACTGCCTAAAATCTTTAAAACATAGCTATACTACGGCCACCTAGATACGGCTAGCCTAGATCTAAACAGCCAGAGTTCTACATCGCTAAAATGACGCTTTTCTTGAAGCCAGTCTACAATTCCACATCGCTTGAATCAAATTATAGTATACCGCATACTCAAACGTTTTAAAATACTTTTTCAAACGAATTTAGGAGGCCGCAATTTGTAATTTGACCTTCAGTCGCCATCACTAGCGATTAAGTGCTCTGGCCACGACTGGTTACTACTACCAAAGCGTAACTCTAAAAGCTTTATTAGGAAATGATTTTCACTCCATTTTGTGAATTCATTAAGTATAGAATCTTACTGCACTAATTGTGTGACCTTGAGCGTTTTTAAAGCGGGCTGGCCTCTCTCTAGAACCAATTTTCTATTCACTGAGTTCAGGAAAGCCTGGAATTCTTGCGACTCCTCTTGCGCCAACCTCAGACCTGTGATGTTCGTTTTGCCGTACTGGAAGTCTTCCATGTCTATCGTGTGTAAATCCTGGATAGCAAAGAGAAAAGGGAAAACTTCATTATTTATTTAACGTGACAAAATAAAAAAATTGGTCTAAATGTGTATGGATGCCCGAGTAGGTGTTCTGAGATAGAAAAGTTTACTCAGTTTGCCTAATAAATCCTGTAATATCGTTCTTTTGTTTAAAATCTGTCATCTAGTTACAAACGTAAAATGGGGTGTCGTGGCCTCGATTGCCTAAATTGTAAACTAGTTACATTTTTTGATAAATATTTCGAGTAGGCGCTGGTATTTATTTTAAGTTTCTTTGAGGGGTAAAAATAGGAGATATGTCAGCGGGTTAAAGTCCAAGCATGAGCAAAAGATTATTAACCACATATTAGGAGATGTTAGTTTATTGTAAAAGTTAACGAACACACTAAAATTTGAAGTCAAAAATAATAATAATAGGATGTACTTTTCGTAAGAAAATATAAGCAAATCGATTAAAATTTTTCAAAACGCTTAATACTCACTAGAGAAGTAATTAGATACTTTTGGTGCTCAGTCATCATTCCAACCTGTTGAGCCTATAATAAAAAGAAACTTAGGGTGTAAAAATATCCTTTTCGTTTTAGTTTCATTAAAAATTGTGAAACTATGCAATGCGATTAGGGTTCAGATCACTTACTGCTTTTAGAACGCTGTAAAGATTCTTTCTAGAAACATCTAAAACGATTCTGTAATCTTGTATGGTTTCTACTTTTCCCTTGCTCTTCATCGAGCGTTTGATTTCCCAGAATGTGTCCCTGTAACTTGTGGTATTTTTAAACTGGTAAAGCTTTATAGTCCACTTTTGTTTCTCGCCCTCTTCCAGAAAATCTTTTAGGCGAACGATTGCTGAAGAAAGAAATAAGTTTATATTTATCATAATACTATTAAGTAGTTTATGGTAGCCTACTATTAATATAATATAGTGATACAGAATTAAAAAGGGACTTTCCAAATATTACTGAAGTACCTAAGGGGAAAAAGGTTTCCTATTTGCTATTTTTAAAAAATATCTTGTAACTCGCAAGGCTTAAGTATCCTTTGTCAGCATCTGTTAAATACATAATGGGGATAAGCAAATTTAGTTTTTAAAACAAGTTATTTTTTTTTAGAATTTTGACGAAATAAGAAATTTTCTTCAACACAATTTGTATGGAAATTAAGCATATGTTTTAGGGGTTTTTTTAGTAAGAGTTATGTTTTTAAAGTTATGTTATTAGGGGAAAGTGAGGCACCCCATGGGACATGGCCCTCCTTGGACATAGACACTCCACTTTTCGGGCAACATTTTATTGTACCTACTAATAAATGACACTAAAATCTACTCTTCAACGTGTTTTGGAATATTTGATGCGTTTGAATAATTATTTACATCAGTTTTCTTGAAGAAGTGTATGTAAGAAAGAAGTAATTTGTTATTGAAAAAAAGAATTGTATTTATGTTGTTTTCTAAACCTATAATGGAACCTAAAGGGTTTTAAAAGTGTTCCATGGTGCCCCACTCCCCTCCCCCCACTGTTAAGAGCCGAGCACATGTTGTCCAAAAGAAAAATAAGAGTGAGGGTGTTGACAGCTTTATTACGCAATTAATAAAGAGGGGTTGAGACTTGCTTATTTTTGCTGACGAGAGAGGTGGGGTGTAAATAAATTACCAAACACCTTACGCAATACTTGAACAACCAACCCAAAAGCAACTAAACATTCTGATAGGGAGAAAAATATCAAACTTCCCATTTTAATAAGTATCAAAAAATATCTCACCTTCATCGTCTTCATAAACCACAAAAAAGTCCGACCACCCCCATATGCTGACAAGTCTGACAAAGGCCTGGCTGAGGACAGTGGGCTTTGGATAGAGGTTGATGGACAACTGGTCCCTCAGCAGACGATATTCCCACCGACACTCCACGTGAGGCACTTCCAGGTCATCGCAAATGGACTGAACGTGCATGCTGGTCATTTCCAATTGAGGGCCGAAGATGGCGGCAATGCCCTTCTGTAGTAATCCACAACCTGAATGAAATCGGGGACTGATAAGGGGCGTTCAAAAGTCACGTATTAAAGTCTACACCAGAGGTTCTCAAACGGTGGGTCGCCAGTCGTTTTTGGTGGGTCGCGACAAGTTTTTGAACTTAAGAATTTCCATAGGAAATGATGTTGTAATTGCAATTCATCCCAGATTACCAAACACTAATTAAAACCCTGTTTTTAACAGTCAAATAAATTTCAAAAGAAGAGCTCCCAGACCCCCCTTTTGACTTTTGATTGTGGACCTCATTGTTGCTTCCACAGTCAAACAATTTGATACGCTTAGGTTCAAATATTTTTTCTTAAATTTCTAAAAAGTTAACGTAATCTCTAAAAATTTCATGTGATTTATTATAGTATCAAAATAGTCGATGACCAAACCCTACGCGCACGGAGCTAAAGTCATTAAAGCTGGGGAAAATTAATTGAAGATGAGGTGGGTCGTGTTAGAGTTTGTTTATAAAAAGTGGGTCGTGATGTTGGAAAGTTTGAGAACCCCTGGTCTACACCTTAAAATATAATCTTTCATTGCCGTTCTGTTAAAATGCTTAAAAAGAGGTATTTCTTCCTTCAACTGTTTGGTTTTATTTAGCAGTATAAGAATATAATTATCAAGTAATAAAATACTGAAAAAAAAATTACTCTTCAATTTGTTTAAATTTAAAAGTTTCAAAATTGTGACTTCCCAATGGGAAGGGGGTCATTGAAGTGTGACATAGGGGAGAGGGGTATTAAATACCTGAAAATTGTGCGACGTAAATTTTAATGACTTTTTCGCGGTACTTCTCTTTAGCAAAAATTGTACTATAGTTAAAAATCGCAACAGCTTTTAGGCCGTTGATTTTAAATATCAATGGACCTCTCCTGAACTCTTTATCCCAGATAAATGTGTTGTCTCTTAGATACTAAGTGGGGGAAGATTACTAAAGCTAAAGCATGATGGAACTTAGGACAATCTTTTATGATGGGTAAATAACTTGGGCAATAGTGAAATTGTGCTTTTATATTCCTTTCGTCACTCTTTGTTTGAATTCCAATTGTTTCGTAAAATAAAATTATAAAATTTGCAATTTAAAAATATTCAAATTTTTATACAACGAAATTTATTTTCAAGTCGATAGCTTTGAATACCCCCAATATGCCACAGAAAGTTTCTTCCTGCGCTTATATTTCAGAAATTGAAGCATCAGGAATCAACTTTAAGTAGAAAGTTGAATTAGAGATGTTTATAAATGTGCAGGTAAGAAAAATATTATCTAATTAAAACTTAGAGGATGTTATTTCTATTTTCTCAAGTAATGAAAAAGAGTCATAGAACAACTGTAAAATTTCCCGATAACCTGATTCTCTCTCTCCACCTCTGAACTGTCACCAGTTTTCTCTAGCAGATAGGCACCATTTACTAATCCAGCTAATAATCTTTAAATTCCCCCCTAAGAAGAAATAGTATTGAATTAATAAATAACTTGAATAAGTTTTGTTTGTTGCTATCTGAAGGATAACTATAACGTTTACGAATGAATTTGTGAAGCAAGGAGAAGAGGTATGACATATTCCTCTAGTTTGTAAATGGAAACATCGGGTAAATAACGGTAGAACTGACAGAGTTAGGTTGGAAGCGACCGACTTTCTAGAAGGAGAAGGTCTCTTTAAAAGGGTTACTGTAAGACGCCAAAGTAAATATTGTGTCCCGCGCTCTTTTTTCTTTTGAATAACCTATTTAATGTTTCTAACATAAAGGGACTATTCTAAAGCAAGTGAGAACGTATATTTTAAAAAACAAATTGTATTTCGATAATGCTAAGCAAATAGGCACAAATTTATTTAATAATCGAGCATAATAAGAAGACCGACTATGCCAGAATTCTTTGAGAGTATCAAGACAATGTCTTTGTTATTTTTACTTACGAGTTTATCTTTTTTTTTTTAGTATTGCTTATTCTAGAAAGTATTTACCTCCAAAATTTGGAATCGTACCAATTTATTTAAATTTAAAAAAGAGTTAATGATTGTTTAACTTTTTTTATAATTAATATAATTAACTAAACAATACATCATTAATTAAATGCACGACGAAATAAAACATAACGTCTCTTGTCATTCAAAAATTTATTCAACAATGATGGCAACCCACGACATAACAAACAATACACCACGAGAAAAAGGTTTCAAAAAATCTAAATAAAAAAACAGGCTCATTCGGTTTCTTTTATTCCCTCCCCGTTTTTTCTTCAAGACGTAGAAAAACATTGGCATCTTTAAAGCAGTAGCTGTATTTTTAGTCTATACGGACTCGCACACAAAGATCTGTGAGTGACGTCATTCTCTCTCCCTCATGACTGCGGGAGAGACTTTATTTTTAGGTCCAGGAATGATACTTCCCTTTAATTCTAAACTTATTGTGTGTTCACTCAAGGTAAAAAAGGGAGAAGCACCCCCCAGGGGAACTGAGAATTCCATTCTTATACCCGGGTATTGCAAATTCAAGCACTATGGGAGCTCAATTCACTGCTCTCCTATTCTTGATAATGAAGATAAACAAAATGTATTTAATGCGTGAGTTGTTTATATGGTAAGTTATAAAGTATATAAGTAAATTATTAATAGTACAATAGCCGGAAAAAAAATAATTACAACGAAACTTATGGAGGGAACGGCTGGGGTATGGTATATATGATTTTAGTGTAATTTTTTATGGTTTAGTCTCTAGTGTGTTCTCGTTTATTTTATTAAATCTTTCCCTTAAATAAGTCAATTAATGCTTACAACATGCTCCTTTTTTCAATAGATGTCCCTCATTTTTTTTTTAACATTTTGATAGCGCACACCGAGAAATCCCCTAAAAACCAAATCTTATTTTTCAAGGACATCAGATCGTTATCACACAATTCAGAAAAGTTTGTTTATTTATAATTAAATAATAATGTAACTCTACTTTTTAAATTCAAAATAAATACCGATTACATGTCTTGTCTAACTCTTTAGCACTGACGAAGGGGAACCAAAGATCCCCGAAAAAATTGATGTTTATTTTTTTAATTTAAACTCATTGCGCAATAATTAATTATAGGATTTTATAGCACAGTTATTAATTCTTTAAAATAGTTAATTATTTTTCTTATGTGTTTATTCCGCTTATAAATTTAGATTTTGGAAGTATGGAACATAATTATTTAACTTTTACCGCATATCTAATTGTTAGAGAATTTCGGGCAGGTGTTCAAACTTGTCAGATTACCAAAAATATTATTTGTGTGTATGTGTAAAGGTGTTTTGCAACAATCCGACAAACCTTTCACTCAATGAGCCATTCTAGCCGCCAACTTTCCCCGTGGGGCATCATTAATTAAAACTAGGGTCATGTGCCAAAAGTCGGTCTGTTTCCACAAACTCGTGCGTAACCAGTCCCTATGACATAATCCCATGTTGAAAACCTCGCAGTAAATAGAAAAAGGAGGTAACGTTTTTTTTTTTTTAATTTTCCCGTGGTTATTTCTTCCACTTCGACTAAAAACTGCTCTCAATGTCGAGAGAGAAAACCTTGTGATGGCTTGTTTGGGTTTATCAAGTGTTAGAAAAAAGGATAGTTTGTCTTAGCCAAGAAATGTTGACTAATAGGTTATGTAAACATTAGTGAATAAGTTTTCTTTAACACCAATTTAGAAATAATACAATAACATCAGCTTATAATAATCGAAATTGGCCTGGGTTCAATCTTTAATCAACTATGGAATAACATGTTGGGCTTCAGATTACTATGATAATATTAGACCTCTTAACCACACTTGCAGAATAAAACATTATCTCACATATAAAAAATAATTATTTATTAAAGCCTATTTTGACTATAAGAGAACTCTATAATATTCGGTTACTATTTTTAATTTTCATGATAAGTTTTTCTATTAATTCAAACCTATTAACTTTCTCTGAGTTACTAATACAAGGAAATTATTTTATATCAAAATCTAACAAAGAAATTTTTCATAAATCTCGAGTGTTTCTGGGTCCCTTCCTGTTTAATAAATTAAATGTTAACCCTAAAACCACTAACAATAAAACTGAATTTAAATCTGGACTACATAATTTTATGGCACTGTCTTGCTACTTTTTTCTGCTTAAATTAAATCCTTAGTTTAGTTTTAAGAAAAGAATATAAAAGATAGAAAATAAAAAACTGTTCACATAAGTTTTTGAAGAAATTTCAGAACCCTATTTCAAATACAGAATAGATCTAAAAAGAAAAATTATTTATCTATAAAAAAAATTAGAAATGAAAAACTTTATTGCATTTATTTCCTTTTTCAATTTGAACTTGTGAAGTTTCAGTTAAATAGAAGTAGTAAAAAACTGTTAAAATTGATAATCAAATAAGCACATTTACATCACATAAGTGACTATAATTTATAAAATAAATTGAAACTGAGTCATTAGGGCTGTTTTATTTAATCAATATTAATGATGCTATATTTATAAATAAGTAGATGAAATACCCTGATTTTCACGAGTGGCAAATAAGGCATGATTTGAAATTTCCTATTTCTTTTAACCAGTAGTTACTGTTATAATTGTCCCTGAAAAATCCAGACACTCTCGACATAAGGGACATTATCAGTTTGTCCCAAATAAACCTTCCAATATATGTCCATATCAATATTACCATAATTTATTAAAATATAACTCGAGACGAATACAGTCTTATTTTAGTAGATAACTTGACAATCCTTTCACCCAACTCTAGTTATCGTAAAAATAAATAAATTATTAAAATGAATTGTGAAAATGATTAAACCTATTCCATTGCATAGGGTTTGTACTAAACACAGATGAGCTGACATTCCCGACATTCACGGATGGATATAATTTTATTTTTTAAAAGTTTCTTAAAAAGAACAATATCTAAAACTTTCATAGTTCCGCACATTTATCAAATACTTCGAATAAAAAGTAATTTCAGAAAAATTAAAATTTGACTGAGAATTTTATCATTATTTATATTTGCTTGGTTTATTTCTAATAGGATTTATGACTTCCTGGCTGTCTGTTTTGTCGAGTTTCCCGGTATATAAACAAAAACAGTCGCATAAAAGTCTAAATTTCCTTGTGTAAATTGGAAAAAAAGCTATCCTAATGAAACAAATAATGAAGTTAAATAACAATTGATTTAGATTTTCGATCCCCAACTTTCCCAAAAACCACATTACGTAATTCAAATTCCGTTACTATAGTTATTCTTTTAACTTAAAGTTTCAACTGAAATAAAGTCTTAAATAAGAAACTAATCTAATCACGAAACTAATTAATCAACTCTAGCAATTTTGTAAGATTGGTTAATATAATATAATGATAAAAATCAGTTCTATTTCTCATATTTCAAAATGAGAAATAAAAGAACTTTCTCATTGGGAGCTAGATCACAAAGTTTGACAAGAAACACATTTTTAAGCAAAAAGAAGGGTTTTAAGACTCAATTTGTAACATCTTTAACACAGGCAAACCGCCAGTTAAATTGTTTACTTTTAGACAGGCATTTGAGATCTTTCTGCCAAAAATTATGTTATAAAAAATCTTTATATTCCTAAACTCAACGTGGTTCTTGTTCTCTGAGACATATTTTTAAGATTTTAACCTCAAACTGTTGAAGTTTGGTAAATTTTTAGTAATGGATTCGTAAATAAATATATTTTTACAATCGTTTTTTTTTTTAGTTTCGCTTTTACTTAATGAATTTTTACTCTCGTGCCAAAAATTTATATATTTCTTTTTCTAATGCTGAAGGGAGAAATCTGGCCTTATTTTTTACCTAACTAATTGATATAGTCCGACTTGCGTGGGGTAAGGTTTATTAATATCCCATTAGTTATTTAATTCATGTATTATTTACCTCTTTTATATTTTGAGTCAGTTATTTTTCAAAACAAATTTCATATTATACTTTTATAATTTTTCTAGTTTAATTTCATAAAATTAATCTAAAATAATTAGAGAATATTCTGAAAAGAGCTCTCAATAACAAAATGAGGGAAAATAATCCTTCTAGAGTCATTTAATTTTTAATAATATTTACTCTTTTTGAAGAAGATAAACTTACATGGTCACAAAGCAATAAAACAAGGAAAAGTGTAAAATGAAAAAAAATGCTTTAATTTTAAACTCAGTTTGGTTTTTAAAAAGCCCCTGAGATCCAAAAGGAAACTTTCTGCCAGGTTTCAGTGGTTTTTCTTATTTTATAATGGGACTCTTCTTAAGTCAGTGGTATTTGGATTTTACTAAATATGTAAGCTAATATATTATGAGTAAAAGAACTACTATCACTATTATACCTAAAATTTTCTGCTGCCCAAAAGAATTTTAAATTCTTTGTGTACGAATGTAGTGTTATTTTACATCCTAATTAACATAGTGTGGAAAAAATATGGTTCATATAATCCCATAATTCAAGAATTTCTTTGTAGTAATTTCTTTGCTTTCAATCAAAACCCAGGGTCTTTCTCCGTTTCTTTTTAAAGAAAAATGTCGTTTTTCTAAAATTTTGAAAATCTACTCATGAGTTTGGTGATAAAGCTTTTTTTTTTCAGTTAAGTTTAAGTTAAGGTAGCCACACTGTCTTTCTAATATTGTGAAAAATCATAAAAACATTTTATATTTTAAATACATTATGTTATAGATAGATTAACCTTATAACATTATAATAGCAAACATTAAAAATGTAAAATATCGTGAGGGTTCATTTTTATTAGTATTAAATGTACTTAAAAAGTGATCCGTTTACGGACTCAAGCGCTTCCTAAACATACCCTTGGAATGGTGGATAACAAATAATTTACTTACATTGCTTTGTAGCCTCAAAGCTGTTTTCAGAATGCAATTTCTCCACATTTGCAACCATTCTGGAATTCTTCAAGAGAGTTTCATCAGTATTGAGCCACTCCACTGCCACTCGAAAAGCAAACTCCAGCTCGTCATCATCTTCTTCAAACAGACCCCCTAAAAACAAATGTAAAGTCATTCACCAAAAAAATAGGTACAGAAATAGTACTACAATCTTTTTTTCTTGTCAACCCGATTTTACGACTTTTTTTGTGGTTTTAACTAAAATAATTTAAGTATTTTGGGTTTCAGATATGGGAACCATTTTTGGCCTTTTTATCTTTGTGCCAACTAAAACAATTCCCTAAAAGGTGTTTTTCTAACATATTATGTTCCGAAATTTATACTTGTATGTTAAAAGTGAATGAAACTAACAGGTTTTTTAGGGAATAGACATGTTTTTAAATTAAATTTTTATATTTTATTCAGATCTAATATAATAAAAGTCAAATCTTGTCTGTGGCTGGGTGTGTTTGTCCTTTATACAAATCTACAGTTTCCATCCGATCTGCACCGAACTTGGTATACATACGTAAAAACACCCCATTTGAAATTTAGGCTATGTTTCGAAGTTCTAGAACGACCCCTTAACCCTCTTTTGACCGTTTTTATGGCCAAAAAAGCTTATTTTTCTCCATTTTTAAACTTTTGGCCCGAAGCCAAGTCAAAAAAATTTATTTCATGATCTAACTCGTGTCGGGGCAGCCAATGAAATAATCGAAACACTTTTTTCGTTATAAAAGAAAAACTAATCATGGTAGAAGTACAATATTTTATACACATATACAATTGTTTTTTACAAAAAGATTGTCGTTTCATTTTTTTAAAAATTCGAATTAGTTTTAGAATTATTAAGATTCAAAGTTTAAATTTTTTCCATGGTCAAACATGGCTACCGTCAACCTAACGTGTACAACATCGAAACAGGATGGGTTTAGTTGGATGTACACAGTTGGAACCGGGATAAAAAAGGAGTTAGGAACACCAAGATAAAAAAAGTTACCAGGAACACCGGGATATGAAGAATTATTACCGGGAGAACCAGGATATAAAAAATACCGGGACCACCGGAAAATGAAAAAATACCGGGACCACCGGAAAATGAAAAAATACCGGGAACATCGGGATATGAAAAACTTCTGGGAACATTGGGATAATTGGTAATTTCGGTTTCAGAAAATTAGACATATACTTGAGAAAACTTAAAAAATAAATTGATACACTCCACCCGTGCAAGGCCGGGCATTTCAGCTAGTATTAGATAAAATTCAAAAACTTTAATTTAGATTTCTAGAGCTTAAAAACTGAAATAGTCCCACATTATCACCTGAAAACTCCTCTGAACCTGTCAACAATGATTTTGACAAAAGAAGGCATAGAATGTCAAATATATCTACTGTCTAAACTAAATCTGGGGTTTTCAAAAGAATGGTCTGCTGATCAAATCTTTACCGCTATATTCCTGAATGAAATTACCCAGTATCTTGTCCACCTGTATTAAATTTATATCCTCTTCCAACTGATAAATATCGTGGGATTTATGCACAGACAATGCAAAACAAAATATTTGCTGCGTCAAATTTAAATTTCTTTCTTCAATTTCAAGTGTCTTATGATGAATATTATTTAAGCATGATGAGACACATGGTATTTTTTTTTAATTCTTCTTATTTCATTACTACACCATATGTTCTTAGGATGAGCTAGCTATTTAGGACTTTGGGTTTTAAAAAGGTAGTCAAAAAGGAACATTTGGGAAGGCCGTATTTTATCGCTAACCTAACCAAAATAAGTGTTGTCAAACAACAAGTGTTGTTGCTTTCTTTCTTTATCAGAGGTTTGATTGCATGTCAACCTCCTGTCTTCCGTAAATAGGATTATAAATTGATAAGTTAGAGTTTAAAAAGGTTTTACAAATTCACAGGCGTGGATTTAAGAGGGCGGGCACTCCGGAAAAGAAAGTAGATTCTTAAAGACCTAAAAAGTTTTCAGTTATTTAAAATTTTAAATTTTCTTCCTTTTGCCCTTTTTCTCTTCCTTTTCACTTCTTGGCCCCTTTTTTCAGCCCAGGGGGTCACTTTCCCCAGATTGTTCAAAATTTTTCGTTCCTCAAGTGCCTGTGCTGATCAAAAATGAGTTATTTAGTCCTTACAATTTTCTGGGGGAGGACCACCAGACCCTCCCATCATCGCATCGTCAGAAAAAAAATTGCACTCTTAAAATACAATTATGGGGGTGCAAAAATAAATTTCATAAGGGGCCGTTCAAATATTACGTAAGCAACTTTTTGGGTCATTTTTGACCCCCCCCCCCTCCCTCTTTGTCAGCAAAAATAAGCAAATCGCAACCCCCCCCCATTCATAATCACGCAAGAAAAATGCCCGACCCCCCCCTTTGTTATTTTTTTTCTACAAAATGCTTGGTGAGAGATTTCTGTACTTCATTATTCTCCATGAACACTTGACCTATCGTTAAAACTTTTCGTGTGAAAAATGCTTAATTTTTCTCCCAGTTCAGTTTATTTTTAAATTTATTTTTGGTTGAATTTTGAAATTATTTACGCAAGAAAAAAGAGAAAATGCAGTGTTTGTAACACCATACGTAAGCATTTCTGATACTCCCCCTCCCCCCTTGTCAGGAAAAATAAGCAAGTAGCAAACCCCCTCCTCCCTTAGGTGCTTATGTAATATTTGAACGGCCCCTAAAGGAATCTGGAGAGATCTGTATGGAAAAAAGTAAAATTTTGTCTAATTGCGTCCAAAGGTAGAGGTGATTCTCAAAAAGATGGATCCGCTCATGCAAACAGATAGAAAAAGGGACACACACAAAAGGGACACAAAATAGAAAAAGGGAAAGCAAGACCCATACGACCATTATATCGCACATAATCTTCTTACTCACCCACATGTATCACCCCCGGCAGCCCGCATGCCAGCCCCAGCACCGCGGCCAGGAGCAGGGCGCGTTTGACCATCATGGTGGTTCGCTACCACCTCCCGTGCATTCCTCCTGAATCGTTTGGGAGAGCTGGTGTCTGCAGCAGCCTCCTTGCAGGAGGGTTGTCGGCGACTGACGTCGGAGAGGGTGGGAGGCTTCTTCTCTCACTCTTTTGGACGCGCTTCCAAAAAGTTCTCTATCTCTCTTTTTGTTCTCGTACACCTGTCATGGTGTTTCGGGCCGGAGTGTTTTGATGCATGCAGGGGCGATTGAACTCCGTGATGGAGAAACTGGAGATGCGTTTTTACTTTTTATGGGTGAATAGACGTCTGTTAATAAGTAACCTGTCTGTTAATAAGGCCCAGATAAAGGGCGTAGCAAGGAAGGGTGCAGGGAGGCGGCTGCCCCCCTAAATCATGATTATTTTTTCCCTTTAGTTTTAACTGATTAATTTTTAAAAGGAAACCCTTTTTGGAAAAATTTATCACTAGAGTGTGCCTTCGTTAGGTCCCGTAATGTCCAGAAATAAGTCAAAACTCTTCTTTTTAGAGCCAAACTACAAGTCTTTTACGAAAGAGCTTGGGTTCATTATCCATAACACTTTTGCATTAATTGCATGAAAAGTGCTAAACCCCTCTTGAAACTAAAGATTCATCTTAACACCAAAAAGTTCGGCCATGCTTCCTAATAAGAACCCTGATTACGCCAATAGTTCCATGGGTCCAGAACTACACTTTTATTTCGATGGATGGTTTTGGTTCGAAATTGTTTCTAAGGCCACCTCAAGCGTGTATTATTGGGAAAGTGTAGCTATATTGAAAGCTTTCAGGTAGGATTTGAATTTTAGTGTTCATAATTTTAAAGTTTTATGGATAATACTAAGTCCCAAGCCAAGGTGAGTGTTTGAGAGTTTTTATGACCAATGAACGGATTCGAGAAAGTTATTTTCAGATTTTCAAGAACTCCATGCGAAAGTGGAAACGGTCCTTAACTACCCTCCCTTAGATAAGACCCTGCTGCATAGATAGAGCTCAAATGCGAACTGGTGAAAGTAACATGTTGTTGCGATGTAGAACTAATCTATACTTTTGTTTCGGGTGGGGACAAAATACTATTTGTGTATACAATAATAGGTTAAATGCAACTTTTCAGAACTTTTAAAAGTAGGATTTTAGTCTTGGTGGGGTAATTGGTGAAATATTTTTGCTAAATAAATGATACTCCTTACTCCACTTCAAAATATCAATACAAATTGTCACGAGTTCATATAAAATTAATAAAATCACTACTTGTAAGATTTATTATGGCTTTATTATATTTATTGTCTTTTATTATATAGGTATCTTCAGTTAAGTAAAGTGTTAAAATGCAATTTTTTTGCCTGAATATAGGAAAACCATATAATTACTTATATTTTATAAATTAATGCGAATTGAGTAAGGCATAATTAAGTTTATTTACTTCTTTGACTAACATTGTTTTTGTTTGAGTAAAATAATCGAATGTATTTTAAAAAAAGCAAATGTGTCAGTGTCTCAATAAATTAAACTTTTTTCTCATAAATCATAAACAAACGATAAATCAAAACAAAAAGAAAACTTTAATAGATACCTTAAAAAATTAAAAATATATTAACCACTTTTAAATTGAACTTTGCTGAAAGTAATATGGCAACGAATTTGACATATTTAATAAAATTATCAAATAAAAACTAATATTCCTATTAACAATATTTCATTGTATAAAATTTATGTATAGAAAAAAAACTATTTCAATATTGAAAGCTATGTTAACATACTTGACCATGAAAAAAATTCCTTACCTAAATTAAAGATAGATTTTTTTTTCTAAGAACATCCTTGCGACATAAGAAAAAAGGACTAATAACATTCTAAACTATAATTTAATAATGTATAGTGTTGCCATAAAAATATAAATTTCACAAAAATATAAATTTCACAAAAATATAAATAGACGAGTTAAAGTAGAACAACAATTTACTTTGACTAGTAAGCCCTTGAGCACAGCTCCGGTATAATTATTTCATTCCATAATATTCAATATCGTATTTCTGGTTTAAACCACTGACTATAATAACCTGGATTCCAATCTCAGCGTGCAAAACGTGTACTTGGTATAATTTCTTTCAACTTAGTTTTTCCAGCTAAAAAATTACAAAAAAAATTCCATCTAAAGCATTTGATATTTTATCATATTAATTAAGCTTTTTCTCCAGTTTATATTTTTTTGCTAACGAATTTTTTCTTCTCTATCTTAAAACCCTGCAACAACAGAGTTCAACTACAATACCTTTATTTTCCAAAGAAATAAATTTTCAACTATATCTCCAAAAGGAATTTCTACACTGTAAAAAATTCCCGAAAAATTAACGGTTTTATAAACTGGCAGCTGGGTTGGTTGTGCAAAACCGTAAAAAAAATTGCAAAGTAAATCCGTAAAAACAACGGCATTTTACCATTTTAATCCATGTTTTTTGGATCACAAGGTAAAACACTCTTGTTCTTACTGATTTACTTTGTAATTTTTGCGGCATTAACCTAGCTGCCATCAGTTTAAAACCGTATATTTTACGGGAATGTTTTACAGGAAAGGATCATTTCCGATCGCTCATTGTTTGACTTTCCATCGACTCTCCGATGCCGAAAACAGTGGTTAGCAGTGTATAATTGTCTCACAGATGCGGAGACATTCTCTTTCCCCGTTTTACCCAGTTGCCAGGACGTATTTAGACACCCGCCAGCTCCTCTCTATGCTTCGAAATCAGAAGACTCTCAAGACCCACTCTGATGGCCCTCTTACATTCTCACTTCCCCATTCTTTTATAACGTGACCAAATACATCAGAGGCGCTCCAGACAGTAGCCAAGCCCCCCAGAGTGGAACGCGAACTATCGATGTGATCGAAAGTTTTGAATTGATGAAGCGTGCATCCGAATGGATCGATTATTGGTTTGTGTTCAGAATCTTCGATGATGAAATTGATACTGTTCTGCAACAATGAAGGAGTTTCCAATTCATCTGACATCCTTTCGTCATAAGTATTGAGGTATTTACCGAGAACATTTGCAATTTTAATAGATAACTTTAAAAATGTGTAGTGAATGATTAACTCTCGTGAATTTGATTATTTTAACACAAGTTTAAACTGTTAAATTTCTTTTTTTACGTTCTTCTCAGAAATGTTTTGAGATGCTCTATTTCTGTTAGATTACCTTAATTAAATGTTACAAATTAAGAAAACTTTACATTAGTGTTGGGGAAAATTTATTAATTCTCCATATCATGATTTAAACATTTAAATTTACATTTTCATACCAGTGATACCCTTTTTAATTAGCTACTTAGTATCTGAAATCCCAAAGAGACTTTTTAGAAGAAGAATATGGATTACATCATTGATCGTGATTAGATACGTGACGAATAAATTTGGAAAACGTCTCTCAACCTCAAGAATTTAGGATCCGATCAATTTTGCAATTAGGATTTTTTTAGCAGTAAAATGTAAACAGAAAGACAATACAATGGATTCTCTGCAGCTTACTCCTTGACTGCTAAAAATGATGGTTCTAATGGTAGATCATTGTGATGGAATTGAAGGTTTCAGCCCAATTTTTTCTGGGGAGTGAGTGCTAAAGATACTTGACCATGACAGTGAGTTACCAGTATGACGTTGCCTCGTCCACTTCCGGGGGTTTCATCCGACTCCTGTTCAGGTGGAGGGGCAGCATATGGAAGTTGGTCTACCAAGAAATGTTCTTATTCACTGCCTTTTATTTCACCCTCACTATGTTATACAGATATCTTTTCACGGATTTTCAAAAGAGGTGAGACGTTTTATACAATTTTTAGTGATAATTTTCAAAATTAAAATGCATGCCCAAATGTGTTGTTCAGTCGTTTTCACAGACATATATTCAAAAAGAATGCTAATTATCAATTAAATATTTTCAATTTATTTTATGCTTATAAAACTATTGTATGCTATTAACATTTTAATGTTTGATTCACTGTTCATAATTATAAGTTTTCTGCTTTATTTTTTATCCCGAAGATTCTAAAAGTTTTAAAACTTCTACTACATAGTTAAAAATTCTTTTAAATATCCATATCTAATGGGTTTACATTTAACTCTTTTATGGTGTATAAAAGTCCAGAAAGAAGTTCATTTCTTTTGATGGACATTATAATTTGGGTGTCTGTGTACTAGCTTACAACATTAGATTAAATTTTTAAACATACTTTTAACAAGAGGTGTCAGGTTAACTCGAGGGTGGTTTTGTAAACTCGTTTATACACAAGTTTCTAATGGTGTAATGGAAATTTATAGATATTCTATACATGTTTTTTTAAATATACCTAACGTTTCCAGAATGATTTCAAGTGCTATCATATTAAGTTTTATATTTCATTAATTTCTCACGAGAAAGGAATTATTTTTTATCAAAAATATGCCATTAAGTATGTTTATAAAGTTAGTTAGGGTCTTGAAACTTACATACATTTAAAACCAAAAATATTATTTTTCCTTTCAGAATCTTTGAGAGAATCGTTTTCCTGTGTTCAACTTTCATGGATCTGATTCCATTAAGTTTCGTCTTAGGTTTTTATGTTTCTTTCATTGCTACCAGATGGTGGAACCAATATCAAGCCATTCCATGGCCAGATAAGTAAGCACTTACTATTCTGACTCAATGCCTTTTTAATACTGCTTAATTTAAAAATAACATTAGGTAATCACCTGTTATTCATTCTTATTATTGTTATTATTTTTACATATTATTCAACTCTTTTAACAAGAAGTTTCATTCGCTATGAATTATGCTAACACACTACAAAAATGCATTTAATAATGTTCTATGTAAATTACAGTTCCTCTATTTGGCAATTTATAGATATAAAATTCAATCAAGTCATATTTCAAAGTACAAGTATTAATTTAACACAAGTCTTGTACTTTAGTACTAAAAATAATACATTTCCTTTTTCATGTCTATTAGACTTCATTAATTCTTGTTTAGATTGATGAACAGCATTGCTTTGTATGTCCCTGGCTTTGATGAGACCAGCAGAGTTCTCAGAAGGACCTTGATGCGATACTTGAACGTCGCACTCATACTCGTATTGAGATCTATCAGCATGGCAGTGAAAAGAAGATTCCCTACAAGAGACCACTTGGTGGAGGCAGGTTTGTTCCTATTTGGATGAGAGTCATTTCTCAAAACCCTTTAAATATTTTTTTGTGGAGTTAAATTAATTATTGTATACATTTATTGCGTTTTATCACTGGATGAGAAGTTAAAATTAGTTAAATCTTAGTTTAGAGAATTAACAACAATTAATAGTGTTGTGTACTGATTAATCCAAAGGTTTTAACCCATATTTAGCGCCCCCCCCCATTTTTTCCACACTTCGGAGACCCTTATTAGAGAATAAAATTAATTCTTGTATACATTTATTGCGTTTTATCACTGGATAAGAAGTTAAAATTAGTTAAATCTTAGTTTAGAGAATTAACAACAATTAATAGTGTTGTGTACTGATTAATCCAAAGGTTTTAACCCATATTTAGCGCCCCCCCCCCATTTTTTCCACAATTCGGAGACCCTTATTAGAGAATAGACTTGTCTAATATAAGTGATTTGATAATTTCATATTATTTTCGAGAACACGGATTGCTTAAGGCAAAATCGTAATATCTTACACCCCTCGGAATCCTTAGATCTCCCATGATTTGAAAATGCTGCACTAGCTCGTAAACAAGCTTTGGGTGCCAAATGACTAAGCTAAAGCTTTAGGGCTAAGAATAAAACTTCTGTATTTTGTTCCCCCAAGAAGCATTGTTTTTTTCCGGTGGCCTTCAAGGATCAATGTGACAATGCGCAACCATGGAGGTTAGGAAAGGCATGAGTTCACATCCTGTTTCACAAACCAATTTCTATGTAAACCCCTATCAAACTGATTTTTCATTTATTTCACTTGAAAAAATTCTTAGTCTTTTTTTTATTTTTCTTATCATTTTGGTGTATTTATCTCTACAGGTTTCATGACGAAACTGGAATTGGAAATGTTAAATTCTGTGCCCTCGACAGAATTCAACACTTTCTGGATACCTTGCACTTGGTTCATAAACCTGTTGAGAGAAGCTAAACAAGAATGCAGGATAACGGATTCTAACGGTCTTAAACTCATTATGGAAGTAAGTAGTTAAAACCAAATAAAAAAAACATTGAATAATAGCCATCTTTTACCATATCACTTGAAAATTCAGAATACCGTCAACTTGAAATAACTTCGGCCCACGGCCCACTGCGGGTAAGATTGCCTAGAAAAAAGACATTGTAATATGCATAGGCTAAGGGTGCTTATCACTTATTGCTCATTTAATGCAAGGACACTTTCTTTTGGCCCTTGTAATAACTAAAGGATGGTAATCATTAAACATTGTCCATATACCATATATAAACTTTCTCTTTTGCCTAGAGTGACCAGACATCCCGATTTTGGCGGGACAGTCCCGCTTTTTGTCCCGCCTCTCAGAAAAAATGTTTAGTTATGGGCTTAGCTTGTTTCATGCTAAATTTATTTCTCATGTGAGATCTAAATATGACTTATTGAACCTCTAAAAAACATTATAACCTCCCCTCTTCTGTGGTTGTCCCGACTTCTGGACTGAAAATCCTGGTCACATTATCTTTTACTATAGCCCAAAATTACCCCTAAGAGGCCCGAAGTTACTCAAGTTGACGGGGTGATGTCCATTTTTTAAGTGATTAAAACTGTCTGGATTTTATCTGTGTCCTTTTGTAACACCCTGACCTCGTTGGTTTGTTTTCATTGGCCCGTTTAGTTACGTCGTTTAAATGTATAGTATGGAAGAAAAAACATCTTAATCGCGGCAATAAAACGCCAGACATCCCCAACCTTATTTCTTTCGTGATTTGTACAAGCGTCAGTGGCAAGATGCCACTCCGTCAAGGCAGAATTTGTCATCGCGGACTTCATACAATGCATAACAAGGTGGGAGGGGGCCCAAAGTGATGTGACGGTTTACAAATGAGACTGCGTTGAACCCAAGAGACATAAAGCCCCCTGAACACTGAAGCGCAGTTAGTATTCGCGCGCACAGAGCCCCGCGGAGTAATTGAAAAGTCGAAGAATAAAATAAAAGGCTCGTGGAAGAGATTAAGACATGGTGGTGGAGTTTTTTTTATTATTTCTCCAAGTCGATTTGGAGTTCCGCCCGTTTTGTTCTGCATCCGGTAACTGCATCAATCCTGGTGAAAGACACGTTGAAGATGGAGTTGGCTAACAATGAAAAGGCAACGTACGGTAGATGGAACGCAAATTGCTTTCGAGATAAGACAAGACCAAAGAAGTTTAGTTGATGTTTCGTCTTTTTGCACAATCTCAATAGTTAAAATGTGTCTCGGGTGTGCTAGACGTATTGGGTCTGGGGCGCAGGAAGAAAAAAATATTCGGAGGGGGATATTGGAATTTTGTAGAGAAATTTCAATCCTTTTCAATGGTCAAAAATGAAAAATTTCTGACTTTCGGTGGAAGAATTCCCAAATCCCTCCCCCTGTCTACGCCCCTGGTGTGGCGGATTAATCTTTATGATGGGCAGTTAAGGGAATAGACCAAAAACTGACCGCTGACTCATATTCATTTGAGTTTCATCCTTCATTATTTTCATTAACCACCTACCCTACAAAGTTTTGAGTTCAGTGTAAAACTCTTATAATAGCATATAAATTGATCATATATAGAACATAAATTGATCAACTTAGGTTCTTTTCTAGGAGTTTAATGAATTCCGATCTAAATGTGGACTTCTCTGGAGTTATGATTGGATCAGTATCCCATTGGTATACACACAAGTATGCATTGATTTTACTTTTGCTAGTTTGATATCAGTAATAATACCAGTTTAACTTAAGTTTCTTGGGCTTGTTTCATAGGTTGTGACTCTTGCAACGTATGCGTTCTTTGGAGCTTGTATTTTTGGTCGGCAGTATGTAGAAGCACCTGATAAACCTGATCAAAACTTCGAGTTATACATTCCTATTTTCACTATTTTTCAGTTATTTTTCTACATGGGTCTTCTAAAGGCAAGTTAAATAAGTTATTTACTAAATCTTCCCATCATTCTATTTTGTAGTTCAAAAAGCTTTTTCATATTGAAATGAATGAAAAAACCTGAGTGTGTTTCTATTCATGTAACCCTTTAAATTTCATTAGTTAAAATGTAATGTTCTCCAAAAAGTAATCTTCTCGGTATATCTTCAAAACTTATAGTTCATCTATAAGTTTAATATTTTTTTTTCTGAAAATTCTTTTTGAGGAGCTTTTTGAAGAACAATGGAATCATCGCGTCGCTCCTAACTGTACTAATGCTTCCTGATAAAATGCAAATCAAGTTACTCATATTATTACTATAATGTACACTTAAGCTTACTAATTTTAAAAAGACGAAAATTATCTTGGGAATCATCATACCTATTATTTTAAAATTTTATTGACTTTTCCTGTCTTTCTTAGGTTGCAGAGCAACTAATTAATCCATTTGGTGATGATGATGAAGATTTTGAACTCAACTGGATTATTGATCGACACATGAAAGTCAGTATCATTGCACTTTACTTATTATATTGTACTCTCCGAACCTCAGTAATTGATCTCTTAATTACATTTTTTTCCAGGTATCATACTTAGGCGTTGACATTTTGAATTCGAATCCCCCTCCTCTAGTAAGGGATAACTACTTTTACCAACTGGATATGAAACTTCCTTACACCGAAGCTTCCCTTGGGTATAAAAAGAAAACATACAGAGGTTCTGTGGCTAGGATGCAGTAAGTAAAGTGTATAAAATTAATTGGAAGAGTCTTAAATGGGATTTTTAGGCAATGAGTATAATTGCAAAATTTAATAAATCATACATTAATTTCTTCACTGAGATTTTTACACCTGGTCAGACAAAGTCAAAAATGTGTGTAACTTAAAAAGTATTCTATAATTCTGAAGAAGCAAGTTTATTACCTTAGATTCGTATTTCTGAAAATGAGGATTTTAGATTTTTAAAAGTATTGTAGGGCTTTTATACGATGGGACTTTTTCAACCTTGTGAAGGAAAATCTTAAAAACCTCTTAAATTCATTGTTTAAATTATATTTCTGCTTAGTTCACAGCACAAAAGGGAGAAATAGACAGACCAAGACAAATAAAAATAAAAATTATTATGAAACTGGGTCATTAAGGCAGTATCAATGGAGTAAGTGAATAAGAATGGAGTCAAACATTCCCTTGATAAAAAAATTTAAAAGCACTTTTAAATTTTATTTTGGATTAGTTTTTGCAACACAAAGAATAAGAACAGAAAGACAAATTAACTTTAATTCCAAATTAACTGAAAAAATACAATGAATGGACATCGATTTCGCAACTTCAAGGGGCTATATTTCCCTATAGGGGGTAGTTATTTCCCCCTCTTTCCACTCATGTGTCCCTTTTCCCTTTTCTTATCCCTTTTTCAAACTGACGATTCAATTTCTTCCGTCATTATAGTTGAGCTAATTTTCATAAAACACTTAATACTACTACATAAAAATGACCATAAGCATCCCGTTTTAAAAATTGGATCACCTAATTTTAATACTTTTTAGTTTATGCATCGTAAAATAATTTTGTCAAATTTGATCCCAATTGATATTTCGCGGTCCAAAAAAGATTTCCCTTACTCTCCCTTGTTTTTAGTTAACTATTACTCTAATCTATAGCTTACCAACTTCACTACTCTTTCGCCTACTCTTCTCACAGAAACTAACCATATTGTTTCTAACTCTACAACCCCTCTTTCAGGATTCCTCAAGAGAAGCAGAACCTGCTGGTCCCCGAGTTCACCGAAGACGACGACGAAGACAAGATAGCGGCCACCTACGGCATGGGGAACAGGGGGGCCTCCCTCTGGACCCTGGTGGGCGGCAAGCTCAACACCCGCTTCAGCGTCTCCAATCAGAACCTGGACACGGTGACCCTGGAGAGCGGCAGCAACAACTGGAGGGTGTCCAACCCTTCGCTGTTTCTGAACGGGACAGACTTCAGCCCGGACGGCAAGCCTATGTCCGGATCCAACCACGGGTGAGATCATGTTTGTCTACCTTTTATGTCCAATATTGAGTAGAATTGTAGTACAGTTATACCCTCGTTACCTTAAAACCTTTATATCTCGAAAAAGCATTTCCCCCCTTGAAATTAAGTATTCTCCATATGTTCTCTTGAAAACTCGCTCTTTCGAAATTTTTTTCGGGTCCTTTCGATTCGGAGGTTTGTGGATTGGTTACATACTATATTTTCCGGTCTGTGTGCTTGAATTCAGAGGTTATACCGTCGTATAAATGTTTTGGGTACAGAAGGTGTTGAGAGGTTAGATTGAAAATACGGCTCTTTTCTTTGAAAATCTGCGATCTTAATCTACTAGCTTCAACCATTGACTTCTCTTGGAAACTCATTATATTAAATTAAGGACCAATTCAAGGAGGGAGGTGTTATTGGTTCGAACCCCCTAGAAATTTTGATAACTATTAATATACTGTTTTTTTTTTTCATCTTGGAAATTCTACGGGGTACAAGGAGTGGTCCTGGCATAGAATGGCCTAATCTGGCCCTTGTGCCATAAAAACCCAGCCAACCAACCAAGGAGTGGTCCTCTTCGGATATCAACCAAAGTGTTCCAAATGTCTAAAAATGAGTTGAAAGGCAAAGTGCCAAATTTCAAAGAATTTTCTGGATATTCACCTAGATTCCTCATTTTGTTTAGACACCAGAATTATCCCAAAAAATTTTAAAAGTACACCGAAAATCAAAACCTACTAAAATATTCTAAATAGCCTTATTTAACCTATTACCTATAGTGTACGCGTGAGAGGGCCAATTTGGAGCAAAAATCCCCTAAGAAACAAAAGTTATGGACCTGCATTAACGCATCGATATTTTTTACAGAACCAGTCAGCAACTCCACGTTCCAGAAGAAGGCTCCCTGGAGCCCGAGACCCCCCAGGCACCCCCCTCCCGCACTCGCATCCGACGTCCTTCCGACATTCCGAGAGGAGCCCTGAAGAAGGTGGCCAAGAAGGTCGCTCGACCCCACCTGCTCCGACGAGGCCACCCCCAAAACAGGTGGGTGGCGTTCCAGTCGACCCCCAACCGGAACGAAGACCACGAGATCCTGTCTCTCTTCCGGGGCGGCGAGCAACCCCCAGATTCGCTCCAGGAACCTGGCGGCCTGTTCCAAAGGAGACAGTCCTTCGACGAGAGGAACATGCCGGGATTCGTCGACAGGACCTCCTCCAGGTTCCAGAGCTTGCCTGACGTCAAGAGTTTCGTCATCGAGAGGGGTGGGGCCATAGCGGACGAGTGGGAGGATCTTCCGACCGAGGACCAGGACAATATGAGCACTGCCAACCTATTGGTGTTTAGAGAAGGAGAGGAGGATGGGCTTGAGTTGGGACAGCCCCAGTTGACGTTCACTAGGGCTTCCCTTTCCCCCTCCAGCAACGAATCGACTCATCCAGTGCAATTGGATGAGGAGAGGTATCGGTTGACGCTTGGTCCGGCCTCTTCCATGACTTCTATTCATGGTCAATTCGATGATGAGCAGGATAGGACAGAAAATAAGGGTTGAAACTATTTGTCTTTAGTTTTATGTTAATTTTATATATATAAGTGAATAGGTTCTGAGAAGATTGAACTGATGAGCTATTTTTATAAATAAAATCTAATAATATGTTAAAAGTATTTTAAGATTTATTTTAAATTTAACATTCACAACAAATCCACTTTGGTATCAACAAACTTCAAATTAAAGGTAGGAAATTTTTAGTGGTTGTTGTTATTGTTATAAACTATAAAAAACTTCCGATTGAATTGCACTTTAATAAGCTTTTAAAGAAATAGCAGGTGTTCTAAAGGCTCATAAGACTGCTTTGTACATTTTTTATTATTATATGCTTATTTTATTACCATTGAAAGAAATTGATCTACTCCCAGTCAATTCAGAAGGTGTTGTAACAGAATATTTTCACACTGTGGTGACTGGAAGTAAAATGGAAAAGTGAAACAAAAACTAAAAGGGTTTCTCCGCTTAAATGGGTGTTAAAGGTGTTCCCAGGAAACTGCAATAATCCTCATACCTATTACAAAAATCTACAAAAAATCTACCCTTGATTGATTCCCTAAATTCTATATACAAGGTTCTCCAATGGTGCCACCAATATAATGATGTAAAATATTAGTGTTAGAGATGTAAAATTCTCGGTAATAATCTTTTGGAGAATATTCTCGGGAATATTCTCGAGAATATTCTCCAAGAGGAGAATTTTCGAGAATATTCTCCTAGAAGCTACTAAATACTAAAATAATTTATTTTTTTTTTGAAAAAAAAAAAATAAAAGCCAAATTAAATTGAAAAATATTTTAAAAGGTACTTACGTATTATCCCGTCGACCGTGACGCTTAATCCGAAACGTTATCAAATCCCATTGACTTTACCATTACTGTGCCGCTGAATTAGACGGCCGCTGAACGGTCGACGGGATAATACGTAAGTACCTTTTAAAATCACTACTTAATTGATAAGACAACATGTTTGATAGGTAAAGTAATTATTACAGATAATATTACAGATAATTCTAATGTGTTATTCCTTCTTTTAAGAATATTCTCGTCTCCTAATTTTACAAAGTTCTATCAAAATTAACTAAATGTCAGGTTCAAAAGGTCCTTCAGTTTGACAACTATTGGTATTATTACATTTGCTTTTAACAACTATATAAAAATAATTTAGACTCCTCTTTTAATTGTATGAGTATTTTCTCCCAGTAAAACTTGCTTCTAATATTTTAAAAAATATTTTACATTCTATTAAATAAAATTAACTTACTTAAAAAAAAATTTTGCGAAATAATGAAATTACAGTTCAGAGAATATTCTCTGAACTGTAGGGTGACTTTTAAATGGCAAGTTTCATTGAATTTGTTATTATTTTCAGGTTTCTAACACTAATACTACATGACCATTTCATATTATCAAAAATTTTTACATTTATTTCCATTTATCAATCAAAAAATAGAGTATTCTCGATTATTCTCAAAATTCTCGCTCCTGGAGAATATTCTCAGAATATTCTCGTTCTCCGAGAATATTCTCCGGAGAATATTCTCGACTCACATCTCTAATTAGTGTTTTGAAGATCAATACAACTGAAAGGGATTTCAGTTTTCTACTATTCCAATTGAATTTCCACTTGAATAAAAAAATGAAGGGAGGTCATTAGTACTTTTAAAAAGCAAACAAATAAAATAGCAAGCTTTATTAAATGAAATTATGCAAAAAATCACATCACAAAATAATAAAAACAGTCATATCCAGAATATATAAATAAAGCTTATTTCTGAGTGGTGCTAACATCAGTTTTAAAAGTCTGTTTCATGGCTTTTATTAGAAACCTTCATTTAATGTCTGGAAGTAAGGTGTACTTAAAGGTAAGTGACCATGTGATAAGTGCTTACAGTGCTCATAGTGGCAAAATAAGAAAGTTAACAAATAAATAAACTAAAGGTGGTAGAACAAAAATTTCTGATAGAAAACTGTTTTACATATTGTAACAAATGCACCAGAAACAATTTATGAAAATATCTTAAATGTTCAAAAAGAAAAGTTCACAATAAGTTTAAGTTTTAGTAACTATACAAATTTGTGAACTTTTTTTTTGATCCCTGAAAAAGTGTTATTTTCTCTTGCTAATTCTCTCCTTTATTTATCTCACATATTTTTTTAATTTTCTTATTTTGCCACTTCGGGCACTGTAAGCTGTCTCAATTGATTCAGAATGGTTCCTTTTAACCTTACTTCCATGACTCTAAGAGACATTGTTTCCAAATAAAACCCATGCAACAGATTTTTGAAACACTCTGTATAAAATACTTAGTTACACATCATAATGCTATTAACAATCATCCAATATGCATACTAAAACTCTAAAAACATAGGTTCTTTATTTATCAAAAAAGAATAAATGAACACAAAATATTATGGAAGGCTTCAAATCTGGATGGTTTTGTAATAATGTATCACATTTAAAGAAAAAAAAATCTTTGAAAAGAGAAAGGAACATTGGGAAATGGAGTTCATCCAATCACATATATCTTTTAACTAGTACTATTCACCGTTTCTAGGATGTTTAAATTTGACAGTATCACAGCAGTTATTGCACTCTATGTGCACATTGTTTACTGAAAAAATTTCACTGGAGTATTTTTTGATAGATATGAAAATAGTAAGTTTGGACTTATTTGAGAATGAAGATAATATGATAATCTCTTAAGTATGAGCAAAACTGCATTTTCTTTTCTTCAGTATACAAGTTGATATTGGAGTATAAAATGGTAGGTTAAACTTGATTTATCTATTTTTAGAGACAAAACATTTATCTATACAACCCTTCTTAGCAATAAACTTTTCTTTGATGCAAAACATAAGACTAAGAAAATAAAAACAAAATCCAACATAATTGCACTACCTTAGTAAACCATGAGTATTTTATGCAAGCAAAATATATATGTATCTTTAAAATAATGCCCTGATAAATAAAATAAAACATTAAAATCATGTTCTACTGGCAGAGCTTTAGTTAACATTATTCACAACTTTTATAGAAAAATTAAATGCATACAAGACCTTATGAGATAGTTCATTAAAAAAACATTTCTAAGATCTCATAAAAGTTAATTGATGCATAAATTGTCTATAAAAGGTAGAAATCCTTGCAAACAATTACAACACATTTTTAGCTTCATGCCTAATCCTTAAGGTTGAATGTTTTGACAGACATTACATCAAAATACATACTAAGATTAGAAAAATTAAATGTTTTTTTTTTAAATTTCTAATTAAATAAGAATAATCCAAAAGTATCAGCTTGCTAAGATTTTGTTTTGATTAAATCAGGCATGTATATATATTACATAAATACTCTAACTTCAATATGTTTACTAAATTATTGTTGTTTTGATATAACAAGGCTTTGATGGTTTTGATTTATTTGCCTATTCATAGATAAATAATAAGATAGTAGATAAATAATTTTAAACAATAAGACTCAATTAGGCACATTAGTATTTTACAAAGTTTCTGCAGGAAATCAACCACTTTCAAGAAACTGCTTAAAATTACAAAAAAAGAGATGAGTAAGTAAAAATTAAGAATTTTTCAAAAAAACAAAAGAATTTTTTGAGTATTTACATAAATGCAAAAGTAGGAGCATAAAGTCTCTCATGTGTGCATGGGTTAATATTTATGGATTGAGGATTGAGTTGAAATAATGCAAGATTTGTATGAAGGAACAAGTTAAGAGGGTACTGTATGAAATAAATACAATTTAAGAATAAGGACTACCCTATCAGAAAACTGTCACTTTTGATTAGATACATAAAAAAATCATAACCACTTTCCTCTTGCCTTAAACACATATTAAACTTCTACCCTGGTATAAATCATAGAAAGCTTGTAAAGTGAAATAACTGACTGTAACTGACACAACACAGCAAAACATAATATACAAAGCTGCATGACTAAAATAGTACTAAAATGATGACTTTAACAAACTAATACAAAATGCTAAGCGTATAACTGAAGCTTAGTTCAACTAAAAACATAGGTATCATTTGGTTGAACAATAACTAAATACAAAAATGAAATATATCAAATGGCTAAAATGAATATATAAAATCTCATAAATCCTAACACATAATGGAATGCTAAATGCAAAGTACAACTGCATTAAAACTTGAAGAACTGAATCATGAAACAAATATCCAAACATAAAAGTTAACAAACAAAACAGACAATCACTAAAAATATTTTTTAGCAACCGAAATAGAGCCCTAAAAAATGTTGTAACAAAACTATAATGATGCTATAAAAACTGCTTTACCTCAAATAAGGCTTTTAGATGGGGAATTTTTATTATGCACACTAGGTTGGATTGAAAGGTTGGAATTTTACCTTGAAGAAAAGTAAAAATGACTTTTCCTCCAAATTTCTCAAGCCAGTTTCTCATAAAATAAGGATATGAATTGAAATCCAATTTCTTAGTAAGTGCTTGGAAGCTGGAGACTAGATTCATTAGTCTTATTATCTGTTAGAAAAGTTGATTGAAACTTTATAAGAACATATTTAAAGACATATATTTTAGATTCTTTTTAGTACTATTTGGTAAACAACAATGAATAATCTTAAGATTCACCATAAAAATAAAAAAGTGAATCTAATTTAGATTTTAAAAACTAAACCATCACTAGAGTACTAAAAAAAAATACCTGGGCAAGATTGAGAGAAATTGGGGGGACTCAATTCTTTTTCAAAATTAACTAACTAGGAGGTTACAATTATAAACAATTAACAACAGAAGCTTTTCCTAGAAGTCCTCAATAGCTTCAAATTATATATTCAAAAACATGTTGGGTCCCTCAAAGGAAAACTAGTTGAACCCCCTTATCTTACAATCTTATTTGAGTACCACCTAGCAAAGTAATTTAAAAACTTAAACATAAAAACCTGACTCACAATGAATGTAAGCTAACAAATTAACCCTAAAATATAATCAGTAAAAGTAAACTAATTTACAAATCAGTCTGAAACATTTTTAAACAAAATATTCAGTCTTTTATGAGCAAAAAGACTTCAAAGATGGAAACAGCCAGAATACTAAGAGGACACTTAATATGTAAACAAGTAAATGCACATAATATTTTAATTTAAAAGACCTGTAAATTTTAAGACAATATTTTTCAGTATTCAAAATTTGTTTACTAACATAAATAAGTAAAAAATTATATTCCGTACAAACTAATGTAAAAAAAATGTATATAATTCAAAATAAACAATACTAGTTCATCATCCAAGCTAAATGAATGCACAATAGTTCATAGATGAAATGATTTCACATTTTAGATGCCAAGAAAAAAAACAACATAGCTCAGTGTTTAAAAAAAATCAACTGTTGAAAAGACTAGAGTTTTCAATATGATGAAGGAACTTTTACTGATTTTGTCCATCATAAATAGGATTATGATATTTTGAAATGGCTTCTTTGTAGATAGGATTCGTCTCCTGAAAAGAAAAGGTCAAGAGTTTTAAATCATTTCAAAACATTTCTTTGATTAGCAAAACAGAGGTTAAATAAAAAATGTCCATCACTTCATAAAAACAGCCACAATTTTCTATGGATTTCAATTAAGTTTAAAAGAACATGTTACAACAAAGGTTTGATTATGAAAGTAAAAGACTATAAAGTATGGAAATTTTTTTAACAGTAGACATTAAATTATATCCATTTATGCAGTGCATATTTGCATGCAGGAACTTCATAGTAACAGTTTCATAAGAAATGAAATACACCAGTATGTTGCATTCCAAGTAGAAAAAATTTACTTACATTGCCCCACTGAGTATTTTTATCCACTTCTTCCAAAAACCTTTCCATTTCACGTTTATCTTTCACATAAATTAGAAACCGTCCAATCAATAACGCAATGAGCCCTATGAGGAAAACTCCAGCAGTGACTCCCAAAGCAATCCACAACACCGGCTCTTTGCTCGGGCATTCTATAAATTAAAAGTAAACTTATGAAAAGTAAAAGAAATTTTTAAGTTAATCTTAGTTTCTACACTATATCAAGAATAAATTTGGAAACACATTACAAAAGATTTTAAAATAAGCACTGTTTGCTTAGAAATAGCCTACTATTAAAAGTACAAGTAGATTATTATAGTAACGGACCTCTTATCCGTAAAGCTCGGGACCGGCATCATCTCGGATTTCCGAATTTTACGGATTTTTGAACATTTTCCCGAAAACCGGGGTAAAACCGGTTTTCCAGCCTCAAAACACCGCATTAACAGAATTGCACGTGAATCGTTACGAAAATACGCAGATCTGCGGAGCCGCGCAAGAGTGAAAAGAAAAACGATCTCCAAATATCGCGCGCGCGGCTCCGGCATCATCTCCCTCCCTTTCGAACATTTCCCCTTCTTAAAAGCCGAGGAGAAATAAACAATCCTCCCGATCGTCTGATGCCTCGTAGTTAACACATTCACATCGCTGAAAATTAAATTTTAATCGTATTGCAACGGGAACAAAACGAAACTGAAACTAATACGCTCTCTCGAAAATCAGCTCTACTGCATGAAAACGATGCATTTTCGGCACCGGCTTTCCCTCTTTCAATCGCAATATTCCTAGAACACAACCTGTTGAAAAATGCATCCGATTGGTCCCTTTCAAATTGCTCTCCTCTCCCTCCCACTGATATGAAACAATACTCCGTCCGCATTCCGAGAATCGGTCTCGGCGCTCCTTCTGCTCTACAAAGGGCGGGAGTGGATCGCGGAAACGGGAGGGGGAGCGGACACGGAGTACATCGGGACACGCTGAATCCCTTCGGATTCGGATCTTTAAAAAAGAAAACTGATTTCGGAAAACCTTACGGATTTTCGCGGATTCGGAACTTCAAAAAAAAAAAACTGATTTCGGAAAACCTTACGGATTTTTGAACATTACGGATTTTCGGGACACGGATAAGAGGTCCGTTACTGTATTAATATTGATATTTAGAAAAGAATACCTCTAGCCTTTAGAACTCTAACCATAGGTTTATTGTTATCATCGTAACCATAAACAAAGGTGAATGAGCAGTCTTCATCATCTTTGAAAATGCATTTCCTTTCATTCTGAGAGATGTCTGCAAAAAATAAACTTGCATTGTAAAGATTGGTTGGTTGATTAGATTTTATGGCACGAGAGCCAGATTAGGCCATTTTATGCATTGTAAAGAATATGGGTTATTTGAAAACTCTAAAACTAAAAGGACACTGCAAGCATAGTTGGATAAACAAAAAACTCTCTGTGCACAAAAATTCCATCAAATATTATCTGCAAACTAATTAGTGCCCCTCTTCGTTTGACTTCAATTTTGACTTCAAAACATAATGACAGTCTTATTGTTTACCTAAATACTGTAATAATGTTTCATAAGCAACAACAGCAAGAAAAAATCAATTTATTTACCAAAAATGTAAATTATTTGAAAAGATTTTCTGCAAAATTCTAAAACTAGCTGCGCTCGGCGTGCGCGTGTGCTCCTATATTATCCAAGTATGACAGCAAGGTCTCAGAAAAAAAGAGTTATTACATTTCTTTTTAAATTATAAAACTTAAATTTTAAAAATTAAAACTATGAAGAAATTTAAAATGCAAATATACCCTCAATATAATCAACAAGTTCTGGAATAATGGAACAATTTTCGCACTCTTCAGGGGTTAATATGCTGTTATCAAAAGCTTTACACTGCACACAATCTCGGAACTCAGTACATCTCCCTTCACATGTCTGAAACTAATAAAAAAGTATTATTATTCAAATAGTTTTTCCTTGGTTACCTGCACATATTTCATGTTTCCTTCAGGCTAACACTGGGATACTTTTGAAAACACAAACTACCTAGCATAAACTATTATCTTCATAACTCCCCTCTTTTTATGTTTAAAAAAATGAAAGTTAAATTCATTGACCGTCCCATTAAATACTGCCAAGCTGTTTTGTAAGACAAAAATTAGAAATACTGCTAAAACTTCCAAAACCAATAGAAATATACAGTAACATCAATGACAACCAAATGAAGTTTGGTGATATTTGAACATTTGGCATCTAAACCTGCTTGGTGATATTTAATAGGACATTTAATGGAAATGAACCAAAATGTAGCTTAAATGTTGATGCACAAGTTTTACAATGAATTTACCATTTTTTCCATATATCCAAGCATAAATGCAAATTTTAAAGGCTTTTAAAAACTGCAAAGTTATCAATTTCTTCTACCTACTCTACCTTTAATTCTTACCTATCTAAGGTAAGTATTCTCATAAACAACACTATCATTATTACCTATTTACCTCACCCAATCAACAAACCTAACTAAAGACCCTTCACCCAATAAAATGACACAAACTAAAATAAACAAATGGAAATCCAAACTCACACTACAGTCTCCGCAATAAGGTCCCCCGAAAAATCCTCTGTCATCGTCCCGGAAGCACTGGCACTCCCCGCACACGCATTCCCCACGGCCACTGCAGAATCGTCCTGTTTCTTGGTCCCCAGGGGCAATGCAGGTGTCGTTGGTGGCTCGGCACTCGCAGGCTGGGCCTGTCCACCCAGGGTTGCACTGGCACTCTCCACAGCAGGACCCTCTTTCTTCCCCACCACACACCAGGCCCCTGGAGTCACGCTCGCAGCTGAAGGTGTCGCAGTGGCAGAACTCGCCATAGATCGATAGCTCAGGGTTCTGTGGAAAGGAATTTTGTCAGATAAAACCAGTTAACTAGCAAATTAATATAAGTACTAATCAAATTATATGTGTTTTACATGCTTAGTATTTTACATTTTTCTTAAACTTACTGTCATCCTTTCATCAAAACAATTTTTATTTTACTGTTAAGTTTTACACTCTATTTAAATTCATATACGAATAAAACAGTTTATTTTGTGTCTGCATTCAGCAGAAGTCTTTATTATAAACTCAGGGGTGGAAAATCCAAAAATGGTTTTTGTATCAGCTTTAGGGCAGTTTTGTATCAAGTCAAAATGCAATTTTGTATCAGCTTTTAGTGGTTTTGTATCAATGCAAATTTCCTTTAATTTTTTTTTTTTCAATCTTTATGATAATCTGGTGATTACTTTTTCTAATAGGATTGGTGGTAAGTACCATGGTACCGATAACAAGAAATTCAAAAATAAATTTACCAATGAATACAGCCGATTAAATTCCCAAAGGTTAAATCCGATCAAAAAATCAGGAAGAGTAACGAAAGAAGAGCAAATGTCAGGAAAAAAGAATTGGGGTTTCAAGTTCAGAATTTATTACCCTTTTATCATGGATTTCAACAACCATTGAATTATTTCAACCACTCATCTCACAAATTTCGGACATACATTTTTAGGTAAGATTTCCATTTTGATAAACTTAATATAAAGAAAAAGTTGTGAATAATAAGAGTACAAAATACAAAAGGGGGTCTTCCCTCAGAAAATTTTTGGAAATTTGACCCTAAAAAACAGGTTTTTAACTTGTTTTGAACACCTAGTCAGATTTTTTTAGGAGGGGCAATGCCCCAGTTATTATATCTGAAACAGGTTATAACCTAACAAGATATTTAAAAACCACTGATTGTTAATTATTATCTTATCAAGTTGCTTCAAGGACCTTTAGGTAAAAATTTACAACTTGGGAAAAATCCTCGAATAAGTTGAAAATACTACAAAAATACTATCTGGAAGTATCACACTAGATCTATTGGCTCCTCTGACCACGCTAAAGTTTTTTCTGTATCGCAATTACAACAAGAAGTCAACTTCAACTAGGGGCGGAAAAAAACGGAACTTTTTCGAAATATTGCTATTTTCGACTTTTTCGGAGAATGTGACACTGAACACCGAACTTTTTGGCTTCTGACCACTGTAAAGTTGTTTTTCTACATCGCAATAGCAACGCAAGAAGAAGCCGACTTCAACTTGTCTCCCGCGGCCGATCGAGAAAGTCGCGGGAGGAACGGAACACTCCGCACGCAAAACGAAACTAGCGATTTTTCCCGACTTTTTCAGCGATATAACTAGTCCTCTTTCTTGGAAATAATCTGGAAAGTAAGGATTATCTGAAAAAAATCCAAATGAGTTCGCGGGCCGCAGGTTGTGCATCACTAGGGTGTAGAGCCCAGTCCATAAAACACTGTTCAAGGACGCGAGGCGCCAATATATTCCATTCTTCCGGCCGGGCCGTTCAATCCGATTTTCCTTAGATCTCGAACTTTTTGAAGAAAATTAAAAAAAAAAAATCGAAAATGTCGAAATGCTAAAATATAAAGTCTGAAAATTCTTAGAGAAAATCAGAAAAAACTGCGTTTTTGGCGCAGTTTGGCGCAAAAATGTGAATTTTGCCGGTTTTGGCGCAGCTTGGCGCAAGGAATCAATTTTGGCACAGCTTGGCGCAATTGGCGCAGATTTTCCACCCCTGTAAACTAGCTGATATTCCAGGCCTTGCACAGGTGGAGTTAGAAATTGTTCTTAAAAATTTTTAATACATCCCATACCTTATTTTGTTGGGTGACAGGTATTAAAATCTATCCAGTTGTCAATAATTTTAATATTTGATTGATTTTTACATTTTACCACAGGATCCCCATAAAAAACAACAAAAATATTCACCCAAAAGTTACTAAAAATGCTTATTTAGAGCCCTTGATTAATCATATCTTCAGGATTTTAATCAACTTTTTGGTGAAATTCAATAACTAAAACTGAACTAAACATTCAAAATTTATTTAATGTTAGAAGGTGAGGGTTAACCTATAAATAGCCAAAACCTGCACCTAGGTGGAGATTTAATGTGCCTTTTTACTGCACAATATTTTTTGAGCATCATAAAATGCAAGTTATGAGTAAAAATAAATTTAAAATTTAATTTACAATATATGCCTGTCAAAATGACTTGCAAATTAAATATTGCAAAAAGCTGCGGCTGATTAGAGGAGCAATGACAGTTTTACAAACCAAACTGCAGATAAGTTCTGAAGCTAATTTGAGTTAAAAAGCTAGAAAATGTCAATAATTTTATAATTATATTTAAAGAAAGAAAGACAGTTTCTAAACAATAAAACAGAAATACTTACAGGGCCAGCATAGCAATCACAGAGACCACATACACAATCCCCTTTTCCAGAACAAATAGGGCTATCTTCATCCCTGTTTATAAGTAATTTCCATAAGATAATGTAAAAACTTCAGACAAAAAAAACAAGACAAAAGAAATGTTATCTAATTTATTTTAAGAGGGAAAACTCACTTTCTGCACTGTGCTAATTTGTCCTCTTTCACTACATCATCTCCTTGACATTCACACTTCCTTCCAAAATGGTTAGGGTCACAATTGCAAATTCCACATTCAAAAGTTCCTGCTCCACTACATTCAGGGCTCTTAAGTTCCTGTGTATTATAAAAAAGAATGAGGAATAAAAATACATAACAACATAACAAAAAACTACAATTGTAATTATTGGTATCAAACTTGTTACGAGTATTATGGATACAAGATACAATTACTGCTTTTCTAATGATCACTATTCTATTAAATTATTTTAGTTTAATTTTCAATACTTTTCATTTGATATTAGAAACGCTGATACATAAAAGTGTTGAACAATACAACAGAGAAATTTTTCAATATAGTTTTTTTTATTTCTCAGCAAGTGAAAGTAATTACTATACCAGTTAAGTACAAGGAGTTAAAAAACAAACTATGTATACCTCAAACTTTAGCTTCTCACAATCACATTCACATATGGAATCAATATCCAACTGAACATATTCACTCAATCCCACGGGTGATATTTGAATTTTGTTTGACCACTTGCTCATATTTTTTGGACAACCCAGAAGCTCAACTTTTACTGTAAAATCAACCTGAAATACACAAAATACATTAATAAAAATAAAAATCCACACTGGATGGATCTAGACTTTCAATTAATTTATAATACATCTAGAATGTGAATAAAATTTAATTCTTATAGAAATTTAAATGCATAAAAGAAAAGTTTTTGTTTTGCTTTTGACAATACGCACAAATAACTAAATAAAAGTAAATTAAATGCAATTAATCAGCAATTAAACACAGAAATAAGGAAAATTTTCCTATCATTTGAGTTGAAACTTCTACTAAACACATGCCCTTTTTTTACAAATGAATGCTTATGCTACTGCGATTGTAAATTTATACAAATATCCTGAAGAAAGATGGAGGTTTGCTGTTATTGATCCCTTAAAAGCTGTAAAGTTAAAATAAAATAGGAATTTTAAATTTAAATATCACAATGAGTATAAAAATTGACAGTACAGTACATAATAAGATTAACAGAGAAAATTTTGAAACATGTAATATAGTTATTCCTGCCTCAAAAATAACTTCATTATTTTAGCTTATGTAATTTCTTTTGTTTTATGAATAAAGGATTATATTTGAACCTCTCATTACTTAGGAAAAATCCTGTTTTTAGAGATATTTATTTTATGTGAAGTTTTCTAACTAGATATATAGGGCCGTATTCAGAAACTTTTAACACGATTGAAACGAGTCGTTAACGAGTTGAGACCGAGAACGACATCGAAATTGATCGAAAACGATCATTTTCGAAACCAGTACTTCAGCTCTCTCGTTTCCTCAAAAACGAGTAATATAGCGGACTCTGATTGGTTGAAAAGAAACTCGTGTCATCGCTGGGAGGTCCAGCGATGATGCGAATTTCTTTTCAACCAATCAGAGTCCGCTATATTACTCGTTTTTGAGGAAACGAGAGAGCTGAAGTACTCGTTTCGAAAATGATCGTTTTCGATCAATTTCGGTCTCGAATCGTTATCGACTCGTTTTCGACTCGTGTTAAAAGTTTCTGAATACGGCCCCAAGAAAGATGCATCGAAATTTGGCAATCTAGGGTAAATTCTACTCCTGATTTCCTACTTGAACATTTTAATGTTTTAAATCATGAGAAATGGACTCAGAAATTCACTAAATGTGGCATTGAATGTGAGGGTTCACCGAAAACTATATTTTAAGTCAGCGTTTCTCAACCGGGGTTCCGCGGAACCCTGGGGTTCCGCGAGGGCTCCTCAAGGGTTCCGCGAGAAATTCTAAAAAGGTGTTAAAAAAATAAAAGATACAAGATCCCCCCGAAATTCGGATTAAGGGTACCAGAATGAGTAAAAACCCTGTTTTTTAGGGTCAAATTTCAAAAAATTATCTGGGGGAGGACCCCCAGACCCCCCTTTTTGTACTTTAAACTCGGTTAGTTAAATTTATTTTCATATTAAGTTCAGCAAAATGAGAATCCTACATAAAAATATATTAAAAAGGTATATTAAACTTATTAAGTATGCAAAAGATGGGCTTAGAGATAATTTTGGGCTTCCTCCCCGATGCAAAAATCTAGCTTTGGGCCTGATAATTACTTAATTTCCTTAGAGGATATTTGGACCCCTCCTGAAAGAAATTTTTCTAGAAAATACCTCGAGTATGTAGTTGGCCCCCTGCTGTTCGATAGTTAATGCGGCCCTCGGGCTGAAAAGTTTGGAGACCCCTGTTTTAGGATACAGTGGGGGGGGGGGGCAGGGGTAAAGCCTTCCAATGGTTAAAATGTCCAATGGCCGTTAAAAAGGATTATCCAAATATTCAAAGAAAAGCAATTAATATACTATTGCAGTTTTCAACATAATATATGAGTGAACCAACCTTTTCTTGTTTAAAAAACATAAAAAGTAAAGAAAGAAATAGTCTTCTTTCTATAAAGACGAGATTCTGGTATGCCTTTCGAAAATAAGACACAGAATTGAAAATATGTGTGCCAAAAACAGACTCAAATTATCACATTAATTAATATTTAAGACTTGTTTTATTTTTTTTTAAACTTGCTAAAATTGTTTAAATACTTAAAATTGTATTTTCAAAACCTTACAGCTGTATTCTAATAAATAAATATAGTAAATAAACGATTTCTTCGTTACTTATTTTCCGTTTTATGTAATAATTTAAAAAATAGTAAGAAAAATAGTTATACATGGACGCTAGGGTTCCGCGGAACTTGGGCATTGTCGAAAGGGTTCCATGGGAGTAAAAAGGTTGGGAAACACTGTTTTAAGTAAATGATCTTGGACTTTTAAAATTGTTTCACAACTTTCAAAGTTACAACTTTTTCCCAGGAAGAAAGGGAATTGAACCACTTTACTGCAAATCTTTGATTACTTGCAAGTTAATTTTTCCTATCTTTTCTGTTTTGAAGTAAGTAGCTAGGCCAGATTTCTATCCCTAGAGGGGAAATTTTTAACCCATGGTAGCAAAAAAAGTACCATAACAAGAAATTCTTATCCAGTTGTTAAATGTGAAAATTTAAGGGAATTTAAAATTTTAATAAGATTTAGTTCAAGATTTAATAAAACTAAAATACAGAAAATTGAATTATTTTTGTGAAAATAAGTATGACTGATTCAATAACTTAAACTTACAGTAGTGCCAACTTTAAGTCCTTCACAATAATTTACATCCTTCATTCCACCTCTACAAAAAATATAGAAACCAGAAATTAACGAACAGTCTGGAATAGAGCAGAGTGGTACATAATTGCAATGCAAGAATGCTTAACATGCATTTAAAAAAAAAGGAAGAAAAATATAACTTTAATTTTAGTAAAACAAGTCCAAATAATTAGGAAAATGTTTATAGTTTTAATAATTACCAGGGGTGGAAAACCAAAAATTCATTTTTGGAGCAGCTTTAGAGCAGTTTTGGAGCAAGGCTAATCAATTTTTGGAGCAGTTTTGGAGCAAGGCTAATCAATTTGGGGAGCAGTTTTGGAGCACCAATTAGTGTTTTTGTATCAGGGTTGCACGAATACCAATTTGCAGGGTTGATACCAATTTGCATTTTTGCAGCACCTTTTGGTGATTTCATATCAAGCATTTTTGTAGCATTACACTTTCATGTTAATTCCCGGAGCAAAACGAAACTTTCGCGAAAGTCACGATGTTCCCACAATAACTCGTGATTTTTCTTCAAAATAGTCTGGAAGGTAAAAAATTGTAGGGATTATCTGGAAAAATAATAATTAGTTCGCGGTCCGCAGGTTGTGCATCCCTATTTTAGATGATGAAGGCTCATATTTTATAGAGAAAAAGCGGAAAATCGCGATTCCGCGGATGGTAATCATGATAGCTGAAGATTGGCTCTTTCCCTGTTGATAGGATTTTCAAAATTTGAATCAAATTGAACGGAAAATCATGTTTTGGGAGCAGTTTGGCGCAAAAATGTGAATATTGCTGTTTTTGGAGCAGATTGGAGCAAGGCATCCGTTTTGGAGCAGTTTGGCGCAGTTGGAGCAGATTTTCCACCCCTGAATTACATTAAAAACATTTCAAACGGAAAAATATCAGTTTGAATCTTCAATTAAGTTTTAAAGAAACTTGCATATGTTTCTGAGTTTAAATTTTCATACCATGCATTTGAAATTAAATTTTATGGTTGTACTTACCCTAAACAACTAGAAGAATAAGTGACTTTCATGAATTCGGGAGCATTATCAGTTAATTCAATCTTGGATTGAATTTTCTAAAACATGACATAGAGGTCCCATAAGAAAAAACACATACAAACTAAAGTAATCTTTAGGAACACCTTTAGTAATCTAGTTAAGTAACCTTTAATTAAAAAGCATTTAAATAGTTTAAAAAATTTAAATAAAAGAATCAACACTTGTAAATGTATTTTAAGACTTCGGTACTTACGTATTATCTCGTCGACCATTTAGCGGCCGTCTAATTCAGCGGCACGGTAATAGTAAAGTCAATGGGATCTGATAACGTTTTCGGATTCAGCGTCACGGTCGACGGTATAATACGTAAGTAGTACCAAGACTTCTTTTCCTTAACAAACATTTATTTTTAATTGAATTTTGTAAAGAGAGTGTAAGGTAAAATATTTTTTCAGCTTACATTGTATTGCTGTTGAATCAGATCAACAATATTAGATGCATCACTCTCAAGTTTTTCTGCATAGGTTCCTTCAACAAGAGATGTGAGTCTTTGATAAAGAGGTAATTCTTCATTAGGAACAGCAAAAATAATCAGCACCTTGTTTTCAATTATTTTGTTGTTGATTTGGCTTAGTGATGGATAATCCTAAAATTAATGTTTCACATTAATACAACATCTCCTAAGTAAACCTGCTGGGAAAATTAAACTTGAATAAAAACATTTTAACATACTTACTTGATAAATGCTTTCAGTGTAGTATCCATCATTATCTAAATGACAATGTCCATCATTTGGTTTCACAATTCCACCTAACTAAAAGAAAAAGCAAAATTGAATACATGAATATGGTAATCAATGTATCAAAAATGCAGTATTGGTATGAAATAAAAATCATTGTATTGATAAGAATTTGAAATGTTTACTTATAACAGCAATGAACCAATGTTTATAGTGTAAAATATTTCATTTAAAATATAATTATATAAGTGACAACAGCAAATTCCTGCAGGGGTGCAGAATATGTCCGAACGCCCGAACATGGTTCGGGGGAAATTCAGACAGTTTTGGGGAAATTTTTCCCCAAGTTTATAAAGAAAAAAAAACTTTACAAGTCCAAGTTGTAATTAGTAACAAATATTTTGGCTGGGGACAATATTATACCCTACGAATTCTACGGAAATTAGGTGAAAACTACGGATTTACGCCGTAAAAACGAGTTTCCTTGGTGAATACCTGAAAGTTGGCTTTTCCTTCCATTTAGACAGAAATGCAGGAAAAACAACCTATCCGTAGCGGAATTAGCGATTTTCACTAAAAACCGCGTTCTTGTTTAATCACAACGATGTTTTTGACTTAAAGAACATTTTATAGCTAAGATGCCTTGTATGCAAGAAAGAATAAAAGAATGTATTGAGCCCATAAAAATTAAAACTTATAGATTATTTGGTAATTATTGAATCTTGCAGAAGTTCAGTAATTAAGTTATTATTCATAAGTTTTATTATTTCATAATAAAACCTCTTTGTACTTTAGTAATAACATGAACTAGAATGAAAATATGGGGCATTTTTGGGAAAAATTTTGATGAAAATTTGGAAACATTTTTGGGGGAAATTTTGAACGAAATAAATTGTGTTCTGGGGAAATATTGGGCCCTGGAACATTTTCTGCACCCCTGAATTCCTGTAACTGGACCATATTTAAAATATGAGGACTTTATGTTTTAATGCAATATCACTTTCTGTCTAACGTAAATTTGTATACCAGAAGGAGGTATTGTAAAAACTTAAATTTGTTTTGAACAGTTGTTATTGTTAAGGAAATGCAAGAGCTTTCACAATTTTGAAAGTGTAGAAAACCAGACAAAAATGCCCCAGAAGTAAATAGGTAAATGTAGTAAACTTAGCTTTTAAGAAAAGACAAAAACTAGTGAGTTGTGCAAATAAATGGTGCATTGCAAGGTATCATGAAAGCTAATAAAATTTTCACAGATGGAACCATAAATAAAACTTTTAATTTAAAAACAATATTTTTATTTCCCTTTAACTATTTCCATTAAGTTCCATCTGGAAGAAAATCACAACATTCAATGTATTTCTGCCTCTAGATGGCAAACTCTGATCATATGGGTACAAGTCAACAGTATATGTTTTATACACAAATATTTTTAACTGAGAAGCCCCAAGGAATGAATAAACTTTCTAAAATAAGAGATGATCAATTATTGATATCTCTCTATATTAAAAAAAAGTAACCGTCACCGCCGCCGCTGTTTCAGAAATTTTTATTTTTGAACTCTTTGACCTCTCACAACGCAAAAAGTACTTTACAGAAATTTATGAAATTAGAAATGTTTGTAGAGAAATGTTTGGAGAACATTCTCGAATGGAAAGCTAATTGATGTGACTATTAGTTCTGGGGTATTTTTAAGGTCAAAGTTGAAGTTTTTGTTTTTTTGCCGCGTAATTGAGTTCAGCGAAAACTATTAGCAGCAGAACTATGATTTTTTGCAGTCACATACTCTGATGTATGAAGATGTGCACTACGTCGCCCTTTTTTCGAATTTGCTTTAGAGTAATTAATTTTTAAATTTTCGAAAATTTTGACACTTTTTCGGTTTTTTCGGTCTAAAAGAAAAACTAATCACAATAGGAATATGATTTTTTAACAAATTATGCTCTTATTTTTTGGAAAAAGATTGGCGTTTAATTCTTTGAAAAATTTTAATTAGTTTTGGAATTATTAAGCATCAAAGTTTCATTTTTTTCATAGTTTTACTAGGTCTTCATCTGACATGTTTTATGTTTTTTGGAGATTTTTAAGTTTTTTTTTTTATGACGGTTCACTAGATTGTTGCGAGCACGCGTGCACATTATAAATTGAAATGTTTCTTAATGATATGTTTTTTCTACAAGATGGTTGATGATTGTTAGTAGACTTCTGGATATTTTTTTAACATTTCAATAAAATTATTGATAAGCAAGGGAGAGATATTTTCCGTGATACAAGATTCTTAATTTAGCAGAGAAAAGGGTTGTGCTGGATTGTTGAGATGAACAAGCGAGCTCTGCTGGATTAAATTATTTATAAGCAAGAGTGATATAAGTAGATTCGGTTGTAAAGGAGCATTAATTAAGCCGACCAGCGGGGTGTGCTGGATTTGTATAAAATGAAACAAGCGAGCTTTGCTCGCTGAGATCGCGAAGCGATCTTAAAAGAACTGCGAAGCAGTTCCGGGGGTTGGTGAGCGATAGCGAGCAGGGGGCAGGCCCCCTAGTGATGTAAATAAATCTATAACGGGGAATCTAAAAGAGGAGGGAAGCACAGACTGCAATAGTTAAGCAAACATTAGGTAAACACTAAATAAAAGGGGGACACAGTTTGATGATTTTAACATAAATGAGAACAATAAAGTGATTGCACTAATACGAAATTTAATTTGAAAAAAAAAAAAAGCTAGACACAAATGTACTCACCAATTACTTAAGAATAGGAGAAAGATAGCTCATGAGAAAAAGAACACAGCTAAAGAAATAGATACATTGATATATTGATAGATAACTTTCTGAAGCAGCATAAAATATCACAACATTTAGAAGTATGATAAGAACAGCTTTCACAGTACAAAGAAGAGAATGACAAGAAGAGATGCAGCATGAAAATATACAGAGAGATATTTTATAAGAACATGCATAAGAATGTCACAAGGAAAGAAAAGGTAAGATATAAAAGAATAGAAAGTTTCAAATTTTAAGATTTGTAAAAGCATTTCCAAGAAGAAAATTTTTAAATTTACCTTTCCATCACCTGCATAGTGGAAAATGCCATCAGTGGCAAACAAAATAATTTTACGTGACCGGTCATTCCACTTTATTTTCTCCTAAAATACAATAAATGATGATTACTAAATAAGCATAATTATTGATAAAATGCCATAAATCAGGATATATTAAAAGTTATTTTAACTTAGATACAAGGATAGTATATATTTAAACTACCAACATTTTTTTTAATTATGTATTCCTAATCAAAGAGCTTATTCATATTGTATCTATTACTAATACAATACATTAAAACTATGCATTGACACTTATATTTACCTTGCAAACTATAACTTGCATTATAGCATCAAATCCACCTTCAGCATTGTCAAGATTTCCTGATAAGTTTGCTTTTGATACTTCTTGCTACAAAAGATAGTAAATTATCAGTGTAAGTTACTTAATTCAATTAATGTAACACTAACAACAATTAAGATTGTTATATTCCTAAAATTAGCTATTGAAAAAGATCAGATGTAAGCCAGGAGGAAGACCCATTATATTTCTCAAGTTTATTGGTTTAGCTGTTCCTCAAATAAAAATTAACTATCAGGGAGTCACTTCAAATGAAACAGAAGTAAACGGCATAATCACTGAATAACTACTATGCAAAAAACACAAAGGAAAAAGATTGGACATTCTTGGAAGTGAGAAAATAAAACAGAAAACCCTAAGGGAAACCCATAAGCTATTCTGATAAGTTAAAGAACAAAACCAAAAGAAAACAAAATCTCAGCAAAGAAAAAACATTTGCCTTTCTTGCAAGAATCATTCACACAGATTTCAAGATTGCAATTGATAACCCCTCTTATTACCCATCAATTACTACGTTATCGTTTTTATTTGCGCTTCTAAATGAAAGAGATTGAAGCTAAACACAGAGAATTAATTAGAAAATTCTAAATAAATTTTCTTCAATATATAATTAGTGTAGTTTCCATAGTTTTCTAGCTCTATCTATAATTGCGGAATTTAGGGCTGAAGTACAGAATGATCCCTGAAATATGTTTCAAAACAAATAAACAATAGACATTCAGAGATAAATTTTATGATGTAATAAAACATTTTCAAAAACATAAAATGTAGAGAAGTTTATACTCACAGTAAATAAAGTCACATCTTCATTTAATGAAAGATGGTTTCTAAAGCCATAAGGTGAGTTACAGTACACATCTCGGCAAGGATTACGAAGTCTAAAAAAATTCCAATAAGTATAAGCCACAAAGGTAAAAATAAAAATTGTTCCTTCTGAGCAGAAAATTAATAATCTCTAATTAAAGGAACAAGTTAATACTTAACAAATTAAATTTTTGAATAATTAATATAATTTGAGTATTAATATATGTACGAACTAGTACAAGTTAAAAAGTGAAAAAATGTACGCAAAGGTACAAATTAAAGGGTTCGAAAAACACCTTTCAAAATATCACAACTATCTTTATTTACAAAATTAGAGCATATATTTTACAGCGATCATGAGGCGTGAGCTATTGTTGACTCCTCTTGAGAGTCCATTTGTTATCGCCATTGTTGCACAGTTAAATTTAATATTACAAAACGGAACATCCTCCCACCTTTTTGATTACAATTAAAGGTCACAAAATCAAAAACTAATAATAAAATATGAATATAGAAGATCTAAAGTTTATAAAGTCAGGAATTCTGATTCTTTCGTTCAGTGTTAGCAATCATTACATTAGCGGCTTCTATACTTCGTCAGTGGCTACTTTGATCTGGAGGGAGCTCTAGTGGGAAATACTTGCTGTTGAGATCTCTGAAGGGGCAGAAACTTCTAAAGGGTAGATTCGTTGTACTGGACGTAGTAACTGAGATTTAGCTGTTTGTACACGAACAAAACCTTGTCTTTCATTTAGCTCACAGCAATACGAAAACTTCCTATAAAAATGATTCTGTTCCGCTTACGTTACTCCGTGCCGAGGCCATCGTCTGACCGCTCTCCATTTGAGAGCTTGTAAAACTGATTTTGCATGTCTCGCTCCCACCTTTCGCTTGATTCTTTTAACCCATGCTGGCCCCTCCCACCATTCCATAGCTTTCAATGCTTTAGGAGAATGTCCTCGAGATGGAAGGTCTGCTGGGTTCGCTTCTCCTTCGACACGATGCCAAGCGGAAATATCGGTCAATTTTCTTATTTCATGATAAACAGACTTGGATTCCAGCTGAACAGTTGTGCGATCCAATCTTTTTTGTACTGGGCTAAAATTGTCTGTTAAACAAGATTCATTTTCCTCCCGTGATAAATTAACTTTGTATCTTCCTGGGTCATTGACTTTCACCGTCTGAAGAACATGCTCCTCGGCTTCAATATCTTTTCCTAATTTTGATTTCTTCTCAATGGGTTCTTTAATTCCAACAGGGTCTAGTCTCCACGGATTGGCCATCTCAGCTTCTGGAACGAAAAGTGATATTACTGACATGGCGAGACTTTCCTCATAAGGTTCCGGTTGAGGTACCTTTCCCATTAAGGTCCATCCAAGATATGTGTTTGTTGCTACCATTCCATTAGACAAGACTCTTTGATGCCCAGTCAATAACTTGCCTATCATGTCTGCTCCTATTAGTACATGCACTTGTTCAGGAGTAGGGCTAACATCGGTTAATTCTATTCTGAACTCTTTTAATTCTTCTAGCCATGGACCTCTACTTACAGGTAGTATCTTTTCACAGATCACATCTTGGCCCAGGGCTTCCAACTTGCATGAGAATCTTCCCTTTAGTGATGAAACTCTAATTTCATACTTCTTATGTTTTCTAACATCAGTAGTTACCCCACCAAAAAGGGAATGAGCCACATCCATTTCCTTTAAAGGTGTACATTTCATTGATTCAGCAACGTTATTTAGGACGTATGAATACTGAGATGCTGTATCAATTAACAGCCGAACCTTCATTTCTTTGTCGTTGGCAACAAGCTTGGCGACCAAAGTCTGTAGAAACACTTTCGGATTCTGGTTTAAGTTTGTCATATTAACTTCCTTTACCGTTGATGGTGTTTGTGCCTTGGGCGCCGTTTCGACACATTTTTCCAAATGCTCACACATAAGTGTCGTGTGTTTCCGACCACAAAGAAGACATTTTATGAAACTTCTGCATTTCTTCGAAATGTGTCCAGGCATCAGACATGCAAAACACCCTCTTTTACTTTTAAGAATTTCCTGTCTCTCGGACAAAGGCATTTTTTGTGCAGAGAAACAGACTGCACTTTTATGTTTTCCATCACAAAATATGCAACCTCTCTTTTGCTCCCTTACATGAGAAACTGTGTGCAAAACAGCAGCAGTTAATGGTGTATCATTCTTACTAATTTCAAAACCAATCTTCTTCGGTTTGGTCTGCTTCTTATCTTCGGCTTTCATCAGGCCAAATCCTTCCATCGCTAGATTGATTCTGGCTTCACCCTCAACTTCTGATTTAAGAAACTCCATCAATTTGTTCAGTCTCTCTTTGGCATCTAACTTAGAAGTGGAAGAAGTACTTCTGTGATAGGCCTTCAAAAATTCTTCGGGGAAACAGGATTCCACCATCGGGTAAAGGACAGAGGCACACTTGTCTGTAGTTACTCCAAGAGTGTCCAAAGCTCTTAAATGTGTTTCCAGCTTATCATACAATGAAGTAAGTGAAAAAACTCTATTGATCTGTACATTGATAATCAACCTTAAAAGCTCTCTCACGTATACTTCCACTTGCACATCTTCATTTCCAAAACGCGATTTGAGACTGTCCACAGCTTTAATATAATTAGCTCCTGTTGGCGGGAAACTTTCAACAATGTCTCTCGCCCGTGAACCCATCACCGTTGCCTGTATCAAATATTGGAACTTATCTTCCATGGCAATCTCGCAATCCCCGTCTATATGCTGGAACTGGCTCCAAAATGGCAACCATTCTTTGACATCATCGCCAAATTGCCTAAACTCTAGCTTCGGTAACGTAAATTTTCTTTTAGAATTTACTACATCGGCAGAAACGGAACCTTGACTCGATGTACTTGGATTTACTTTTCCTGCCTGAGCCTTGATCACTTCCAATTCATGAGCCATCCTAGCAATTTCAAGCTGATGATCCCCTCTAGCTTTCTCTACCTCCTTTTCCAGATCCAGCCTCTTAATTCTTTCTTGAAGTTCATGATCCATTCTGGCCATTTCAAGCTGATGATCCATTCTAGCTTTCCCCTCTTCTTGTTTCTTTCTATCCTCGACGGTAGTTTCTATTAACGATTTCACAAATTCTGTATCTTGCTTATATTCATCGCTGGCCAGTATTAAATTCTTCAGTTTCACTAAAGTGGAACCTTCCGGCACTGTAACTCCAAGTTCTTCTAGGACGAACTGCAAATCGGCTTTTTTAACTCCTACTTTGAAAATACCCGACATCTTAAAGTGTTGCTTCGTCCCTGTTCGGGCGCCAAAAAATGTACGAACTAGTACAAGTTAAAAAGTGAAAAAATGTACGCAACGGTACAAATTAAAGGGTTCGAAAAACACCTTTCAAAATATCACAACTATCTTTATTTACAAAATTAGAGCATATATTTTACAGCGATCATGACACATGAGCTATTGTTGACTCCTCTTGAGAGTCCATTTGTTATCGCCATTGTTGCACAGTTAAATTTAATATTACAAAACGGAACATCATATGTAAAAAAATTACCTAATTACATGGAAAAATTGCGTATGTAACAAAAATGTTATGAATTATATTTACAACAAACTGTTATTATTTGTTTCCAAGTATTCAATACCACACAAAACATTGTGCCATTTTTAGAAATAATTTAAGTGTACTGACCTTTCTGGAACCATATCTACATAAGGCATAACAACTTTGTCGATGAAAGAACCAAATCCAAGACGGAAGTTTTTAGTGACGTTATTCATACTTTCAACTAAGGTGAAGAAACAGCAAAGTTAACAGAGTAGAAAACATCCCAAAAAATAAAGTAAAGAGGATATCACAGTATAGCTAACATCAGAGCAGTGTAGAAAGGTGACCTTAAAGGTACAAATAGGTCGTAAATAACAAAAAAATGTTGTTTCCAAATTTTTACAATCTCTAATGATCTGAATGATATTTAGCAATTTTTTTTTATCAATTTGGAATAATAATAATAAAGATTAGGCAAACACTAGGAAGAAGATAAAAAGTTGAGTAGGAATTGGTAATTCATCTTGTCATAATGATGAATGAAGATAAAGCAACATCATCAATCAGACTACAGCTGTTTCTTGTTAGTGTTAAGAAAAAAGTATGACACTTGAGAACTAACTTTTTCCATACATATGCCAATAACAATACGCTGATGTAAAACTTAGAAACAACCTGCAGATTTTTTTAAAAATTCTTGGTTTTTCATTCAGTATGAAACTAATATTTACAAAACATAATTTACTAAATGTACTTTGTAGAAATAACTTTTTAATTCCAAAACCTGACAATTTGAGAAATAATTGAACCATAACCTACCCAAAGTATCAGCCAGGTCTGCAAGGGTTTCTTTGTGCTTTTTCATAGTGAAAGTCAAATCCATGAGGTAATATAAATCCACAGGATAGTCTTCTGCTTGTCTAAAAGTAAGATTGAAGACAGCTGGATCACCTATGAAAAGAAGGATGTAACATTAAGATCATTAACAAGTTTTTTTTACACACCAAAGAAAATATATTTATATAGTGCTTAGTTTATAGAAATGCAGGTGTCGGGACTGTAATTTCAAATGGGGATGGAGGGTATTCTGATTTCTAAAAACAGGTACTCGTGCTTAACTTGAATTTAAGAGCTGTATGTAATATATAAAAATGAAAAGAATACCTGGCCTCAAAGTAAGTTTGAACTTTTGAGGTTTGAGTTGAATTGCAGAACCAGTTACAGCTCCAATATTGCTTAACTGTTCATTCTGAAAAATAAAATCATATACAAATAACACAATAATGTACAACAATGCATTTCAAAAGTTCGTTTCACAGATTTTATTTGGAAACAACATCTCTTAGGGTCATGGAAGTAAGGTCTACCCCTAAGTAACCATGGAGAATCTATTAAGATGGGGCACAGTTGATGGAATAATATATAAATACAGAAACTTATAGAAAAAATAATAAAGATGCAAATTCCTCTAAAAGTATAAATTTAACTGACCATGAAAGATAGATCTACAAATAAAGATACCCAGTTTAGCATTTAAAAACATTTACACTACACAAATAGCTCAACTAAATTTTAAACTTTGTAGAGATGATAACATAATATTAAATTATATATAATAATTAAAAATACATTTAAATTTTTTGGGAAAGTTTAACTTATTAATTTATATTGATAGCATGAGGCACAAAAATGTTTTTTGAAGAAAAATTACCTCTAAAATTTTCAATATACTAGACGGGTTAAAAATGTTCTCTTTGGAACAACCTCTTTCAAGAAGATTCTCCAGTTTGTCACAGCGAGGGGCTCCTCTTTGGTATACCTAACACAAGAAATAAAAACTTTTATTTAACTACAGATAAACAAATATGCAAACAATATGATAAGATTACAAATAGAGCTGGATTGACCTAAAGCTTTTTATCTTACACAATCTATTATTAGTTCAAAATCTTCATCCTAGAAATTGTTCATTATAAAAAACTGTCCCATTTATAATTTTTATTTTTCTTGGGCAGTCAATAGGGTAGTTCTCAAAACATAAAATTTTTTACATAAATTTTAAACAAAAATAAATGAATTAAATAAAAAAAATAAATTTTTCTTAGCCAAATTTAATTTTTGTAAATTGATTCTTTCAAGGTGCCAGAATTTTTTGAAAATAATAGGCAATTAACAACCCTCTCTCCTTAGCCACTTTTTAGGCAGTATTATTCGGGAAACCACATCAACTTTAACATTTTTTTATTCCTTACCTTGTCAGAACACCAAGCACAATTTCTGGAAGACAAGCAAGCTGAACAAGTCAGTCGAGTGGAACAAGGACTTAGATCATCACAAAGAGAAACTGTTAAAAATGAAAGTTCTCAACAAAAGTAACATGAGAAAAACTATTAATAACAGCATAAAATACATACATTAGGCATAAATGATTACTCAGGAGAACTTACCAGTAAGGAGAACAAAAAAGACAATATATTCATAAAAAGCCATTCTTTTTGAAACAAGGATCATTATATGTTGTTATCTAAAATAATAAAAAAAATTAATTTACAGTGATTCAACTAATTTTAAAACTATCTTCAAAAAAATTTAAGAAGGTATTAAACAAGAACTGGCACTATAGTAACCTTGTTAAAGCAATATTTCATAAGTGAAAAAAGATGCGTAAATAAAACTGTTAAACGAAAGAAAGTCTTTTTCACACCATTTAATATTCAACTAGTATTACAGACAAAAGCCGAATTTAATATTCACGTTCAAGTGGGACTCAACCCTATGAGAGTATTGCTCTTCAAAGCAACAACGATTGCTTTATAATTTTGCGGTTATGTTTCCTCACTTATCATTCTTCCTTAAGCGGCACCTCTCAGCAGATAACCGCACTGCACTGAGTAAGGTTTAAATTCTCACAAAATCCAGCTTATCTGTTCTAAGACTCAAAGATTCTTCCTCGTCAAAAACAAAAAATGTAGAAATCATAAGATAATACAGTACATTATACAACAAAAAGCTAGAAATTACCTCAGTAAATGTTTTTATTTGCTCGAAACTTGCTTTATTTTTGTTTATTTACTTGCTCGACCGAAAAATTACCATTTCATTTCAAATCTTTATGGTTTTGATGATGATGAACTATGAACTCTGAATTAAAATAAATTGTAAAAATTGGAATAAACTTCTTTTTCCAATAAACTTATATAAAAGACTTATTAAAATGTTTTTAAAAAACTTTATGCATTCAAAGATATAAAAACTAATGTGCAAACTTAAGAGAATTGTGCTATTTTCACACTTCCACAGCTACAGAACAGATCAATGCATTTCTCAACTCAGCAAGCAGATCCTGTCGTGTTATTTATTGTATTAATGGTGGTGAACTAAGGCAAATTAATAAATTAAAAAATTAAGTTTTAATTTGAATTATTCTCTTGAAAAAAGTACTTTTCTGAGATTTTTCCGAGTCCACGTTGTTCTTTACGTCAAGGAATCTAAAATGTAGGTGATAGTTCCATTTATTTTTTGTATTCCTCCATCGGATGGATTGCTATTTACATTTCTTGTTTTCTACTAAGATTGCGAAATTTGGAGATCCAAAAATACAAACTGAAGGTTAGACCAAATGACTCAATTTTTCTCGATATTATCACCACAATTGAATCTTAATTCTCTATCGAAACTTAATTAGCCATTTACGTTATGTGTCTAATAACTGGCAGCTGTTGTACTGCACTAATACCTAAATTTTACTTGTTCAGTATTACCTACAAGGTACTTATCCAACACTTTCAATCCAGTTCACATCTATACTATTTAAAACCCAGGTGCTACATTACAATCGGGTGCCATTCTTCTTGACAAGTTTTTTTGGCACTATTCTTGGCATCATCCAGTTAATCCACCGTGTTGCTAGAAAAGGATTTATCCACCCTAGGAGGCAATGCCAAAAAGACAAGTGGCATCCGGTTGTAGTAAACCAAATCCAATCACTTAATTTGGTAAATCCAAATAAAAAACCGGGCCTGAGCGACATTTTTGGAAAAATTTGGTGTTGAATGCTGTTTATTGACAAGCAAGAAATTCAACTGCTATCAGAACTGAGTTTCCAAAATCCTCAATTTTAGGCACCAGGCCCAGTTTCTTTGATTATATAACCCCGTAATTTTTTGGATTGTAGGTAAATCCAATTAATCTGGGTTTGGCCGGCATTTTTGGCAATATTTGGTTTAGCTAATGCTATTTATTTGTTAGTTAGCAGTGTAACAGATTTGCTGTAGGTCCTCCATGGTGAAAAGGGTGTTAATCGATTTAAGAATTGGAGACCAGCGGAATGGCCGCTGCTGTTATAGAGCAGTCGCCATGGAGGACATACATCAAATTTGCTCCCTAAATTTTGCTAAAAAGTCACTAAGGCTGGTGTTGTCTGGATTTACCCAATAAAATTGATTCAAGGTAGCTAAATTTTCTCTGAAAACTACGAGGGTTGTCCGTAAAATAAGGTTCCCAAGGAGCTGCAGACGCGAGGAATGCCGCTATGAGGTATTTGGCCACACTGGCTCTTTTTCTACAAATCCTCGCCCCAGTCGGCTGTCTGTGATGATTTTTAAAGTCATAAGCAGCAGTTAGGAGTTGGAGCTTTTGCCCTTCCTCCCGCCAACCGCGGTGTCCGTTCCCCTTAGGCCGCCCAGCTTGTTTGTCGTATTGGGCGTCTGTACGTCCGTTATCGAATTCTCTGTACCATTTGCGCACATTTTGCACGCTCAAATACACTTTTCTCCGTAGACTTCATACATGTGTGGGAATGAGTGTCCACAGCCGCAATGTTTTTTGTTCACAGTAAAAACATCTCAGAGGGTGGCGGGAGAAGCGAGTGGAAGCTCCATCTCTAAAAGCTGCCAAACCTATAATAATCATCACAGACAGCTGGCTGGCGTGGGGATTTGTAAAAAATGAACCAAGGAACACGTCAGTGTGGCCAAATTCCTTATATAACAGTGTTACTCGCGTCTGCAGCTCCTTGGGAACCTTATTTTACGGACAAGCCTCTTATGAAGGGTTATGAAAAACAAAATCAGGTGAACTCAAGAACCATCAAATTTAATCATATATAGCTAAAGCCGATAATTCGGCCCTGGTGGGATTTTATTGTCTATGCGTGTGGTTAATAATGTGCATGTAATGAGTTCTGAACTTATGTAATCTCCGCTGGAGCAGTGGTAAGATGCCTGCATAGCATGCGGCAGTTCGTGGGTTCTATCCCCAGTTAATATTTCATTAAAATTTTTAAAAAAATACAGTCCAAATGCATGCGCAATAAAATTGAACCGGGACCGAATAAACAGCGCATCAGGGCTTATCAGGTAATTCAGGGGTCTGTTTAGATGAAACTTGGATCCATTCAATGACCCTTTACAAAATGTTTCGGTTTTTATAAGAAATTTTCTCAAAATATTTTAGCTTAAAAATGGACCTTAACAAATTTTTCACTCCAAAACAGATCCTATTATATCTTTATTTTACTTATTCTTTTGGAATTTACTAAAGGTTCAGCTAAAAAGCATGCTAATAGTTTGTATTTTCCTTAAAATTGAAGGATTTAAAATTCTGAATTAATAGGTAAAACGTAAGTACCTACCATATACTGTAGATGTAAGGATACAGAAAAATTCTGGCCCAATGCAACTGGTCAAATTTTATACTCTCGTGGGTCAGTTTTGGCCCACAGGCCTATACTTTGGAAACACCTGCTAATGATTGTAGGTTAATGCTAGAAAATCTAGGAGTTGGTCTCTGGTTGAAAAGGAGGGGAATCATAACACATAAAAGTGTTCTAAAACAGGTGTTGCATTACTAAAAAAAAAAATGTTAGGCAAAAGCCACTGCAAATGCACAAGCAGTGTTGCTTTCATTGAAAGATTGGAAATAATTCCATTTTATTGGTGCTTGAACTTTTGGTTTTCAAATAAGCTAGGTATTTTCAAAAAGTTTCTATGAACATAAGAAGGGAATGTCAAGTAGGTATACTTCAAAACATTTACCAACCCTCCAAATTAAGGCCGGAGACTCTGGATCTATTTTTCTTGCCTACCTGAATTATATTGAAATTCTCTCACTTAATTCCTTTAAATTTATCTGGATTTTCTAATGGATAGGTACTTGCTGATTTTCATCTTTTAAATTTGATTTAAAAAAAAGCTCAATAAAGACTTTAGGCATTATACCATCTTAGAACCGAATATTACATTGCATAAAAGGCAACTTTACAATATTAGGTCTAAACCAGTGTTTCCCAAACTGTGAGCTGCAGTGCCAATTCCCAGGGATGCAGTGAATTCTACTGCCAATATTCATTTTCCAAAAATTTTTGATAAATCTGATTGAAATCAAAATTTTTATGACTGCATGTGTAAAGAAGTATTTGGTATTGAAAGTCATAAGAACGTGTAATAATTTGAACTTCTTTGAGACTGAAATTATAGGCTTAATTTATCACTAGAGTTTAGTTGATTTTATTGTTATTATGCAAAATTTATTCAAAGATGATTATGAGGGGTGGTTGATAAAAAAAAGTTAGAAAAGTAAAAGATTTTAAAAGTCTTGAATGAATGAATGTAATTGAAAGGATGACATTTTTATATTGCGAAATCCAAGAAAAGAATAAACAATCAAGAAGAACCTGAATTATAGCAAAAGACCACAGACTTTGTTCTGTGTGCTGGTGGGATTTCACAGTGTGCGCGATGGTGGTCAGAAAGCACAGGACGCATGGCGGTGACATCAGGTGTTTTTTCTTTGCACATGGGGAGTGATTATGGATGGGCATTGCCACAGGTTGGCATCCCTGCATATAAGTTGCTTTTAATTTCATGGTTAGTCACTAAATTAACAATAGAAAAATTGTTTTATGATGCAGTCCAAAATTTAAAAACACTTTCTTCTTTCTAGTTTTCACTTTTTAAAAGTTTGCCTATAAAAGAGTTCAGTGGAAAAAATTATAGCCAGTAGAGGTTCCCAGAGTCCAGTGGTGGATCTATGGGGGGTGCTATAGCCCCCCAATGGGACTTAAGTTTGTACACTCTAGATAAAATTGAAGTTTTTCAAAAAAATGAACTGTACTAGGAAACTTTTTAGAAAATATTCAAAATTTCAATTTTTTTTTTCAGTTTTCCCTTCTACGATCCTTAGTCCCTGTAGAGCTTTTAGCCCCTGCGTTTTTGTAGATTCCATTTAAAATTTAAAGGAGCCAGTGAGCTTAATTTTTGTAACATACTTTTGCATTGACATATTGTTCCAGTCAATCAATAGAATATTCATATTTGCTGGAATATTCAGTAGCTGGCATGGCAGAATTCTCAGTGTAGTTACTGTTTACTCGACTAGCATTGGTGTCAATCAGACTTATGTTATAGTAATAATAAAAGTTAGTTGTGATTTTCTTAGTAGTTTATTTTTTTTTTTGGGGGGGGGGTAAAACTGGTGTTGTTCTAGTTAATATTCTGACCATCTTAATTAGTTGGGCAATACGTAATTATCAGTATGATTACTTTAGCAAATAGGTCATCGTAATCCCTAACCATTTTCCTCATTCTTGAAGACCTTTTAAACAGGTTTCATTTGCTTAGCAATTTGCATCACATGGTGTCATAGATTAATGATACATGGAGTAACCTAGTTTTAAAATTTTGGATGAGTCAAAACTGTGTAATGCTCAAGTAGGTACTAAGAAATTAAAATTGAATAAAAAAAGTCATTAAGTAGTTTGTTGTTATCTTTTATTATGGTTGTGAAAAATATTTAACATTTTGAATTAAAAATTTTCTTTTAGTTTCCTTAGTTACCTCTAGAGAAGAAATATGAAATAAATCACTCCAGAATGTCACAATCACCACATAACTTAAGAGTTATGCCATCTAGGCAAGCAAAGAGGGGTCCGCGTACTCTCCATGTTATCAACACAGCCGTTGTTCCTGATCCTGTCTCGCCAGCACCAAAGAAAACTCCTGTCAAGAAGCAGAAAGTGCCGGCGAAACAAGCAACCAGGAACATCCGCACTCTTCATGTTATCGACACGGACACTACTCCTCATTCCATCTCTTCACGTGCAATGGAAGCTTCATTGAACAGTGATTTAGTGGCAAAACAGGTTCCCCCAACTAAACCTGTAAAGGGTGGGATGTCTATTGCTAAAAAAGTTGTTGACAAAGCCAAAAGCTATCTTGGGCAGAAACCTAATTTCAAAGATAAAGCTCGCAGGGCAAATGCTAAATTTCCATTCAGATCTAGACCAGTTAGGTTTGGTAAAAAAACAGATAATGCATTTATGCAGGACAAAAGCTCTTCACTGCCTGCATCTGTTAAGGACTCTGATATGTCTCAAAACAACAAAAAGAAAATGAAAGAATCCAAAGCACCTTATGTACCAAAACAGCGTGAGACTAAAACATTTGTAAAAATGGATTCTGATAAAGATTTTAGGCAAAGGAATTCCAACTATGACAAACTGTCTACCAGAGAAAGCTCCAAAAGATACTCGAGGGAGCTAGAGCAAAGATATCATTCAAGAAGTCGTGAGAGAAGTTATGTGGATGAAAGAAAACAAACTGTCCCTTTAAGAAGATCTACAAGAGCACATCCTTCATCGATACGAGAAGACTTGTATTATGAACAAAGGTATAAGTCTTATCCTCATCAGAGGCCAAGAGAAACGCGGCCTAGGGATTTTGAATGGGATGATAAGGATTTTCGCGAGACAAGGCAGAGCCGTCCAAGGTACAGAAAGAACGCAAAACCTAGCCGTGAAGAGTTTGCCAAAGAACCAGACAACTTAGAAGATGTTTCTGATGGTCCTTTAGATGAAAATGACTTTGAAGAAGTTGAAGTTGCCTCAGATGAAGAAGTGGAAAAAAGTAATGAAATACCAGTTGGCTTTTCAAAATGTAGGGTTAGATATTTAGGTTTTAAAAGAGGCTTTTTCAAACCAAAGTGGTTCAACGTAGCTTCAAAACGTACAATCATAAATTGCTTGACTGTTAAGGGAAATAATTCTTTAAAAGCTGATGCTTCAGATGAAAAAGCTGTTGATTCAATTGAAAAAGATAATTCTACCGAAGTCAGTGATTCAACTGAAATTGTTGATTCTACTAAAGTCGGTGATTCAATTAAAAACATTGATTCTACTAAAGTTGGTGATTCAATTAAAACCATTGATTCTACTAAAGTTGGTGATTCCACTAAAAAAGTTGATTCTTGCAATGATTCAACTAAAAAAGTTGATTCTTGCAATGATTCAACTAAAAAAGTTGATTCTTGCAATGATTCCACTAAAAAAGTTTATTCTTGCAATGTCAGTGATTCAACTAAAAAAGCTAATTCTATTGAGGCAAATGATTTACTTAAAGAGGAAGATTCTACTGAAGTTATAGTACCGGGTAAAAAAATTGACCTAATAGAACCTAATGAAACTGTTCAAAAAATTGATTCAGTAGAAACCAGTCTTACAAATAAAACAGCTGATCCTGTAGATATTTGTAGTTCAGATAAAGCTAAAGCAAACCTTAATACTGATCAAGAGCAGGAAGTTGAAATGGAGGATTCAAATATTCCTGAGGATTCTGAAGAGTGTGAGGATTACGAAGTGACGGAGGATTTTGTAGAGTTGAGTGATAGTGAAATAATTGAAATTGAAGAGTGTAATGATGAAAATTCTGATGATTCAGATTTGCCTCATGATATGGACATTGAGGATTCTGATGAAAAGAACAAAACTGATTCTTCTGAGCCAAATACAGAAAAGACTCGGAGTGAAGATGCTTCTGTGTCTTTGAGTGACTCTATTTCATCTAAAAACATTTGTTCAGCTGTCTCACCAAACAAGAAACACAAAACTCCTGATGATCTACACGTTGAAGACAAAAATACCGATAAAATAATCCCTATGGTAATTAGTTTTATAAATTAAGTATTTGAAAACTTGTGTAAAATTTTTCTTTACTTGTTGCAAAAGTATTATTGTGATTGGCATTGATAATATGGCTTAAATCTTTGTTAAACTTTTTAAATGCCTTATAAGCTATTGGTTTTATCTTGTAATAAATGTATTTCGTAAAAACAGCAAGATTCACTTTATTAAATTTAGTTTTTTGTCCAAATAAAGTGCATAAAAAATATTAACCTGATATTTATACTCCGCAAAAAGCTCTAATTATTGTGCAGTGTTTCCAATACATAGTTTGACATGGAAGTGTTTTTTCTCTTTTTATCATGATTGAAAAGGTATCAAATTACTTAGGAAAATTATTTTGGTTGTAGCAAATAAGGAAACTTTGATATTTCACTGGACATAAAAATTCTACTTCTAAATTAAAATTGATGACCATTGTTTTCTATAACGAGTAAATTTAATCATTTTCTGTCCTGTGACAGGTTACCATGACTTACCTATATCTCTTAAAAAAATATTTCAAAATTTAGTGTTTAACAGCATTTGCAGGCAGTTTTGGTCTGAAATGCTGAAAGTGACTTTTAAGGGTACAATTAAATTTTATGATCAATTAGGTGGAAAGACCCTGACCTTAAAAAAATCATCATGAATAAGACATTTTAATATTATAACATCAACTTCAGATGAATGAAACACTAACATTGATGGAAAGGGAGAATTGTTGAAAAAATCATCAGATATTTAATTTAAAAATCTTACTTTGTTCAGTCAAAAAAAATTATATGTGCAACATTCATTAATAAGCCATTATTTTTGTGGTGCTTGAAAATATAGTCATGTCCTTTTTCATCATGGGCTTAACTCTGATCTTTTTTCCATAAAACATGTTCTTTGCTAATAGTGAGCTTTTTACAGTAAATATTTCTATTTCATGGTAAAAGTATTTAGTCTTGTGTAGGTACTTGGACTCTGTATTTAGCAAATAAATTTGATTTGGTACCTTCTCAATTAGTAAAAAGTATTTTAAATTCATGTAAATTAGGTAAAGAGCTGGGTTAGTTTACCCAAACCTAAGTATACAACTTAATTTTATAATGCTTATTTAATTTGAATGCATAAAATGAAACTTATGATCCATTGATTCCTAAAATTCATTTTACTAAATTCATTTTTGTTTATAAGTGTTAATGGCTTCTTAAAATGCTATTTACTTAATGTTATTTTCTATGTAGGAAGTGGCTGATGAAAGTAAGCCAAAGTCTCGAGTCTATTGCAAAAGTCTTAGCAAGAAAAATGAAATCAAAGGTAAATTTTTATCCCAATATCCTTTATTTAAGCAATGAGATGCCTGCCACAAAATTTTATTAGTCTGAGATACTGAAAATTGAAACAATTGATTTTAAGTTACTAATTGTAAAAACTATATAAAAAAACCTGTAATTTAAAAATTTTATAAGGCAGTAAAATTTGTAAACAAATTATTGTAGTCACCATTTTTTAATTTCAAAATTATTTAAAGGTTTTGTTATTATATTTAATAATTTCTAAGTAGTAATTTATTTTTATTTAGAACAGGGCCTGTTAATCGTTCTTTCATGATAAATTTTAATAGGCAGTAATATAAAACACTTAACACTTGGGGGGTTCTTAAACAGCGTAAATGTCAGATTAAAACTGCCAAACAATATCTAGTCATTAAAACTGGTTGGCAAGAAAATAGGTTATGTATAAGTTTCCAAACTTAATTAAGTGTTGATGGTCTTTAAGCTATGTAATTAACGACTGGCGTGGTAAAAATTACTAGTGCTAGTTTGGTTTTAAAATGGTCGTGTTTCAAAGTATCTTATGTATTTATTCTTTTTCATTATATTAATGCTAATTCTCTACTCTTATAGATTTTTACCAAGGAAATGCTAAAATACAGAGCCATCTGGATGCTTGGCAGTCTCACTTAATAGGTATAACTATTACCTGTATTATATATAGAAAGAATAGGAATAGTTTCCGAATATATATCTAACAAGTTATACCGGTATTACATCGTCGGCACAATGACAAAAACGCGAATCTACCTTGTTAATGAATAGAAGATTCGTGTTTTTGTCATTGTGCCGACGACATAATCCTTTCTTTATTAAAAAGGTAATGTTACTTCCCTCAAGCCGTTAAAAATATAATATATTCATTTAAGAAATTTCCTGGACCTATTTTGTATTAAGTATGGTTGATTGATTGCTAAAAATAATCAAATTACTGTTGTTGCTAGCAATTTATTTGTATGACATGTTTATTAGCTTGATTAATTATAAGCTAATAGTTTATTTTTTAAGGTACAGTAATATCCCATTTGATTTAAGCGAATTCATAGTTAATTGCTTTTGAAATTTCATTAATCCTTTCAGTCCTAGCAGTCCAAAATTTTCCATAGGATTTAATGGTAATCTCGGGTGGCTTAGGATTGAAAGGGTTAAAAAAATTAAAGGATATCAGAGGGTAAATGCTAATACTTTACTGCTGAAAGTCAGGTAGTAACTGCATAGTTAGCACATAAATATTTTTCTGATTAGTAATTTGTGATTTGAGGGAAAATTTTGATTGAGGGAAAATTTAAATAAAAGTTGTAAATAGAAATTTTAACTTTCTGCCACACATTAAGTTAAGAGTCTTTTAGAATCTGTGTTTTATAGTATTTTTTTTTGAATTTGTAATGTTTCTTGTACTTCTTAGTAAGCTCTAAGTTTTTCTCCTCAGGTTTAGAATATATAATAGAAGTTCAGGATAATTTCACTGATGGGAATGTAAAAAAATACCACTGTTGGCTTTGTGGTGAAGATATCTGGTGTGAAAACATGGTAGGCCAAACTGTTATTGGCCATATCAATAGCTACAAACATATGCTTGACTACCTGGTGAGTATTGTAAGATTTTCATTAGAGTTTATTAAACCCATGACATATGTAAACATGATACAATCTTAAAATGTGTTAAATTTAACACATATAATTATAAAAGTATATATACATAAATATATATATACATAAGCATTATAAAAATAATGGCATTTGCTGTTTAAACTTAAAGCTTCAATAATAATAAAATTTTAATAAATTTTGGTTCCAAAGCATTTTGATCAAATTTGGTTTGTTATTTCTGCTTGGAAGTTAATTTCAATGAAATAAATCATAATTTTACTAAATTTTAGTGAAACTACTGTCAAATCTGTATAAGTGTCGGTCCCATACAATGAAATTGAATGTGTATTAAGATTTGAGGAGAGGGTATGCAGTTGATTACCTTGATAAGTAGAACAAAATAACAACTAACTTGTCTTAGTGGAATACTAGATAAGTATTCACTCATTCAGGTTTGACTACTATGATAGAGAAAGCTTTTTCTTCCTTTTTATCATCAATGTATTTAAAATTCACTGCATTATATTCCTACTTACATGGGTGTTAATCTTAATTCTTTTTTAGGCCAAATATTTTCCAGCTTGTGGTTTCAAGTTTTCAGAGAGTGTTCGAAGTTATAGCAGTGAATTTGTTCTTCGTAAATGCTGTGAAGAAGTCAACAATAAATTGGGTTACTATTTTATGTACATTACCAATTTGGATTATTTCTCAAGCTGTCAGACTGAGATTAAAGAGTTATTCGATACCCTGACTCTACCTGAAAAAGAAGATATCCTTGATGCTAATATTCATATTAAAGACCTGGAATCTCTTACTTCTTCAGTTGCAAAAAGTGTGGTCAAAAGTATGCTTGACATAATTTCACCCATCCAAGTCATCCAAACCTTTATCAGCACCAACAATAGAAAATTGAAACGTTATAATCCTTGTGAAGATGATCAGTTTCTTATGGACAGCAAATCTCTAGCATTGGATGAATCATTAGAGCCTTCTAGAACACTTATTGTTCTAACACCCCAGCGTAAACCCCTGCATGCACCACCTACAACTTCTCCTGCTCCACTACTATGTCCTGCAAGTTCTCCATCTCCACTTCTTGCTACTCCTGCTCCGTCTCCACTTCTTGCTACTCCTGCTCCATCTCCACTTCTTGCTACTCCTGCTCCGTCTCCACTTCTTGCTACTCCTGCTCCACTACTGTGTCCTTCAAATGCTCCCCTTCTAATGCCACCAAATGCCCCTGTGGCAATGTTTGGTCCTCCAAATGCTTCTGTTCCGATGCTTGCTCCTCCAAATGCCCCTGTTCAAATGTTTAGTCCTCCAAACCCTCCCATTCAAATCCATAGTCCTGATGCTCCTGTCCAAATGTTTGGTTCTAATCCTCCTGTTCAAATGCTAGGTCCCCCAACTGCTTTTGTCCCTATGGCTGAGCCTCAAGTTTCTAGCAACTTATTCCAAATTCCATTGCAAGAAATTCACTTCGATACCCCTAAACCTAAGGAGAGGGGAAATGACCGCAAAAGGTCTTCCCCAGAAAAAGTATTGACGGCAAGTTCCCTTTCCAAGGATTCCAAAGTGAAGAAACATGATCCAAAACTACTTACCAAAGTTAATTCTAAGCAAGCTAACTGCCTTAAAAAGTACATGTCTCTTGCCTCTGCCTTTGGTAATGTCAAACCAAGCAAATCTGCTAAAAAGAGTAAAAGTAGCATTGGAAATGAGACGGGCGATCAGAATGCAAGTGAGGAAGGGGACCAAGTTGCAATCGAAAGTTCCATCTTGGGAGAGAGTAAAATTTTATCCTTCGTTTTGGAAAAGAAAACTGTTGTTTCGTCCGGGGTGGCAGACGACCAGAAGAGTGTGAATTTAGCTTCAGATGATGAAGGTAATTTGGTTCCTCCTAGCTCCGATAAAAAAGAGGTGGTGTCCAATGTAATTGATGTTCCAGTGTTCAAAGCAGAAAAAACCACGTCTGTTTCAATAAAGCTAGAAAAAAAGAACAAGGATAAGAAAAATAAGTCGTTACCCAAAGCAAAACCTACAACCGTGCAAGAGGACGATGATATTATTATACTTGATGAAGATGATGAAAAAGACACCAATATGCCTGATGGAGAGGATGGCAAAGAAGATTCAACTGTACCTGAGGAGGATTCTCTTGCAATTGTAGATAAAGCAGATAGTGATATAGAGATTATTGATGAAGATGATGATGAGAATGTCAGTCAGAGAGAAGATGATGAAAGTGAACAAAATTTAGATAATTCTTTCACACAAGATGAGCCTCTGCAGGATGAAGGTACACCAAAAAGTGAAAATTTCAAGCAGCGAGGGAGTCACCAAAAGTCAAGTTCTCATTCAAAATATTGCATTAAGAGTAAGATTAATTTTCTGTTTGATCTTTTTGAAAGATAATTCATATTTATTTAAAAGAAGGAATCATAAATAAGTAGTTAAATGTTTGTAATATTCAAATTAAATGTACTTCTAAATTAGAGGTAGATAGCCCTAATGATATCATAGGCCACTTATTATATCCATTAAAATTTTGCAGCTGCATATAAAATATCTTAACATTTAATTTTGGAGTAAAAACTTTTTAACAATTGAATTCTTATAATTTCATTATTAATATTATTGTAAAAATTAATTATAATTAATTTTATATTTATTGCATTTTTACAATGTAGTGAAGTTTAAGTTTTTATATGCATTATTTTTATTATTAGTTAAAATTTTATTACATCCTTGCAACAAAGTGAATGGACAATTGGAGTCAATTTTTTTGAAAATCTTAATGTATTCAGAATCGCTTAAAACCTCCACAAAACCATTAATATACCTTTCAAAGCGCTAATTTTTAAGTTATTTTTAATTAAAAAGAGCTTCGTTTCGGTCTGAGCTGAAACAGCTTGTGACGTTATGCGTGCCTTGTTTACAATCATTCCGCTTTGAAATACATTGAGCTCTAGTTTTTGTTTTGTTTTGACAACCTCGTGTTTCCATGGAAACTGTGTTTCCCTCATTTCCGAGAGGCACTTTTAACGTCAGCTTTTCTGTAATGAAATATCTTATAATTAACTTACAAAATTTTTCTCGTAAAAGACAAGCGTATTTTCGGATTCAGGAGAGAATTTTCAATAAGTTAAAATTGAAAACTTTGAATTTTAAGAGATGCTGCAATTCTCCATTGGTATTGGTTGTTTTATTAAACTAGTGGAAAAATAATTTCAAGTTTTCTACGTTTTACATTAATAATGGTAAGTTATTAATAATATAAGGACTTAAAAGTTTTAATATTTTCAGACTTCTTTAAAAATCATTATTAATTACTTAATATCTTCCTATTTTCCCTATTTTTAAGCACATATTTTGAACTTTTTATCACATATTTACCTAAATTAAATGCAGATTATCTGTATACATATTTTATGCTTAACATGGAAATCACAGCTCTATTACTTGCAACTATCATTTTCTTGGCTGGATTCTGCCAAGGTGGCTTTTTCATGTTTTCTTTTTTTCTCTTCTTTCTTTGTTTGCAGGTTATATTGTTAATAAATTTCTCCAACAAAAAAACTGCTATGTCTAACCAATTGGTAGTTTTAGCATTTTGTGAAAGCTTTTTCTTAATCTTAGATTTTTTTTAAGGAATTGTTCCCCTAAAAAGCTTACCAAATAACAAATGACAAAAAAATTAAGTATATAAATGTTAGTGTAAATAAAGTATGTAAAGTCTTAAAGTTCCCAGAGCTTCAGATACTTTAGAAAAAGATGTTTGCTCCTCTAAATTACTCTTCTGATGAAATAATGATTAATATGATGTTTAATTAACATGCATTTTTTCCTTCAGGAATTCTTAATAGAAGCACAAGAATAATTCGTAAAAGAAGAGAAGATTCTTCGTTAGATTTGGAAAGTGTTTCTGAAAGTGAAGATACTCCACCAAACACTTCCAAATTGCGAGACGAATTGCACTCTCAAGATTCAAAGCTCTCCAGCACTTCTTCAAAGAGAAAAAGGAGCCCATCTAGTCGAAGCTCGCGAAGTCCCAGCCTACCTTATAACTTCCTTCGTGCTCTTTCTAGATCCAGATCCAGGAGCCCCATCAAGAGCCCCATAAGACCTCGCTGGCGGCCTAGAAGTCCCCTCCGAAGTAACAGGTTTACAAACAAACAACGATCCAGAAGTCCTCTGAGACGGTTCTCCAGGAGTCCATTGAGAAAGAAGTCACGAAGTCGATCCCCGGTTCGACGGCGATCGCCAAGTCCCTACCGTCGGGGCGCTGCTGGGGGGTTCTCCAGCAGGAACTTACCTAGAAGACGATCCAGGAGTCCTATTACAAGAAGATCAAGAAGCCCTATTAAAAGAAGATCAAGAAGCCCCATTAAAAGAAGATCAAGAAGCCCTTTAAAAAGAAGATCAAGAAGCCCTTTAAAAAGAAGATCACGAAGCCCTGTTAAAAGAAGATCACGAAGCCCTGTTAGACGGAGATCCAGAAGCCCCGTTAAGGCTTCAAGGTTTCAACTCCAAGAAAGATCCAGAAGTCCTTACAAAAAATTTAGGAGGTCGTCAAGGAGTCCAGTTCGAGGAAAATCTAAGAGCCCGTCAAAGAGATCTGGATCACCTAAAAGGTACATTTCACCTGATTTGAGAAATTTGAGTAGACCACAATCATCTCGTTATGAAGATGCAGGGTCATCCCTTAAGCATGCCATGCTAGAGAGTCTTTCTGCGTCATCCAGGTCTGCAATGCATTCGAAATCCGAACGAGGCAGGAAATCAGGACAACTAAGCGAGAGATCTCGAGACCCCATGAGCAAAGAAGAGTCTGAAATCTTTGCCAGATTGAAAAACAGACAACACCTGGCCGAAATAATGAAGCTCCCTCCAGCAACTCGAGCAATGGTAATGCAGATAGTAGAAAAATACGTGGGAGATAATAAAGATGATGACGCTAAAGTATCGGAGTTTATGCAAATTGTTAGTAGAACTTCATCTGCATTTCAGCAGTCTATTGAAAGTGGATCTAGACAACCTGGTCAAGGCCCTTTGCCTCAAGAGGGGTACTACCAACAACAGTTGATGTCCTCTTTAGCAGGATCTTCTCATAAACCCAGCATTTCATACCCTTCTTCCAGTGGAATACCATACCCTCCACCATCTCTACCTAGGGTCCCACAGGGAGTGCCACCACCCTATCAAACACAAAATATGCCACCACCACTTCAACCCCAAGGTGTGCCACCACCCCAGGCATATCCAAGTGCTAATATCATTCCATCTGTTGCACCATTGAGTTATCCCTCAATACACAGTGCTCCAGCTCCCCAACAACACGTATCATTACAAGGGCAGCACTACCAACCGAATGTGAGTAGCGCCATCCAGCAAAGTGTGGCTAACTTGATCCAACAACCTGCAAAGGCTCCCGAGGTTATGTTCAAAGATCTTAAGGCTACTGTCAGCAAGCTGTTCGGTCCTAAAGATACCAACCCAAGTTTTGGGAGTTTGAACGAGGCATCAATGTTTTCCTCTGCATTACACCAACCACCTAAGCAACAAGGGGCATCTAAATGGGAACCTATCCTACCATCATCGAAACCTGCTGAACCCTACTCTCCAGAGACTCCCAGTCAAACGCACAGCCCTTCTTACACGTCGAGTTACCCTAAACACACGGCGCCACAGCAGCAACAGCAATTCTCTGTCCCTCCGCCCGACACGAAAGTCTCGTTTTGCGATGCGCCCTCTGCCTCCAACCGGAATTTATTCCCTGTTGTCAGCAAGTCCGATACTCCTGTTGCTGCTCCCAGTGCTGGCAGCTCTGGGAACAAGAACTCCAATGTCAGCAGTGCTAAGATATCTTTGGCCCAGCGCCTGGCCGCGGTTCTCGTGAAGTACGGGATGACAGATGTTTCTGCTGCGCTGTTGCAAGAAATGTTGATGAAGATAGGGGCTTTCAGCTCCAACCCCCCTCAGGACATCAATGAAAGGGAAATTGTTGACATTCTAAAGCGACTTGGTTATTTGTTATAAATGTTTATTTTGTCCATGAAATGGCATAATTTTCTGTCTTATATTTCCTTAACAAAACTGAAAAATTTAGTGGAGGTAAAAGGTTTCTTTTACCTTACATCACTTTAAAGGTTTTCATTTATATATATACTTGATGCCTAGTTTTCAAGCGTGGTGTTTGCAACTAGTCTTTTTTTAAATTTAGGTTTAAAATGTAGTCATTCATTTTATTCTTATAAAATTGACGTATTGATAGCCATTTAAGTTTCCTTCCAATGAATATGCTAGCCGATGTTCCAGAGCAGAGCATGGAAATTTAGTTCTGAAGATAGTCGGACCAAAAGTTTCACTCGCCACTGGATCAGGGCACTAATCTGGGTGTATATAGTTTGATTTGAAACAGCAAAATTTCTCCTCATCCATGAATATTTGCTCATCAACATGAGGTTGGAGATCTGTTCTAAAACACTTTTTCACAGTAGTTTTAGTAAGTCTGATTTGTAAGCATTTAAGATCAAAGTAAGACAGTTACAATGTATAAAGGTAATTAAATTTCACACTTTATATACACTAGTGTGTATTAGAGACTATCAAAATATGCATCTAATTCTTAGAGGGAGGACATGAGATTTAATTGCATACTTAAGGAAAAGAACTGCTAAGAAAAATGTGGGCCATTCTCATGATGACAAGGTAGAGTATATTGAAATTGGGTGTGGAGAAATGAAGTTAACAGTGTATATATAATAATCAAGCAGTTAAACCTAACAAATCACACTTGGTAATGCATACTTTTTCCAAAAAATATTGTCCTTATATTTCCTGTAATTTCCAAATGTTAATTTATGCTCCCTTAAATTTTCCCAGTATTCATATTTTTTGTTGATTTTTTTTTACCTTGATAAATGTGCTTGAAGATTTTAAAATATATATATTCCAGTTGCGACACCTAAATATCTCTTGAACCGAAATGCTGTGACATGTTGTTGCTATGTGTAATAAGATCTTGGTTCATATCCATACTCACCCATACATTTCTCCATTGTTACGATTGAAATATTGTCAAGTTACAGTGGTATCTGTCTGAAATGTATTCAGATAATAAAGACCTGTTTGTGTTTATTTGTTTCATTATTTCTTTCATTTGGTACTAAGATTATTACATACGAAGATTTAAATATATTTATAATATTAATGAATGTTTGTAAAATTACCCTATCTAGATTTACAATTATCTTGTAATTTCCACCAATCATTATTTTTTCAGGTTAGTTTACCTTTTTACTCAATAATGAGATAAAAATTACTTGTGTCATATAAGGATGGGCCTACTCTTACCGTCTTACCTTTCAACAGAGTTGGGAAAACATCATCATGATATTTATATAAATATCAGATAGATTTTATGTTTATCCAATAAATCTGCATTTAAATGTTCTACAGAAGTGAGTACTACTATTCTACACCAAATTTTTCTATTCATTACCATTTTTAAATATATTTTAATTATCCAAAACATATTTGCTAATAATTATTTGAAAATATTAATGAATCAAGATTTTTATGCATGTATATTGCAATCTCATTTCTGCTTCAACAAAAATATATGTTTCCTTTAAAAGTTAAGCTTTTCTGTAATATATTAAATTTATCTGTGATGTATATTGAAATATAGGAATTTTTGCACTGGATACTGTAAGGTCTTTGAATGTTTTTTTTATCATTGTAAAAGAACTAACTTGGAAGTCTTAAAACCTATATTAAGATAATATTATTAATTGAATTGTACAGAAGTCTTCCAACTTCACTAACCACTCACCAATTCTACACTGATACCAAGTTTTATTTTCAAAGTACAAAAATACAATAAATTTGTTTAGTCCATTTATTTCACAAAATAAATTTCAAACAGATACAAGCTGCCATAAATCATAAATATAATGAAAATATTGTTAACTGGGAAATGTGTATCTATAAAAGTATATTTATAACGATTAACATACATTTTGGAATGAATTAAGATTTATCACATCGACACATTAACATTCACAACATCTGAATGACATTCCAATTGCTTAAAGTAATTTTCACTAAAAATTTATATATGGTTTAAGAAATCTTGTGGTGAATAGCTAAAAATGTGGTTGTGTGCTCCTTCAATTTAAATTTTAAAAATTGTTTGAATTTAAATAATATTGAAGGGGTTTTATCATAGTTAATTTACCATAATTTGTGTTTAAAGTTTTCTTTTTCAATATATTTTTAACTAGGAAGTATGTGTTGTATTTTCTTTATTAATGTTATTATTTTAAGTTTCATACACATTGAATATTAAATTTTTGTGCCTAAATCTTAAAGCATTATTTCTCAGATATATAATTTTGTAACATTTCTGATGGATGATTAAGAGTGAGCTCAACGGTTAACTTGCAAAGCACATGGTTTTTTAACATTCCGATTAATTTATTTTCACATTTTATGGTTTGTTAAGGGAATTGCATCCTATGAAGCCGTTAATCAATAATTGCAAGAATATGGAATCGGGAAAGAGACACATACAACAGCACACATTGTGCATTACATTTTCTAAGTGTAAAAAAATACATTAATTTGTACCACTTTGTAAAAATTGTATAACTTACTTATTCTTTCATTTGTTTGCTTGTTAAGTAAAACAAAAGTTCTTGTTTTTTGCTCAAAAAATTATTTTAATTCCCAGAGCATAAAAATTCTGTTATCCATCTAAATTTACCCAACAATAATAATACACATTATAGCAATTAAAGCTTGGACGAAATCAGTTTTTAGGTTTAAAAATTAACTAACTTTTTAAACACTGCGTCACATAGATAAGGATGACAAATTTAAAAACTTGTTATCCTTATCAAAGAGATGAATTTGTATTATTTGTTTCTCATAATCATGTTTTAGGTAATATTTTTCATGACATAACCCTGGTGGAATGTGATCTGACCAGATTCTTGCGCCATAAAACCCCAACAAAACAAAACCCATTTATCCTGATGGGTTTTAAACTACAGGGTAATTATTTTAATAATTGCCCTGTAGTGAATACCCTCTTTGAAAGTGCAAAATTATTAAAATAATTTTGCCCTTTTAAAAGACTTGACAGAATTATTTTATATTTCATCTTAGTACTGAAGCATTAGCAACTCGTTTGGCTAAAGAAAAATAGTTCGAAACTTTACAGATAGATAACAGTTTTATATTGGTCATAACAAATACAGTGTTCACCTATCAGTCAAATATTGAAGGGTTTTTTTCTTTAACCAAATAAATTCCCATTGCTTTAATGAATATGAGGTTATTCTGTCCAGTGGCCTACTGGAAATGAATCTTTAATTATTATCTCACCTTGTACTATAAAATAATTTAATAGATGAGGTTCAAGACAATTAACCTTAAATTAACCCGTTTTGGTATTTTGGAGGTATAACAAGAGGCTGTAGATTATACAATTTTTAACTCATAGTTAAACACCAATTTGCAAGTAATATCACCTTGGCAATAACCCATCACATCTAAAACACCTTGTTTTGATTGTCAGCAATAAAATAAAACACTATTTTTGACAGTTTTAAACCGGTTATCTTCTAGTACAGCAACATACATTATGCAAAACATTACGGAAAACTGTATGACTCTGACTTGTCATAGAACGGCACTTCTTTTTTAAAATAAGACACTGTCAACAAGAAATTAGTGCTAAGTGCTGAATTGACATTCACATTACAATAACACTTTATCTCTGAGAATGACGTTGCATTTAGCGTTTGCAAATACCATTCCACATAACTGACAACAAACAGGTTTTTGAAATAATTTGATGCAATTTCTAGCATACATTAAATTAGTTTCCATACTTCTTGTGTGAAGAAGTATGAATGTACGGAATTTTTAAAATGGCTGTTTATGGTTTTAAATTTACATTAAAAGTACAGTCGAACCTAGTTATTACGAGCAGATTAGATCACCATCTTTCCCTGTAAGTCTTAAAAATACGGTTTGAAAATTATACTGTTATAATATTATATTTAATGCATGTTTGGTGCTTTTCCGCTATCTCTTCCGTTAAAAATCGTCAAGCTGTTTTGAACAGTAGAAATTAAAAATATCGTCAAAAATTGCTATTATGCTATTTACTCGTTTAAAAAATAAAATTTTATTGATGACAACAATGGAGTTCAAAATGCTTTGGAAATTTTTAACGATATAGATGAGTTGCACTCCCAAAACCAAGGGAAGGAACAGAAGTTTTACCCTTTTTTTACTATTGCTAAAATCTTAGCCTCTTTCTTGGAAGGGAAAAAAGAACAAAATAAGGGGTCCAACCACGGTTCAACTCCAGTTTTAATATAAAGTTACCTGATAATTAAATAACGAACAACAGAAAAAACTAGTATAATCGTTTTTTATCTAGAAATGAAAAGTGATTTTTCTTTGTGTAGCATGAGTGCGAAGCAGTGAAAAAAGAAATTCAGACAAAAATGAGAGTGTCTAAAAATGTTCGTTACATCCTAATTTTTCTCGTAATAAATGGGGTTTATTTCATGTTGTATCGAAGTTACTTTAAGCTTTTATTTTTAACTGTGAATGGGTTTGTCATAGAAAACTTCATAGAAGAAAATATCAAACTTTTAGAGTTGACATTCTTTGGAATGTATCTGACCAACTTACTTTATAGAGACTATATTTCAAAAACCTGTAACAAATATTAAATTTACAATGTATAAACACTTTAACAACTGACATATATGTTTTATATACAAAAACATTATCGCCTAATATAGCGAAATATACATTGTGCTGGCACAATTGACACCAGTTTAGCAGTCTTCCATTGGCTGATTCTACTAAATTCCATTACGCCATTTTCTTACTGCATACATATAAAATTATAAATTTTTACTATTATCTTTTTACCAAGATTTTTCTGATATGGAAAGCATACCTCTTCTACTGTGTTGATACCATAAAAAACATTGTAAAAATCTTCCAAAAAAATTATTCTGCTAACAGTAATGTCTCTATTAAAACAAGTTAGAAAATATTATTATATCTCAGCATGGATACGTGTTAAGTGAGAAAGACAATATGTGCTAATAAATCTTTACTTCTAACCTGGAAAACTTGTATTACAAAATTATGTAAATATCATTAATCTGTAAAATAAAATTTTATATTCACTGATGCTTCTATATTTAGCTACTTCATAAACAATGTAGGATGAAGAATTCCTGTTGTGTTGTTATTTCCATTTACTGTAAACAACCTGTTAAATTGACTTTAATTTATATGCATGGTAGAAAAAAGAAATGCTCATGCAATTATAAAAAGCACATTGAATATGTAGAAATTATAACTATGATTAAAGGTATTTCCATTTCAGCCTTATATATGGGGATTTCTTACTTGAAATCACTTTTCTCATGTTCTATATTATTTTCAGAGTCCTCGTCAAAGGAATTGGGTATTAAACAGGTAAAAAAATACCCAAAATGTTTTTCCACTTTTTTATGTTTAATAGTTGTGTTTTTTTTAAACCTCTAAGTTTGTTTTAAATAAGTTAAAGATAAACCATTTAACTGGTTCATTTATTTTGCAGGAAACCTTCAATAAAGTCACTGATTTGCATTTTTTATGCTTAATCGAAGGTAAATATATATTTGATAAATTTTGTATTAACTATAAATTAATTTATTTTTTAAATATTCAATCAAACTTATTTTTTCACTTATTTAAAACGGGTGCTTAAATTTTAAACATGTTGATAAACCTAATTACATTCTTAAAAAAATAATGTAAATGTAACCTTGCATGCTAACGAAACTCAATATATTTCTTATACAAAATTATTCCGTTCATACCTTTGTCACTCCATCATATGTGTAGTTTTTTTACAGAATATGTGCTTAACTTCATTAAAGCTGCCAATACATTATGCACTTAGGCAAAAGATTCAGAAACGACATGAGCTTCCTTCTTACTATTTTCAGTCATATCAACGTTTTCAAATGAATTCTTTGTAGCATGTTCTTATTGAATGCCTGTACTTGAAGGTGTTTTGCATATTCTTAGGTGAAAACTTTTTCACCATTTGGACAAAGTATTGAGATTGCTTGTCCCGTATTAGTTCGTTTAGGTGGGATAAAGGTGCGTCAAACCTCAGTGGCGGCTCTCCATAGGAGCACGTGAACCCCCAGTGAAATTGAAAAATGTCGATCAATTAAAATAAGTGAAAAGTATTAAAATTTATTCCAACTTGTACCCTATTCAGGATAAGCTTCCAGCCTCCTTTCTATTCAAAACGTCAAAAAGAAAATTTTATTTCAAAATTTTGAGAGCTTTTAATGCTTTGCGACTTTTTGCTTTGTATGCGACCGAGAAACTGGTAGGCAGGAAAGCTTACGCCTAGCTGGCTCAGGGAGAAAAATTTTCCCAACAAACCGAATTCGGTGAGGCGGCCGCTCTCGGCTTCCCGTGAGTACAGGCAAGGCTAAACTGGATCTGTTAACTGTGTTATATCACAGTTAACACACTTGATACTGTGAGCACACACACTGTGATATAACATAGTTAACAGATCCAGTTTAGCCTTGGTACAGGTGTGTGCTACAGCTTCTATTTCTTCGTTTTAGCTTTACTTGCCGTAATTTCTTCCTCCCCTATTGGAAAAAATTTCCCAGTGTTCCATAAACCAGTATCAAATTATACTAGATCCAGTATAAATGATACTGGATCCAGTATAGATGATACTGGGGCCTAACCGCGATCTCATCGCCTATAGTTGCTATCGACAATAGGCGAGCTCGCCTAGCCGAGAACACGCTTTTCTCTAAGCGAGACCTTCCCAAAACGCGCTTTTGGCCCGACCGCGAACCGGTGGTAGAAAAGGATTTACTGATGCCTCTCGCTTTCGTCTCGAGAAGGGAACTGGCCAATCAAAAGAGAGCATCCTATTCGAAGGTAGTATTCATCCGCATGAGCTGCAATATCGTTCGCCATCTTGTATTAAGTTTCGAACCGTATTCGGATTTCTTTTACACTTTTGGTGGTCCGTTAAATAGTTCCAAAAAATATAAAACAGCTGTTAATTTCCAAAGCAAGTCCTCAGACATTAATCTAGTACGAAAGTAATGGACATTAGTGTTCGTTTATACAAATTTGTAGGATCAGTGTAGAATTACTTGTGATGTTTTTCCATAGATGGCTCCACTATCACGTTAATGAATAAATCAATTTATAAATGGAAGGGCTATACTTTTCAATTTGTTTTCGTTTCTTAATCGTGTTAAAGTTTCTGAATGCATCCCTAAAGTCCCAGCCATAATGAAAAATTGTCTTCGGATTTAGAAAATGCAAACAAAACACTACACCGCATCACTACTCTTCCCAAAGTAAACCGTGCGCAGACATAGAGAAAGAGTTCTTAAATAAAATACTTTAAAAAGTACAATCGAAGATTTTTAAGCATAACCTCAAAGAATGATAAGGTTAAAAACTAAAAGAAACGTCATAATATAAGGAAATAATAGCAAAAAAACGATACATAGCGTATACGATAATTGCGAAAAGACCTTTACGAGCCCTCCGAAGCAGTCGCTTCGTAGGCGAGGGAAAATTTGCCGTAGGCGAGGTTTCGAATGCTTCGCGGTTCGACCATTTGCCGAACTATCGTAATGTGACGTCACGAGCTCGCCTAGACTGGTTCCATCTCGCCTATTGTCGATAGCAACTATAGGCGATGAGATCGCGGTTAGGCCCCTGGAACCAGTATAAATGATACTGGATCCAGTATGATTTGATACTGGTTTATGGAACACTGGGAAAATTTTTCCAATAGGGTCGTGTTTACAATATTTACGGTTATTATTTTTTTGAAATCTCTTAAGTTCTGAGAGTTTTTTGGTGGTTGTTAAAGTAAAATTATTTTAAAATATTTTAATTTTGCTATACCTACTGTTGTAAAAAATACTTTGAGCGAAAATACGATGGATTTAAGGAACGAATCAAAGATTTCAGAACTATATTTGAACTAGATTTCTATAGTAAATCGGCATATTTTTGTGCAAATAAACTAAGGAGTCTATTTTTTATTGTCTTTAGTTAGAAAAGTGAAATAGTACTTCCCGTTAGACCAGTTGCATTAACCATTACAATAAGTAATTATAATTATTTTAATTTTGAGATTTTTGCTTAATTGTACTTTTAAAATATAATTATGAACCCCCATTTGGGGGAACTACCCACGAGCCGCCACTGTCAAACCTTAGCATTTTGTAGTTATCTGTTTACTTTTCCATTTATCCTTTTCTTGTCTCAACTTAGTGTTCATTATCAGCTCAATTGTAACTGGGTAGGAGCATGGAATTTTTCAGCATTCAAACATGTTTTTATTTGAGTACTTTTAAATTGTTCTAGCCCATCTCCTATGCCTAAAAAGTATTAAATTTTCAGTTGTTTGGTTGTTTCCCATTTGTCTATAATTATTTCACTGAATACAAAATAAAAATACATAACACTGACAAATTATTTTTCCTCTTCTCTCTTATATTCACTTTTTTTTCATTATTTTCTAGCTTTACAGCCGTTGTCTGTTCCGTCAGTTTAATAGTAGTCAACTCTCCAAGTTTCATTCAAATTTTTGCTCAAGTGGTTTTATTTTCTGAATCAATAGTGTCTTAGTGTCTTTTAAAATTTCCTCACCATCATTTTTATAGGTCTATGAACATAGCTATTCCATATCTTATAGGCTTTCTCGGACGATGATGATAAGACGCGGGCCAGATGTACCAACGTTTTGCGAGATGCAGCAGCGTAATAGTTCCACGTGGTTTCACCCACGTGACCCACAGTCATCCTGAGTGGCCACGAGCTCTCCTGACGTCACAGAACGTCGGATAGTCCCGCCCAATTTCGTCCCTCAGCGTCTGCTCGGGAGCAGACGTTTAGGGACGGACCGTTCTTGGACAAAATCCGGTTCTGTAGAGTCTGCTACAAAACAAGGGCCATATTCAGAAACTCTAACTCGTAGAAGAAACGAGCAATTTGGAAATGGTAGGTCTCTAGTTGTCGTTTTTCCTCTCGTGTGCTCATGGCGCCTCCTGTCGAAAAACCTTACAAGTAATTATACACTGATAATACAAATTTATACAAACACTAGATGTCTATTACTTTCGTAATATATTAATGTCTAGGGACTTTTTTTTTGGTAATTAATAGCTGTTCTAGATTTTTTGGAACTATTTAACGGACCACAAAAAGTATAAAAGCAATCCGCATACGGTTCGGATGAATCTCGGAACAATATGGCGAACGAGAGCTCCGAAATTACCTACGAGATGTTTTTCACCGTTTCCGTACCGTTCTCGTTTCTTCTAGTTACGTGTTTGTCTTTCAGAATACGGCCCCAAAGCTGCAAAAAAAGTTTCGATCTCACATATGGTGGCCGTTAACTTTCCGCCAACGTCTTGCTTCGGCGGTAGAACTTCATCCTCGTCGACTTGGAGAAGCGAGACGTCTTCTTCTCGGCCTCCGGGGTGGAGGTGACGGAGGCTGAGGCAGTGGCCGAGGAAGACTCCTCGGGGACGGAGGCCACTTTCTCGGGGGTGGTGGGCAGCAGGGAAGACGCCTCCTGGCTGGGAAGCGTCATGAGCGACATCCGCCGGAAGCGGTTTGGGGAGCCCACCTTGCGGAAGTCCACGCTCGAAGGGTCCGCCTGGTACGCCAGCGCGTTCATGATGACGTGGTCAGGGACCACGCCCACTGGGTGGACCTAAGGAGAAGCATGGACCTTCTTAGCATAGAGAGAATCCTCAGTTTAAAAAAGGAGTAAAAAGTCCGGTATTTTCGCATTAGCCCGTCGACCCGCCAACAGGAGCGATGTTGCAAAGTATGGTATACCCTGCCACACTACGGTTGATTGTTAAAAATGTGTGTTTTGGGTTTTTTTTTTGGCGATTTTGATGGTCAGATTTTAAAATCCCGTATTTTGGGACGTTTTGGCAAAAATGGTCAACGAGCTAATGGGAAAGTAACATAAGTAATAAGTCCAAACACCAAGTTTGGAGAAAATGAAAACAAAAACTGTATAAAAGTTATGGAGTTTTCATTGTATAACCACGAAATTTTTATTCCGACTTCAGGACCCTCTTTAGAAAACAAATAGACCCTCTTTAGAATATTAAAAAAAATATTTGTAAATTTTAAAGGTATTTTAGAGTTGGAAAAAATTGATGCTAAAAGTTTAAAAAATCATTCTCAGAAAAATCATTCAAAAATTTTCAGAGAAGCTCGAAATCGTAGTTTCACCACATTTTTTTTATTTAATAAGGGCTTAAAGTATTTTCATTTAGTCTTCTTTACTTAATTTATTTCTCAAACAAAAAACAATAAAACTTGAAATTATTTAATTTGAAATAGCCTTTCATGTTTTAATTTTCATACATATTTCCTGTGTAAAAAAAAATATTATGCTGAATTGAAATAAAAATCGTTTGCATTTTATTGTAAACAATTCGTGAAATTAATATTCTAAGAAAAAAGTCATATCAAAAGGATTTTAGCAAAAAACCCTACTTTAGTTTGAAAAAATGACAGAATATTGAAAAAATCAAAAGATATTAAATCAAATTTTGGGTATTCGTATATTAAATATGATTAAGTTAGATTTAAAAATGTTTAAATTATATGAAATCGTTAAAAAATGAAAATATATTTAATTTAAAGAATTTAAAAAGGAAGTGGCTACAGCTACAGAGAGATAACTCGTTTTCATTTTGTTTATCAACAAAGGAATTTGTTTTTCTTTTCAGGAATTCTAATATAGTTAATTTCCAAAGCAAGAGTAAATTTAATTTATTTTAATGTTCTTGAAAAGACAAAGTGCCTCCCTCAAGCAAATGCAACACTATCAATTCTACTTTCTATTTCAGAACAATTATGGGGTAAATACATTTTAATACTTATTTCACCTTATCTTTTACTGTTTTTCCAATTTGGTGCGTTCAATAATTTCATTTAGACCAGAAAAGATACCAGCGGTTTTTCGAAACAGTAAAGTTTACCTCTCATGGTTTTTTTTTTCCTGCAGAAAATCTGCCTTTGCCGATTTAACGGGACTTGTTTTAGACTGTTAAATGGAGAAAAATGCAGCGTAATGAAACACCTACTTCTCAAAAGCTGTTTGATCAAAGATGCGATGATCATAACTATAATAAAAGTATTAAAATTTTAATATTCTTCATTAAACTTCGGGGAAAGGAGGGTAAGGGTAAAAATTATTTTTGGGTATGAACGCAAGAATTAAAAAACAGAATATTTCATTTTTAATAAAAAAAAATATGTAAAAATCACAAAGAAAATAAAAATTTGAATACGTACTCTTGAGTACGCCGGACGAAAAACCTCGCAGAAATAGCAATTACTAATTGTTCTACCGCATTTGTAATTGGAGATTTCCCCCTCTTTGTCAACACCCTTGCATATAATCCACATTTATTCATTCTTTTTGAAACATCAATAAAAAAATCCCTCAGTATACTTTTCCTGGATTTTAAAACCCCGATTTATTAACTTCAAAGAAATATATTTTTTACATCTTAGTCTTCCTTTTAAATGATGAGATTCGTACCCAGGGGGAAAGGCCCCCTTACTATTTGAAGATGGAGAGACGTACTACATTCATGGGATTTTAGGCCCCCCCCCCAAAAAAGCTATAAAATCTCCAGGTTTAAATAAAAAGTTAATTTTTCTATCAATGTTGTCAGACAACATATAAAATTTGCATTTTAGCATTGCGTAACACAGTGCATTTGAACAAAAAGTACATTTTATGTAGTACATTTTGTACTTTTTGTCATTTCATTTACATGTTCTGTGTTGCCTTAGAGCCATGCTGGGTTTCTCTGTAGTCTAACTACGGATTTTGACATAATATAACAGGATTTCCCTGCACAAACTTCAGAGGTTTTCATAGTTCCGACAGGATTTCTCTGTTAACAGAGTGCTCACCTCCCGCATGAGTACCCCCGCGGGTATCTTGTAGAACTCGATGCACTCGAGGAAGTTGGAGATGACCTCGCGCATGTCCGCCCCGGGTTCGGCGTCGCAGTAGCGGCGGCTCCAGTGGGCGGCCGCCTGGAACTTGGTCAGCTCGTCAGCCTGCAGCTCCTCGCGCGACAGGATCAGACGTACCACGTGCTCCGGCAGCAGGGCGAACGATCCCAGGCTCAGAACGTCGTCCCCGTGAGAGTCCACAAACTCCAATACCTGCGGAGATTGTGAAGGAATTGATTCATAAAATATGGGAATTAATAATGTTATAATAATAAATATAATTACGGTTCACTTATGGGGAGGAGGGGTCATCATGTGTGTACAATGCTAGAGTCGATCCAGATTTGAATTCTGTGGTGGATACGAGGTTTTTTTTTAATAAAAATCGAAATTTGCTGTTTTAAATTGAGTTGTGATAAGATTTTAACACTAAGTTGTATCCAAGGATCCAAAATTGTATCCAATTGTTGAGGGTTCTACCATTCGAAGTTTTGATAGCTATTTAATCAACTAATAATGGTTTTTACTTGAAAATACTGTGCCGTAAAAGGAGCTGTTTTCTTTTCGTGTCCCCAAAAGAGTCCCAAGTATAAAAAAAAGGGTAAAATTTCAAAACATTTTCCAAAAAAAGGTTCTTTCATAAAAGTTTAACATTAAATACAAACCAAGATTCAAATCTTACCAGTAAGTATTCTAAAAAGTTACGTACATTTATTCTTTAATGTATGCGTGCGTGACCGTAGAAATAATTTTAAGCCAACTCCCCCCATGGGTGGATTTAAGTGGTGGACCCTGGGGGGGGCAAGCTGTCTCTGATGGCTTTGGAAACATGATTAACCCTTATAAAAATGGATTTTTTTTCAAAATGTTGGGGAGGGCATCATCATCAATAAGTCTTGAAGTGCCCAGTGGTACAAAAGGCCCTCAGTCCTATACCCATCACCTTGCTTTGTCAGCTGCAGCCACCCTCGCCTCCTGCCAGCTGGTCCATTGAGCCTTTCTCTCTTCCTTTCCATCAGTCTCATCCATGTCATTTTTGGGCCATTGCCCCATATGATCCCTCATAAATCCGCCTAAGACCATGCCTATCTACTAGACTCATAAGATTTAGAGAAGCTCGAAATCGTGGCGCGAAATTGTAGGCAAGACGTCACTTTTCAACAGCGCAAGGTACAAGATTTCCGACTTGCGTTGCGCTATTGTCTAAAAAGCTATGAAGAGTGACGTCTTGCCTACTATTTCGCTTCCCAATTTCGAGTTTCAATGCCTTTATGAGTCTTGGTGGCCATGTTAAGACTCCCCCTAAACAAAACAGTTCTCGAATGCAGAGGGTTGATTCTTGGGTAGGGCACCAGGATTTTAAAAACATCAGAATCTGAGATTTTTTTTCAAAACCTCACCTTTTGCACCAGCGATTTTGTGCACTTGTACTGTATGTACTTTTCTGCCGATGCAAGTAGGGCGCAAACAGTGTCGACGTTAATGCAAGCCTGGACGAAGCCCATGCACGCCTTTCGCAGCTCGTCTAAGCCGTAGTAGTCTGCTGCGTTCATCAAACCTGCCACACCAAAGCAAAACTCTTAGTTAGATATACGCTGCAAATGTTCAAATGCACAAAAATTATACACATTTTAAGAACACCTTTCATGCAAACGAAAAAGAAATAGAGGTAAGAACACATTGTGTGTACCCAGTAATGTTCTGGCCTGCAGTGTGACGGTCCCCGTGTGAATGTATTCAATTAGCTGTCGGAAGACGTCTGGCTCGAATTCTTCTACTATAAGGGTTTGGTGGCCGCTTCCTGGCGTCTGTTCAATGGGAAACAAAAAATTTTATTATTCTCTTCGAAAAATGTTCAAAATAAAAATAAATTTTCAATAAGTTATGATAGGGGAGACTGGGGTTAGTTGGCATTCTGCCTTTATTTTTTTTTTGTCTCAAGGGAGCTAGAGCACTGGAATTTAGATGGTAAGTAGAGTACATAAAAGCACCCTTTCAGTCTGTTTCGAAGCTTCAAGAAGGAAAGACCCCAGATTAATTTTTTTTCTCACTGATAAGTACACTTTTTCATCTTTAGTTTTTTATCTGCTGAAGTCTTAGATTGAATTAGCATTGCTGATGATACGATGACATTTTCCAAAGAGGAGTTAAAATTGCGGTTCCATGCATGTACAATACTCTAAAGTTTCAAATGTTTTATATTGTGTGGAATCAATTTTGCTTTAGATATCGCCGTGGGGCTAGTTGGCACTGTTTGGTACGGGGTCACTTGCCATAGCTATTACAGCGACATCAATGTCAACCGTGGTTGAAAGAAGGTGTGTCACTTATTTAACAGCCAGGGTGGGGTCAAAACAGTAGCACGCGAAGACATCGAAAAATTTGGGAAAATAAGGTTATCTGTTGAAAAATGAGGTTTCCGTGCTCTTTACAACTTCTCTTAACTCAGTTCTGTATTTTCTTCACGATTTCCATTGATGATTTTGGTTAAAATAACTTAAACTTCTGAGACCAAATTGTTTTCCGTCTCCTAAATTTTAGGTAGTTTATTCACCCTCTTTGTTGCAATTTCTTAATTCATAACCAAATTTTTTGTATGACTCAAAAACTTGCATATGATTCTCTTTTCAGTGTGGTATATAACGTGTAGATAACTTTTTCGGGTTTTGCATATTTTCTTAAGTTATTGATTCTGGAGATTTTCAAATTACCTAATGTGGCCAAATTCGTCCAATGTTCATCTTGAGTGAGAGTTTCAAATTTTGCGAGAGTGCCCCATTAATATGTTTTATCTCTACTACTCATCTACTCAGACTTTCATGAGAAACAATGATTTTTGCTTGAAATTCTCATAATCGGTCTATGAATATGGATATCATAGGTATATTCATTTTGGTATAGATTAGAAAATGTGGATATGGCACGCTTTTTCCCAAATAGTGGCAATCTTTCTAAAAAGGTTGGCCACCCCAGCCCTACCTAAAATCACATAACTGACAAAAATTTCTCCTCATATAATTTACTTTTACAGGAAAGTAGTAATTGATATTTAATTGGCCTCTTCGAGCCAAATTATCTGCGCGAAATCGCATTACGTTCCTCCGTGAGAAAAAAGTGAATGCCTCTCAACCCGGAGAGCAAAAACCGCCATCGCTCCGGGAAATTAACTTCTACTTTTTCTACTAAGGAGTAATGGACAATGCGCTTCTCTCGAGTAATGAACAGTTGGAAGGGCAATTTGTACCCCATTAAGTCCGCGGGATCGCGTATTAAAGAAACGTTGACAGACTTTTCAACGGGGAGGGAAAGGGAAAACTCGGTCGAAGGAGTTTCATTGAAGTTTTAATCGGCTGTGGGACTCATTTCCGACGACGAGGGATGGAATTTCGAGGGAAGGAGAGCGTTTTTTTTTTGTTGACCACGGTGAAATTGGAAAGGAGGGAAATATGAGTGGGCTATAAGCTGAGGGATACAAGTGACAATACGGGATGACTTTTGTATATAGGAGGTGTATTTTGGCAAACTTCGTGAGTTGTGCTTTCTTGATAAGACATTTTGCTTTCTCTTGGTTTCCAAAAGGTATTAGCAGTTATAAATCAGAGTACAAAATATGTAACCCCCAGAAGTTCGTTAACTTAAAATTTTTTGTATCTATAATTTTATCCACCATGAGTAGTAAATTTATCACACATAGTCACTTGCACACCCTTGCTTTTCACTCACTCACTTCTACTATATTTTTATAAAATTGCAGTTGTACAGGACGAAGGTTTTTTACACATTAAGACTAATTTGAGATACAGAAAAATACGCGTTATTTATTATCTAAAAACATTGGTTCTCAAAACTTAGAAAATCGAGATATGCTTTTTATAAAGCTTCTTATGTAACGCCGACACGACACACTTAACTTCAGTTAATTTTCCCATGTCCCCTTACAAGACTAATTTCGTGCTTGTGGGGTTTGGTAACAATCTATTTCGTTACAATAATAAATTTAATGGATGTATTAGAGGTTAATTTACGGTGAGTATCCCTACGTTTAGAAATTTTGATTTACTTTTTCCAAATTCTATTTGAATAACCTACAAATTTAGCTTTATCAGCGCATTTACTGACACAGTTGTATTTTACTTTAATTGTCACCTGCGTTCGACACCAAGTAGGGTATTTTTTTTTCGTATTGCTCTTTTTATTCTTTGTAATAATGTAATTTGATAAATTTCAAAGGTCAACTAAAGTCGAAACCAAAAAATTAGCGTAACCTCGAATAAAAATGTTGCCTTTCTCCTGTAAACCGATGATACTATGTGACGGACGCATCAAAAACACAGACTCAATACATACTCAAAAGGGGAATTAAGAAAACAGAAAGTGACACAGGAAGAAAATTACGGTCGATCAAAAATAAGTATTTAATAATCCTTTTTATAATATACGTGTTTACTTTTATCTAAAATCTGCTGCGACTTAAAAGGCTTTTCTTGCCTTAAATAAAAAACCTTGTTAATATTCTTGCATACCTGAGGTAATTGAACATTGAGAATGGGCTCGCTGCTTCTCTTCTTGAGGAACATATTTAGCTTCGTCTCCTTTGTTGATTCTCTCTTCTTTGCTAGAGTTTCTTTAGAAGGTGTTTGTTGCTGCGCTCCGTACAGGATTTTGTGGAACACTCTATATGAACGAAAAAAAATCTCCGTCAGTTAATTTACTTTTCCAAACAAATTTGAAACCTTTCAAATTAGTAATGAAGTTAGGAGATTATAAGAGAATGATTAGTAATAAGAAGATTTGATATTTTATTAAAAATGTGCTTCTCAAAGATTCTTCTGAAGGAAGTTGGTTATGTTACCACGCAACACAACATAAATTTTTCACTCAATGTGAAACTTTCGTATCTTTTAAAAAGTATTTTGGTATTTTTTAAAAAGATAAATAGATTATTTACTTCGGTTTAACTTCAGTATAAGGATTTACGTTAATGATAAGGAAAACAATATCATACTTCATCTTTTAAACGGTAGGATTTATAATCATTTAATACAGAATAGTTTTTGACTGGCGTAAGTTGTTCATCTTTAGTAGGAAACTCAAGGGATTAGGATTTTTAATACATAAGACCCAATGAGAAAATAAAATTATTTGGAAATAAATTTTTGAATTTCCTATAGTGTGTTGAGTTAGGATATGCTAAAATTCCTGACCCAAAAATCTTGAAAACTTTTATGATATGCAGAATTGAAGCTTACCATAAAATAATACCATAATAAGCAATCGATTTCCGTTGAAACAAAAACAGGGTTTTATATTGAAACTTTTTCAAAAGTCTTTCTTAATAGTCTTAGCAAATTTATTAAACTCCACTTAAGATCTAGCAGTCGGTCACATGATGCATTTCTCGGTGCTTAAATATAAGCATCTTGTTTCTTTCAATTCTTAATCTTCCAGATCCTCTTCAAATGAGAAAACTCTGGGAGGAAATTTGTTACAGGATAATAAGGGACAGAGGATTAAGTTCAGTGATTTTCAAAACCAAAGAGGAGGGTTCAAGAACTTTAAATTGAAATGCTTCAAATGAAAATCCACAGCGAAATAGTTTATGACATGTTCTACTTATACATAGGCTTCAACAAATAAGGAATCAGATTAGTTTGAAAAAAATTTCACTGTAATGTAATGGATTGTTACCTCTAAAGATTGTCTAAAATTGGATAATGAGAGATGGATTTTTGGGATGATTTCGCTTCTAACAAAATGAAAGTTCAAGAACCACCAAATATAAAACCACCCAAACTAATACTTTATTATACTTTAAGTAATGTTTCGTGCTCGATATTTTTTAGTATATATAAATACTAACCCGAGTTCAAATGCAATTTCCCCTGCTGCAGGGTTTAAGCTAGAGAAAAAATTCTTTGAGCAAAAAAGCTTAAAAGGATAAAAAAAAAAACATATGTCTGTACTTTAAGCTGGAAAAATTTAATTGGTATTAACTACACAAAGAACAAACTCAATATTCAATATAATTTTTAAAATACATTTAAGGTATATGTTATGTATTTTAAATAATTTTTAAGCACTTATATTCTTCAAATCTTTATAGCGTTCCAATGTTTCATATTTTTTTTAAATGCTCTAAAATATTTTAGCATTCTGAGCATTTTTTTCTTGCATTTTGTAAAAAAAACCACCATAACGGAAATAGTTATGAATCTCCAATTTATTTCTGTAAATAGTAAATAGTTTTTAATCTGTTAGTTGATTCAGTGCATGTTATAAGTCTCAAAATCAACAGCTAAGATTTCGAAATGAAATCCTATTTAATCCATTCATGAAAGGTAATTGAATTATTCTTTTCTTTTACATGTGCGTGTACGAACACGTTTCGGATTCGACCAACTTTTTACGGAAGGTAATCAATCCTATCAAAAAAATATCATAGAATAAAATAAATTTCGACTCAAATTTGAATAAATGAAGCCTTCCACTCGAGATTTCAATGAATATTCTCGAAAACCATTTTAAGAAATTCGCCTTAGAACGTTCTTTTTTTCCATAACCGTGTTGCCAAAGGAACAAAGAGAAATGGAATTTTCCCCCAGGATGTGCGAACACCTTCGTTTCTCTTTGTAATTTTGTATCGCGAAATGCGTTCTTATAGATTTGGGGGAGAGAACCGAAAATAGAAACAATTTCCAGCGATGAGACTTCCCTGACGTTCTGTCTGACGCTGCTCTTTTATTTTAATTAATAAGATAGCCATTTTGTCTATCGTTGATGGAAGTGCTGCTTTTTTGTCTTGCTTTTCTATATAGAAGAGGGAAACAATTCTTTGTTAAATGAAAGGAACATCGCGTCATCCAGGAGTTCTCAGACGTAATTTTGATTATTTGTCGATACCTACTATATTTCCTTTTAACTTATAGTCCAGTCAAATAGTATTTATTTTGGGAAAAACTTGGGGTAGAAGATATTTTTCGCTATCTGTATGTTTTTTGGGGTGCTGAATCCGAATCTGAGGTTTGCCAACAAAATTTCGTGACGGAACATTGTGAAAATTCGAAAAAATGGCAAAAATTCGCCCCTTTTTTTCGTTTTCTGCCCCTAGAACATTACCTTTGCGCTTCTGAGCTAAACAGTCAATACAAAAAATAAAGAACACTAACCAAGCTACAAAAAAGTCAAATACAACTTTTCTCTCAGAAGCGCAGTTTCGCCGATAGAGCACGTTGAAAAAGGGGCTATTTTCGTTCGATTGGTAGGAAATCCAAAAAATGTCACTAGTATCGCCAAAAAGCCGCATTTTTTGGAACATAATACTGTAAAAACTGCTTTAATAATATTCTTCATCTAATCAACCATCTAAAAACTCCAATGATGATTAACTAAATGCATTTTCGTTGCGAGATTTCTCTTACGAACGAAAGTTCTATAGGAGATATAGTATTTCGATAACTATGTTGCTTCTTCGAGATTACATACAAAAGTGTTCTTTTGACTGTTTTATATGTTTTTCGGGGTGCTGAATCCGAATCTGACGTTTGCCAACAAAATTTCGTGACGGAACTTTGTGAAAATTCGAAAAAATGGCAAGAATTCGCCCCTTTTCTTCGTTTTCTGCCCCTAGAACGTTACCTTTGCACTTCTGAGAAAAATAGGCAATACAAAAATAAGGAACACAAACCAATCAACAAAAATGGCAATTGAAACTTTTCTCTCAGATGAAGGGTTTAGACGCTAGGGAACGCTTATTATTGGGAAGTTTTTGTTCGATTGGCGGAAAAATCCAAAAAATGTCACTCGTATCACCGAAAAGTGGCCTGTTTTGAAACAGGATACTTAGAACTACTTTAATAATATCCTAAGTACATGCAATTAATCTTCTTCATACTAATGATAATTACTTAAATGCACGATTAATTAATGTTACGATAAAAAACGATCTATATCAAGAAGTGGATATTTTTGCAATTTGCTCATTGTTAAGGACTTTGTCCAAATGATATCTATAATGTAAACAATGAAAATAGGTACATAAATTGAATGTTATGTAACTTTTGGAATAACTAATTGTACTCCACGTTTATGTAACGTAAGATCAGATTATATGAAGCCAACATTTCTAGAAGAAATAGATTAGTATAACACTAATTGAGTTATAACACAACACTACTTACTAGAACATATTAAAGTGTACCTTAGTTGTTTTAAGTAAAAAAAACATTCTAAACAGTTAAGTGCATGTGGATATAAGTAATTTAATCACTTGGACATAATTTTTCACTTTTAAGCCGTTGTTTTTCTAAAACGTTTCATCAGATAAAACTTTTTTCTGGATTTATTGAAATTAGCGTAAAAAATCTCAACATTAATTAATCGTACATTTAATAAATTATCATTAGAGTATGAAGAAGATTAATTGCATGTACTTAGGATATTATTAAAGTAGTTCTAATAGTATCCTGTTTCAAAACAGGCCACTTTTCGGTGATGCGAGTGACATTTTTTGGATTTTCCAGCCAATCGAACAAAAACTTCCCAATAATAAGCGTTCCCTAGCGTCTAAACCCTTCATCTGAGAGAAAAGTTTCAATTGCCATTTTTGTTGATTGGTTTGTGTTCCTTATTTTTATATTGCCTGTTTTTCTCAGAAGTGCAAAGGTAATGTTCTAGGGGCAGAAAACGAAGAAAAGGGGCGAATTCTTGCCATTTTTTCGAATTTTCACAAAGTTCCGTCACGAAATTTTGTTGGCAAACGTCAGATTCGGATTCAGCACCCCGAAAAACATATAAAACAGTCAAAAGAACACTTTTGTATGTAATCTCGAAGAAGCAACATAGTTATCGAAATACTATATGTCCTATAGAACTTTCTTTCGTAAGAGAAATCTCGCAACGAAAATGCATTTAGTTAATCATCATTGGAGTTTTTAGATGGTTGATTAGATGAAGAATATTATTAAAGCAGTTTTTACAGTATTATGTTCCAAAAAATGCGGCTTTTTGGCGATACTAGTGACATTTTTTGGATTTCCTACCAATCGAACGAAAATAGCCCCTTTTTCAACGTGCTCTATCGGCGAAACTGCGCTTCTGAGAGAAAAGTTGTATTTGACTTTTTTGTAGCTTGGTTAGTGTTCTTTATTTTTTGTATTGACTGTTTAGCTCAGAAGCGCAAAGGTAATGTTCTAGGGGCAGAAAACGAAAAAAAGGGGCAAACTTTTGCCATTTTTTCGAATTTTCACAATGTTCCGTCACGAAATTTTGTTGGCAAACCTCAGATTCGGATTCAGCACCCCAAAAAACATACAGATAGCGAAAAATACCTTCTACCCCAAGTTTTTCCCAAAATGACCTTATTTGAGCACAATTTGACTGGACTATTAGTGTTAAAAGCGTATTATTATTTCTTGTCTGTTATGCCACGGCTTACTAGATACTTATACAGGCTAGTCGAGTACGGAAATCATTGCAAATCCAGATGGCAATACTGGACCAACTGGCAAAGCATATCCACAGTGTTGAAGGCGGTGGGTGATATAGGTAGGTCTTGTAGCGCTCCAAGCGGGAAAAGTTGTCAAATGGTTTTCATTGTTTAAAACTCGGCTAGCCTGTATAAGTATCTAGTAAGCCGTGGTTATGCTCAGAGATTTAAAGCTAAAAGTGGTTCCATAAAACAATATAATTTAAATAACTATCCCTTCTAATTATTATGTTGTAAACGTCCGTTCAAGCAGTATCGTTCATTTCTAAGAAGAGAACATTAATTTTATATTGGCTAGTATGCATTTTGGCATTTTATTTAGCCTTATTATTCATTTTACTATTTAAACCTTTCTCTTTATTAAGTTTGATTCAAAAAAAGTAATTACACTTAACCAGTGTTCAAATAAGTGAAACGTGACACAATGGTGAAGATAGATAACATGGATTTAAGATATAGTTTTTTTTTTAATTTTAGAGTTTAAAATTAGAGTTAAGAGTAAACTATTTAGAGTGTAAAATAATTCTAAAATTGAAATTATTTCTATTATTATCTTTCTTTTCACTTTTGCCATCCATTAAAAATTTTCCCATTTAACGTCTTTTAACTTTTTACTACCTTCATTGTTTTTCTTCTTTGTCGAGGATTTAACTTCTAAACTAAAAACAATCTCTTGAACAAAAAACAAGTCCTTGAAATTTTGCTATAAAAATACTATTTTCCTATTACTGTTTTATTGAACATACCTGAAGGTTTCAAGAAAGAAAGAAAAATAATTATTCTCTTCCACTTAGATTTTACTCCCTAAAACGAAATGATTTTAGTTTTATGTCATAAAATTTCATCTACTTATAATGCATTAAAGATAAATTCAACTCATGCTTCTGGGATAGATAGAATAACACTAGACGAATAAAGAAGACTGGGAAATATTTTGTCTCGCTTATTTCTCTTGCAATTACTTTTTGCACTTATGAAAATCGATTTAATTCATTCTGTAGTGGTTTATAGAATTTGCATTCAGTAGGCTTTAAATGCCAGTGTTATTCGAGATTAATTATAGGAAATACTTTTTCTGAAGTTATATTTTTTTTTTCGATATCATTTCACAAGAAAGCAAGAATTTTATAAATTTAATAAATAAATAACACAACACAAAGAGATGAGTTTAAAAAGATGGGACAGTTTGAAAAAATATCAACTATTATTTTATTTTTAAGGTAATATTTGAAGGGAAAATGAGAAAACAGCCAATAGTTTTCCTTTCTTATTTCTTATACATATATGTGCACGCTATTGAATGTTTTATTCTGTCTTAAGTGGCAATTTGCAGAAGACCAAATTTAAAACTACTATATAATTAACTGAAATTATAACAATAACCCGTATAACTACAAAGGGTCGTCGAGAAATTAAAAAAAATGTAAAAAAAAAAGAAAAAAAATATCCTTAATCATCCTTTATCACTGTTTTTTTCTAATTCCTTGAAGAGGGCATGTATGACGTCAGGAATGCAAGATGGCTACCGCAGGAAAAATGCTGTAAATGGTGATCTAGAGATATTATCTCAGAAATATATAAATTTTTTGAAATACTATTGAAAAAAGCGTCCAAATTCATATAAAAAAGCGCTTACAACGTCATAACCAAAAATATGGCTATTTTCACCAAAAATACAGTATTTTGTCATGCAATACTTTAAAAGATGTAAATTTAAAGACATTAAAGCATTTTTCCAGCGGTGGCCAGTTTACATTCATGACGTCCCCTGCATGTAATTCAGAAAAAAAAAACACCCGGTACCAAGTTAATGTAGCCGTCATTACGAATCGAACGATACCACTCATGATACTAATATCCGCCAAACGTTTTTCGGTGCGGCGACTCAATTACTACTAGTGGTATTAAGTCTATGGGTGGGTACATATGGTCCTATGAGTTTGTTTAGTTAGTACATATGGTACTTGCCTGCTCCTGGCCCCAAGGACAGCCTTGACGGCGCACACGGGCTCCCTGGTGTCTCCCACCAGGAAGGTGACGTCGCACAGCTCAGGCATGCTCGCCAGGAACTTCATGTCGTCCGCCAATCCCGTCTTGTTCTCGAACACCGAGTGGTCCTCGGCGTCCTCGCTCTCTGATGGTGGTTCATCGGACATAGTCGCCACTGAAACGAATCGCTATATATACATACAGGGTGTTTCTGAAGTCCCTTATTTGGAAACAACGTCTCCTATAGGGTCATGGAAGTAAGCCCTAAGGGAAGTCACCATGGGGAATTCATTGAGATGACTTATAGCGGTCCTAGCGGCGAAATACGAAAGTTAAAATTATTAATTAAAAAGCTAAAGGAGGTAGAACAAAAACTTCAATGAGAAAACTGTTGTCAATATCTTGACAAAAGTTTCATGAAAATATCTCCAATATTCGAGGAGATATTAGAAATACCACTTTTTTCAGGCCTTAAATAAGAAAAAGTTCCGAAATTTTCAAGTTTCTTGGATTTTTTGTTTAAACTTTGTCTTTTAAACTATTTTAATCTTTACAGTAAAACACGCTTTTCAGCCTTTCATTCTGGCCTGTAAAACTGTTTTCTCCTTTAAAAGACTTTGTATGCGGTGAAACAAACACAGCAGTTTTCATTCTGGCCTGTAAAACTGTTTTCTCCTTTAAAAAACTTTGTATGCGGTGAAACAAACACCTTAGTTTTCAATCTGTTCTGTAAAACCGTTTTCTCCTTTATAGGACAGTTAACGCGGTGAAACAAGTATTTAAAGTTACACTTAAATTTGTTTTGTAAAAATATTTTCTCCACTAAAATACATAAGATGTGATGATACGAACATTTCATTTTCAATTTCACTCCTAAAATGACTTATTAATCTAGTATCGCAAATAAACAGCAATAATATACCACATAGGTGATAACTTTTTTTTCAGATTTTTATAAATTATGATGGAATCAAATGTTTACTTTAAAAAGTGTCGCGAAAATACCGGTCAATGCAAAAATTGGTCAGTAAAAATACAGGCAGACTACATACAGGCTGATAACTTATTATGCTGACTACTTCATAAGTACTACCATTAAAATATAAGTACCATTAAATTTTTATTCAATAGTCCTATCTAACTTCTTCGTGTCCCTTTCTGAGTTTTTTTTTAGCTAACCAAGCGTATTTTAAGCATTTCTCAACTGGATTAAAAAAAAGCATCAAATAGCTGATTCATTAGTTTTCAAATAAAGTGTAAGTGTGCGGCTTTTTCAGCTAAAAAAAAAGAATGAACTAAACGTAGAATTCAATGAAAGTATTATTATTGAAGAAACACTTTCTCAAAACGGTGTCATCTTTTTAGAATGTACTAATTTCTGAATTAAAGGAGAAAAAAGATAATTATATATTACAATAGATTAAAGTATAGTATATTTGAGTCAAAACAGGTATTTGCATTTTAAACAAAAGCATTCATAAAAGTATTTCGCTCCCCCATAAAGGATTAAGTTAAATTATTCTTCGATTTATATCTTAATTTGTAATCTAAGCATAAGAACAGTATAAAGAAACTTTTAAGACATTGCCCTTTAACAGGGTATTTTTTAGTTTTCCTAATAGTCTTATAATATTTACAGAAACTATGACCGTTTCTATTCCATTTGTTATCAAAACATTTTATACCGTTTGCATGATTTTTTTCACAACAAAATATCATCTGACATAATTTACTAATCTTTAAAAACAGATTTACCTACCAATTTTTAAAAATAACACAGAAATACGAATCTTATTAAGGTTCAAAAGATAAATAAATTTTTACGGAATGTATAATGTTAATGCTGCTCTGTCTTCACGAGCAATGTATGCATACCAAGTCATTAATACACATCACAAACATTACAAGCTTACAACACATCACAAACCAATACATTGCTAAAACATTAACTTAAACTTCTTTCGTGAAGTAAAGTTTATTTTCTGTCCTGAATGATAGCAACATATAAATTTCCCACTGTGTAGTAAAAGAAATCAGGAGTTTAAACTTCTCCCCAACGACAAAAAAAAACTACCACCGGACAACCTCATTCATTTTCAAGTCCGCCTTTGACAACAAAAGGAATTCCGTTCGACTGCCAATGATAAATTTTTCCAACACTGTAAATCTCAACGCCTACTCCACATTTTTGGCAGAAGAAGAAAGTGTTCATTTTTCTGGAATGTCATCAGTACCGCTTTTCCAATCGTTCAATCTTGCTCTGAATAATTTCTATGCCTTTATTTATTGATTACTCTCCATCATGTTATCAAGAAAGTCTTGAAAGGGAAATTTAAAGATAAAATTATTGTTGTTTGATTACGTTTTAAAAAAAAGTACTTCTACTTTAAATATGAAGTATCAGTAAGAACATTTTTTGAGGGTAGTAGTAAGCTTTAATGATTATTAAATTCATAATTAATGCATTTGTGTCCTAAGTTGAAATAAATTTCAGTTCTTTAAATTTTTTTGAGGGGAAATATTTTACTGACTCTGACCTTAATCGGGGATAGTAATTGAAATTTATTTACAATTAAACCAAATAATAAAACTGTTAACATGCTTCAAGTAATTTTCTTAGAGAAATTGTTTAATTCAACAGTGTTTCAGATAAAATGTAAAAATAAATTAACAATGACAACACTTTAATCAGCTTATAATTAACAATTTATATTAATCGTTTTTTATGACTTAAGTGAAAGACTAAAAGTATGCTTAGATCATAAAAAAGGAAAATTTCTCGATTTCGGGTTAATAGGAGCATTTTAGGAGGCAAAAACATGGAAATTCTGCTTAAATGAACGCGCGTGTTGGGGGTTCTATTCAAAGCATTTTTCTGCAAAAGGTGTCTATTCCTACTAAATCAATGTTTCTCTACAACTTTGTAATGGATTTTTAGTACCTCGTAGTCTTTTAGTATTTCGTATCTGTGTAATAGTTTTTAAAATAAAAAAAAATATAACTCCTAATCTTGCTGATAGAATGCGTTAACAATGGTCTCATCGAATAGACAATAGAGTGTAGCCATTTTACTACACCTAGACACCACTTTTATGGCAATAGCTGCAAGCGTTCAGCTGTTAAGGGTTAGAACGTGACACCCATAATGAGCTTGTGTTCATGCAAGAATAGTTCAACTTTTATATGAAAGTTCTCTAACATTTTTTACATCTCTTATTGTTCTATTCTTTAGCAGACAACTAAATTACCAATTATTTGATTAACTCTATTTCAAAAATTGGTTTCCATTTTATTAAAGCACAAGCATTTTTTTTGTTTCTGTAAAAATTTAATTATCAATTACTTGAAAAAATAAGTGCATTTTATCAAGTGTATTTATCCTTTAATAAGTGCATTTTATCAATTGCATTGAGGAAACAAAATATAAAAACAGCTAAAAAAAAGCTTTGGTTATCATGATTTATAAAACTAACATTTAATTTTACGAGTAAGAACTTTTTGTTGTGCAGAAAGAGTTAGTTTTTATGGGTAATTAAGTATTCAAATTGTTCCTAAAATTGTTCGTGTTTAATTGAATTTCAAACATTAGGACCTTTTATATACAACTAAACAAACAGGAAATATCTTAGGTTGTTCATAGATGTGAAATTGAAACTACACATAATAAACTTTAATAAATACGACCAAAGTTGAAAAAAAATTAAACAACCGATAACCAATAAACAGCTCTATTGAAATTTTAAAATTTTTCTAATTTGACGCCAATTTTTTCAAAGAATATGTTTTCAAGAATTGTATTCCATACACTACAAATGAACATGGTTCCTAGGGGTGAAAACAACCCTCAATCACAACCCAAAAATAACTTCTCATCAACAAACAATCTCTACTGTAAGTTTCTTTCAAAGTGACACCAACCTTTTCAAAAGGATACCTCCTCACCTCAACAAACTTTACTGTATTCCATTCGCTTCCTTAACAACACACTGTTCCGACACGAATTCTCAACCAAAACACCATTTATATGAAATCCAGCTCATCAACCCAAAACAAACAACCTAAGGAAGGGATCTCGTGTCTACACACACCTGTCGACGATCGTCCGCCGCTGGAGAAGCGAAGTCCTCCGCATTGGGACGAAGAAAGGAGCCGACTCCCGCTGGAGACAGCAGCGGGGATCCCAAGGCGCATGCGCCAAGCTCGCCCACGCTTCGCTGGTCAGGCCGGGATCCTCATGAATGGGTGACGCGCTCATTTTATATTATGTGAATGGAGAGAGGGAAGGAGGGGGCTATTTCCAGTCGAGGGGAGGTGGGAGGGATGCCTCGGGGGCCCTACGAAAGTATGCCGAAGAAGACGTTTCAGCATATTTTTTTTTACGTTTACGTTGTCGGCATTGTTGCAGATATCTACGCTTTTGTTTGCAGAAAAAGATGTTTTGATGAAGTATTTATATGTGGTAATGTTGTGAAGCGTAGGTGACACGTGGTATTTATCGTTTATCAGTACGGGTAGGACAGAGTTTTAGCCCGGGCACTAAAGATATACTAGAACTAGATGAAAGAATATTTAGGTTATGTAATGTAGAAATAATTACAATTTATCTTTCATAGAAATAAAACTTTAATCCCAAGCCAAATGACATGAACATCGAAATTATGAATGGGTAAAAAGCCAAGGGGGTATAAGTGACAATGTGTTAAAAATTTACTGTAAATAAAATTGTTAATACTAAAAATTTAGTTTGAAAAGGGGGTTTGAAATTCTCTACTTTGATTCCTCCCTGCCACTAAATACTAAACTACCTTTGAAAACTAAGGAAAGTTAAACGTTTAAAAGTTTTTAAAGCGCTCGCCAAGTTTCCAAAAAATACTCTATATCGTTTCAAGTTCAAAAAAACATTACAAATTTAGTTAATTTCTTATTTTTATTAATTTTCTCTTTTTTAACATTTTGTATGTTACATTGTTACATATTATTAAGCCTTCGCTTCATATTCTAACATTAATACCTATCCTTTTCTGAAATACTTTATTATCAGAAATTTGTGGGTTGGTAATAATCTTAAAATTGTCTTTCTCCCTTTTTTCCCTCCTCTATCAGCATCCGATATTATTAGATATTTCTTTGATTCAAAGGATACTTATTTATTTCATACTGTCCCAATTTCAGACAATATAGGTCCACATCATGTATTAAGCTTTTCGTCTTTTCCCTTTGGAAAAAATATTTACTTCAAATTTGAATAACTTACATTAAAATATCTATTTATATTTTACATCTTTCCTCCTTAAACTCACCTTCTTATTAAATTTCATATACTTTTTAAAACTAAAAAAAATATCAATTATAAATGTTAAATTAAAAAAAAATATTTACTTTTTAAGTAATTATTTTAATTTTTTAATTAATTTATTTTAATTTACAAAGCATGGCTTATTTAAAATTCTTAATAGGAACTAGATTATGTAAAACGTCAAGATCGCACTCATTTTATAGTTAAAACCTAATTGAAAATGAGAAAATGTCGTGACATGTTCTATGTCGCGTGTGAAGAGTGAAGTTCTACTTAGCTTGTAATATGAAATACTTCCCCCATAAGAAAATATATCTTTCACGAAAATAGCTCTGTTATACAACATGAACCATGTTAGAACATTGACCTTTTATACTTAATTAACTTGAAATAAATGTCATGAATGTTACCCTATATGGTAACATTCAGCAAATACGTAACTACAATGCCTCAAATATTCCAATAAATGTCAAGACATATTGTTTGCTTTTCGTATCCTATTCCGTTTATATGGAGTGGGCGACAACTATTAAAGGACTGAGGGCACTTTAGGTGATAGTGGTATTACCCTTCTTTCGGTTATTTTATCACTAGTACTACATTGATAGATTCTATTCCATACTCTGGTTTATAATTACAACGTAGGAGTAAATGTCATGAGAGTTACGGTACATTTAGGGGTTATTCACAAATAATGGCACTTATTTAGGAGTTAAGAGATGGTCCTATAAGGGAGGAAGAGTTCAAGAGTTAGTCTCTTAAGTTATCTTGATTTAAACTTTCTCTTTTCCACTGATATTGCAGTGCTTAAAATGTTCATTGATTCTACTGCTAGGGTCGATTTAAGAGTAACGAAAGGATCGCCTGTTTTTTTAATGAAACAAAAATAAAATAATACAATTTTTACAAAAAAGAAAAAAAATTAATATAATTTTAGTTACATAGGAGCAGAGATATTTTTAACTCCTCTGAGGGAGTATTTCACTCCTTGAAAATAGGAAATACTCTTTAAAAAACTAGCCAGGAGTACTTTCACTCTGGATTTTCCACAAAAGTTTAGCTTAAAAAATGTACCTTGCCCCACCGAAATCAACAAATAATATTTTTCTACTCAAAACACTATGTGTTTTCAAACAGCCGTAGTATTTGGGGTTTTTTTTTCATTTATTGTTCTGATGCTTAGATTGCGGTTTGCGTGTCTCTGTCTATGTATAGTTTATGCTACTTCCGTATTTCACTCCCTCCTCATAATGCATTTCACTCCTCCTAAAAAAGTCAAGGAGTATTTTTACTCCTCCAAAAAAAAATCCTAGGAATAACACTTCACAGGAGTAGCAACTTATGAGAGAGGGTCACTTAAACGTGACAACTTGTGACAAAAGAAGGTGTAAAAGGCCCCCTGGAAATTGTAGGATGCGATTAATGACTGGCCCTGTGTTTCCACATGTTCTATTCAGGTTATGTTAACTTTTCATATTTAGTTGCCCTTTAATATCCAGGATGCAATCAAAATCGCGGTAAAGGTCGAGTTAGTAGGATGGACCCACCGATGTGAAAGGTCACCACGCTCGTGTGGGCGGTGTTTATTTTTGGTACTAGAGGTTATGGAGGCGTTATATCGGGAAAGGAAAGTTTTGTTTCTGATTCCCAATCCTCTATTCACATCAGGTAATGAACCAGGGACCACGTGTTGGGCGGAGCTATGATATGTGGGCGGGGCGGGATGGGTTTATTTCTGGTCTTAGGCGCCCCGAGGCCCCGATGTTGGGTTTTTCCGGCTCCTTTTGAAGTTTTAATACTCTTATAGTGATGTGTGGGAGCCGATTTAACGAGGTGTAGATTTTTTTTTATATGAAAGAAGTTATTTTGAGATTTAATTAAGGTTGCTCATTATCTATTTGATGAGGTTAATCATCCAAAAAGAGAAAATATTTTTAATGGGATAAATTCAAATACTTGTTAGTATGTCTTGTTCCATTATTTCCATTTTTAATTAATGAAATATACTTAAAGGATAAGTTTCTCCTTATGTGCTTCTAAAAATAGCTTTGAGTAATCGCATCATTTCTGTAAAATGCCAGACTTGAGTCAATCCGAGTTCTACTCAGACGCTAAATGCATTAAATAAGATTGTTGAATGGTGTATATTCTTTGAGGATAAGTAAATAATGTCTAGAAAAGAAGTTACATAGAGTTGGTAGATATCCTATTGAGTATTTTATTTTAGTAAGGTAATAAGATTCCACTAACATAATAAAAAAGTATTCTTCAAATAGCTAAATCAGAAATAAAAAAAACATTAAAAAACCAATCATGATAAAAGCATTTTTTGTGGAGACTCTATAACCAGTAAATAACACTCTATTTAATTGTTATTGAGCCTAATTCTAATAAAGTTTTAATTTTTATTAGTTTAAAAGAAACCTTTTAGTTATAAATTGGTTGAGAGTACCTTATAAAAAACTCATATATATTAAACAAAGGGGGGGATTCCAATTTTTAAAAATGCAATAACTGTTTTATTTTGTTTCAAGCTATTTAATACCTTAAATTTTATTTTTGTTAAGATAAGAATAATTTTGCTTAGGTTATATTTTTATTCTTTTAGGTAGCATTTGTGATAGGCATTACATACCTATCAATTGTGAAATGCATGATCATCCGTTGTTCAGACTATTAAGAAGAAGGATGTCAGAGGCAAAGTAGAAAAACCGAGGGTAAGTTATGCAAATTATTACATTGGTTTTCGTCTTGAATTACTTAATAATTACTTAATTAGTTACTTAAAGAACCCATCCCATACGCTGAGATGAAAAGTTTGTGTAAAAAGCTAAATTGTAAAAAAGAAATTCTAGTAATGCGCAATAATTTAAAATGGGAATTAATCTATAGAGGTTATGACATTGAAAATAATCCAAATAAATGTTAACCCTTTTTAGGTTTAGTGTAGTGTACTAAACAGCAAAAAAAGTTACTAAAGTTACAGTTAGTTGCCTAAAGTTACACGCAATGTGATAAACCGGGCATTATTAATAATGAGGGAATTGCATAGGTGAGGGATTTGCTTAATTTTACACTTTTTTGATACGTTATAGTTTAAACCTCTCAAATATCAGATTTTAAAGTTCAAAAATATGTTTTAAATAACTTAAAATTCGATTTTATTTTTGCCAAAAAACTAGTAAAGTCATGTGATCAAAAAACGGGATTTGACGTCACAGCGCCGTCGAAACTATTGAATTGTTGAAAATAAAAGAAATCAGACTTATCATAAAACCAAAACACGCATAAAACCAAAACCCTCTGTATACAGAGGGTCTTGATAAAACTCGTCTGTTTCTCTAGTGAACGGCCAGAAAAAGAAAAAATTTAAACTTTTAATCCTAATAATTCCAAAACCAATTAATATTTTTTGAAAAACAAAATGCCAATCTTTTTATTAAAAATATTTGTATGTGTCTTAAAATATCATAGTTTTTTTAGTTAAAACTTAGTGAAGAATAGCAGAATGATGCAAGCTAAGCATACAATAACATAGCGGGTCCAAGTGGGTCCAAGCGCTGTGACGTCACACAGCAGCCATAACAAAATTACTGTTTTTCCCGCCAATACTGGAAACGAGATTTTAAAAATTAATATCTTGAGGAATGGTGTTCCGATTTCAAAAATGTTTACGTCATTTTTCATGGATTTTCATCCTCTATCATAATAAAATTTAAAAAAAAACGTGCAATTCCCTCATTCCCGAAGTGAGGCGGGCAATGTGATAAATTCAATGGCATTTATCAATGAGTATTTATCACTTTGTCCGAAATACACGAGCATAATTAATAATGCCCAGAATAATAGACCTGTAAACCTGACTAAAATAAACTATTTAACAGTATTTGTAATTGTAAACCTACCAATTAACACAATTAAAAAGCATATCAATATGTGTAAAAGAGGAACTTTCCATCGTATTCTCAATCGGGTTTTTTTGTGAGAAATCCTTATCTGATTAGGCATAACAACAAATGTAGTAGTAACGGACCTCTTATCCGTAAAGCTCGGGACCGGCATCATCTCGGATTTCCAAATTTTACGGATTTTTAAACATTTTCCCGAAAACCGGGGTAAAACCGGTTTTCCAGTCTCAAAACACAGCATTAACAGAATTGTGTGTATCGTTACAAAAATACGCAGATCTGCGGAGCCGCGCAAGAGTGAAAAGCCTCTCGCGCGCGCGGCTCCGGCATCATCCCCCTCCCTCCCGAACATTTCCCCTTCTTAAAAGCCGAGGAGAAATAAACAATCCTCCCGATCGTCTGCTGCCTCGTAGTTAACACATTCACATCGCTGAAAATTAAATTTTAATCGTATTGCAACGGGAACAAAACGAAACTGAAACTAATACGCTCTCTCGAAAATCAGCTCTACTGCATGAAAACGATGCATTCGGCACCGGCTTTCCCTCTTTCAATCGCAATATTCCTAGAACACAACCCGTAGAAAAATGCATCCGATTAGTCCCTTTCAAATTGCTCTCCTCTCCCTCCCACTGATATGAAACAAAAACAATACTCCGTCCGCATTCCGAGAATCGGTCTCGGCGCTCCTTCTGCTCTACAAAGGGCGGGAGTGGATCGCGGAAACGGGAGGGGGAGCGGACACGGAGTACATCGGGACACGCTGAATCCCTTCGGATTCGGATCTTTAAAAAAGAAAACTGATTTCGGAAAACCTTACGGATTTTCGCGGATTCGGAACTTATAAAAAAAAAAAAACTGATATCGGAAAACCTTACGGATTTTTGAACATTACGGATTTTCGGGACACGGATAAGAGGTCCGTTACGTACTTTAAGTCTGCACACCAAAATAATATCAGAATCAGTTATTTAAAACTCTTGTAAATTTTTGAGGTCTATGTTATTTTTAAAACTTTTCCGTGCTTAAAACAAAAACTTCTTTTAAATTACTAACTTTAGGCATTATAAGATATTCCGACATACCATACTCAAGCCCATTTTGTAAAAACAAAATCCTACCGTATGTATTTTATAAATCAAAACACCAAAGAACTCAAATTTTACTGCCCTGTATGTTAGTTAAATACATAAAATGCAAATTGCTTTTATAAACTACTATCTTTAAACTGTTATAAATCCTCCCGAAACTCCAGACATTTCTGCATTTGATTACACACATCCAAACAGATCGAATTCTGAGTACCGCACAAGGTCGAGCTATCCCTCCTTTCACTTCAACCCCAGAACACAATCCCCATGATGAAACAGGTTGCCGGAAACGCAATAAAGGCCTGCTCCCAATAACGCAGTTACATTGTCCGGGCCCGCAATATCTGGAGCAATATTTGCCAAGGCACTAAACTGTGGTGAATTAATCGATTGTGTGTGATCGTCGGAAAGAATGACCAGCGGTTGCTAGGGAAGAGGGGAAGGGTTCTCGGAGGAGCACTTGTCACCAGCGATGCCTTCCCCGCTCCTTCTTCCGGGCGAAAATTAAGGGATCAGACGCCGTAATGGCTAAAGGACGCCGCGAATTCGGATTTGCGGGATTTAACTGGGGATTATGCGGTTGCGTCTCACTCAATTTCAAGGCTGGAAAAAGGCATGAAATGGTCTCTTTCCGATGCATGCTGAGGAAGGAGTGAAACTATTATCTGGAACATTGTTACTCATAAAAAGCATTTAATTTCGTTCCGGAACAAAATTCGATGCGAGTCGAAAAATTCGATTTTCGAGGAGCTTTAAGTTTTGTTCAGGAACGAAACAAAATATTTAAATAAAACCCCTGAGTTTATTTTAGCTTTAAATTTTTAGCGTTTAGAGCAATTGGAACAAAATAACTCTTTAGGTCTTTTTCAGAGCAATATTCAGTAGTGAGAGGGCAATTAAGTTCCTTTACACAATTACTCACAAAAACAGACATTTTTCAACAACATGAATATGCTAACATGAAGTCGTGCCCAGTATTGAAACACATTCTCAATGAAATTTATATGATTATATGACAGTAAAGATTAATCCGGTATTAAAGTACTCATTATACATATTTAATTTAAGAAGGCAAAAGGGATTCACTTTTTTTTACTAACAACCCTGTCCTTCAACAGACAGCTTTAGAGTTTGTTCGTAAGCAAAAAAGCTACTCTTTCTAAACACCCAACAAGTAGAAGATGCAATCCTCCATACAGGTATCTAAAGAGAGAGCTTTGATGCAGCAACGCCGTGGCTAAAACGGGTGAGTGACAAAAAGAAATCTATCAACATGGGAAGTCCCATTAGACGAGTGGATTTCAGAAGGGAATAATCGCTTTCTCTTTCCTTTTCTCCTCTCTCTACAATGGAAACACGAAAAATAGATTGATCTTAGAAATGGATACCTCGATAACATGCACTAATAATTTTGTCATCTGCAGAATCACCATTTTTCAAGAAAATGGTTTTAAGTTTTGACAAAGGCTTTTCTTTTTACTTTATTTTCTCTTTTTTTATGAATTTTATTATCAATTTTACCCTGAAGACTCTTTTTGCATACTTTTATATGAACTTTTATTTAGCCCTTCCGATAATAAAGAAAAACCTACGAGAAAAAGCAGCAATCCCCAGAAAACGAATAGCTAAATTAGTGTTCACTAGTGTTTATTTTGACACTACAGTTGTATAGAGCATTTTCAATCACATGACTCAGACTTAACAACGGCCTTAGCAACGTTGTTTTTGTCCTCCAGTGACGTCATGTGTAAATGCGTCTATTGGATGCTTCTATTTCCCGACTAACAACAGCCTTAGCAACGTTGTTTTTGTCCTCCACATCGTCAAGTGTGAAGTCATGTGCGAATGCTCTATTATCCTTAGCAAACAATTTTTTTAACTATACAAAATAATAAAATATGTCGCTTTAGGCTCCACATGACATAACTAAATTTCTCCAACTTTTTAGGAGACAAGAAATACTAGACTCTCTTTAATATGCATTATGGATGAACATGATGAATGACAGCAGCTCTAGCGTTTTGGCCAAACTGTATGGTCAAGGCTAAACTGGCAGATCCAGTTTAGCCTTGGTAGTCGGTTGTTTGCAGCTAAAGCCCTGGATGAAGACGGAAGTAACGTAGCTTCATCCAAGACGGAAGTAACGTAGCTTCATCCAGGGCTATAGTTGCAGCAACTGAGAATCACAAAATTTGCTCTCTATGGTCTCTTCTCTTTGATGGTTTGAGAAGTGCTTGAGCAAAATTGACGATTCTCACAGTTGCTGCAACAACCAACTACCAAACTGTATACATATACATTTTAGGGGATTCGTGTCTCATTTAAATTTAATGCATAACTAAAAACGACTAAAAATTCAGTTACGTTTGCGCCTTAAACCACTTTATGACACTGTTCATTTAGAGGAGCGAGATGCTCTCTCTATCCTATTATACCCCCATACACATAATCAACAGTCGCCGGGTTCTCGTTTTGAGTGGCAGATTCGATCTCGGCAAAAGGAAATGAAAATCTCAGGGAAGCAGCCCCGTACATTTCCCGCCCGGGGGCATCGGATCTTTATTGCCCCGTAGCCATCAGAGAGCAGGAAACAGGGTTATCTCGCCCGTTCGACGGAATTAATAAGACGGAGAGAGAGAGAGGATATATCAAAACGGGAGTTCACCTCACGTGTTTTAATTAAATCGCAGAGAGTGGCAGATTTCGTTAATCGCGCAATTCTGACTGGGCGATTATATCGTCGTTGCTATGTCAGTTGGAGGGAGTTGGTTGGTAGTAGAAAAAGATCGATTTTTTTTCTTATCTTCTTCTCGAGTGATATATTAGTTTAGCGATGGAGATTGCTTGGGAATCACGGTAATTGGGTTTTTCTCGTGGTTTCCATGGGGTGATTGAATGAGTGTGGTGTTAAGCAGTCAATCTATTTGATGCGTGTGTATAAGTTGGCTGATTAAAACATGTGTGTTGAAACAAAAAGTCTTTCACTAAAACTCAATTTTTCATTCCGTGAGAAAGAATTTTGCGTCAAAAAAATAAAATGCAAAGATTATTCTCTTGCCTAAATTCCAAATCCAAAATAAAATCACTTAGTAAGTATTAAAAGGACTTGCGAGAAAAGAGATACTACATTTATACAAAACCAATACGAAAATAATACACCAAAATGGTAGTGTAGTAGTTGTCTGACGTTTAATAAACGCCGCGAATGTAAATTAAACTGTTGCAATTAATAAAAATAAAGTTATTAATCAGTAATTAAGTTATATCCCATTTAAACTTACATTTACTACTTATTATAATCATGTTTCTCTTTTTATGCATGACCAACTAAAAAAGATAATTTAATTCTATATTTTAATTATTCGAATACTTATAGATTTTTTTAGTTTATATGAAAAATATTTATACCTCCAGTTCCTGGTACGACATTGTTTTTAATTTTTTTTCCTTATAACTTAAGCGTACAAATTTTTCAACCAAATAATCCGAGTGCCGTATTTAAAAGTTTCGTCTTTAAAAAACATTGAAATCAATAAAATAACGCTTCATCAAAACTTAAAAAAAAACATAAAACACTTACAAAACAAAATGGGTGTAAATATGAACAATCGAAACTACTAAAGATATCTTTAGTTTAGAAATACGGGAAAAATTGGAAACTTTTCAATGAAAGAGATGTCACTCTTCAACGAAACTGAGAAAAAAGAACTTAGTTGAAACTAAGTAAATGGAACATTCGTAACTTTTCACTAATGAGCACGAGACCAGTGCAATAAAAATCAAGGATATTTGTAAAAAAAATAGTTCGCACATATCGCAGAGAAACTTTCACCTAGTCTAGTGTTATTCAAATTCAGCCTTTCCCTTTCCACGATTGAGAGCTTCACTGCAACAAATGAACTATCGCAAGGAAAGTAGTTCTACAGGTTAACATTGAAGTGCGTTGTTTTTGCTGCACATCTATGTAATTTTGTACGGTACTTTCCAGTATTAGATTTTGCAGATGATTAAATTTTTTAAAAACTGTTTCTATTTTTAAACACATTGTGTTTCCTCAGTATTTAATTTTTTTTAAATCCTTTTAATTTTTTTAAAAATCCTTTTAATTTTTTTACCAGCTTTCTAGATTGCTTTTAAATTCGGGTTTGTTAATACTAACAGAAGATGATAATAGGGAAAATAAACTTTTAACACGTACTAATATAATGCATTTTTTTTCTTCACCTTCAACTTTATCAACGAAACAACTCGCTTTTAATTTGAAACTGAAAAAAGGTATGACGTCGATCTGGTTTATATTAAAAAAGTCTTATGAAAAACGTTAACATGGTTGCTTGGATATGTTTACACACAAAGATGTTAAAATATCTAATACGAGTGCATGCGCTCACCGTGGAATTAAAAAAAATTAAACTGAATACACGTTACATTCGTCTAAAAGTAAAAGTGCTCGTAATAGTATAATTCTTTCGGCACATTTTATCTACTACACATTAGGAATCTTTCTTTTTAGAGTTTGAGGTGGACATGTTGAAACACTCTATGTAATTTACAACACTATAAAAATAATCTAAGTAATTAAGCAGTTAAATTTAAAACTTGAATACTAGATGTAACTAAAATAATAAATTTTACTTAAAACAAATGCAAATTTTACAAATAAAACAATATCTATCTACAACTAAAAAGTTCGTTCACCGTTTGAGAATTTTTAATAATGAATTCTCTACTCCAAACATAATACATTGTATCATAGTTAACATTGCTGATATTCTGTGACATTTTTTGTACAAAAAATTGCGTACTCGGACATTTTGATATGATTTGATTTTCCTCCCTTTTAGAATGAATTTTGAAAACATCCTGGTCCTTTTTTGAGCTTTTAAAGAACGCTAAAATAAAGTAAAAGGGGGTTTAGAGGAAACTCTAAAAGCTTTCCCTTTCCTGAACGTGAAATAAAGTGAACTACCAATCTAATAAAGCTCTAAAAAGTTAGAATATTTTAAGATTTCTTTCAGGAACACACCCAAATTTTTTTTTCTCTCAAGAAAACTTTTTTTTATTTTATGAAAGGGTTTTAGCAAAGTATGCTGAATATTTTTTTTATATATCCTACTTTCATAATGTATTTCCTATCAAATATGTACTACATATCACCCCCCAATTTGTATGTAATGTGATTTAAGTCACTTGGGTTTAGCTTTTGATACAAAAGTTGAATATTTTACACTTTTAAAGATTATTAACTATTAATCATAATAATGATTATTGTTGATTTGTTGGAAACACTTTTGGTGAAATTCTAATAAAAAGTTGTTTTTCTCATTGCTCAGTACATTTTCAATTCCCTTAAATTTCATATAATATGGATTTTATTTATGATGGATTATCTTGTTATTTATGATGAATAATATACATTTTACCGAAACTTAAGTGAATAAATCAGACTTTAAATTCAAGTAATGGGATTCAAAGGTAGTGTTTTAGAACCTCAAAGCACCCATAACCTTATCACCATTAACTAGTTTAAAATTCTTATTAATTACTAAAAGATCCTTTAATTAACATGCATATATAAATTTATAATTATAACTTTCTCTGCAAAATAATAATCTATTATAAAGTTTTTAATAATCTATATAAAAAGACAAAAAGCCCTTCATAAATTAAATACACCATTAGTAACAGATTGCATAATATTTTTCCTTATACCTCAAAAAAGTATATGGGGAAGAATAATAAAAAACGTAACAGATAGTTAAGTAACACATTTTATAGAAATGCATCAGTGCAACTTTGAAATCCACACAGCTCGTGAAAAAAAATAACAAATCATTGAATGAAAAGATATTTCTGCAATTTATTACGAACATGCAGCACTTATAAAAAATGCTACTTTGATTCATAATTAACTTTTTAAAACCAACCACACTATATGAAACAATTAAAACTACATCAGAAACCCGTCACATGCATTCCACACAGCCCAGTCAAGCACATCCCTACACAACTTTAAAAATAACTGCACTTTTCCATACCTCCAAAACTTTCCAATCTGCACGAATAGTACCCCTCGGCGCAACACCAAAAAACCATCACATCTAATTATAAACAACAGCCTATCCAATATGCACTCGCACATTGGAGCGAGCCCCCGAACATTCATGAGGTCCCATTTACCTCACAGCCCAAAAGACCACATCACTTTTCCACTTACCGGTATCTCTTCAGTGGTCTCTAGTCCTCCATTCCGCTATGCTCCAGCCACCACGAGTCCGTGCAACAGGTGAGAGGTTCATTCCGTCTGCTGCTCGTTGCCTATTGGTGGCGATCGGGGCTCCTAGGCTCGTCCCACCTGTGGCTCCACTCCCTTTCAGAGTCTTATCGATCCCTGGGAGCTAAAGATAGTAACCGGCCTCCTGCAATAATAAATGGCAGATGGCGGTAGACTCGCCACGGATACGCTCGCCTTGCGACCCGGGGATTTTTGAGCTTGTTTCGGGCCCTTTGCTGACCCCCGCAGGGATCTCTCCCCCCCCTCCTCTCTTCGTCCTTTTATTCTTTTTCTTGCACAGCAGGGAAGACGAGGAAAAGGGACACGGCGGTATAATGGGATCTTTTTTTTTTAATATTGTTTTGGATTCTGGTTTGCTTTGGGTTTCGGTATTATGGGATTTATTTTCTTCTTTCGTTGATTTACAGCGCTACTTAAGAATAATCCGAAGATGAAAAAATTCGAATTGCTCAAGTTTAAAAAGTGAATTTTATTTAGTAGGAAGTTCTTAAAGAACCAAGAGAAATCTTCCAACTTTGAATTAAAGACGCTTCATCAGTTTTACTAATTGCTCAACAGTTTTTAAAAACGGGTTCGTTTGCTGCAAAATTTAAATATTTCACAAAATTAAATTTTGAATTTGTTTTCAAAAGTTTAAAGTGTTGTTTAACTCAGATTTTTTGGTTAATTAACTTGATCTTTTTTTTTCTATTATTTTTCTAGGAAATCTCCTCTCCGTCATAATTTGGGTTTCTTTCCAAAAAATGCTTCCACGTCTGAAAAATGCTGCAAAAAATCTTACAACTTTTTATGATGAATTATTACTTATTTTTAGTTCTTTTTTGGATAATTGTTTTTTTACTTTTATTTTTCGCTTACATTACGCGATATGTAATATTAAATACCCATGTTTTTTCAATAATTGCAATAAAATGTTTCATGTCGTAAAATACTTCTTATATATCTAAGAAAATTATAAGAGCTATAATCCTCTTGAATTGCATTTTAAGTCATTGCAAGTGTGTAATGAAAAACTCAAAAACTCCTCAATGCTAAAATTTTCAAGCAAATATCTTTAGGTTCTGTAATGGGCACTAAAATTTTCTTCCACTTCATTTAATGCTATTTTTGTAGGGATTGAATCCCCTAATCAGTACTGTGATGAGGAACAACTTAAGTATTCTTACTCGTCAAATAGTGGGAGAGTGGGGCACCTAGGGACACTTTTCATTAAATTATTTTTCTAGTATTTTAAACAATGGACTCTAACCGCTTATCTGGTTCGAGACTTCACACGGAACCAACACGTGACCTACTGAGCTTGCAATTGGTTACCACAGATACTACACAAGTAGATCTACTAGTGTAGTATCTGTGGTAACCAATGGCAAGCTCAGTAGGTTACGTGTTGGTTCCGTGTGACGTCAGACGGTTAGAGTCCATTGTATTGATTCAAACACAGCTAATATATTAAATATGCTTCTTTGTGCATCTGATAAAAAAAATTTCCGACCAATTATATCTTTTAAGGAGTTCATAATAACAAATTTAAAAAAGCTCTTTTAATATCCCAAGGTGCCCCACCAGTAGCCCACTTTGGGATACTTTCAAAAATGGCTTAAAAATTATAAATGTTATTTTGAAAAACCCAAAATAACACTAATTAACTAAAAGCTATGTTTAATAATATTTAATTAGACATCAAACGTATTTTTTTTATTACTCAATGTTGTTACAAACACTTTTAGTTACTTATCCATTCGAAATCCTTGAAAATTGAGCTATTTATGATAATAGCTTTTCACAAGTTTTCCGATCCTCTCTTCATAAAAAATTTGACGTGTTGATGAGCTCCGAGTCGGTTCGGAATAGCGTTTCCCTCATGGCCAGTGGCGGATCCAGGGGGGTGGCACTCTGTGTGTCCCTCCTCCTTAGACCCAAAAAATCCCTCATAAGTACGAAAAAAAGTCCCAAAAAGTACTCAAAATGAGTTAAAGCCCTACTTTTACATGTCAAATTTCCAAAAATTTTTTGGGGGAGGACCCTCATACCCCCCAGCGGTACCAAACGGGGATCTTGAGTGATAATTTTTAGAAAATTCCCAAAATTTTGACATTTTTGTCAAAAGATAAAGGTGATAGTCTGAAAAAGTGCCCCCCCCTTGGAGCCGTGCTGGATCCGCGCCTGCTCATAGCGCACAACTTTCTGGAGAATCAATGGATGTTGCTTTGTTTATTAAGGCACGGCTTACTAGATACTTTATACGCTAGCCGAGTTTTAAACAATGAAAACCATTTGACAACTTTTCCCGCTTGGAGCGCTACAAGACCTACCTATATCACCCACCGCCTTCAACACTGTGGATATGCTTTGCCAGTTGGTCCAGTATTGCCATCTGGATTTGCAATGATTTCCGTACTCGGCTAGCCTGTATAAGTATCTAGTAAGCCATGATTAAGGCTATCGCTCAAAAATGACCAATGCCTGGAACTCGGCAGATACAGAACATATGGTTTTAAACATGCACAACTGCATAGTGTAAAAATCATCTGCCTGTCCATCGTTTATCATTAATGCGAACAAAGTTGTAAGGAAGAGATTCTCTATATGGGCCGCAGTGAGAAATAGTATCGAGGAGCGCGCTTGTAAACTCGATAACTAATAAAAACATTGTCCTATTTTTTCCAGTAAAGATGTCAATCGATCCTCAAGGATGTACCTATCTACCAGTAGCAAAATTATTTCGAAATTCCTACTATTTTTTTTTCAGAAGCAAAGCGGAAGTTGAAAAAAAACCCTTGTACATGATAAAGTTTTCTTTTTAAAGCAACACTCAAATTTCATTTACCGCTTCACCGTTTCTTTCAAAACACCATGACTTTTCCTAAATTCCAGCTTCCCTCTTATGTGCGTGCATACATTTGAAATTATTTGGAAAATGTGCAATAAATTGAATTTTTCGACCCCACGCATACACTCAATAAAAAATAAAGGAGCACTGGTAAAAGCAGCGACTACAATCTCGAGCAAAAAATCAGTATTTTCAACCAATCAACCAACCACTCAATAAAAATAGCGGAATGTTCCTCAAATCGCAACGAGAGGGAAGCGTAGCGCTCACATTCATGAGTTTCCCAACCCACATCACCGAAAGCAATGAATGAAATGGTCTCCACATTCATTGTTTTCGTTCACCGTTATAACGCCCACGCATTCGTGGAGAAAAAAGCGGGAGAAAAATAAACGTAAGAATGAAAAGTCGACGTCGAGAAAGAAGAGACGTATATTTTCAGCGGTTGCTCCGCTCCCGTAAAAGAGATACAGGATTAGTTATCCCCGGAGCAGAGGTTCAATAACGGGAACGCAGGGAAAGCCGCTTTCATTGTGCAGGGGAGAAATCCCTACGCATAGGGGAAATTCAGGATCGAATGGCGGCGGCTCCGAGTTGATAAAATAATGAATTTTGGCTGTGGAAGGGGAAGATAAACAGAGGGAAGGATTTTTTTTGTGCTTATGAATTTTGGCCATTTAGGCAATTTTCGGGTTGAACACTGAATCTTTGAACAATTTATGACCTTTAAATACAGGTTTAAATTTTCGACCAGGCAATAAAAGCGAATTTGAAATTTTAGGAGAAATAAAAGAAAAGTAAGGAGGCTTTCCATACACTCTTTAAAGAATAGTATTCCTCTTTGAAATATTGAATGGGATAGTAATGAATTTCGGTTATTCCCACTGATAGCTTTATAGCTGACACAGTAATTTCCAGTGTTTATAAATAAGAAGCATGCGTGCACCAGTGGTTTGTTCAAATGGGGGTTCACAATTATATTTTGAAAATGTAATTAAGTTACAATCTCACAATTCAAATTATTTATATTAATGGTTACGGAAATACATTTTACATGTTTTTGATTATCTCGATAACGTCTTTAATTTGAAGCTGTGGAAAATTCGAAGCTTTGTCTCTGTCCTTTGAACTTTCTATAAAAACAATATTAAAATCGTGGATAATTGGAAGTTTAATTTATTTAATTCGAAGTTTTCTCACAAAATTTTGAAATCCCAACGATTTTTTTGCCATTTATCTTATTACCAGATAACAAAACGAATGTCGCGAGTTTTCCAAGAAAGTTTCAGCAATGAATATTCTATTATACATGTTTTTGTGTAAACCACCGCCCGCCGTTCAGAACAAGATTTTAATTATCCCTCAATTGAAAATGGATCTTCTTTAATTCGAAGTTTTTCAGTGGTCCCTTCAGCTTCGAATTATCTAAGTTGCACTGTATTTATAAATAAGAAGTAATTTTCCTGTGTTACATAAATGAGACGCATGTGTGCATCAAATGGTTTTGCATCATTTGGAATTTTCTTAGGGGTGTAGCTATAAAAAAAATCAAAATAAAAGTTTTTCTTTATACAATGTGATATATTTTTCTCTTTTTTGTTTGACAAGGTTCTTTCAACGGATAAGCTGGAAAAAAAATTAAATCTTGAAGGGGTATTGGAATATATTTGGGAGAGGTTGAGAATCTAATGCGGTGCAAGTAACTATACGTGGTGGATAAAATTGCAAATGTAAAAGCTGAAAATTTAATTTGACACATTTCTGAAGTTTGTTATTCTGTACTCTTATCTATAAATTACCTTCGAAAGCATAACAGTGTAACTTTTTATCCAGAAAACTCAACTAACAAAAAGAAAAACTGAGCAATTTTGGCAACACACCTCATATCGTTGACTTACGGGCATAAGCATAGAGGAGAAATAGAAGTGGAGTGAGCATTCCCATTGAATCGACTCTGAAAAAGGGCCCAACATTAGCAAGGCTTCTTGGCAACAAAACCAATGCCAAGAATGCACGGATTAGCAGCATTGCCTGCCTGGCATAAAAGTTCGGTAGGGAAAACTATTTCCAGTAAGACAGCCGTCACGTGACTGCGGTTTTTGTACATTTTTCTGGAAGTTATCTTAGACACTACAATTGATCACTCCATCATTATCTCTCCTCTATGGGAGAAAGACACTATCAGCCGTATTCTATGTAACCTGATTTCACCGACACCCTGATCGGTTTCCAGCTTGGCTCGTTCGTTGGCATCGTTCTACCACTTGGTAAAAAGTTCTCCAAGAGTGACTTAGGGTCTTTCTCCTGTAAGTCGACGATATACAGAAGTTATTCGGCATTTTCACTCATTCAGTCTTTCATATTGCTTTCTCTGAACTCGTCCATCTACCTACACCGTACAACTTAAAATGGATGTCAGCTCATCACATTACATTTTCAGCATTTCAAGATTTTAGAGAACAGAGCTCACAAATATCATAAGATGACCCTATTTTAAGACCTACTGATATGTTTAATACATTGTTTACCCAGTGATGTCAAAACATAAGTTTTCAGGGGGAAAACAAGTGGGTCTTTTTTTACATAAAACTGTAGAGTTCTAAAAAGTAAATGTAAAGTCTTAAAAAAATATGTTTTGTTTATCTAAGTAATCTTTTTTCTATAGTTTTTTTCTGTAGTATTTTTATTTCTTTTTCTACATTGAAAATCAAATTTCTCATTATTTTACTTATTTCATTCAATAAGTAAATCACACATAAAGATCGATAAAAATATTTTATTATAATCTTTAATATTTACCCACTTATCAGGTTATCTCAGCAAATTACCAAAATGGGAGATCCGAAGATCACCAGTTAAACAGTTGGTTATAGCTAAGAAATGTTTTTGAAACCAGCACTTTTAAGACGGATCGGTATTGAAAACCTTTAAAAATAGAACAGAACACTCCAGATATAATTAAAGTTGTCAAAATAATGTTTTATGGATAGAGATAGTTTGTTTTTGGCTGTTTCCTATGCTCAAGAAATAAAAATTAGTGAATATGGGGATAAATAAATTCCAATTTGAGTATTAAAGAAACTGCATAACTCAGGAAAGGTTTTTTATTTGTAGGACAACCCTTTTTTCACAGTGTAGAATAGTTTATAATTTAAGTCCCAGTTATATCTGTGAATATTACATATAATTTCTTGAAATTTTTTCCAGATTTTATTATGATGTTGCAAACATTTAACAAGCAGAATTTTGGTTCAATCCCTTTCCTGGTTTAATTAATTTTCTTTACTTTTTTTTAAAACTAACTTTAGAAATCATCCTATATAAAAAGTAAAAAATATCTTTCATATAATTAGTCTATGTTAAAAATAATTTTTAATAAAGAGTTCGGTTCAATTCCGTTAGAGTCCCCGCTAAATATTGCCAGGTTCTTTTAGACAACAAAAAGTAGAAATATTCATAAATAATTTCGAACTTCTGAATAAAAATGTTTAATTATATCAAATAACTATTCAGTTTATTAATAAAAGTCGAAAAAATTTGTTGATATTTGAATATATTTAGCGATTTGGATATTGGCGATATTTAGCGGGGACTCTAACGGAATTGTACCAAGAGTTCTATTAAACTAGCAATTAGTACATCAATCCTGTGAAATTACAAGAAAATTAAATATCACAACTTCTTGGCAATTAAATAAATTTTAATTGTCTTTAAAATTTTCCATACTTTTTCTAAACCTAAGAACATGTGTAGAATAATAACAGCAAGAAATAAATACAAACAAGACTATAAATGATTCTTAATTAAATATAACAAAATATAATTGATTAATAGCAAATATGAATAAAAAACAAGAGTGAAAAAAATCACAAAAATATATTGATCACAAGTCAACTATGGAAAATCACTGGTAAGAAACAAATTTTAATCTTGATGCTTGCCAACAAGAAATATATAAAACTTCTGTTGTATAAATAAAGCTACAAGAAAAATAATTTTCAATATACGTTATATTTCTGCAAACTTGGTAATAAAAATATACATTAAAATTAACTTTATTTTGTTCATTGCATTTGTATTTGTATTGTGTGTGTATTGTATTTGTAAGGAAAATTTACCCGAGTACATCTATGTTTTTAAGACAATACTGTAACTTTATGAAAATTTAGTCATTTAAATGCACTAAAAAGGTAAAAAAAATATCAATAAAACTTGAATGTTTTGGAAAATATTGACAATATACATACAGTTAAAATACTGTTACATACATTGAAATCTTGATACATCAAGATTCATTAAAATAAGGTGGATGCAAAGCTAGTAATTGGAACCCTTAAATCAGAAGTTTTTGTTTGTTTTTAATAATCCATATAATAATGATCTGGAAGCTCTTACAAGAAGTTAAAATTGAATACTTTCTCCAGAAGTTTGTTTATATACAAACATTTGTATCATACATAAATAGAAAATTAATAATCAAACTTCTAGAGTACACTCCCTTGTTCTATATAATTTAGCTAAAAAAATATTTCTTCAATAACATGATGTAACACATAAATTAAGAATTGCATCAATTTCTTTTTTTACTTCAATTTGGAAAAAGCAGTTGACCAAAACAATTGAACCAATTGCAAGTGACTATTGCTTTTTTTAAATATTCTTTTTCACAAGGTTTCATTTAGATTTGGTTCTTCATACAATTTTTTTTTTCACAGCACCACCAATTTGATAACATAAATATTTTATAGTGACTTCACCACATGAGAAATACAAACAAAATAATAACTAATACTAAAAAAATCAACAAATCATAGCACATGAAAACATCAAACAATTTCAAGAGATTCAACAAAATTCTTGAAAGAGCAAAACAGTTGCAGCAGAGATGATTCTCAAAAAAAGTAATTTGGTAATTATTGGAAAAAAACAGCTGCACCTATTTGTAAAGATTATAATGCTGGGATGTATGGGTGAAAGCTAGAAAATTGACAAGATGAAACTGGATTTTTTTAACTGGAAATTCTTTTGAAACTGGCCCTTTCTCATACAAATTATATTATTCCAACTAATTTCAGGTTATTTTCCCCTGTTTTCTTTAGAAGAAAATCTCTAGGAGGAATTTTGCCTGAAGGCAAAAAATTTTTTAACCCTGCTTAAATGCCTTTGCAATACTTTCAAACTTTCTAAAAAAAACTATTTATACTGTTGAATTTTTATATAAGAATACTATCATTGGTATAAAATAAATTAGAAATGATCTAACATCAAAATGACACATAACTTTAGTAAAATCAATTAACAATAATACAACAAGTCTTAAATTTTTTTTTTAAATTTTAGTAATAAAGAATAACATAAAACATAATACTAATAAAATCCAATAAAGAGCTGGATGCAGCTACATTTTGTCATCAAGTAAATGGGAAACCGCATGGGACAATACAACTGCTGCATCTAGTTGACAAAATTTTGTCAATCACATATTAATTTAAAATGTACATTTGTAATGATCGATTGATTGATGGTGGATGACCTTTTAGTTCGAGTCATGTACATAAACAATAAAACTTTGGTTGATAAAATAGCTTTGACAAAAATTATCAATGTCATGGGTGTTCAAATATGGTCACTTAAATCTTAGGAAAATACCTTCATTGTTATGAATTGGAAATTTCAGTTATAATTATTTTTGAAACGAAGGCTATAAGCATAGCAAATATAACAGTAACAATTGTTCCATGAGTCATTCCAAATCCATAAATCTAAAAATAAAAATAACATAAGTGTTGTTTACATGAAAAAATCTTATTTTAAACACAATTAGTAAAAATTTTAAGCATAGTTGATCTCATGTTATATTTAAAGTAATTGAGAGTATTGAGATTTATGGTAGATTTTCAACACAAGTATTCCCAAGTAAACATGAATTTTCCCCACAGCAGCATGTTCAGTTAACAGGGTCAGTGGAAATAGATTTAATACCTATTTTCTCTAGTTTAATTAAGATATTTTTTTATGTATTTATCCAAATAATGACATGTGTTTTAAGCTAAGTTTTCATACTCTCATGCATATGGCTATTTTTAAATTTTAAGTTAGTCTCTTAAGGTTACAATCGCACCATTCTCATAGCACTACTGCTACAACAAAACACTTGTAACATGAAATTACACTGACAATCCTCTTTTCCTGCAAGAGTAAATAATTGGAAAAGGAATTGCAACTTCATTTTATACTTGGTCAAAGTAGAACTTTATGATTTCCACACAATCTTAATATTTAGAATCGAGAAGGAATAAAAATAACTTACAGACATCTGTAAAGCATTCAAAGCCATATACTGTAAAGGCTTTATACGATGCTCACTTGGATAGATGCACTAGAAAAGGAAATATTTTTAAAAATGAATGATATTTTACAGTAACCAAGAATATTTTATTCTTTAAAATATATAATTGCCATAATAACTAAAGAGTTTTTCTTATTTTTATACCTAAGGTGGGGTGGGGCTGTAATAATAGTTGTAAGTAGAAACTCTTTTTTATTTTAATCTTAAGAGTGCAATATAGCTTGTCTTTTTTTGGAAGGTGGTTACAGTAACCCACAAAATTTCACAATGCCAAGCTGCCTTCTTAAAAAGAACTAAACTATACTCCATATATTTAGAAACCCTTCTAATATACAAGGTGGTCAAACAGAAACCTCTACAATATCAGAGCACATGGAGGCCAAACTGCATAAAATATCAAAATGAAATTTTGGGTACTGCTATTTGTAGGTATCCACTTAAAATAGTGATAATTTAAAACATAGAGCCATTGCAATTACATTAAAGTGAAGGTTTTGGGCATTTTTGAACTACAACAGTCACTTTTTTCTTTCTTCTAGTCATCATTACATCGGAAAACCATAAACAGCATTGGAAAAGTACATTTAAAACGGAAATTCCCTTCAAAAAACATTTGATAAATGAGCATTTTTTTAGGACCAAAAACAACAAAAGATGACCTTTTGCACCCAATTGGTAATCAGAGGGCCATAAAAATTATGAATTTTGAGCATGTGTATGTAAAATGTAGTGACTGTTGCTGTAGATAATTCTTTATTTTTTGTACTACAAAAGTTTAAAACTAAAGGATAAAGAAAGAAAATGTAAAAGAGAAACTCTGTTAACCTTACCTGATTTTACTTAAAATAAAGTTTAAAGTCATAGCTCTCATTGTAAGTATTTTTCTATCCGGTAATAAGGTAAAGATATGCATAGTTAATTTGCAAACAACTTACTCGTAATACACGCTGACCTTCAAAATTGACCTCTGCGATTGATGTTGATAGAACAATCAGTAACACTAGAGGAAGGGCAAACTGAAGAATGTCAAAAATTGAAGCAGGATGCCCCAACCAGTGAACTAAATAAGTTGAGCACCTTAGAAGCACCAATGCTACAAAACTAGCATACCATCTCTGGAGAGCACAAGAAGAAAACCGCAAGCGACACTGAAAATAATCAAGAAATTAAAAACAGTTTGTGGAGAATGATTGCAGAAAAGATGAAATATATATATGACTAGCTGATATGCATGCCGTTGTTGGGAGGAAAAGGATTTTCAAATTGTGTATTAAAATCACTACAAGGTATCAAGGACCAAGCAACAGAGAGGGAGCAATAATGATTCATGTGTTCACAGAATGAGAAAAATACATCATTATAGAAGAACAAGCTATTTACAAGTTGTGTATTACCAGATGCTGCAAAATAAATAAGTAATATCTTCCTCTCTCTGCTGTGTCATTTAGAGGCAATGGGGTCAACTGCCTTCCCCTAGGACTCTACTTTTATGCTATACTTTTTTCCAGATGCGAAAACTTCTTTAGAAACCCTTTATCTAAAATTAATCTGCTAAAACCCTTTTCAAGAGTGAGATTTCAAAACAAAAAAAAGTCAGGGGGCTTGTTTGGTCATTCAAAAAGAACCATTTCATTTATATTTTTAACATAAAGTCCTTTTGAAAATGCATTTAATATTAGTTCCAAGTTGATGATTTCAAACATTTTTAAAGTGCATTTGGCACTAAAGCAAAATTACATTATAAAAAATATCCTCCTGCATAAAAGTCAGAAAAAATAAGTGCAGTTTCAGTTTTCAAATTTACTTACTTTATCTACAGCACTAATTTGTCAATACATTTAGAAGGTATAAATTAGAAATTTAGTTAAAAATAAAATTATTTTTTAATTTTCTTTACTTTTAAAAAAGGATTGGAATATTTGATTTGCAAACTAAATATCAATGACGAATATAATTCTTCTGAGATTAACAACTTACATTTAACTTCCAAAAATGATGCATTAGCTCTGCATTAGTCATGGTATGTGGAGCAACAGCTGAGTCATCATTTGTACCCAAAACAGTTCTTGATCCATCTAGCACTCTACGAACAGGCAGAAAATTTCGGTCCTAAAATTAAAGAGTTGATTTCAATCATAGAATAATGTGATTTGACATTTGTGATTAACATTTCAGACAGCATTTGATGCATGTCAAGGTAGATGGAATTACTGAACTAAGGAAGTATTTCATAAATTTTCAACATTAACTTTGAATGTATAAAAAAATCTACAAGTTTCTGGATTAGCTTGTACATCATTTGTAAAACATAAACCTTTAAAAAATTAGGTTTGTGATTGATATACCTGAAGAGAATGACCAAAATCTATATCGGAGACAGTTGATCGGCTATCTGCAGGTGCTAAATGTCCAGGCATTGGTGCAAAGAGAATGCTTATCTCCCCCTGCTCATCCACATTTCTAATATTTGGAGCAGAAGCACGCATTTTGGGATTTATGTCTCTCCTTGTAATTGACATTGAATGTTTGTTTTTCGATAAGTATTGAGAATAACCTTCATCATCTTCATCTTCTGCTATCCACAGGGATTCTAAAATTAAAATGAAGACTAGTTCAGCTACACGATGCAAATGTCAAGAACTTTTAATCTATCCACTAAATATATAGGTGTGTTTGAACACAGAAAAAGTTTTACCTTCACTCTAAAAGTTTGAGTCAGCTACTTCCAAGCAGCATGAAATAATTTAGGAAATTAAATTTTTTTGTTCTTATGTATTATCCTGTTGATCGTGCTACTGAATTTGAAAATATTATCAAAGTCCATTGACTGTTCTATAGGTGTGTGCTAAATTTGACAGCCACTGAACGGTTGACAGGATAATACATAAGTACCATTTTTAATTGCACTTATAACTAAAAGAAATTATGAAAAAAAAAATTTGTAGTTTTTGTTAAAAGATTTGTTGATAAAACATTGAATGTCAAGAAACAAAATGTCTTATATTTCAACAAGCCCTTATGTTTCAAAGACAAAACTATTTAATAGGTTTGACAAAGAAAGCATTACAAATCTTTTGATTTACAGAAAAAAAGGAGTTTGTAGAAGTTATTTTTAAACTGTAGACAGTGTTATTTGGGTGATTAGAAACTGAAGGGACCACTGCAAAACTTTGAATTATCAAAGATTTTTCAAATTAAAGAGGTTCCATCTTCTACATGTAATTCCAGATTCACTGAATGATTAAAAAAATTACTTAAACCTATTGTATTAGCAACTCAGGAATAATTAAATTCTTGTTCTGAATGTGTGGTTTATACAAAGACATGGTGTGAATGTTCAATCTGACATCATGTTGGGAAAAGTCAAGATTTGTAACGATGAGTAGCAAAAAAATGTCATGGGTTCCAAATTTTTGTAAGAAAACATTCATATTCAATTAAAAAAGTTGAACTTTGAATTATTCATGATTTTTCAACATTCATTTAATAGAAAGTTCAAAGGAGAAAGAAAATACTTTGAATTATCCTTGACTTCAAATTACAGACATTTGAGTTATCCAATTCGCACTGTAAGTATCCGGTAAAATAATACAACGGAATAAATAACATTCATACTGCACCTTGCCATATATCATCTTGATTCATAGGTACAATTTTATGAGTAAACGAAAGATGATGTTCAATTAATGAAGCATCATACTCTATCTCCTTTATGAATTTTCTAAGTCCTGAAATTCAAAAAATACTACTGTTTAAAAATTTTTTCAAGATTACAATATCGACACTTTCATTCAGAATATAGAAATGACAAACAATTTCAATTTGTTATTGCACCCAAAACATTTGTAATTGGCACCTCCCTTGGTGGGGCATGCACCTCACATTTAGAAACACTTATAGCCGTATTCACAGCCATCAGCGTCGGTGTTAACCAGCAGCTAAAGAAGAAAAATTAGCTTTTCCCTGACTCTGATTGGTGGAATCCTTCTTTGATCAAGGGTTTAACACCAACGCTGATGGCTGTGAATATGGCTATAAGTGTTTCTAAATGTGAGGTGCATGCCCCACCAAGGGAGGTGCCAATTACAAATGTTTTGGGTGCAATAACAAATTGAAACAGTTAATGAACACAGTAAAGTAACAAAAGTTTTCTTTACTTGGCTTTTGCTTTAGACACTGAGTTGATTTTTTATTTTACTTATTGCTCTCTTAATTCTTTTTACTATCTGATCTGATGTGAAAGTTTTAAACCCCACTTCTCATTTATTAGTAAAAATTTTCATAAGACATGTTTAAACAAATGCAAAATTTTGTAGTGACCCATCAAAAAATAATTAGTTACCTATAGTTAAGAAACATCTAGATAATTAAGTAACCCTTCAAGGCTAAATCTGTTTGTGGATCACTGAAATACTTGGGATACTATACCCTGAATTTTACTCTTCAGAACAAGTTGTACAACATTTAAAACCTTGAACTGAAGAAGAAAACTGAAAGTGTTGTATACATCCAATATGTGTACCATCACACAAATTATTAAAAAAATTGTGTTTTTAAAAAATTCTGAAATCAAAAATATTCATGCAAAATAATGACAGAAGTTAAAAAGTAAACTTACCAATAGTATGAGTTCTACAAACTGACATGTATACGAAGGACACAAGGGAATGCCATATCAGTGTAAAACTACAGAAAAAAATACTAGACACACTCATAATTTGACACACTAGGTCATCAAGTTCAATCTTTTTACAATAACCATTGGAGAACCAATCCAAGCTTTCGACTATATTTGCAATCGTAAAAAATGTTCCTAATATAAAAACCAAAAAGGCACCATTTACTTTAAAAACAGTTCGTGAATGCATTCTAATGTCTTTTAGAAACCTTGGGTGAAGAAATAAACGACTGCTCAAATCTTTACAATAAAACCCAAATCCACACCAAAAATAAACAAGCATTATACTAATAGTTCCCCCTGGAATGTCTTTTGGAGTATTGGGAGAAAGAATATCATACACAACAATCCAAGAATAGGATATTGCATAAGTAATAGCCCCAGTAAATGTCAGTGAATGTAAAAGAGTCCCTAAAATTGGCTTGGAGTCGGGCTTTAAGGGTATGCCATTGCATTTAGCAATTATGTACCAAATCCACAATGGAAGATGTCTTGATTGTCTGAGTTTGTCATCTCGATTTTTATGCTTGACATTAGCAGAAGTTGTTTCTATGAATGATTGCACATCCAAGTCAACAGTTTCTGCTTCGTAAAATCTGGATGTAGAGGAATCAGACCTTCCTTTTCTACAAAAGAGAAAATCAATTATAATAACATTTATTATTAAATTCTTATTTTAAATTATTTCAGGTGTTACAACTTGGGAAGAAGAAAAGCAAAGTTTTCTATAGCTGGTCTTTCTTTGGAAGGTGTCTGAGAACTGCGACGGTGTATTGTGGAAGGCAAATTTCCGCATTCTCAGCTGCCTTCTAAAGAAAGTTAGGTATTTACGTATTATCCCGTCGACCGTAACACTTAATCCGAAACGTTATCAAATCCCATTGAGTTTACTATTACTATGCTGCTGAATTAGATGGCCACTGAACGGTCGATGGGATAATACGTAAGTACCGAAAGTTATATTTACATTTATTTACTTACATGGAAATGACAACATAAAAACTATTACGAACAGCAACAGCCCATACAAGACAATGCATGCAATTATAAAACAGACATAACTACAAGTGACCCTAACTTCTTGAAATTGAAATTTGCTATAAAAGAATATTGCATGAAACTTGATCAGAAGATGAGAACTTACGGGGATTTAGATGCCATCTCGAAAGGTAGAGAACTATCGGCACTAAGAGATTCCACCTCATTTACATTAATCTAGATAAAATAGACAAGAGAGATCAAAATACTTTTTTCATAATAATAAATTTTGGTTCTTACATATTATCCTGTCAACCGTTCATCAACCATCAGATTCAGCAGCATAGACTTTGAGATTTGATAATTCTCTTCAGATTGTGCAGTACGGTCAAAAGAATAATATGTAAATACCTAAATTTCTTGCAATTTTACAAAGTTTAAACTGTTAAAGGAAGCAGAAAAGTTTAGATATTAGTATAGCATTTGGGCAATCCAAATAAAATGGCCTGGTGCCAAAAATGGAATTAAAATAATGGATTCTGGCAATCCAGTTCTATAAAAGTTGAATTGCTTACTCGCCAATAAACAGTATTGGCATCATCAAATTTTGCCAAAAATGTTGACCAGGCCTAGGGTTTTTTTTCGTATTTACCAATATTTTTCGGTTTAATTCTGTTAACTTTCCCGTTAAATATTGCTAAGTTGTTTTGAATGTCAAAAATTAGAAATATGGCCAGACATATAAAAATCCATAGTTATATAGTATATAACAATGTCAAGTAGAATAAAAATTTGGTGATATTTGAATACTTAGTACTTAAAACAACTTTGTGATATTTGGCAGAACAGTTAACAGAATTGAATCCATTTTTCAACAATTTTCATAAAAATTTATTTGGTTATGATAATTTCTGAAACTTATAAATAATATAGTACCACAAGGAAAACATCCAATAAAATTTAATACAAGATCATGACTCCCACCACATGTGAAAGCAAAAAGTCGTAACAACCATAGATACCATGTTTGATATCGAATGAGTTCTAATAGGAGGTTCTTTATTTCCTCCTCTGAATGAAGGTAACGCGGAATGATAACACTGGCCTGACTGAATCAAATCAAAACAAACAGACAACCCCACAGATTGGCTAGGAGGTTTGGACAGGAATGGATCTTTCGTGGGATTGGACAGTTTGGTAAGTTTTATAGGTGATGCCATTATTAGTTGGAATAACACAAATTTATAGTTTAATTTTTTTAAGTCAACTACTCAATGTTTTTATTTATGATGCAAACTAGCAGTCTTCAGCTGTTTTCATGTTTTAAGAGCTGTTACGAAATAAAATAACCTTTTTTGTAATATTAGAATAGAATCAGAGTAAATTGGAAAAACTATTCTCAAACAGCGTCTGGTCTGTTGTGTTGTGTCGTAAACCGTAAACCTCTATTCCCCAAAATGCCAGTATCTTTCTGATCTTTCTTTACTTTTATTGTAGTAAATAATTTTTTGCTCGTCGATTCTAATTCATGATCCAGAACTATTTAAGACAAAGTGATTATTCTTTAGTCGAGAGTTTTCATAAAGTAAACTCTATTCCTTTTATGAGGAAGAAGGGATTTTACAAACTATGTTTGTTGTGGAAAGCCGGACAGTGAATACCTAAGTTATTGGACCAAAGGTGTTTTTCACCATGTCCCAGTTTCGTGATAGTAATGATCGAAAATCAAATGCACCATCAACTAATCAAGCTTATACCAACATCCCAACTGTCAATCGCGTAAGTTTTTTGTGCGAGCTATTGCCGGTTTTGTTAATTCCAATGTTTAACTTTTATGGACCAAGTCTATTGTTTTGAAAATCAAACATGCACATCTATTGCTTCGGATAATACAAAATAATCTATGTTCGACCTTTTATAAAGTTTTAAGAAAATAACTGCGCTTCCAACACAATCGAATGTTATGTCAAAGACTTAGTACTTTTGTTTACTATAGGTCCAAACAAAAAAGCCCCAAACAGGAGAGAAAGAGCCTTTTACTTGAATTGTAAAGTTATATTTTCTTGATAAATCCAGTAATCGTTTCATTGTAATTTTTGTTCTTATCTTAATTAATCTAGCTAGAAGTCATCTAACCAGAAACTTTTAGGCCTTTAAAAACAAATTGGGTATTTTTCTCCTAACCGTAAAAAGTAGGGTACCTAGTTACCTTATACCCTTTTGGGGGTAAACAATTGATTTGTAAACTATAAAAGTTTAGCTAAAGTAATAACTGAAAAACCATGTTATCCAAAAAAAAAACAGGTGTCCCAATAATGGTGATAAAATAGGATTTTTGGCAACCTAGATCTATAGAAATTGAATTGCTTACTTGCCATTAAATATGGCATTGGCAACACCAAATATATCACCTATGCCCGGTTTGTTTGGATTTACACAATAACCAAACCATTTGTTTGTTCAAATGTAAAGATTAATACAAATTTCAGTTATTTTCTATTCCCGCATTATTTGAATTATTATAACCTCAGCATGATTTATACATCATTTTGGGATATAATCAGCAGGGTGCTTGTGTTGTGTCAGATGCATTTTGACCCTATTTATTTGCCAAGCAGTGTTATTTTTTTCTGATAAAAGCAGACATTTCTTTTAACTTAATACTCATTAGATATTTCTTCTGAGTTACTAATTTTTATACTTCTCAAATTTTGAGCAATTGAAGTCCCTACATGTTTTAAGTGGTAAAAAATGTTACTTTAGTCAAATGTTGAATGGAATGTCATTTAGTAAAAATAAAATATATTTTTAAAGTGTTTTACTGCATGAATATTTTGAATTATTGAAAAACAGTTACTTGAATTAACTAAATATCTGGCAACTGTAATTTTTTATTAAAGGAATTTTGAAGTAAGTCAATAGGTTTTAAAAGTAGTCTGAAATGTTACGTTATTCATGATGGAATGACCCAGAATTTAAATTGTAAAATGTGTTGCACATTTATTATATTGCTGGATTTATATAAATATTGAAATACCTACAGGAAATCAGAATTGCTCCATAGATATTTGATTCTTTAATTATCTCTTAAAACTGGCATTTTTTTTAACTGGTTTGTTTTAGCAATATTTCAAAATTATGATATACAAAACAGACAAGTAATGTTTTTCTTATAAATAATAAAAGAAAACCCTTTCCCTTTAAAAATCTTAACTCTTTTAGTGGGAGTTGAACTTATGCATGTGGGGAAACTTCCAATTCTCCAGTTTAAAGTTTTTCATAGTGTTTTTCTTTCTTTATAGATGCAGCAGCCTTGGAGGGATGTGTTAAAGTTACCAAATGATAATCGAGGCCAACCCCCTGATTCTCAGAATTTTGCTTCATTTAATAACATTAATGCAGATCTTTATGCTCAAGCTCTTGCTGCTAAAACAAGTCTTGGTTTGTTAGATCCTGTAGGCTCACCGGGTTTATCAGCCCTTCGTCAGTCATATGGAACTCGTTCATTTAGTCCGGCTACAACTGTTGCACAAAGGCAGGTTACACAAAGGCAAGTTATCCAAAGGCAGGAAGTTTCATCCCGCAAACCCACAGTCGAAGAAACATTGTATGGGAGTTCTCCCCAACATGTAAATAAGCCAAGCTTTGCCAAAGAGTCTTTAAGCCAAGGGAATAAGGGTTCTAAAGTGGGCTCTCAAATTGATTTTAAATCTGCTTTAGATTTGAATTTAACCTCGGTTGATGATGAAGATGAGTTTCTCTATGGAGACTCAACCCCAGCCTTGCAGGAGTCGAAACCCATCCAACCACAGCCTTCTCCAGCAAATCTCCAGAGTGGTGGTGCAAATTTGGTGTCATCTGTCAAACCTCCAGCTCAATCAAGGTGGACCCAAAACAAAGCAGTTGATGTTGAGTACCCAACTAGCCTGCCTAGAAGCGACTCGCATTTCCAGGCTAAGCTACAAGCCACCACCATGGTCAAACAGCCTACCGCACCTATAAAGTTAGAAAGAAAACAACTGTATCCAACTGGTTCTGGTTTAGCTGGAAAGGAAAAAACAATTCCAGTAATAGAAAAACCCGTTGAAAAAGTTAAGTTTGGAGCTGCTGCTGCAGAGATATTAAAGCAGTTAAGGCTAGACAAAACTCTTAAAGAACTAGTTCCGCAACCACAACCTATTGCACAGAGTTTCTCAATGAGAAAACCTACACCTTCTTCTACTGAGGTAAAAGATACTCGAACATCAGCTCTCAGGGTTATCTATGATCCAGCCGAAAATGAGAGTGAAATCCAGAAAAATGTTAAGGAGCCTGAGACACTTCCACAAAATTTTCCTTCAACAGAAGTTCAAATAGTGAAAGAATATATCACTCCTAGACAAGAGAATCCTCCAAAGAGCATGAAAGAAGACCAAATTTTTTACGAACATCCTGCTGAAAAATTTAGAATTGCAGCTCAAATGATGGACATGAAGAGTTCCCCAATATATCCCGATGGAACTATTTTGGGGAGTAATACTATGGAGTTTAGGCACTCTTCTTACAATGATGATTACAGTATTGGAAGAGGTGGATCAAGTCTTTCATCCAAGTCTTATGAGTTAAAGTTTGATGATCATAAGCATGAGTCTCCAAATAAAGATTATGACCATAAAAGTTACCATGAGATTTCAAGGAGTCCTGAAAAGAGTGTAAATCAAGCCCGAAGTAGAAGTCCATTGTATCCCAGTGAGAAGAACTACAGGACTTCTAGGAATGAAAGTCCCAATAGGCATATGGAAAGTGAAAGATATGAGACTTCTAGGAATGAAAGTCCCAATAGGCGTATGGAAAGTGAAAGATATGAGACTTCTAGGAATGAAAGTCCCAATAGGCGTATGGAAAGTGAAAGATATGAGACTTCTAGGAATGAAAGTCCCAATAGGCATATGGAAAGTGAAAGATATGAGATAAAAACATCTAATACGGGTTCAGATTATAGGAAAGCATCAGTTAATCCAGTGACTAGAGACCATAGTTCTGAAAAAATATTTGATAGTTCAGATTATAGGAAAGCTTCAGCTAATCCAGTGACTAGAGACCATAGTTCTGAAAAAATATTTGATAGTTCAGATTATAGGAAAGCTTCAGCTAATCCAGTGACTAGAGACCATAGTTCTGAAAAAATATTTGATATTTCTTCTCTCAAAGAAACTGGCAAAAGTTCCGATTCTGACTTTGTAAAAACACAGCTAATAGATTACAGAGGCATTTCTTTCAACAAAAGGGTGTTGGAAAAATGCGATTCCACTGGTGTTGTTGACTTAGACGTGATGAGAAATTTGGACACATCCATTGCCTTTACTTTTAAGAATGCCATACTGGATAAATTTACGGAAATTTATAAACAAAAAGCTTCAGGGTCAAAAGATGGGAAAATGCTGATTAGTGAAGGGAGTGAAGCTAAATTTCCTGCCACATCGAATGTACCTAAACAAACAGGTCAGCCTATGCAACCGTATAAACAGGTACCCGATTCTTATTTTCAGCAGACTTCTGGAGCTAGGGAGTCTATGCGTAAGCCGTTGTCTCCTGAGCCATCAACACCCACACACCAATCATCTGTTTATTCTCAGGCCTCTCAATCAGTTCCCCCTTCCAGAGAGAAGTATGGAGCTCCATCTTCTTCGCCTATGGCATATCCTCCAGTACAGCAGCATTCTTCCTATCCACCCAACCGTATGCCTTCAAGCAACTCGGCAGAAAAGATTGCTGCCAAAACAGAACAGAGAATTTCAACTGAAAGATATGAAAAAGGCTACGATCTTAAGGATGGAAAAGCAGCTCAAAAAACTTCTCAGAGTGAAGCAAGGGACTCTAAAGGAAAACGTCCAGTTTCACGTCGCGATAGTTCCAGTTCTAGTTCAAGCGAATCAAGTGATGATAGCTCTGACGATACTGAGTCTTTAGTCAAGGAAATGGAAAAGCTCATAAATAAGAAAAATGATATTGATAAAGAATTAATGCATACTTGTAAATTTGTATCAAGAATGAAGACAGAAAAAGAAAACTATGAAAAAACTGTAAAAATGGTAAGGAATGTAAAATTAGCAGACCTGGAGGCTATGAAATACTTTACAGATCAGTATGAAAGTGCTAATTCCAAGTTCAGGAAGTTAGCTGAAGAATCTAAGAGTGTAAGAGAACAAATAAATGACATTCAACCGAAACTAAAGGCTAAAATTCAGAGTAAACCTAAACCCAAGAAGAAAAAGGTATGAATTTTAAAAATGATTTTCAACTCATAACTTAAATGTATTTTACTTTAAAAACACTAAATTGTGTTGATTAAAAACACTAGTGTGACTGATATATGAGGCAAAAACTTTTTTATCAACTATGTTTTATTTAAAAATATTGTCACTGGGAAGTATTTGCCCTAAGTCGCCCGCTTTGTTTAAATAAGTAGTTAATTAATACTTTTTTGATTTAATACGTATTTTCTTGAGAAAAGAAACCCCAAAACCTCTCTTTTTGCTTCACAAAGGACTCATTTACCTTTTAATTACAAATCTTCAATTTGATTAAACAAGAACTAATTTGTTTTTAGTTTCCTTTTAATAAATATGAACATCAAATAAAATAGTGTTTACAAAATTATACAATTCTCAAATTTATGTATATAGGTAGCTTGTTTAAAATTCTCATTTTTGTGTCACTAGCTGGCTGAAGAAATACCGCCTCCTCCACCTCCTGAACCTACTGTAGTTTTTCAATGCTTTGATACTGGAAACCACTGGTGTGAAATCTGCAACGAATCATTTGCAACTTTAGCTAAGCTTATGGTTCATCTGCATGAACCTGCACATATTAAGGTATTCAAATTTGTTTATTTCTTGCACCTTTCATTGTACTCTCTCATTTGCACAAAACATACTACAGCCGACTCCGTTTATTGTGATCATGGTTAATGTTATCAAGTAGATAATATCAAAAATGGCTAGTCCCAATCACTCCTATTTAAATCAACCCATTATGTATCCCTTAATGTGATCAGTATATTGTTTAAAATGTTATCAAACTTTGGTGAAATCCATGAAAAACTTTTTTTCCTGTCGGAATGCCAATTTTCAATACATAAACATACAAAATGAGACATTAATGATAAGAATGTGTATGATCCTCTCCTATATTTTTTCTTTAAGAATGTTTAAGTTGCAAAATACATACTAGAATAGCATTTTAAATGCCTCAATTAAGACTACACAGTCATAATTTTAATGTATACACTCAAGTTACACTCTTTGCCGTACTTCAATATAGAACCGCTTATTATTTTCCATCGGATATTGTTATCATTCTACTCTTGGACAAATGTGATCACATTAAGTGGAGTCAACTGTATATTAGAAATGAAACTTACTTGTATGTGTATTATTTAAGAATAAATTATAATAGCTCTATTACGAGTTAAGTGACATGTGCTGCCCAGCAGCTAAATATTTAATAGATTGCCACCAACATCTTTCACTGCTCATTTTACTTTTACTTCTAGTATTACTTTTTTTCTTTGCTATGTTGGTGTGCTCTATGTTTATTTATAATTATCTATTTTCTAATGATCCATTCTTGACCTGGACTTGACCATTCTTGACTTGAGGCTGAAATTAAACCCTATTAATCATGTTAATACAGTAGAGCCCCGATTATCCGCGAGTGCCACGAAAAAAAAAATTTAATTACAAACCTTGAGAAAAAGTAAAAAAGGCGTAACTGAACACTTTTTCAGGGTTCGTACGCGGCCTTGAAAACCTTGAATTTCAAATTTTCGATTTCAAGGCCTTGAAAGTCCTTGAAAAAACGTATTTTACCCTAAGAGCCTTGAAAATCCTTGAATTTTATTTAGGCCTTGACATTTTTGGCCAGAAAAAGATTTCAGGGTATCTGCTGATTATGTTAGTCCTGAAATCCTCCTGTCCGGAATTTCAGTGAAAAATCCCGAATTTTCATACATCCTTCCGGACGTTTGCCTGTAAAGTTGGCATTTTGACGGCATGGACGCAGGCAGAAAAAACAACTCGACAGACGGTTCGCGATCGCGTTTTTCTTACTTTGCATCAATATCCTTGGCTTTAAATGCTTGTTTTTAGAGAAACTGTTCACTAATTGTAGTTCAAATGTGTCCAATATTTATCTGGTAAATTAAAAAAAATATTAGAGGAATTTCTTGTTGTTTGCAAGAAGGCAAATAGAAATTTATGGTTTGAATTTGAGAGCTTTAATATCAAACAAAGAATTCCAAGGTGTGTAGATAATAGGGTATATGAAAATTTTAAGGTAAATATTATTTAAGCATTATTTAAATTTTCTCTCAGAAAGAAAGTCTTACAAAATCTTCCATATGGGTAATTTTTGGGGGTTGAAATTAAACTTCTTAGACTAAAGTTTTTTACTCCTGTCAGTGTTTCAGATTTTCATTTTCTGCCCAATTTATACATTGAGTCAATGCATCATGAAAAATATTGATCATTACTTACAGTTTTATTGCAAGTATAAGGTAGTCTTTTATTTTTTGAAATTAAATCTGTTAGGTTTATTTATTTAAAAATTACGTGAAAATATTTTGTTAGTAATAAGCTTAATTAAAATTTTATTCAAACCACTTTATTTTTGTAACTAGGAACCTGTATGAAAATTTGCTTTAATTAAACTGTTTTATAGATAAAATTGTATGAAATGAAACTTGAGTACTACTTAAAAAAAGGTTACATACAATATCGGTTAGCCTTGAATTTTTCATCTGGTAGCCTGGAAAAGGCCTTGAAAATCCTTGAATTTTTTGCCTCAAAAAGTGTATGAACCCTGCTTTTTGTTAACAGTACAGTATATTATTTTTTGTTTACTGTTCTTTATTTTAGTGATTTAGATGTAGAGCAAAGGTGTCTGCTGTAATGTACATATTTTAAAAGTTTTACACATCATGTTTTTGGTACAATAAAACATAGTTTTTATGCTTAAATATTTTCCCGTGTTTTCTCCTTATTTTTAGTCTTTTTCGAGTTATCCGCGGTACCCTTACCACCCAATTGCACGGATAATCGGGGCTCTACTGTATATTAATTTAGCTAACTTTTAAGTTAGATTATTACTTTAACTTTCTGATTTTTAACTCAGATTGAATTCTTTATATAATTTAAATTCCAGAATATTGATCCTTTCAAAGTCACTAAAGATGCAGATACTAGCCAAGACAAAAAGAGCTCCAATCGAAATTTCACCCCTCATCCTGTTAAAGGTTTGTTTTTCTAAATTGTAATTCTGAGTACATTGTTTTTAGTCATAGTTGCAAATCTTAATTATTTAAATTGCATTTTTGCCTAAAAAAATGGGTACTAAATTGAGCTGTTTTTAATGGTTAATATTTTAGGTGTTGAATTTATGAAACCCATGTATGCTTATTACTGCTCTTTGTGTGAAATATCTGTAAGAAATCGTGGGTTTGCTGAACTACACCTTAAAGGACATGATCATACTATTAAATATCAGGTTTGTGTTTTATCCTTTTTAACTCACTATCGTTGTTAAGGTTACTTGTTAATGCTAGTGTGTGCAATTTTTGAACTTATTGAATTGTTATCTTAAATATTTGGATGGTGATAAACTTCTTAAATATCTTATTGCTATTTGTAAGACTAGTTGCAGTAATTGTCCAAGCTATATTTAAAAAAATAAATCTTTTAATATAATTTAAATGTGATTCAATTTTAAAATTTTCCTCTTGTTGATAAACATTAATTCTGTTAGACAATCACTTTGTCGCTGGAAAAGAATCGGTTTAGAGAGTTGGTCACTTTTAGAGGTTTTAACATGAGAACACTTTACAACTTAAACAAAACATTTTTCGAATTTCTATTAATGAAAATTACCTTATTGAAACAAGTGATTATACTGATAATTATTTAATAGCTGTTTCAGTTAAGTTTCTTCTACAAAACTCTTCATATTATATGAATTTAAGTTTGAGTATTTCTTATAGAATTTTATCAAGGAGAATCCTAATTATGAAAATAAGCGTGACCTTTTAAAAACTGCCAGAATCACTGCTTTGGTCAAAGAGAAAAGAAAAAAAGAGTTAGAAGAAAAGCAAGCTAAGCGACCAAAAATTGATAATTCTCTTCAGAATGTAAAAGCAATGGTTCATGAAGAATACAAGGAAAAAGGATATGAAGATCAAATTAAATACAAACAATCTTCAAATAGTAAAAGCTCTGAAGACAAGTATGAAAGAAAACCCAGTATGAGTCCAGATAAAAACAAAAAGAGTACCAATCTTCCAACAATGGCTGCTAAGAAAAATCAAATTTTGATTGGTCGTGCCCCTAATTTTAAAGCTCGTGCTAAACCTACTGTTAGTAAGTTACAAAGTTCTCAAAATAAAAATTCCAGTGATAAAACAGATTCTCTGATTTCAAAAGCAATTGAAGAAATAAAAAACCCTTCCAAGGTTGCACAATCTAATAAAAATCCTGCAGAAAAAAACTATTATAGTTCTTCATCAAGATCAGAGGAAAGATCTTCATCGCCCCCCTATCAGAGAAAGGTAAGCTCTGCAACTCGTGACACCCAAGCTGATCACCAAAGAAGTTTTAAAACAAAGGATGTAAGGGATGCCACAGTAAATTTGCCTCCAAAAGAGAAATTTTCCAAACCTCCATTGCCTGAAAACTTAATGAGACCACCTCCATTGCCTGAAAACAAAATGAGACCTCCTCCACTGCCTGTAAATAAAATGGGACCACCTCCACTGCCTGTAAGTAAAATGGGACCCCCTCCTGTGCCTGAAAGTAAAATGAAACCACCTCCTGTGCCTGAAAACAAAATGAGACCCCCTCCTGTGCCTGAAAACAAAATGAGATCTGTAAAAATTGCAAAGGAACTGGAATCTAAAAGAAATACTGATGCTAAGGTTGGGGATAAAAAACCCAATAAACCCGAAGCGCCTAAAACCAGCGATCCAGTCATCAACCAGGCTTTGAACTACATTCTGCACGGAGGTAAAAGTTCGGAACACGATCTGTCCAGGATCAAATTGCCGGAGGATTCACCGAAAAATCCAAGTCCTAAACGACCACCACCTCCGAAAGCTATGACTGAAGAAGAAAAAGATTTCTTTTTGTTAGGAATCAACAAAAGAGACATGCAACCTCTAGTAGTTCCCAGGCCTCCTCCATCATCACTGTTACAACCAGTAGAGGTTATCCAAGTACCTCCCTTCCCTCCTCCTCTCACTGTTCCTCCCCCTCTTTCTGTTCCCCCTCCTACTTTAGCAGTAGATACTTCAACCCCTCCACCTCAACTGAATTATTTTGTGAACAACCCTCCTCCTACTGTTACCGGTGCTGTGGGTTCTTCAGTCTATCCTCAGACAGGTTTTCCCAACATTCCCCTGCCTGCTGTACCTTTGCCGTCACCGGTCCACACTCCACCGAGGCCTCGGAGTTCCTTTCCTCGCCCTTCATCCAATCTCATTCCAGTGCCTATTGCAAATAGTTCTGTCGAAGTTGTCGATATGGAAATTGATGATGACGGCGGCGATTCCAGCTGCATTATCATAGAAAATGCCCCTTCTTCTTCTAAAAAGATTGAGTCTAATGTGGAAGAGGAAAAAACTATTCAAGCCGATGCAGTTGCTGTATCAACAGTAGAGAATGTCCCTTCTGAAAAGATTGAATCTGATGTGGAAGGGGAAAAAACTATTCAAGCCGATGCAATTGCTGTATCCACAGGAGAGAATGCTCCTTCTGATAAGATTGAACCCAATGTGGTTGAAACTGAGGAAACTGTCCAAGCCAATGTTAATACTGTATCAACAGTAGATACCCCTTCTGATAAGATTGAATCTGATGTTGTAGAAGGTGAGAAAACTGTTCAAGACAGTGCAAATACTGAATTAACAGTAGAGGATGCCCCTTCTAATAAGATTGAATCTGATGTTGTAGAAGGTGAGAAAACTGTTCAAGACAGTGCAAATACTGAATTAACAGTAGAGGATACCCCTTCTGATAAGATTGAATCTGATGTTGTAGAAGGTGAGAAAACTGTTCAAGACAGTGCAAATACTGAATTAACAGTAGAGGATGCCCCTTCTAATAAGATTGAATCTGATGTTATAGAAGGTGAGAAAACCATTCAAGACAGTACAAATACTGAATTAACAGTAGAGGATGCCCCTTCTGGCAAGATTGAATCTAATGTTGCAGAAGATGGGAAAACTGTTAAAGACAATACAAATACTGAATCAATAGTAGAAAATGACCCTTCTGATAAGATTGAATCTAATGTTGCAGAAGGTGAGAAAACTGTTCAAGACAGTGCAACTGCTGAATCAACAGTAGAGAATGCCCTTTTTGAAAAGATTGAATCTGATGTTCTAGAAAGTGAGAAAACTGTTCAAGACAGTGCAAATACTGAATTAACAGTAGAGAATGTCCCTTCTGGCAAGATTGAATCTAATGATGCAGAAGATGGGGAAACAGTTCAAGCCAAAGCAAATACTGAATCAACTGTTCTTGTGGATTCTATAAATGAACCACTAAAGTCTATCCTCAATGATGACTCTTTGACTGACATACCTGAATCTCAGGATAAAGAATCAGCAAGTAATGATTCAACATCTGTCGAAATTCCCATTGGTACAGTAGGCGGTATAAGTGAAGAAGTAATGAAGTTCTCTGACTCTGTTGAAGAAAACAGTGAAGGAGAAAAAATATCTGCTTTTTCAAGTTTGGAATCCACTGTAGAAAAAGTACCTGTACCAGAATCCAGTACAGATTCCCAAACCAAATCTGAAGGGACTGAACAAGATTTCTCAATCACAAAAATAAATACAAATTGTGAACCTAGTGGAAACATTGAAGAGGTATCTGTTAAAAATGATTGTGTTGACCATTCAGAGAAGACTGATGTATTACAGCCAGAGTCCCTTAAAAATTTAGAAGACATTCTCCCAACTTCTAATGCTGAAACAATCAATGAGGATAAATGTGAAGAGAGAAATTTGCTTTCAGATGCAGGCATTGAATCGGATATTTGCGAAAAGTCTTTACCTGAATTTGAACAATGCTCTGATGAAAATAGTGAGAACCTTGATAAAATGGAATTAGACGAAAAGGATGTAGTAATGAGTGATTTACAGTGCTTTGATTCTACTCTACAAGAGTCTTCTGAAAATTTAGGAACAGTGTCTCCTACTGCTACTGAAGAAAGCAATGATAATATCTGTGAAGAAAGAAACTCGCCTTTGGATACAGGTATGGATTTAAGTGAAGAAGCTCATCCTGAATTAGAAAAGTGTTCTGAAGAAAGTTTGCCAAAATTCACTGAAAGCAACATAGATGAAAACTTTAAAACTGTTCATACAGAGGAATCTGTCAAAAATGATAGTGCTGACACAGATTTGTCACAACTAGAGTCCTCTGAAGATATAGAAACAGTTCCTCCTCCCACTGAAAAAAGCACTGAAAATCTTGATGTAATGGAATCTAACCCAGATTCGTTCCTTCAACAAGACTCCTTTGATAACTCTGAAAAAGCATCGTTTGATAATTTGTATACTTGTTTTGAATCAGATGTCTGTGAGAAAACTTCACCTGAATTGGAGCAGTGCACCGATGAAAGATCTTCTCCGGACCCTGAAAAAAGTAACTCTGGTGAAAACAGTGAGATCTTTGAAAATTTAGAATCTGACATGAACAATCCAAAAAACACTTGTTCACCTCAACAAGCCTCTGAAACAGAATTTCTTACTTCTAATACTGAAGAAGCAATGCCTGATTTGACACCATGTTCTGAAGAAAAATCTCCCTGTATGGCCTCTCCAAAAAGAGACACTACTGAAAACAGCATGAACCTCAGTGACATGGAATCTATTATGAGGGATTGTGCTCCTCAATTACATTCATCTCAAATTATTAATGCTGAAGCAAGTTGTGAGAGTTCTTCTGACTTGACAATGGATACACATGATGACCATACGATCAGTAGCAGTGAATTAATCGAACCTATCATGGACAAAAATGCTACAGATTCAGATGTAGAAATGAAATCTCCAGACGCAGATGTTCCCAGGGAATTTAATAGAGAAAATGAGGAATTAAGCTCATCAATGCCGGTTTTATCAGATGAAAATAGGAGTTCTGTCATGGAGCAAACAGGTATGTCTTCAAATTACCTTAAAAGTCTATGACTATTAATTTAGTTGTTTCTTTATCCTTTATTGGCTATAATTTAAATAAGTCTTAATTAAATTAAATAATTAAGTCTTAAATATAATTTAAATAAGTCTTTATCTTTCTCCATAATGTCATCTGTTTAAATTGTGTTTTACCCTTCTTTAGTATATCTTTTCCATACAAAAACTGGTTTCCATTCATAAAACAAATAAAAGTGGTTTTATCCAAAAGCGTTTCAGAGATCAAGTTGTCAAATATATTATTTCCAGTGGTGTGGTGACTTTTTTAGGGTACTCATTTAAATTTGGATCCTTTAACTGCACAAATCCTAAGATTTGGATTTTTCTGATGCTTCAGTTTGCTGTTAATTTCTAGAAATATTTTATTCTTAAATGTTTATTCTGCGATTACTTTTTTAAAACCATGGGGTTTTATTTTATACATTATTGCATTATTTTATTCCCTTTGTTCTATGTTTAATTTGTAGAATATAATGGTTTTCCTTGTTTTGCACCCACACATTTCAATGGTGCAGTTAATGAATGGCTTTAAAAGTTTTATATTGCTTCATGTTTGAAAAATATTAATTTACTACCAATTAAAACATACAGAGATATATCAATGGCGACCATAAAAATTTGGTAATATATTTGAATATTTAGTGCCCAAAACAGCTTAGCAATACTATTTCACAGGACAGATAATGGAATTGAACCAAAATTTTTTCATTTGAAGTTTTAAGTTCAATTTAAACTTTGTGATAGCTTTTTCGTTTTACAGCCACTTTGAAAACATTAAGCACCAACACATTTTCATTTTTAAGCAATCAAAAAGTTAAAAACGTTTAGACTGGTGTAATTCTCTCAGATTTCAGTCAATACTAAAGTTAATAAAATGGGCCCTTCACAAAATATTTTAGCCTTTAAACTGACACTATTTTTCACAATATACTGCAAAGGGAGACCCTATTTTCACAAATTCTTAAAAAATAGGCTCCTTACTGATAAAAACTTAATTTAATGCTAACTTCAAATTTACAAAATTATGAGTAGATTTTCACAATTTTTACAAAAACAGGACTCTTCACAAAAAGTCTGGTCAGAACCCTGACACAGCATACTGTAGGAAGCTCAAAGGGGTTAATTTTCAAACAATTATTCATCAAACTAATTCAGATAATTTGAGTTCTACCGATTTTGGTGGCTATATTTTGTACATTATAATAATAGGGAGAGAATAGGTGTCTCTTTCAAATTTTCTTTTGCTATTTTTCCTTGGTGCACTCCCTTCCATTAAGCAATACTCTGTGACTTACATGGCAAAATTCAAAAGTTTTGAAAATAAGGGGGTAAACTTTCAGACTAAATAATCTTCCTGTAGCAAGTCGACCTAACGAAGTGTCTTGTTATTCCTGTAATCTATAGATTTACAAGAAACTCAACCACCAACAAATTTAACAACTGCATCTGAAATGGAAGTAGATATTTCCTACAAAGGTATGTGTCATATTTCTTTCACTTGATTATAATATTTGTTTAATTTCTGTCTGCTTATGCTTAAATTATTTATGTATTAAACCTAAGTGTCTTTTTCAAAGTATCTTGTTATCAAAGTTTTGTTCTATATATCAGTGATGGCAAACCTGTGACAACTCATGTGTCAGACACTTACTCACAAAGGTTTTTTAAGAGTTACCCTCTTTGCCTTAAACTTGTGTCACACTTATACCAACAGGAAGGAGGGTTTTTTCTTGCCTCATCAGATTTTGAAGGCATCTTCACGTGTAACCCTTTCAGTTCAGTCCTAGATTGCCATTAAATCCTATAGAAAATTTTGAATTGATGTCAAAATTAATTGAATGTAAGAAACTTAGTGACCCATGTTTTATTACCAGTGCTTACAAATGAAAAAATGCCCATTATTGAAAAGGAGGATTGCCATCACTTCCATATGTACATGTTTCTTATATACTATGTGATTTCACGTGAAAGTAATATTAGTTTTTACTCCAACATTTGAAATTGAAGTAATATTAGACATCTAATTGAAATATTTAGGATGAATGGTGATAATATAAAATTCATTTCCATGACATAGGTTTGAAAGAACAGGAAGCAAATACTCCTGCAGGTGTGACTATTAAAAAAGAACCAGGATTAAGTAATCCCGAGTCAAGTTTAGGTAAAAATTCTCATTTTAGTTATTTTCTTTTGGTTCCAGTTTTGTGTATATTTAGTTTTCTTGTGCTAATGTCTGATTTTATTCATTTAAGATGTGTCAAACGAACTTGCATTTGCAAGAGCACTCTTAGGAGGTTCTCCTGCAGTTCCACCAATTGAAGATTCTGAACAAAACAGTAATTCTCGTGAAATGCTATCCCAAACCAATTTAAATGTTTTACTAGGTAAATTTCCATTTCTCAAGTTTTTTTTATATTCAATGTTTTTAGAAGAAATTATAAACATATTTTCACTTCATTTTTTTATTTTTTAGCTAATGAGCAATATGTAGGTCTTTTGCAAGTGCTTAGGGAAAAAACTCGTGTTTTGCTTGGAAAGGAAGGTGAAAAAAGCTCATCAAGTGTATCTTCAAGGTGTGAAGGAGCTGCATCACCCAGTTCAATGACTCCAAGTGAGTATTCAGTGCTTTTCAATGAAATTTTATGGGATTAAATGTTTATATTTCTAGAAACAACCTGTGTATTTGTAGATTTTTGTTGATGAGAAATATAAATTACTAGCCTATTAATATCATTCAGCTAAAATAAATTTTATTACTGCTAACACATTTACCCTCTTAATTACCTCTGTAAGAAGGTATACTTTTCTTTGGAGGCTTTGGCATGGAACCCAATAGATATAAATTTAGCAAACAAAATTGTAGAATATTTATTACATTATATAAAAAGATTAAAGGGGTAAGTTTGGCACATACCTTGATTCTCTTCAAATTTTTATTTCTTGCCAAAGTCACTGTAATACATAGTGCCAAATTTCTCTGTTGTCCTAATTCGTAAATTGAATATAAAATGAGAGTTCAGTGTAAGGCTACTATGATAAGTATATTTTACCAAAGATTAAATTAAATTTATTTAATTAAAATACCATCTCTACAATTCAAGCTGCACTTAGACTGTCTATTTTATTAATTACCTTCTAAAATAAGGCTCTTGCTGTAGCAACAAGCCAGCATCTTTACATTGGAGTAAACTTGTTGTTGATACAAGCATCTCAGTTATTTAATTCTTTTCATAATTTACTGATTTAAAAATATATATTAACTGATTTATGCAAAAAATAAGTTAGTTCACTGCATTTAAATTTTAAATTACAGTAAATTATTTTATTTGTAATATTTTTTCTTGCCTCTACGATTTTAAGCTGTTATACTATTTCAAAGATGCTGATGTTTTAAACATGTGTTTAGCTATTGTATTGAATTTAATTGGAAATATTTTCCCTATTTACTAGGCCCATCCGGTGCTGAAGTGTTCATAAAAGTAGAAGGCTCAAAGCCTGAGAAAGGAGAATCTTCTACAAAAAATCCCAGTGTGGATCATCAATTTCAGCGGCTAAGTAAGTGATACAGCATTCTGAGCAATAATTGGCCATGTGTGATTATACATATATTAATAACTTATCTTTTAGGACCCCAGTTTCAAAACATGGAAGCTGATGATATTCAAGTTGTGCTTAGCACTGAGAGGCAGACTGCAGGTAAATTAGAATTTTTGTTTGTAATGCATACTTCAAAAAACAACTGCTGTAGTAAAACTGCTTGAAACAACAAATTTCTACCTTTAAATGCAATACTTGTAATTTCAGGGGCAGATGTTCCTTTCATTGACTTGGCTGATTCTGATGAAGATTCAGATGATGGGAATAAAGGTATTAATTAGTTTCAATATTAAAATTGATTTTTCTTAGTTGGTAGTTTTTTAGAATGGACTTTTCATGCCAACTTTAACGCATTCAAATTTGTGAGAAAAGTTCTTAAAAAGATTTTTGTGTCTTTAATAGGGATGGTAACAGAAGAGATGGACCACCTTTTTTGTTCAGTTTCATGGTCAAAAAGTTAGCTGACTTTTAATTAATTTAATCCAATAAATTAATTAATTTAATTAGTTAAATTCAATTCTGACCTGGAAAACTTTCTATCTTTAACCCATGATTTAACCTCAAGTGCTAGGATTAGATGGGGTAAAATGTATAGGAAAAGCACTTTTTTTTTGCATTCCAGACTTATTCACTGTATACCTTTTGCCACTTTTTATCATGTTTTTTTCCCCTGAATAATTTCTGAAAGTTGAAATGTTGAGTTTAAATAAACCTATCCTCATGTCATCTCACCCTTCTATTTCCCTTTTCTTCTGATTGTGGACTTACACATTATATGATGGGCATATAAGGTAAAAAGAAGAGGTCATTTCCAAATTGCTGATCATCAATCCTTGTGATCCATCTCGGCTAAATATTTTCTCATTTGCTCAGTTTCACTACTAAAATTAAGAAAACTTTTTAAAATTTCTAATGCAAGGAATCGTTTAATATTGCTTAATTTAATTTTTATCTATCATATAAATATAATATTCTTGCAATTTATTTCCATGAATATGAGCAGGGCTCGATTTCTAGAAATACAGGTGCTTGAAATGTAACCTTTTATTTGGATAACTTGGGATATTTAAAAGTACGGTAACTCCAATTCTTAAAAAGGGGTATCAGAATGTGCCATTCCAGCTTAAATCAAGCCCTAATTATTAGTATTCTACTGGTCCATCTCTCCTTATTTCAAGCTCTTCACAGGGAAAATTGTCATGGCATTCCTATAAGTGTCTAACAAAATTGCATGAACAAGAAATCTCTCTATATATAATGAAGGTGTCCCTGGGTTCCTGCCTGGGTTCCTGGGTTTGTCCGGAACAGATTTGGCTCAATTTCTCCAAAACTACCCGTCCGAATCGAACCAAACTTGGTACACATACGTATGGGGACGGGGGAAAGACAATGACATCATTTCCAAATTTCTAAAACCACCCCTTCATCCCCTATAAGGCCTTTTTGTAAAAATCGCCTTACTTCTCCACTAAAGAAGATCTGTTTAACTCGCATTGTTGCAAATAATACAACAAAAACAATTTTAAACATAAAACCAAGTATTTAAAGATAAAACTTGGCTAAAATTGTTTTAAATGTTTTAAAAAGGTTATTAATAATTTAAAAAATTAAAAACGGCCCTTATAAAAAACTTTATAACAGTATTTTCTTATTAAAAACTTCATTTTCCATGAAACTTTAAGTTGAAATAGAAAGTTTTAAGAATAGACTGGTTAAAGTAAAGATTACATCATGCAGTTTTTTTAGAAAGTTGATGATCGAAACACTAGATCAATTTGTTATTTAACCTTATAATTTGTTTCTTTGGTGTAGTTTAACGGGATTTTTTTTTTCAATTTAAACAGGGGGTATTTACAAATTTTGGGATTTCAAAAGTCTGTAATAATTTTAATGGATTTTTTTTTCACTTAGAATGGATAATTGGGTAACTGTCGTAATTAAATGTGCAACACCGGAACTGGATGGTTAGGTTAGATTTACACAGTTGGAACCGGGAGGGAAAAGGCACAGGGAGCACGGTGATGAAAATGCACCGGGAACACCGAGATGAAAAGGCACCGGGGACACCAAGATGAAAAAGGCACCGGGATATGAAAAAATACTGGGAACACCGGGAAATGAAAAACTACCAGGATGATTGGTAATTATGGTTACAGAAAATTAGGCATGTAACTTGAGAAAATTTTAATAAATTGATACACTCCACCCGTGCAAGGCCGGGCATATCAGCTAGTGTTAAATAAAAGATATTATACAGTACACCATAACCTTTTTTATATGACTCTATGATATAGCAACCTACATTACAACAACTTGTAATGGTAATATAAGTATGTATTGCTATAATAAAGTCTGTTTTATTATAGAAATGATATTGATTTGAACAACAACCTATCTATAGGGGCTGCTCTATAATGGGTATTCATTTGTTGAAGTTTAGTTGTCTTGAGAAATTCAAATATGGTTTTAAAAAGTTTTTTTAAGTAGCAAAAAAAACTTGTATTCTTTTTCTCATCAAAATTCACAATTGTATTTATACTGATAAAAAGTTTAAATACACCTACCCTATAATATTGGACCAGACACCTAGATGTGATGCCTTAAATGAAAAATAACTTGTTCATATATAATAAGGAGGGATACTCTTCTACATGCTTCATTCACATTACCAACTCATCTGGGCATACTCTCAACGATGTTTGATACTCGGTTATGCAAATTTGTGTTCATTTCCATTGCAAGAATGTTAACTAGTCCCCTAGTCTTTAAGCATCGTGCTAACTTGTGCTAACCAAAAATGTTCTCTGGGGTTTAGGTTGAGAGTCATCCATATCGTGATATCCCTACTTAACAGAGGCTTTAACATGACAGGAAAAACTGTCTTACTAGAAGTAGCATTTGTCCATTTTATAAAACTGGCAGAGGGTAGGAAAAATCTTATTGTCTAAAATGTTTATGTAGGCATCTGTGTTTAATTAATCATTAACGGAATTAGAGTTCTACAAAAAATATCCCTAAACAAATAAACCACCCCCATTGAACTTGACAGTTGGAACAATGGGCTCAGTAAAAAGACATTTCATTTTACAAACCCAAGCTTGCCTATTTGATTGAAAGGTTGTTAAGTGTTATTCTGTACTCCACAAAACAGTTTTCTAAAGAGTTAAAGTCTAGTTACAACATTGTAAACACCAAGAAAGTCTGCTTTCTTTTTTGAAAGATGTGATGTTTGGTTTGTCTGCATCAACACAACCATGGATAATGAGGATGTGCATTTTTTTCCAGCAAAGTACTGTAGTGGACCTAATCCTTGTTGCCTGTTAAAACTTATTTTGATTGATTTTGGTGTGTTTTTTGCAGTTCTTACGATATTCATGCTTCAGATATAGCAATTCCATTTGGTCATTTTACAAGGTGCAGTACATATATTTGCATGGTGCAACCAATGTGTGCAGGGCGCAAGTTCAGAACTGCTGATGGTTGGCGAGATTTGGCTTTTTAACAACAAATTTGGCTTTTTAACGGCACTTTTACCATTGTATTAGGGTTGCTTTTATCGCTAAAAATTGGCGCATCAGCAGTTCTGAACTTGCGCCGTGTGCAGTACATATCCCATTTCCCGTTTAATTCTCCCAAAATTTAGCAAAAGACTAGCCGCTAATGGGATCACTAACTATGTCGCATCTTTCAAAGTCCCTTTGTTTATTTCATTCCAAAACACTGTCACTGATTCTCACTAACAAGCAAATCTTACCAGGTCATATGTAAACACTGGAATGCAAAAAAAAAGCCTGACATGTAGTCGGATTTTATGCAAATCTGCCTGTGTCCATTCCATTATTGTACAGTAGTGTATGTCGAATAAGAACTCCTAAGTAGCAAATCGGTTGTCTTTTCTGAAATGGTTTGACTATTGGTTCATCTCTCCTAAAATTATCCTATAGAGTGCAAGCTTGCACAACTTTAACTGTGGTGTGGATCAAATTATGTGAAGTTAACATGCTGCAAGCAATTTGAGCTGATATCACAAACCAAAAGATCAATTGAAATTTACTGGTATTTCTTGTTCATGACTTTAAGAGAAATAATAAATAGTTGATTAAAAGTGATATAACATGATATGTTTGAAATATGTTCATTATATAATATCAATGAAATTTCTCTATTTTTTACTCTTACAGGTTTTTAAAAATTCCTATTATCTGACTTTTTGTTTTAATTTTTTAATATTTGAACTAAACTCTACAAACATTTTTCTGTTAATGATTTCTTCCATCTTATTTATTATTACTATCATTTAAAACATCAGTTTACAAAAAGAGGAAAATTTGGCCTGCATACAGTATTTTGTGCAAGCCTGCCATATGAGTTATACTAAAATGTGACTCTCAATAACTTGTATCAATTTTCTGTGTTAAAAACACATTCAGTTATCTGCATGTCACTTAATGAGTAGTTTCTTATATTTCTACTTAGTAAGACTTGCAGAGTAAATTTGTGATATACTTATTTAACTTTAGATTCAAGTAAGTTATAATCAGTGAGAGAATCCACCATTAATACTTTATCCAGGTAATGATTTTGTGAATCTCTCACTTTTGAAACAATATTTCAAGCAGTTTTATTAAAAGGTTGTCTATTTTTTTTCCAGAAAAAACAGTTCGAAAAAATGATTCAGACACAGATGAATATGAAGCTAGTTAAAATTTCTTCTTGTTATTATGTGTTTTAGTTATTGTGATATTACTTACATTCTGGGCATGCTGCTTGTACATATGCTTCTTACTCTTGAATTAAATAAAACTGATTTCATCCAAGGAATATTGGCAATAATTTGAAATGTTTTGAACTGCTACAAATTGTATAAAAAGTTAGCTAAGGTGTGGTTTTACAAGGTAAGCAATACCAAGATGGTAATATTTTTTAACATGGGTTAAGTCCAAGATCTTTCTAGCAAAAAATTACACTTCTATTCCTGGGACATATACACAACTTGTGAAATATTACTTAAATTTTGTGTTCTGACCTTTTTTAGTCTTTATGAAACAAGTGTAGTTAAATTAGTGATTTTCCATAAAAGATTAGCTATATAATTCAATTCTTTATTAAGTAAAAAAAATTGCTTAATCTCTTGTCTTTATCTGTGTTATGCAGTTATTTTATGATAAACTTTAATGACTAAAAATTAGTATATGCTCTTTAAAATTGCAACTCATAATTTTATTTTACAACCACTGTTAGAGAAATTAATAAAAAATTAAATGTATGCTATTTTTATTACTTGTTTACAATTGAAGTTAAATATAAGAATGTAGTAAAGTATTTGTTAAGTTCAAAGGGTTCCAGGGGTTAAGTTTTAAAATAGTTTTTTTTTCAACAGTAATAATGTGTGCATTTGATGTACTTTATCTACTATATTTTATTTCTATTAAATCTGTTAACATTTTGTAAGGAGTGTAAATAAGGTTATTGAGAAAAAAAAATACTATTTTTTTTTTAATTCTATAGATTTAAGCTTTTGTTACAGTTTGATTTTTCTAAGGTATTTCAAATAGCTCATTGATATTATAACTGATAGTAAATGAATTCATAAAACAACTATCTGCCCTTGATATTTCTTCTCCTTAAGTATGGAGGGCTTTTGCTAGCTTCCTAGTTTTCAAAAAAAGGAACAGATATAAATAACTTGGATGTTGTTGAAATATAATAGTACATACTTTAAGAATTAGTATTTATATTGAGTTTTTTCTTTGTGAAGTTTCTAGTAATTAAATTATCCCAGCTAAAAATACTGATCTAACTAATCAATCTGTTATTTAAACTTTTCACTGAAGATTTTTTTCTCCATTTTAATTTTTTTTCCTAGCCTAAACCCTGGTGTTTAATGATAACTTTCATTTTAAATAATATTAATATGTGTGCTGAACTCAGTTATTTTTATTTGGGAATATTCAGAACTTGATTCTGATAGAAACTTTCAAAACATGCAATGTGAGTTATTTTGTTCAAAACGTCCTGAATTTATTCCCCCGTTTTGACTAAGTTTTATAGTAAAATCAACAGGTACATAAGTGGGTGAGAAGCCAATGGATACAAGGGAAGATGAGCATAAGGTTAACTCTGTGAAGTTGATAAAATTGTGATTACTAAAATTTTGATTCAACTAACTCTTAACTTCAATGCTTTTTGATATTTTGTACTCTGATTTATTACTGTAATTAAACTTTCTTAGTTAGCCAAGAGAAAGTAAAACATCAGTAAACACCCCAAGGTAAAGAAAAACAACTTTTCTAACATACATGATATGCAGGAGATATCCTGCATTGCTACTTTGATAGGCCTAAGAAATATACGTATTGGACTATTCAGAGTACAATAGGTGAACTAGGATCTTTCTAACGCCTTTAATTTGTAGTTGAGAAAAATTCAATAGTTTTTCTTGTTCTCTTGAACTTTTTAATTTATAAATATTTGTGTATCTTGTATAAATGAAATAAAGTAAACTTAATAAAAAGGACTAGGTTTAAATATACATTAATTCTATTTAATATTTTATACTTTTTTTTATTTACATGCTATGTAAGTTTATTAGTAATTAATTGAAAATACAACTGAACCAAGAGGGAGGTTAATTAATTTGAGGCATTATTCAATTAATAGGTGAGATCAGAGCTTCTTGGTCCCCCTCCCTTTTTAATCATTATATTTTCTGATAACTTAATTTCTTTAGAATCTGTGATTTGGCTTTTCTTCCATGCAAAGTTATGCGATCAACAAATAAAAGTTGTGGAAGGTGGGTTATAATATGTATGTTTATTGTCTTATGTAGTGGTGTATCTACAGGGGGGGGGGTCGATCACTCCCCTCCAACAGATGACATTGATCTACTTGGCATACAAGGAGCGGTATTTCCAGGTGTCATCCAAGAGTCAAAAATTGTCTATAACTCATTTAAGTTAAGTCTTCTTGAATGGGTCATATTTCAAAAAAGTCGGAGAGGTCCTCAATCCCCCAGAATGTAATCGTGTCCCTGGATCCGCCACTGGTCTTCTGTCGCGAGAATTAAGTTCTATAAAATAGCTCTTGGGTAGTTTTTTAGTCAGCTAGTGCTTGGCTAGTGGCGGTTTTAATTGGAAAATTGTTCTTTCGGCTTCTTTCTCTGTGAGTAATTTTTGGAACCGAAATGGAATGAAATACATTTTGAAAAGAACTGAAGTGATTAGAAACTTTGTTGTTGTTTTGGTTTGGCGCTGATTCAAAATGAAACCGAACTTATTTTAACGAATAAGTATTTGTAGACCGCAATTCCATTGAAGTTTTTGAGACCCATTTATTCGTTAATAAAAACAGTGTATATGTTCTATCGTTTTTAAAAATTTTAATGATTAGTCACTGTTCTAGTGCTAGTTTATGATCTGGTGCTCCTTTTCCCTGGCGATTCTGTCGGCCCTACATTTGGTGCCTGACAACATATTCCTTATTACCTTGAAAATATTTGATATTTCCAATTTAAAAAGTGAGCAGCAGTTTTAAACTGAACCAATTAGGACCTGTTCCTCATTAGCGCTTTTAACACAAGTTCCTTTTATCATATGATCTCGCCAAACGAATATATGGTACGGGTTATCCAAGAAGACCTGCCCTGGCGTGATAAAATAGTGAATTCTGGCATTGTGTTATAAATGTTTCATGAAATCTATGTGGAACAGCTTTAGAAAGATTCCTCCAGCTGACATGTGTAGCCACAACTCCCATAGCAACATGCTTAAGTGTTGTCATCATCACTGAACTATATAAACCTGGAATGCAAATTTCCTATACTTTAACATTATGAAAATTGTCATTATAAGTTGGATATTGTGGAGCTCAGTAGTCGTCATTTGAACTGTGGGTAAACATGACAGCTGGAGGACTCTTTCTAAAGCTGTTCCAAGTGCAATTTTTTTAATTGAAAAATCAACGGAACATATTTGAAACAGGTCCTCTGTGGAGAGCACCAACTGTAGCAGTTGCTGTTTTTGGCAACTCATCACCCTTTTTGCCATGGAGGACCTGTTTCAAATCTGTACCAAAATCACTAATGAAAAAAAAATAACCTAGTTATAGCATTAAAAAATTTGGAAATTAAATCAAAAGAGAAATCCCTCAAAAGAGTTTTAAACTTTCTTGGTCGGTGTCACATGTCAATTGCCAAACACATAAGTAGCAGTGGTCTGTGCAAGGCAATCTTACTACCGTTTTGCGGTACCTTCAGAATTTCACCTATTGATAAATAGGTACCTTCAGAAATTCAGTTTTAGTAAAAAGGTACCTACCTTCACAAATTAAATTTTTGAAAGAAAGAAATTTCTACATAGGAAGCTATATTCTCTTAATATTTAACTTTTTAGCCATTCTAGACTGAATTATCTTTTGTTTTTAATATTTAAAAATTATTTACATGAGATTTGAACATATTTTCACAAATTCACTGAGATCAAATTACTACTAAATTTTCACAAAAATTTTCAAAAACCTAGACAGACCCCTGCGGCCCTGCATAGGTACTGGCCCATTTTTGTAACAGTTGCCCCTCATGCAACAAGCTGAAATCTCTGCATTGTGAATTATTTTGTTCTAGTTGTCTTGCTTCATTTTCTCAACTCATTCTCTGTTCAAATAATTTTAATTTAATTAAATTAATAATTTTAAATTACATTTAATTACTAGAATTAGGCAGATGGTTGCAATAAATAAGTCAGTAAGTAATCAACATAATTTCAAATAAATTTATTGCATTTAATTAGAAGAATTTTATGAAAAATGTAAATTTTTGGGAAGGTGCATTATGAAAAAATTTGATATCAGTAAGAAATTATTGAATGTGTGACCCCTTGTAAAACAGTCAAAAATAGCTTGAGGAGAAAAATTGTTGCACTTTTCTGTATCCAAATAAAACATATTTGAATTTTCAGCAATAAAAGAAGTGAAATTTTTGGGTCGGAAATTAAAAAACATCGAAGAAGGGTTTAAGAAATCTAGTTTATTTATATTTTAATTGGGGTTTAACAAATTTAATCAGAAAAACAAGATTTCAATGAAAAAGTGAGATCTTGTCACATATTACAAAAACCTTGTTACCAAACTTTGTTTAATAAATTATCTCCATCAAACTAGGAGTTCTTACTTTCATTAACAGTAAGATAAAATATTTTACTTTTGAAATACCTATAAAATGATAAAACAAGGCCTGCTGTGCACATTGAGCTTCAAGTTTTTCCTACTCTATAGTATATTAAAACCCAACAGGGAGATAAAAATGCATAAACAGCTGTTACATTGTAATATTCTTCACAATTTTCTAGATTATTTTTTGTTTTATGTTATTTTGTTTATAATCTGTTATTCTGCTTTTGTTAGGAACATGAACTCAATGCTGATGGAGACATTTGAACAGTTACTTGAAGTTATTCATTCTGAATATCAAGATGAAAAGAAATGTAAGCTTTTTTCCTACAATTATAATGCAGTTATTTTTAAAATATATTTTGCAAATTTGTTTTAAATGAGCTGGTATACTGTTATGTTTGCTTTGACAATTCCAAGACATACATTAGATTGATATTGTTTAAGTATACTTACCTAATCCATGAAAATTTGCTAGTTGATTCAATAATGACTTATGTAAATAATTTTGAAAACTTGAATATCTCAAATGTCTTTAATTCATGAACTTAATGATTAATGATAATATATGATGAATATGCCTCATAATATTGTAACATAATCTTAAAGTTTGCACCAAGTATGCCCAATATCAATATAGAGCATTGAATGCTAGACACAGTCTGAACTCATTGAGTACCTTAGATTGTACCTGTAATGCAGATTAATCATGCCCCAAGATTCATTTCTCATAGTGCAGGATAAATAGGGAATAGGGCTCCATAAACTGAAATCAAGGCCATGTTACATAGTTTTTTATGAGTGAGAAAATCCTTTATTACCCTCCTCATGCTAACATTCAGTGCTAATAACAGTGTCAGTAATGTTTATAGATGGATGTTTTTACATGGATTCTCATGTTGTGGCTACCTCTCTTAAAAGTTGGTCATTTTTTTTTATCCAAACACCCTGCATACTTGTATATGAATGATTATTTACTAAACTTTGTTTTTATTTCAGTGTCTGAGCATACTTTATCAATGTAAGTATGACATTTGGGTTATTATACTTATTTATTTTATTAAATCCTATGTTAAAATGGAATAGAGTTTTGTCAATTATTAGATTAAAATATTTACTCTTTTTCATCCATACCATTGCTGCCAGTATTGAGAAATGAAAATTCGGGAGACTTTTGAATGAAATGATTTTAAAACTAAAATAAATAAATAATGTAGAGATTTTGGTTGGGAACTTCAGGTTAAATGGGATAGGTTGGTTTAAATAATCAGAAGTCTAAATAAAAAAAAAACCTGGTACACTTCTAGTACCCCAGAATCACCCCTGTAGTGGTCCCATTAATTTTTCTTTAGTCTAGATCTGGTTCGTTGGTATAAGTATGACTGTTCAAGCCAAATTGCTCCTTCTACCCATTCAGTCCACAATGTTATAGCTGAATGTTTCTTTATTTTCTGTACTGATGATGAGGATCAAAGGCAAAGCATCATCAAATTAAGCTCAGTGGCCTTATTGCATTCACTCCTAATGTGTCTCAGGGCTGTAACAACAATTTAGTTTAAGGAAGGGTTTGAATCCAAAACATTTATATATACTAAGGCCTCCTTTCTGGGCATAGTATAGATCAAATGTAAATCTTTGTGCATTTAATGTCAAAAGTTTTGTGGATAATAGTACTGATTTCAAACAAAGAAGGGGGGCTATTGGTCCTTCCCTGGAAAATGTTTAAAATGAACAATAAAAGTAGTGTTTTGACTCATTTTATAAGATTTGGGACCATCTTGCTGTCACCAAAAAAGGATTGTTTCTTGTATTCTTCAGAATTGCCAAGGAAAAGAAACAGTATATAAATATAGTCATGAGATTTTTCCAGAGGGGCGGGGGCTTAAATCCTCTACCCCTTGCATACAGTCCTGATGTCTCTTCTGAAAATTTAATTTTTCCATTGCATTAAGATCTTGCCTACCATACTGCTATAAATGTATTATATTATTTATCTTTTAAAGCTTTTGTGTTGGTTTGTACAGGGTGTTTCAAAAGTATGTTTCATAACTTTCATTTGAAACCTACGTCTGCTAGGGTCATTGAAGTAAGGTGTAACCCTTGGTAAATGACCATGGAGAATGCATTGAGATGACTTACAGCACCCCTAGTGTCAAAATAAAAAAGTGTAAAAAACTAAAAGATATTATTTTTTATGAAAATATATTCAGTATTCATTGAGATATTAGCCAGTGAAAATAACACTTTTTCAGGCCTTAAAAAAGAAAAAGTTTGCAAATTTTTCAGTGTTATCATGTACTTTTTGTGTATTTTAACTAAATAAAGACATATTTTAACTAAAAAATCCAAGCAACTTGAAAATTTTCACATGCTAATATCTCTTAAATACTCAAGATATTTTCATGAAGTTTTTTATGCTCGGTTTTTATGATATTGCCAACAATTTTCTCATTGAATGTTTTGTTTTATCTCCTGAAGTTTTTTAATTAAATTTTTAAACTTTTTTATTTGACCACTAGGGGCTCTGTAAGTCATCTTGATGGATTCCCCATGGTCACTTACCTAGGGGCATGGGCGTAGCCAGGTTTCATGTTAGGGGGGGGCAAGGATACTTACCTTTGCTCTTGATCTTGCGAATACTAGTGACTAGGGGTTGACTCAACATTATTTCCCAGGTACCCCCATACCCCATGAGTACTTTTACATGCTAAATTTTAGGGTACTTAAACAAAGGATTTGAACTTTAGCACACCTAAAGTAAAAATACAGGTAATGAATGTGAGCTAGAAAATGGAGGGTCTCGGGGTCTTCCTCCAGAATTTTTTCTAAAATTCGCCCCTAAAGTAGTGTTTTAGCTCATTTTTTGAGACTCTTTGGGCCGAACAGAACCACTTCTTGTAAGCCACACAATTTTCAAGGAAAATTATGTACTATTGCTTTATATACACTATTGCTTTAATAAAGTTTTTTAAAAAAATTAACAAACTGAGAACTTAGGGGGGGGGCAGCTGCCCCTCCCTGCCTCCCCCTGGCTACGCCCATGCCTAGGGGTACACCTTACCTCCATGACCCTAAGAGACGTTGGTTTCAAATGAAAGCCACAAAATAGACTTTTGAAACACCCTGTAAATTCTTAACTTGTTTTCCAACAGGCTATCATTTTTGTTTGATTTTACTGCTGCTCAAGCAATGGACTTGGTTGATCATCAATGTGTCTCCCATATTGTTTCTCCTAGTGGAAGAGAACTCTATAAAGTGCAAAGAAATGCTACTGAGTTTCACCTTTGTTTGAGAAATAGCAACTACTGCACTTGTTCTTCTTTTACTTATAATGGTGAGATCATTTAAATTATTGCTGAAGTTATGTTGTGTATATTGAAGTCTTTTTAAAATTCCTTAAGATTGTTAAACCTTTTTTTAAAAAAACTGGATTTTAAAGATAATTTGAAATTCTCTCATTGCCAGATAGAATCAAATAGATTTTCTTTGTTGCTATCTATTTTTATACCTTTCTTTAGTTAGGAAAATCAGTTTGATCCATTACAATGCTGGATATCCTTGACCATATAGATGTTACATGTGCTATCTAGCTTTTTGGTACTACTGGTCAATTCTTAAGTCAGAAGACATAACTAGCCTTTATTAGGTGGCATGTTTTGTTGCTTAACAAATACTTGATAATAAGATTTTGAAAACAGGTCACATGCTTACACATGTCACAACATTAATTATGCCTTCTGAAATAGAAAGGGACTAGTATTGAAACACTACATAGTACATATGACATCTTAAGAGAATATATACTGATGTGATAATGTAATAGCATGTTGTTCAATTGAAGTCAGTAGATTAAGCCAAACTCTGTCTATTTCTCACCTCTTCTTTCGCCCATTGTAAAGAAAATTTTAAAAGACAGGGTTTTTTTAGTAATGAAGAGTTTCTATAACTGAAACATTGAAAAGTTATATGAACATCAAAGAGAGTTGAGTCATCTTAAAGATGTTTCGTTTAAAATCTAATTGATATCAGCAAGCGTTTAATAGATAATCTTTGGAGTTTATAGAAGGGCCGAGTAATGTTCTCCTCACATATTATCTGAAGTTCTAAGAATCAAAATGTTTACCCCTCCTCAATCCTTCTAATTTCTTATCAACTGAATATTTTGATTTTCTATTTTTTTTAAAGAATTGTTTAATGAATCAAAAAGCACTCAATTTCAATTTTTTCACACAAAATGAATTTATTTTTCACAAAAATGGGCCCCAAAAAAACCTGGATTGACCCCTGCTCTCAGTCCAAATAGCTTACTAACAAGGGACTGCACAACCTCTCACTAGCTAGTGTGTTGTACTATAGCCAGGAGGGTGTACCCTTGGAGTGTACTACGAACATATAAACTTTGAACACACATTCAGTTTCCTGTTCAAGCAGTTCCCTTGAAAGACAAAAACCATTAATTTGTGTATACTATCTAATGTTAATTTGCACAGCCCTATATGTATAAAGTGTTATGAATAAACTGTATTATTGATTACTCTATGAACTGAATATCTGAACTTTTTTCAGTTTTAAAGGAAGGTCACCTTATGGTAAGTTTTCTCTTGTAAATATTTTTCGCATTAGTAAAATTGATTTTTTATTTAGAAAAAAGTAATGTTCTCCTTACAGTGCAAACATAAATTAGCTACCTTAATTAGCAGTGCAATGGGTCTCTGTAAAGAAGTGCAGTATGCTGACGAAACTTTGACTCTTATGCTAGTTGGTGAAGACAGTTCAGACGACTGATTTGCAATATGAAATTAGCTGAAACTTTCCTCAATATTGTGTTGAAAATTGTAAGTATTGCATACTTATAAGTAAAACTGAAATACTTTTTGTCAAAATTAAGTCTTTAATTTGGGTAAGGTAATTGGTACACCTCCTACCTAAAAAGTTATACAGTTTGTAAGCCTGGGTTAATAATAAAAGTACACTTTTTATAAATAAAATCTGGCCTGCCACAAAGCTTTTTATTGGACCTTACTATTGGTTGGTACTATTGTTGATTTGGGTATGCAGTGTCATCATAAATTATTTTTCATTTATACAAGTTATATAAGACTTATCACAACTACATTAATAAATTATATATAATTCTTGGGCAAACTATGAGCTATGGTCTTGTTATCCCGGGAGATTACATGAAAGTATTAATCCTGCTAAATATTCAAAATAAAGTTTTTAAGCAATTGATCTTTATCGAAAAATAACTGTTACATTTTTTAATACTTGTGTAAAAAATAGGCAACTAGGATGAGTCTTCAACTTTCTTTTGTAATATTTAATTTCTTTTTCCTGTGTTTGAATTTATAAATTAAATCTTTGTGAAATATTTTATGTGTTGAAAATAAAATTGAAGTAATTGCAGTTATCAAATGAATGATTTTAAGGATTATGTTATTATACAGGTAAATAAAAAATATATTTATAACATTTTTTTTTTCTTCAAATTCTATTAATCATATCACATCAACACAGCAAATTCAGATAGTTATGTTGCACACCAGGCCAGCGTAAACAATAATTCCCAATAGAATTGTAGAAAACAAAGTAATTAGTTTTATGTACTTGTAAGCAGATTGGCAGTTTAAAGTGGTAGTAATGAAAGATGTTATTCTACAGGGTGTCTCCAAATTTTGGTGCCAAATGTAACCAGGGGTCATTTCAGACTTTTTGTGAAGGGTCAGTGTTTCTTAAAAATTGTGAAAATCTACTAATAATTAGTGAATTTGAAGTTAGCATTAAATTAGTTTTCAGCCAGGAGCCTGTTTTTGTGAAAATAGAGTCCAATATTTGAAGTATTATGAAAAAAAGGGTCTGTTTAAAGGCAAAAATACTTTGTGAAGGGTCCGAAAAAGGACCCAAATTTCTTCTAAACAGACCCCTGGTAACAAAGGTTTGTCATGCCATGACAAACAAAATTTTCATAAGAACCTAAGTCCGCTATTGTAAACTGTGTCTGCTAGAGGAAAATGTTCACTGGCAAATGAACTTTTTTATTCTACAGAAAACTTCAATTATTATTACATGTTCGGGGAGAGTACCCTCAAAATCCCATTAAATTCTACTGATAACTAGCAGAGAAAATCACTTCCAATTCAGTATTTTGCAGACCGTCTTCAAATGAGGAAGTGATTTTTCTCTGCTAATTATCAGCAGAATTCAATGAAATTTGACTCACAGGGGTTTTTGAAGGTGCTCTCTCTGAATATGCAATAATAAATTGCAGTTTTCCATACAATAACAAATGCTGCCCTTTCATCGGTGGACATGAGTTATGAAAATCTTGTTTGTCATAGCATGACAGGCCTGCATGTTAAGTTTGGCACCAACCTCTTGAGACATCCAATCCTGTGAAGTCTTGAACCTAAATTAATGTGGACACATTCAAACAAAAGTTATGAGTGTTACAGAAAGTTAAAAATGATTAATCCAAGATTTAAAAGACATTTAATGCATACAGAATATACACAATCAAGTTTCATGAGATTTTTTTTTGTCATTGAATCAATGCCATATTAAGCAATGCAATATTAAGTTTTACATTTTTGTGCACAAATAAATAGGAACACTTTTAACTGATACCATTTCAGACTAATACTGATTAAAATACTTTTAAGAGATGAATGCAGAAAAAAATGACCTTAATTATCTGTGATATATAAATAAAGAATGCAGAAATGACATGATAATTATGGATTGAAATAAACAAATGCATAATTGAAATGGGGAAAAATATAAAACATTAATTTCAATGACTGTAATAACAATAATTTTCTTATTTGATTTACAGAAGTTGTTTTCTTTATCATAACTGAAATCATTGCACTCTAATTACATCATAAAAAGATTGAATATATATCAACTTGGGAGCTCTCAATCTAAAAATGCATACCAAATTGCCCATAAATCATTTTTTTTTAATTCAGACAGGGTACTGGAAGATTTGTATGGTCTCTTAAGTAAAATAATCTGTATTGGTGTATAAGAGTAGGAAAATTATCTTGGGTGATATTAAAAAACTAATCCTACCTTCATATTACACAAAAAGATTTTGCCAAATTATCAAACTTTAGTGAGTAAAAAAATGTCCACTACTATCAAAATATGAAAAATCCTGTAAAAAATTCTAAATTTTTAAGCTTTAAAAACATTTATATTAAAATATTTAGTTATTAAAGCAGAAGAATAACTAATGTGTATAAAATTATTTTAAGTCCTATGGTGTTAGCCCCACATTTGAGCATATAGCACTAGACAAAAGTGTATAAAATGGTTAATTACTTTTAAGCAATGATGACTGTGATATGCCTTCAAGTGAAACAAAATAATGATCCCGTCATGAGTAAAATCCAGCTAGATTGATTACTGCCAAGAAAAACCAAAACATTGTCTCTAAGTAAAGAAAGTTCATACCAATATTTTTGATTTTTAAAAATTTACCAATACTTATTTTTAAACCAATTTTGAATTTATGACCAGACTAATTATAATTTGGTAACAATATAAAATATGGGTTTAGAAACTCCAGCAATACAATTTAGATGTTCACAAGAAAAAAGATAAATTTAATTATGAGTTTCTCAGATGTACTTGGCAAGTGATAATTTAATAAAAAAAGAATGGATAACCTTAAAATTAAGTCTTGTAAATAGTTATTCATGATCATAATGAAAAATCACATTTAGAGAGAGAAGGAATTAAAAATGTCACCGGACACACAGAACTCTTTGATAATATAAGTAAAATGAAATATTCACAAATGCATAGTTCTTTGCTTCCACAATCTAATATGGCTTCCAAGAATGAAAGTCAATACGTAACATGGAAGGGTGAAATGGCTTTCTCCAAAGCAATGCTTATGTACAAATGGTGTAAGAGGCAGTGTTGACTTCAATCGTGTATAACTTCAAAAAAGCTATAGCAGGAATTAATTCCAGTTTTTGGCTTTCCTAGCTGTATATATGCACACAAAAAAAACTTATACACTGCAAAAACAAAGGTTCAAAGCCTGATCATACTTGACTAGAACACTGCTGAAATCTTCAATACTGTGTACCGGGAATAATCGAAAGCTGTCCAACACTTATGTTTCGAAATGAATGTATATTGTGGTGACGTATGACATGATTGACTGCCAGTCGGGTCGTTCTTGGGTAATCAAATCAATGGTGTTCTGTGAAAATATTTATAGATTAGTATTAAATATGCAATTAATAATTAGGTGATTTATTTGTTAGTGATATAAAATTAGAAACATACCAAGGTTGTTGGAATTCCAACAGACTCTGCGGCTTTAAAAGCCAGGGTGAAGTTTCTTTTCTGCAAAAGATAACAAATGTGTAAGGTTAACGAAGAAAAAAAAACATAAATAGAACTTCACATCATTTTTGCCAAAATAATTTTATGTAAATATTGAAAAATCTAAAAGTTATAAGTTACAGCAATGAATGCTTTTAACACATATAGAGTTATGGTTGTAAACTTATTTTTTATGTGGTGATTACAGGTCACAGAATTACAATTAAAATTACCCAAAGGAAAATAACTAGTCATGTTTCTAAAATTAAAAATCCAAAAATTATATTTAAAAACAGATGCTGACAATTACATAGCTGTAGTATCTTAGATATTAATATTATTAACACAAATGTTTTTAAATTAGGCATTCCCAACTGGGTTCAATGAAAAAATTAGAAGTACTGGGACAAGTCCTTAATTAATCAAAAAATCAATCTTAAAATCATTGAATTTTGATTTGGGTGTTGTGAGGTCATCCTTAAAGGTCCTGTGACATAAATAACTCTAGAATACCCTGTTTTAATGCAATAAAATCAAATTTTAATATTTGCATTACTGTTAACTGAAAATGGTTTTCAATTTCACGGAAGAGGTTCTGAATCATAATCAGAAGAGATGGTATTGATAATAAATATTTTCAATTGATTAGGACATTTCAATCATTATAGCCATTCTTTAGCATTGAATAGACAACTTTACTAATTTGTTTTTTAAACTTTATGATAAATAATTATAAAAATTAGCTTTTCAAGGAAGTTTTATATATAAAGTTTTCTTTTAGAGTGGGATAGAAGTTAATAGCATCTTAAGCAAACTAAAATTTGCAGTGATAAGCTCTTTGTAAAAATAGTTAATAAAAATATGATGAATTAACATACCTTATCTTTACTATCAAGTTCATCATAGGGTATAAGGTTCGGCAAATATGAATGTAATAAAGCACAAAAAGCTAAACCATCATTCCAACTGCTGCTAAAGTTGGTGATATCAATACCCTGTAAAGAGATAACATAATTTATTATAATTTTCTATTATGAATAACTTAACTCGGGTAACTTTTTTTTAAAAAAGTAGAAGAAACCTTATAACCTTTAGATATTTATTATTTTAGAAAATAGAATAGCAAGATAACATTCAAAAGAGCATAACTTTAAAATCCATTGCCTTTTGCACTTAAAAGTGGTATTAAAATTATTAGGTCTGAGTTATGATTTCTGTTGAAATAATCTAACATCAAAGAAATGCAAGTAATTGATCAAAATAGTTTTGACATTAGCTATAAAATTGGGTATTAACCTTATATCCAGAAGTTTTGTTCTGACACCATTTTAACAAAGCATTTCTCTTGGAGCCACCTCCTTTGACAAGTGTTGATAAGGGATCCTTTTTCTCTGCAATATCCCTAAAAAGAAAAAAGTTTTAAAATGACATAAAATAAAATAGTCAGTCATACAGAAACATAAATAATGATTATCCTTTTCCAGAAATTTTTAAACATAATGCATTGATATAAAACAAAATAGCATTCTTAATACAAAAAAAAATCCCAATTCTGGAGGGTTATTATAAAAATATTCTAATGAAATACATCCAATTTGATGGTTCATCTATTTTAGACCCCACCTCTTTGATCATAGGAAGGGAAGTATTCAGACACTCAATAAGAGAAAATTGAATTTAAATACTTAATTTTAAAATATTTATATTTTAATGCATTATGCATACCGAAAACATTTTAAATGTTTAAAACATTGTACGGGGGAAAATTCATTAGGGTAAAGTCAGACAACTATCCTGCACCATGAAATCACATGCACACCATACACACAGAGCAAAATACTACAAGATATTCTGACTCCACAAAAGTTCAGATTTCTTCTCCCAATCATAGATTCTTTTTTCCTTAGATTTAAGTCCCCAAAACAAAACATTTTATCAGGCAATCAGTTTAAATGAAAACTGAAGTAAATGACAAAATCTCCACTGCACTACGCAAAAAAACTAAGTAAACCAAATCATTAAACACACCGCCTGTCACCAAGCACTACTTTCCCCATCTTTTTTTTGGCAGCATAAGAAGTGGTAGTCTGATCTTGACACAATGTCTGGTGAATGCAGCGGGTGGGATAAGACTTTACACTAGTGTTTCCCCGTAGGTTTTTACTTGCTGTCATGCAATTTTCTATACACATTTGTTTCAAATAAAACTGGGCTGTCATTAGGAAAATGCTTACCCATAGCTGTTTCTTCTCATAGGATCCATCTTATTAGACAAAATAGAGACAGAGTGAGAAGGAAGAGGCTTCAATGTGTCACTTTCCATCTTGCTTGACACAGTTGTCGCTGGTGTTTGGCCACTGTTGGATGCACTGATACTCTCCGAGCTAGGCTTTTTTGTAAGTCTCAGTTCAGAAGTAGTTTTTGAATCTTTGGATGCAGAATCCGTCGTACTACGAAGATTTGGCTGAAAGTTGAAAACAATTTGACGTAAGAAAAGGAATTATTGTAAGGCTAAACTTATCTCAGACAACAAGCTTTTCATTTTTAAATTTTGTCAAAAGTTAGGAGAAGTAGAGGCTATTTCTTAAAATATTCAAGTTAGTTGCATTGAAATTCTATAATTTTGATCCTGCTTTTAAAAATTTATACAGAAAAATGTTTTAGACTTCTTATTGAATAGCTTTTGTAAATTAAAATAATAAATATTTTTGCCCAATAAAACTTTATGTGTATTACTTAATTACTAATAGTTCTTTATACTTGGAATATGTTGTCAATCGAAAAAAAGTTGAGAAACATTGTTTTAGAAACAAATTAAATTATAGTGTTTCATTGAGATCCTCATAAGAATCAAAAAGGGTTAACCCCCTTCAGCTCTGGCCACCCATAATTTTTAATAGGATTTAATGGCAATCTTAGGCCCTTTATGGTAGAAAGGGTTAAACAATTTCTAACCTTTAATAAAAGATCATTGTTATTGTTCATAACAATGGAGTTAGAGTTCATCCTAGAATCTGATGTTATGCTGTTCAAACTGCTGGTGGATGAACTGCAACTGCTACTTGGTCCTGAAAGATACCAATAGATTAGGTTGAAGGTTCAAAAATTACAGCAAATTAAAGTATTTTAAAATTAAGTTTATTAAGTATACCTTGTCCTTTTACTTGTTTAGTTGCATTTTCGATAGATTCTATGAGGGAACGAACAGAATTCTGATTGGCATTCCTGTCTGGTCTCTTAGAAGAGAGTTGCCGGCGAGAGACTGCATGCAGATCTTTTTCCACATTGCTCAGAACATTCAACTCACTCAAGTTGGATTTCGGAAATGTGGGTGAGGGTAAATCTGCTTTAGCCTAGGAGAAAAAATTTACAGTTGTATTTTGAAATTTACTTATCAACAGTGTATTTAAAAATGTAACTCTTATAAGTTAACGTCATTCATATACAAATTAAGCAGGGGTCAGAGTTGTCCTATATATCCTATATTTTTCCAAAAACCTTAAAAAACGTCCTATATTGTCCTATATTTTTGTAAATGCCCTATATGTCCTATATTTCTCATCTCAGACCCAAAGTTGAAGCTATTCTGAGGCATTAAAATAAATTGTGTACAAAAGTAATGAAAAATGGGTGAAATGGAAAAGTGGGCAAATGGTTGATAGTAGTAGAAAAATAAAATTCCAGTGACAATTATCATGATTTAACTTATTTATAAAAACTGTGTAAAGTTCTTGTAAAGAGGTCATCTTCAAAGTTTAACAACAAAGAAGACAATCTCTTAAGATCAAAAACTTCACACAGTTTTTATAAATATAAGTTAAAACATCATAATTTTATTTCTGCCTCCAATTGTTTGCCCCCGCAATAACTCATTTTACATTGGTTCTGGCAATTTTCATCAGTACTTTAGCACCTTAGAATTGCTTCAGGGTCCATTTTCAAGGATAATTCTGAATTATATTCAAGTAGTTTCGATCTGATCATGGCTGTAGTGGTCAGCGTGCCTGGCTACGAGCATTACCGACCCAGGTTCGATGCCTTCTGCTTGGGTAGCTGGTCATGGGTCAACTCAGCCCAACTGGGGGTCCAGCGTCAGGCTAGCCACTCAGCCTGGACACAAGCTAAGTAATTAGCACCCCAGGCCCAAAGGCTAATGAAACGGAGATAGAAACCGCCTGTTGGGCCACTAGGCCTGGGCAGAATTTGATTTCGATCTGATCTGCCGTCTTTATCCCTCTATCATTTTTGCCCATGAGTTTTGAATCCCCCTGTGTTATGTTTCAATCTGCATTTCAGAACATTTAATGAATGTTTTTAGTTTTATCTAAAAAAAATCATATCTTTATTGCTTATCAAGTCTAAATTCACTGAGAGGTATCAGTTTTTAAAGTTATAATCTGGAAAAATGTAAATAAATATAGTTAACCCTTTTCCGGAGGGTCCTATATTTGTCCTATATTTTTTGTATAGAATGTCCTATATTTAGTGAAATAGTTGCTCCTACCCCTGATTAAGGGTAATATTCCGTAATCGAGGTTTTCGCCAAATTTGGGCGATAACCATACGACAGCAGGGATTAAGATGTAGTGTTAATAGTAGTTTGGCGAGATCCGATCTCGCCAAACTTGGCGAAAACCTCGATTATGGAATATGTCCCCAAATTAAAGTAAAATTCAAATTTTGAAGTCCTAATTTGTCAGATTTACATCTTTTATGGTCATTTATTTAGTTTTATATAAAGACCAATAGAGAAGCCCGGTGGCGCAGTGGTAGTGCATAGCTCTTCCGTGCCACAGGTCCGGGGTTCGATTCCCGGCTCCCGGGCTGGGCAAGGTCCACTCAACCTTTCATCCCTTGAGTGGGTCGATAAATTGAGGACCAAGCGTGCTTGGGAACTAAACACTGGGGGTCTTGCGTTAGACTGACCACCTAACCGGGATATATGCCTTGCACCCCAGGGCCCCATAGTCAAGAAAACGAAGATGGGCATAGTAGGACTTGGCCCACTATAGGGCTGTTGCACCGATGAGTTTAGTTTTTTTTTATGAAGACCATTTATAAATTTGGGAAGATTGCATTGCATAAATCAAGTGCAGCGCAGCCCTCTTTTAGTTTTCAAACCAGTTTTAATTTTTTAAAGAGGTAGTCAATGTTAGATTAAAATGAAAAATTATCCACTTATATATAGAAATGAACTCTACATAACACTGGTGGATAGATATAAAAATACAAACCTCTGGTATATTAGTTGAACTAGGGTAATAAATCTTTGCAAATATTTAATTTCTAGTTTATAACAGCAAATAAATATAAAAGGGCAAAAACTTACTTTGAGAGAGTCTATTTCAGCTTGAAGACTTGCATTTTTATCAGTAAGTTCCTTGTTTTCAATAACAAGTTTTTCCACATCCTGCAATGTTTCTGTTTTGAAGTCATTTGCAACCCTTACAGCTGTTAGCAGGTCAGACTGAAACTTATTCCACTCTTCAACCTATAAATCAAAGATGCAAAAGTAATGAATGCACTGTTAGGTTTTATGTTAGTTTGCATTTCATTCATAATTTTAACAGCTTTAATAAGCTCTACTCTAATTTCCTATATAATTGCATCCTTAAAAATGCATATGGTTTGAGTCATTTTCTAAATTAACCTTTCAGTTAACTTTTTATGATTGGATAATTATAACAGATTAGATTTAAAATCTGGTAAAATTTATAGAAAGAGAAAGGGGTAACTTTATAAAAAAAGATTAAGTATATCGATTTTGGCACACCTTCTATGTGTCAGTTGCTCAACCTCAAAATAAAACTAGCTCAAAATTGCAAATTCTTAGTAAATTAAAGAAATTAAATTACTAAACAATAAACTGCAGAATCCAGAACATTTGTATTGTTTTTATAATTTGTTCACAAATCTGAGAGTCCAACAGTTAATTACTCATACCACCAATAAATCATCAGAAAAAAGACCAACATTTACTAACTTGGTGGAAATTATTTTACTTTACTTTTCTGGTCACAGAAAGTGTTTGGTTCAATTATGACAATCAGACAGCAACAGCAGTTAATAATGTAAATGCTTATATTTTTCAATTAATGAGTTGTTATAATCAATATCTTTGTCAGCATATTAAAATTGAAAAATAATTTATATTTCTGAAAAATTCTAAGCAGTTTAATGTTATGTTTTACATTTTGTATTATGTAATTTTAGAATGGATTTTGCATGCTTGATTAAATACAAATTTGCAAGAAATATATTAACTAGTGAAAAAGTGCACAAAATATAGTACATGTAATCTATACACTGATATAGTTATAATGAATACCTCAGACATATGTTTTTTCTTTAAGTCTTTAATATCCTTCTGCATTTGGGTTAGCTGAGTAGTTTTTTCATTCACCGCCTTTTGCAGTTCTCCAATTGTGGCTTTCAGGTCCCTTTTATCCTCCAAGTGATGCTGGCATTTAAGTTTCAGTTGTTCAAAGTCAGAATCTAAAGCAGACATATCTTGAGCAAGCTGTTCTTTTTCAGAAGTTACTTGCTGCAGTCGATACTCCATGTCAGTGATTTGCTTGTGAGCGTTATTTTTGGCAACCTAAAATAAAAATTCCATCATAAGTTAATGCAAGCATTACTAAATGTATCACCCTATGTTTAGAATAAGACTTTAAAGTACAGTAGTCCTTTTTAATGATTGTTTAAGTGGTTTTATAGTTGATTATGCAATTTGTAATTTATGCTATTTTATAATAAAATAAACTTCAAATAAAAATGTTTCATCTGGTTAACTAAACATTTCTCTAAATGAATTAATTGAAACCTAACTCTTAACAAATAAAAACTAAACAACAGGCTTGATAAATTTCATAGTTTATACATCTCATGTCGAGAAGTTCTTAATTTCCAAGTTCTAATTGTAGTCTAAAATATATTTTCTCTTATAGTTTGATCAGCATACCAATATTTTTCACAAAAATATAATCTTACCATATTTTCTTCTTGTAACTGTTGCAGTTGGTCTTTATGTCGGTTCACTTCCCTTTGGCTAAGAGCAAGTTGCTCCTGCAAATATAATGCTCTTTCCTCGACCAATTCCTTGTCCTTTCTGGTTTCTTGCAACAATGCATTTAACTCAGATGTAGCACCAGCTTCTCTTTCTCTTTGAAGCTCTAGAACCTAAACACAATAGAAAGGTCACCATGTCAGAGAATCTACCAAACCAATTTTTGATACAGTAGCTTTCAGAGTCAAGTTGAAACGTATTAAAACAATTCAGTAATTGTGTTCTCTTTATAGGAATGAAGATAAATCTATCAAATATTAGAGGTTTTTACTAGACTTCATATTAATGGGTAAATTTTTTGGCGGTGCAAGAGTAACACACACTTTGAAGAAGGAATTGGGGGGAAAGGTTTGATAGTAGAAATACTTGATACATTTAGTAGTTAACCTTCAACTGTTCATAAAACACTGTCATGTTTGAATTTTCTAGTAGTTTGAGGTTAAGACGGTCTAATCTAACTTAGACCATGTTATCATATCCAATATATGCTAATCGGTGAGTACATTTCTAATTAATTTAATAGAACATTGTCTAAAATCTATTAGCTAAATACATTTAGTAGAAACTAGGTTTTGAAACAAAACTTAGAAACTTTCTTTGATAAAAAGCTGTGAAGCTAATTTTTAAAGGAAAATTTCATCTTAGTGCCCATAAATATGGAATGGTAATTTGTGTGTGGCTGCAAAACTATTCATTAAATAAAAGATGTGTACCTTTTGTTGTTCATTTTCCAGCTGTAGTTTCAATTGAGATATCTCAATTTGATTGGCAGACAACTGCTCTTGACTTTCATTAAGCTGGGAATCTAGCATTCGCTTGTCAGCATTTATGCTTTCAATGGTAGATTCTAAAAGTCTAACTCTGTCTCTCAATAAAATGAGATCCGTTTGAGCACCACATTCATTTCTGGCAGCTTGCAGAGCTGCACTTAGATTTTCCTGTTTCATCAAGAGGACATCGTGAGCTTCTTGAGCTTTCTGAAATGAAATTGGTTTAAAATTTTGTTTCATACACAAGTAACTTGTTACCTTAAAGTTTCATGTGACGTTAATTTTCATAAAGTTTCAGTCAACCTTAATGAATGTAGGTACTGCACTGCAGTTTATACTTTTCAGATAAATAATATATCCCTAATTTTGCTTAAATTGTGCTTTGAAATAAACTGACAGTTTTTTTTTTTGGTTCCATTTTAAAGCCTTTTGTTTGGTTTTCATTTTTTTAGACCTACACTGAGCTTGTCTCACACAGGCAAAAAATGGTTTCTGACTTTCTTCTAAAGGTTTATCTTAAACTTCAAAAACTGTGCAACTATTACTTAGAGTTATTGCTATATTTTAAAAAAGATTGAGACTTTCAATAAAAATACCAGACACATTATAAGTTACACCAGACATATATCAAGTTTTAACCCTCTTGGCGGCCAGTGTTTCACTGGTTATTGGTTTAACATGGGAGAAAGCCGAGTATTCTCGGGTTGGCCGGCAGGAGGGTTAAACAACAATATCATCTATCTGGGAATCCATTGGAAAGCCATAAAGATAAAAGGAACCCTTGCCTACCTTCAAAAGGTCAACGAGGTGGCTCTCTCTTTCTGAGGGAGACAAAGGTTGGTTTTCCGGCCCCTGCTGCGTGAACAGGAGCTGCTTCAGCTGTGCCACCTGCGTGCGGCACTCTTCAAGCTTCTCCGTCTGGGAGCAGAGGGACTCCAGTAAAACAGCCTTCTCCTCAGCCATGCGCTCGTTTTCCAACTGCAGGTCCACCAGTTGGTCTTGCAGGTCAGTGAGCTCCTGGAGGGTCGCCTGGAGCTCTTCGTTGGTGCTGAAAACGAAGAAAGGTGTTAGCAAAACTTGAACCTTGAGCTATATAGCCAGAGTTTCCAAAAATAAGGACTTCAAAGGGAATGACTTACAAGTTTGGGAGCCCAGGGTAAAAGACCCATTACGGGCTGCGACATGTCTTAAAGTAAAACTTAAATGTATACTTTTGACTTTAATAACAAAATCATCTTTAATCAAAGTGTGTAAAAATTATTTATTTGGAAGTTATAAAACCTTAATATATTGATTTTAAATTCATTACTTAGGAAATTCATTTTGCAATCTTTCACATTTTTCTAGGTTTTTAAGCATTTATGGGGACTCCTTTGAATTGGGGGCCCTGAGCTAGTGCCCTGAATCCCCTCCCAAAAATCAGGCTGAGAAGCCATAAGAAAATAAAATAAACAGGAGTGTTTGTGACTAACGGCCTTATTCACTGCCACTTGACCAGTGGTTGACCAGCAGCTAAAGAAAGAAAATGAGCTCTTCGCTGACCCTGATTGGTGGAACTCTTTAACCACTGGTTAGGTAGCAGTGAATAAGGATCTAAGGGATAAAAACCCAGTCCAAGTAACTTCAAAAACCAAGAATATTACAAACTAATAAGCAACCATCATATAGAATGAAGCATGTTAAATGCAGATGAATACAATCAAAATGTGAGAAGCTGATATCATAACCAGGCACCTGCTATGGTGGTCAAAACCAAACTAACACACAAAACTGTTTTATAATTATTAGACCTTTTCAAATTTAGAGTCAGAATTTACCATCACTTAATAACTTCAACACCTTCATTAAAAAAATAAGGACATATACCTGTGATGGGTTTCTTCCATCTTCATGATCCTGTCTTGCAGACAAGCAACAGACACTTCGCTCAGGCTACTGCTGCTTCCTCTTTCCCATTCCGAAAAAGTTTGACTAGAGGGAGGGAGGTTCAGGCCAGATGCCTCTCCAACTTCCACATCCAAGGACTTTGGGCCATCAGAGGAGTTGTGCTGCTGTTTAGGAAACAAACATCAGTATTTGTGTAACACGTCATTCAGTAAAAAAATTAAAAAGTAAAAAAAATAAGTTACTGATTTTTTCTAAATTTTCAGAATCGGGAAAATTACAAGTTAATACAAATCTTGATGCAGATACTGCTGTGTTTGACATTTTCAAAATGCAAATTAACAATATCTTAAAAATTTAACATAATAAATTTTTAACACAATCATGCATTTTCCATAACATTTTATTACCAAGTTAATAGGTGAAGTTTAAATTCACACTTAAACAAAACCACCACCAAGCACTTAAGAGAAATATCTGATAGAAGAGCACACCTAGCATTAGAAAGATTCATATTACCATCTTAGAAATTGTCCCTAAAAACAAAAATTGCCATGGAAAAAGTGGTAGTATACTTTAAAACACAGGAATTAGCATTTCTAAAAAAAGCCCATTTGATAAAGGCAAAATAAAAGCATTTTGATTAAATAAGACTGATTATCTAAAATATGCCTTATGCCATATCTGGCTGATATTCAAACTGCTAAAATAAATATAACATTTTCCTGCAAAAACATGTTAAGAAAATTTTTTTCCAGGTCAATTTTGAAGATTTTTCTGTAAAAAAACATAACAATTCACAGCATTTTTGGATATTTCTTGCTTTTTTAACATATATTTTCAAAAAATGGTCATATTTTTTTCACTTTCTAAAGCCAAAATTGACACACAAACATTTAAAATTATTCATTTTCCAGGTTTTTGGCCAAAATGGGCAACTTTCCCTGACTTTTCCAGGTATTCCCTGATCCGTGGGAACCCTGAATTTTACTGTACTTAAAATCTATTATTACATTACTGTTCATTACAAAAAGAACCCTAAACTTTATTTAGGCAAGTAAGTTTCGCTTAAAAAACTTTAAAAGCCAAGTGTGGCAGACCCCCTGATATGGAACCACAGTATTAGTTGAAACATTGAAAGTTGGATACTCACACTCCCCTTGTCCAGATTAAGAAAGGATCCAGACAGGGAGCGCTGCACCAGTATTTGCTGTTTTTGATTATCAGAAAGAGCAGTCATTTCAAGAGGAACTCCAAGCTGAACAAGTCTTTCTTTGAGAGACTGATTTTCAAACTGCATTCCTTCCAGTTCTTGCTTTAAGTGATCCACAGCATTATCACTTTTAAGATCCTGTAGTGATATTTGAATTCATAAATCTTGGCAAAAATTACTGATTAATTAATTTTCACCAAGATTATTGAATATTTTCTTAAATTTTAACATATTAAGCTATCAACTAAGCAGCTTAATATTCAAATATCAAATTGTACCTAGCTTAAAATTAGATACTACTAGGTTATGATAAAATGACCAAAGTGTTACATTAGTACAGTACATTAGTTAGTTTCTACAGAACATTTTGTGAAAAAAAAGGTATGATTTATTTCTTAAGGGATTTTTCTTAGTTTGATTCACAATTCACATGGAAAAAGATTTGAAACTTGAGTTTTTATAGCATGAGATGCCAAAATGAAAAATTTTAAAGACTTTTAAAAAGTATCAATTTCCCATTAAATGGACTTTTGTGTTAAAAAATGATACAATGAAATGATACAAAATTCTATGAGATAGCAATAACCGTAAAAATAAGTGTCTTAAATATATTTAATGGTATTTTGAAATTACCTTTAACTGATTGATTTCCATCTTTAACATTGCGATTTCAGTCTTCTTACTTTCAGCATTCTTTACCAACTCCGATATTTGCTGCTCCATCTGACTCTTCTCCTTCTCCATCTGCATGATGGTGATGCAGTTATTGCTGTTCTTGCTCCTCGTGTGTCCAATCTTGACATTCTCCTTCTCCCTCTCCTTCGAGGTGAAGTCAACACTGTCCTTGCTGACCGCCCGCCGCATGTTGCCTTGGTTACCGCGCCTGATAGCAGTTTTCCGAACAGAACTCAGAGGGGTCGCCGTCTGCAAGTTGTTTATCATGCGGATGGGAGTGGCATCGTTTTTACCACCAACCGTGGCAGCAGCAGAAATCTTGGCAGTGATGGGGGTCTTTCGCCTTACGCTGTTCACCACCGGTCCGGTGAGACTCTCGAGGCTGCTGGAGCACGTATTGATGCGCGATTTGACAGAACTGGATTTTTTCAAATTTTCGGCTGAAGGGGCTTTTTTGATGGCAGTTTTATTTGAAGAGGCTGTACTTGAGAGACTTTGCGGGTGGTTCTTTGTAGCAGTAATATTTCCACTCTGTTTTACACATGAGGGTTTGTTGTTCTTCATGGCTCCCTTGGGGCAAACGAAACCATCGGTCACTTTCAACATTTAAAGTGGTTAATTCTCTTCCTGAAATAAAAAAGCAGATTTCATAAGTCGAATGACATTAACTATCACAAAAGTAATTAACTTAAATATTGTAAAAAAAAACTCTCATAAATGTTAAATTCAGGAAATAATAATACAGACAAAAACATCAAACCCCGCAAAAAAAGTTAGTTCATGCAGACAGTGATGGTGGGTAACTTAACCCATGTACTTATTAATATTGGGTAACAAAACAATATTAATATAAGTCAAGTTATAAAATCAAAATTCATCAAAACAAAGGTACATAACACCATCAAGACACATCATATCAAAGAATAAAAAAAGGCGAAACCCGCACTTCTTCAGAATATCAACTTAGGCACAGTTTCTGGTAGGGAAAAATAAATTAACATGCATTCCTAACACCAGCGTTAGAAAGTGGGGGAAAAAACCACTGGTCCTGCGGACCAGTGCTATGCCAATCTTACTGGTCCGACAAATTAAAAAGGACCGGTTTAAATATTATTATAAATTAACTATTGCATTGAATGTGAGTACCAAATAGTAATGTTAAAAATTAATACATATTCAATAATATTATATAACCCTCTCCCTTGCTTCACCAATTACAATCATCAAATGCACTTTTTTTACCGGTAGAACTGGAGGGTGTGATATTTTTTCACCATACACACACTGGTCCGGCGGACCAGTGAATTTCTGATTCCTCTGGTCCGAGCCGTTTTTTAGTTGTCCCGGACCAGCAAACCACCCCAATTTCGAACGCTGCCTAACACTCCTGAAAAAGTGAATCATCACATTTCTTCTAGGTTTTGCTAAAGGAAAAATTTTTGAGCCAGTTTAGCTAAAGGTAGGACAACAATAGAATAGATATTTTTAAACTTCTGTAAAGTATTGACCCTTTTTACTTTATATGTTCAAATGGTTTAAGAACCACATTTGATCAATAAAATCATGCAACAAATAAAGAATACTTCAATATTATTAAGAGTACTTGACAATGAAAACTGTAATTTTTTTCAATATTACTAGTACAATTGAGTGCATAAAAATTAAAATTAAAAAAAGTAGATAAAAGTTACTTCTGTTTAGTTTTTTCAAAAACAAAAATTATCTATTACAAATGGATTAAACATTAAACAGAAAAGCGGTAATAAATAAACTAAAATTAAACACATTTATTTTACAAACAGAAGCACATGGAATCAGAGCAAAGGAAAAACAATCAAAACAAGCCCCACATGGGATTTAATATTCAAATATTAATGATAGTAATTAAAACATTACCTTGTACAGGTTTTAATACTCAATGAAACAGTAGGCTACTTAGTAATTTTAAACTAAAATTAAACACATTTATTTTACAAGCTAAGCACATGGAATCAGATTAAAAACAATCAAAACAAACTCCACATGGGATTTATTATTAAAATATTAATGATATTATTTAAAACATTACCTTGTACAGTTTTTTTACTCAATGAAACAATAGGCTACTTAGTAATTTTTAAAAAGGTTTAGAACAAATTAATATATATCTATATATAATAAAATCTCAGTCTTATAAATATGAGATTAAAGTAGGTATACCTACTGCAGTGTGAAAATTCGTCCATCAACAAATAAACATGCAACACGTGGCTTAAAATGCAGTTATTTGACTATTAAATAATATATTTCAAGATGTTTATTGATAAAAATATTAAACATATGCACCACAAAAACGTGATTCTAAATATCTATTCAGTCCACGATCTAAAGATGCCAACAATATATAACTTAATATGGTCAGTTTATGCCGAATTTAAGTTTAGAATTACGAATTATTTACAATCTTATGTAAAGGTCAGGCCACCGTGTAGTGCTTTGGGTCAGGCAAAAGCATCAATTCAGATGGGAAGTTCCCAATTCTTATAATCGAAAACCTATATAATAACAAACAAAATAACATTTACTTACCATTTCTTCACAGATTAACAAGTAATACTAATTCATTTATGTTCAGGAAGAAAAGAACGTCGATAGTTCAAAAAATGGGGTGTTGGTGCTAATATTTTTATAAATGGCTTTCATAAGTCATTTTCTTCACACAATTAAATAAAACCACACAGCTGAATACTCTTACATGCTTGCTTATAATGGGTTGTGCATAAACGTGTAGAACATGAAAGAGGAGCTATATATTTTTAACGTTTTGACTTTCAGGAAATGCACACAAGCCCATGTAGACGACCGAAGACAAACGTAAACACCGCTTAGTTTTTTTTACCAACGGTCAAGAAGGGTGTAACTTTGACTGTGCCTGAGAAAATTATTATTATCGATAAAACTTTTATTTCTTGGCTAATTTATCTTAAAACGATGTGTTAATTTTCATTAATTGTGATTTTTATATTTATTTTATGATTTTTTTCCATTATTTGTGTTTTAATTGACAGAATAAAAATATTTATGGAAAGCATACAGAATAGCGGCATCATTGACTACTGAAATGTGGGGTACAATGAGACCGCATATGACAGATGGCGCTTTACCAACGCTTACTTGCGAGTAAACAAGACAGCGTGTACAAAGAAGCGTGGAGTAGAATTTTACAGAGTTTTCGCTCTTATTTTGAAACTTCATCGATCACTTTATTTAATGAATTGATTTTGTTTTATTATTTTGTTTTGAAATTATGTTTAAATCTAATTTTTTTTCATCTTCTAAAATTTTTGTAAAAAGTTGTATTTTCTGAAAATCATGTGAAATTTTTTTGCATGTTTTTATGAACACCTAAGGGATTTTACGAATTTTCCATGAGTGTATCGCTCTTGTTGTATAATTTGAGGGAATGTTTGGGAATTGCCAAAATTTTGAAGATTTTTATTTTTTTCTACATTATATTTTATTTTCAACTTGAAATAATTTAGAAGAAATGTTTATTTTAGGAGTTAAAAAGCTTTAAATTTTCTAAATAATTTTTTTTTCAATTTTTTTTTTTTTTTTTAAAGAAATGTTTTTAAAAAGTGATAATGATGCACACAAAATCAAAGAGAAAAAATTACGAACAAAATGTGACTGATTTCAGGTTTTTCTAGAGTTATTAACTATTTAAAAATGCAGGAAAAACTACCAAAAGAGGGGTGCTAGAAGAATGAAACATGAAACATTTTATCTATAACTATATTAGTATTAGTTTTTTTGAAACATTAAGGCTTTTGAGACACGCCGGGTTAATATTTTTTGATTGAGCCAAAATTTAGCAAAAATCATTTATTTAATTTATTTCAAGATATTTTGGAACAGACTTTAAAAATAAGGACCCCCCCCCCTTAATATATGTTTAAAAAATTATTTTTATTAACAATTTTAAAAAATTTACTAACAAAATTTTTATAGGTATTAAAAATCTTAAGATTAAAATCAAATAAAAATATCTGGTGAATATAAACAGTTTATAGTATATTTTAAATTAAAATAAATCAACATTTCTTACACGATTGAAAATACCCATAGGTTTCAATATTATTTAAGAAATTATAGCTATTATTTTGTGGCGAATAGAAACATTTTAATGAATAAGTTTGAATCTTAAGTTTAAAAAAAAAGAATTGGTTTGAGCCGTGATTCTAAACCAAACACAATTCGATTAACCTTGACAACTCTTAAATTTTAAACGGGCATTTGTTTTTCTTATAAACGTCTGTGGTAATAATAGAAAATAGGAGAAGGATAACTGTTCAAAAGCATAAATATCAACAAATTTATAAAATATATATTTTTATGTTAACATAGTTAAATAACATAATTAAATTAAAAGCATCCACATTACATTGATGGTTTGAAATATATTACCAAATACTAATAAAGAATTAGTTACCGGTTAGTATATAGAATCAATTCTCCAAAACACCAAATGAAACTTGACCAGATATACAGAAAATTCTTTAGTCTTGGATAATGCAGGAAATCTAGTTCACGTTAATAATATGCGTTTTTTCGTTTCTCTTAAAATTTATATTTAGAGCAAGAATAAAACAAAATAATGAATGACTTTTCATGGTCATCGTATCGTTAAATTGGTTATGGTTGCAACAAAACAGTTCCAGGTCAATGAACAAAGTTGAAACCACGCATGTTTTCACTGGCGGATATCAATATTATTCAATAGTACGACTATAATCATAATTTGCCTTTTGAATTTAAGTTTTAAAACTTTATTTGAGAAAAAAATTACGAAAACCAAAACGGAATGGAGTGAAGGAAGAAAATACGATGCGCCTAAAGTTTCACATTTGTAAATCCAAAAATTAAAACTCTAAAAAAAAATTTTGGAAATTAAATTTCCTATAAGCCAATTTCCAAATGCGTCATCATTTATGGATTTAGGTCATGTTTCAATGCGTTTTAATTCAAATTCCTTATTTTAAATATATTTTAATTCATTCAATTTACATTTCGACTTCTACAACAAAATTGGCTATAGTAATTCTTTCGCAGAAAGAAGTTTTAGTTGCAAATTGTTTAGTTGGTTGAAAGAAAAAAACTTCTGGACGAAAGTGGATTTTAATTCATTTAAATTAATGCTCTCTATGCATACCTTTTTTTTTCATCCGTGCTGAGTTAAATCGCTACATAAAATTGAATTCCGTAAATTTCACCCAAGACTAAAACAAGGCACTTTTGAGTTAATTTTTAGAGGACCAATACGCTTTCCAAGCACGATTTCATATCAGTTAATAGACAATTGAATGGTTTCCGCAGGTTAAATCGTAACCGATATTTATTTACGCTCTTCACGTTTATTGAAAAAAATCCGAAGGTGAAAAGACGATGTAACGAGCATTTACAAAACAATTATAGACCGAAAAAGTAAAAAATGGGTGCAACCGCAACCGAGGTTTCGGCCGCAGTTGTGTAATTTATAGAGGTCACCTCGGGATGGGACGATTCGGCGTGGCCGTTTGGGCGCGGCCGATTCGGCGCGGCCGTTTCGGCGCCGGGCCGATTCGGCGCGGGCCGTTTCGGCGCGAAACTTATTACAGTGCATGGATTTCGGAGAGGAGAAAAAAATCTGTTTAATAAATAATTTTTTAAATTTTTTAACCATGACCAAAGTACAGTGGAAGCTCTTATAACGACCTGCTCTTATAAAAATCCTCTCTTATAAAGACCCAAAAATTAGTCTCTATAAGAGCACAAAAGTGCTCTTATAAAGACTAATCTTCGAATCGATTCAGCTTATCGAATACTTTTCTGGATCGGTATGTTTGCGTCACACATGAATTAGCCAATAAACGAATATCAAAGTATGACAAAACGCACCAAGTAACCATCGCATCTTCTTCTCGCTTGCTTTCGCCCGGGGTAACCGGCTACAATCCCAAAACGAAATCTTGCACTACCCAATGCCTTTGTTGATTTGAGTCTTATTTATTATTATTATTAGCGTTTTAGTTTTATGTAAGCATCTGAACATTTTAAGGAAGCTAAGCTACGCAATAAATTAATATCAAAATAAAAATTTAATAGCAAACACAAATATTTATACTTCGTAAAATATTGATCTTAAATTTCATAGCAAAAAATACGGTAATATAACATTAAATTGAAAGTATCAAGAATTCATAAAATAATAAATAATTGCTTAAAATGAGGAAAAATCAATTGGGCGATTCGAACTGTGTTCTAAATCCCAACGATCTAGTATCCTACTGTTTGGATATAATGGTAAAATATACAACCAAGGGTTTCAGTTAGTTGATTAAAAAAACGTATTACGGGTAACTGCAATTTCTATAATCCATCCCTTTGGCTTTGACGATTGAGGGTTGGTGATCGTTTTCAGGTTTAGATTTCCTCCAAACTTTATAAACTAATCTACTAAAAATATATCTTTGATGGAATCGAGTCCACCTTCCCGAAAAGCATCAAAATTGATAGTTTAGTTTAACGAGTTTATTACTTTTAAACGAGTGATATTCTACACTCGAGTGTATCACTCGAAGTTTGCTCTTATAACGACAAAAAACTCGGTACGAATTAATTACGTTATAAGAGCTTCCACTGTATTAATTCAAATTATTTAACAAAGATATTAATTTGATAATTAAATTAAATTTAAATTATGATAATAATTATTCCAATTTTCATAATATGGCAACACCATGAAAATTTAATTCTCTGAAATATCTATGAAAATATCTGGCGCCGAATCGGCCGGCGCCCAAACGGCCCGCGCCCAATCGGCCGGCGCCGAAACGGCCGCGCCGAAACGGCCGCGCCGAATCGGCCGCGCCCAAACGGCCGCGCCGAATAGTAGTAGACCGAGGTCACCTCGCCAGCTTAAATCAAGTAGGGGAAAATAATAAGCTTCGATAAAGCGACTTTTAATGACCGATTGTAATGGTTTTTATCTCGTTACCCAGTTCAATGTGTTGTTCTTTCCAGTCTTTTAAATTTAAAAGGACTCAGGCGTGTTTAGGAGATCTTTATCTATCGTCAATGTGTACTTTTTAATGAGTCTCACACCTATGTGTATGAAAAGATTTATTGCGGTTTTCAAGTAGTGTTAAACAAACTCATGATTGAAGCAATCAACCTCGCATGTTTAGATGATAAGATAATCTAGTCAATTACAATTCATGACACTTTGGTTATTGGGAACAGGAGTTTTCATAAAAAGATCTATTTGTTTCTCGCATCGACGAGGAAATAAAAACTTTCGCAAGCACAAGTAAGAGATTTATAGCAATGTAATCTTTACGATAAAATCTGAATTTCATTTTTTGTTGTCAGGAAATCAGGTGTGGGTTGCCAGCGTGATTCCAAGTGGGATGCTGAGCTCCATATCAATGATTTCTTAAACGTTTTTGATTCAATTTGAGTAAACGTATCACTAAAATGTTCATTCATAAATAGTATAGGTATTCAAATCTCGTGATGTTTGGCTCTGGGCTTTACTCTATTCACAAAATTATCGCAACAAATATAGCTGTGCAAATTTTATTAAAGTAAGGAAACCGTTTTAAATTTAAAAGTGACTCAAAAATAAATAAAATGCAAAAAGCTAGATAATAATTAAAAAATAAACATCTGAAAAAAATTAGACCAATGATTAACTCAATGTTGCATTCAGCATATCTTTCCTTCTTAGAATCCATTTGCTCCTTAGCAACTCTTTGCTTCTTTAGCTTCCTTATGCACTTCAGCACATCCAGTCACTCTTAATTTTTTTTCAGTAAATGGCTCATATTTTATACAGAATTGTCATATCCCCTCACTATTTCTTGATTTCTTCCCTCACGGAAAAGGTCCGCGGACCAACAGTTAGAAACCACTGTTTTAAAGAAAATTCTTTTAAAATAATTATTTTCCTTAATAAATATAATTTTAATAAAATATAATGAATATTAATATTCAACGGATTTAAGAAATCCCGATATGCTATTTAAATTAAAAAAACATCAACCACAACACGACAGGTATTAGCACAGCCAGTTTGCAGCTGACGGAGAACATACCCAAGAACAAAGTTTGTCCTGAATAGTATTAGTATTAACATGATTTATGTCTAAAAAAATTTTTTTTTTAATTTCTTCCAGGGCATTCAGATTCCTAGGTACTCGTATATTGGAGAAATCATTTTCCTTAGGCTTTTCTCAGTAGTCCTCATCTTCCAATTACGATAAGGAAAGCGAAAGGTAAAAATTCTTTCGGATTTGGAAACCCTGTTGGAAACGATGGGGAGGGGAAGAAACCAATGCATCCCCTCTCCCAACTTTAATCGCTGGAGGGGAATAATCTATCGATCAAGCTGTGTTCCTGAAGATTCATTCTTTTGTAATGGGATTACAGAAGATGCCTTGTTGTCGAGAATTTCAAATGAGAATCTTTTAGGGCTTTGGAAGTATTCTCGAGGTTTTGCCTCTCTTGAAATAAATTGGTTTGTGAAGAGAAAGGTTCAGGAGATCAACGCGAGGGTGTGGGTCTACTCTTAACTTGCACGAGTGATGGAGTTTAAATAACAGTTCTAATTTAAGATAAGGGATTGGTTTAATTTTATAACAGGGATTTATCTTTTCATATTATATGTTCTTTTATTTAAATTGAACCCATTATTTCCAACTGAGAAAGAAAGGATAATTTCATTGTAAACTGACACAAATCACGTTCAGGGGACGAGGGACCTTCAAGCTCACTTTATTATAGTTTCTAAAAGGATATCTAAAACTTCATCATACTTTGGATGAAAACACATAAAAAAATTATTATTTACGTAATTTTTAAAATGGAATATGCGGCAAAGAACATTTTTAAGTTAAAAATTAAATTTGAACCGGAAAATTAAAAAAATCATTTTTTTCTTTTCAGATTTTCAGTTTAAAAAAATGCTTTTAAGAGCATACATCAAAATATGATGGCACGTTTAGTAGGACTTTAGTAGGAATATCAATTGTTCCTTTTTAAGCCCCCTGGCCCCCTTAAACTTGAATAATTCTCTAATGCAGGGCTTCCCAAATCGGGTGTCCCCCCGAAAAAGAACTTGTGATACAATATATCATCAATACATAGAAGATATTATAATGACATTTTTATTACAACCAAACCGAGGTATAGGGACCTGCACCGAAAAAACCCGAGCAAACCAACCAACCAAAGCGAGGTAGAGAAATCAAATTCCTTGAACTGACCTCATACGGTCAACAACTCATCAACAAAAGGGCATTAAAAGAAATTTGTCATTCTTCAGTAAACTGAAACCGATCCATCTTTTGCCTCCACACCCAGTCTTAAATCACACCGGAATTATTTCGACTCCCAGGAACAACAACAATAATAATAGGGCTTCTCTGACTTTTCGTGACAACTCCTCAAGAGATAAACATCGGGGTTTTGTCCGAAGCAAAGAAAGAGGGTGTGGCAGTCAAAAAAGAACACAATGCCCCTCGCGTGGCAAGAGTGCTGCCAAGTGGTAAGGCACCTCAATTAAGACACATCGTAATGACGCTCAAAGGGTTCCGATTTCGCGCGACAAGGGAAGTGCGTGACTCGGTGTCGAATTGCTCCATTTGAGTGAAGTGGAATTTCCCATGATGTTTCCCTATCGGATGTTTTCTCCCTTTTGAGAGAACGCTTATTGTTTTGATGGTGAAGGTTTACTGTGGTTTCAGCTGTTTATTTTGCGACATGTCTGCATCATTCTTTACTCCAACTACATTCACGATTAATTTAATGGGATTATGCCAAGATCATAATGGCCTTATATTCGGTGTGACCTCATGGGCATGTTTCTATTTGTAATTTTATGCCCATGTGGGGGAAGAATCTCTTTTAATGTACACTTCTTTCGTTCATTTAAAAGAGATTAATTCGTAGATATCTTTTAGTTAAGACACTTAAATATGGTCTGAAATTTTATCTTTAAAAAAAGGCTCTGTGATGAATTTTGCTTTTCGAGAGCGGATTCAAATATTTGAGAACTGTTTCAAAATACATTAAAGTCTGTACTGTATCGACAAAGAACAGGATTTCTTGCAGCATTAATTTCAGGATTTTATTTTTCAAGAACATGATGAAAAAATAACGAATTAATTAAATAATTTGGAAAATTCGATTTAAAACCTAGATGGAATAAAATGAAGAGTAATTCTTAGTCCTTTTTAAGTATTAATATCAGTGAACGGAGATTAAAGAAAGTCTGATGAACTGAAGGAAACCGTGTGTAACATTCCTCGCCCCCAATATTAATAAATTCCACAGATCTAAAACCGAATAATTTTATTTACCAACTACGATAAATTCCAACTTCAGCACGCAAAAAGATAGGAGTAATAAAACTTCCTACAACAGTGTTCCTTTTCAAGTAGTAACAGGAGCTCATGCGGTAGCCAAATAGCTTTTATATGGTCGCGTGGGGGCAAATGGCAATCAAAGGGAGGATCCACCCGTTTGGAAAGCCATCTGAACTACAGTAATCCATTGAGCAACGCGTTTTTATGGCCTTTAAAAAAGATTTAAGTCGTTTGTTGTATTACGGACGAAAGAGAGGTGATATATTTAAAGAGAGTGGAATTTTAAATTGGTTACAGTCGTGCTTCCGATGGTGATTGCTCAAGAAAAGCTTGATCACTATACCATGTACCTGATGTGTATCTAGAATTTTTTTTTATGGTTTCAATAGAAAGTATACATTGCATTGGAAAGAAGATGTAGTAAAGAATGGATTTTCACATTTATCTATTACAACCTAAGAGAATTTATTGTAAAATGAAACAAATATGTTGAATTTGGTTTTAGTAATACTGTAATTGGCATAATTGTATTGGTTAAGTTAATTGTAAATATTTTCAATCCTTATTCTATATTTTACAAATACAACAACCCCCCCCCCAAATAAATGCAAGGTACCATCCATCCAACAGAAAGCAGATTATGATAGGTAACTATAACTAACAGAAAGGGAAATTATGGTGCTATTTTTTTTATTGAATAGTGGTAATTTTTCAATTTTTCTGTGTTGGTGTGGTATTTACTTATACCTACTCATAAGACTTTTTAAAATAAATTTCGATATAGCCCTTTTTTTCTTCACGAAATATAAATAAATTTATTTATATACTGTTATTATTATATTATTATTATTATTATTTACATATACTATACTAATAAAATAGTATATGTATTTAATAATCAATAAACAATTTTATTTTTAATAAATTTGACTTTCTCACTCACATACTGAATACTACTAGAATGTTTCGAACATTAGAATTATTGTTAAGACTTTTAAAAAATCTTGTTTAATCACAATGTTAGAAAGTACACAATTTTAATACTTTTTAAACTAAATAAGAAAAAGAAATTTGTCTGTTATTTATAATTCAACATGACTACTTAATGAATAAATCTATCCATGCTCCCTTCTCTCATAATGTGTCATAAAATGATAAATTACCAATAAAAAAAGAAGCTATGATGATTAAATATTTACGGAAAGCCTAAATTTGCCTCACAAGAAGGGAAGGGTATAATAGAGCCCTCCGGAAGTGTTTTTGTTATTGAGATAGGCGTTCTTAGGGGGTGGGTGGCCTAATGGCTTTAGTATTGATCCACGAGGGATAATGCAATTCAAAAAGATGGCCATTGCCTTTAGAGTGTGGAAGCTATCTCAATTTCTTTATTTTTCTAGCATTGCAGAGCTGGTTACGCGCTTACCACTTTAATTTCGGACAAATAATAGAAATAATTAATAATTTTAGACCCTAATAATACTATTAAATTGGCATAAATAAAAAAAAACAATATGCAAGGCCAGGAACTATTACATTAACTACTTCATCTGTTATGCCTTGCAACTCAATACATAGTTCATAACATGTAATAACTTGCATTGAACGCATTGAACCATTGAATAATTGTTAAAACAAACAAAACGCATGAAAACTTTCAAAAACATACTTTGTGGTTAAACTGGTGTATTTTTAGGATATTTTCCCAATGGTTTCGCTTTGCTTTACATGTGTATTGTAATCTGTACTGTTAGTATCTGTATTATATGTATTTTAGTGTAATCTTCACCCACAAAAAAATATAAATTTAAAATATATTTTTAAAATGTGTAAAAGATTTTCGGAAACATAAAATTTTGAATGTGATATAACTGTGTCAAGTTGCATTTATGTAACTTTTAGCAGGAAATTAGGATAAAAAAGTTACATGGTTTCTAAAGCAGAATTGTAGTGATTTGTTAAGTAGGTGGGTTATTAGAGAAAGTAAATGCTTTTTCACAGGATATAAAAATTACTTAGAGTAAAAAAACACAAAAAGAAACTCAGAAAATAAAGAAATCTTTAAAAACCTTTTCTTTGCGAGGTTTCTTAGTATGCAGGGAAGCCCACAATAAGCATCGAGGGCAATTCAAACAGGAAGTATTTTTCAGCATCTTCCAAATAGAAGATGGAGATAAATTTCCTTTTTTTGACCTTAAGGTTCTTATTAAATACTTACATTTTATAGTTATTTTAATACATACAATTACAATATAAATATAGGGACTAGACGGCGAAATAATAAATAAATCTATAATAATATCTTTAAACGAAATGTTTAAAACTTTTTACAATACATCGTTATATCAAAGATCAACATACACATCAAAATTGATTACTTAAATCTTTAATCCTTACATCTTTCTTAAGCATAACACCTAATTAGATAAGAACTTGGAACAATTTTCAGATTACAAAAACGGGAAATAAAATAAAGCTCAATTTATTTTTCTCCCTAGCCTGGAACTTGTATATGCTTTCATCGTTTTCAATAGAATGGGAGTAAATCTAGGACAATGATTGATGGTAGTCGCTTCATAAGTTACATCCATTCAGTACAAAACAAGTTTTAGAAGTTTTAAGGTAGAGTAAATAGAAGTAAGCTGCTTAAAGCTTTTCCCCCTTTTAAACATGGATATCCGAAACAACTTGGCGATAATTCTCTAAAAGTTCAATATTGTTTTTTTTATGAAGAAGGGGTGTTTAAAAAGTTTTAGACATCCCTTATAGGCACACTTTCTTAAAAATACGTAGAAATTTCTTCAAAAATATTTCATAATTACTACAGTTACTACATGATATACTCAAAGACAATAATCATTCATTTAAAATGTCATAAATAACAGCTTTTAAAGGAAGAGTTTAAGAAACGTCTCAAATTCATTGCATGAAAATACTCTAGTGTACTAACAACACAGTTTCGGTTGTTATAAACAATATCATCAAAAGCACACACACATAAAATCGAAATATGGGATACAATCAATGCCTTTTGCCATTTTAAATTATCATCTAAGATTTGTCCGTGTCCGAAATCACATGGAAAAGCCTTACCTCCTTGATAACAGTCGTAAAACTGCAAGTTCTGCGTCACGACCAGATCCTCTGACGCAAGGAATACCCCTCAATATAGAAAACTAATTTATCCGCATCCTATAAAAATAGCCCTGTTGATACAGAGAGAGACTCCTGGAAGAAGAGGAGAAGAAAGCTCTTTTCCACCAAATCCAGAAAATGTATACAAACGGAAGGGAAACCTGTGGCTGTGTCACTTAAACATATCCTGTATACGTACGCTCTAAATCAGGTAGGAGAGTGAGTCAAGGATTAAAAATAAGATTTTACCCTCGACTCTTACGTGTTCGCTTGATTAAATGAAAAGGGTTGAAAAGAAAAGAAAATCATTGTAGGGGGATCTAATATTAAATATAGGTTGTGATGCAAAATGCCCAATAATAAAACCCCAAGGTTTTTACACATTTTTTTTTGTATGAGTCTACCATGACGAATTTGTTGATTACTTCAATATTTTTTTAAAGAATTCAAATTTTAACAATTTATTTAAAGCTTCGAAATGATTATTTTACTAGAGTTTGAGTTTTTAACCTTTGGGATCTCGTAAGAAATTTTGTTAATTTATTATTTCTTAGTTTCCTTATTTTTCCTTTGTTTTCTTACTTTGCTAATTTTCCTAGGAAATTCAGTATGTTTTATTATAATATTATTTTTTAGATCAGTATGTTGTTATTGTAGGGTGTCTCCCGAGAAAAAAAAACAGTTTCAAAATCACTTTGTGTTTTCATTAAGCAATTCATTCTGGAAGTAGAGAAATATGTTATAAGAAATAAACTCTTAAATTTTAACATTTCTTTCCCATATTTATTTTCTTTCCCTAGAATTTTTATCTAGAGTTGACCTGTTCCTTCATAAACGAATATGAATGAATTGCTTCTCAATATAGAGATATAATATTTGTGCGCCTTTTAACGTGCCTAATGAATGTTATCTTTCAATAAACCAAAACACCTTCATTCGATAAAATAACGGTCACACTCACTTCAGCATAAATCTAAATTATACTTCCAACATAACCCAAAATACTACTATGTATTTATTACTTTTTACATTCGCATTGCAACTTTAACAAACCGAAACATCCTTAATTAATAAAAAAATCACTACAATTGCTTCACCAGTACTTCAGTTACATTATTGCTATTGAATAATTCAAAATACTATGCTTTTACTATTTTTAATGCTTATTGTATCAAAACCAAAAAATCCCTAAAATTATAAAAAAAATATTTCACTTGCATGACTTGATTTAATCCTTTCTACTACACTCCCCAAAGTATTAATATTACCAGAAGATCATACATCAGCTTGTATCAATCACAAATACAACATCCAAGCCAGAGCCCTCTGACTTTATCACCTAATAAGTTACTCCCACCTCGAGGGGCTCTCGTGTCTATCAATCTCCCACCCCATCCGCGTGTGGGGGCAAGCAGCGATGATTGACCCCCACCCCTCTCTTCATCAACAAGACAAACAAGAACGTGATGCTCGACCTAATGGCAATCGAAAAGTCGTGAGAACTCACCCTCCCCCCTCTTTGGCAGAGATGGAGGCATCAGTCAACTGCAAGACAAGGCTTTTTGGGAGATTATGGGGGGTGCTCGGTGGCAGAAAAAAAGCAATATTTGAAAGTGAGGGGTGCCGTGTTGACTTGGGGCCTATCACAAATTACGTATAGAATTTTGAGGGGATTTTATGCCCCTCCCTCCTGGCCTCCATTATTTCATTAGTCGTAACAGTTCAGTGACCCCCCTACCCTATTATAATGTCACGTTTTCAAAACTGAAATTAAAACCCAAATTCAACATATTTTATTAAACCTTACTGTATTTTTCTTTCTTGAAAATCAGGGGCAAATTGCAAAAACATCACGCAATTTTCAGGGGTCTATACGCCTCTTTTCACAAACTATCACATTTCAATGACCCCTCTCTCTCCCCATTGTTGTTACATTTAAAAAAAGTTATATTAAATCCAAATTTTAACTTTTAAGTTTTGTATCCTATTTTGTTACTTGATAATAATTAGTAGCTACTATTTTATTATTGTTAAGTCAAAATTAGAAAAGGTAAAATCTTCTCTTTAGCACTGTTACATCAGTGACAGAACAACTTTTCAAAAGTGTGATGGCACGACATTTGAGCTCCTCATCCTGCTTGATACATTGCATCTCCAAAACGGGACCCCCTTAAAAGTGTAATGCAATTTGTGAATGGCCCCTTAATAAACCTTTATTACCTTCAATTAAAAAGTAGTATATTTCGGAAAATATGTTCGTTTTAAAACTGTAACAGCAATGAAAACAATAGTTCTAAAGTGTAAAGGCACAAAAATGTTTGAATTTCCCACCTTCCTTGTTTCACTGTGTCACAGGATTCCTTCCTCAACCAAAATGTGTGACGTGATCATTTGCGAATGGTCCCTTTGTTGGTGAGGAGAGGAGATTTCGAATAGCGCTTATTGTTTGATTGAGGAGATCGCTTGCGTCTCTTGAGATAATCTGATTGATGGACTGCGAAGTGGTTCCACTTTGTGTGCATAGATAAAATCCACTCGAGAATCGTGGTTTGATTCGAGGGTGTGGATGAAATGTGAATTCGCTACTTGAATTAGTAGTTTCCATTAAAAGTAGGATCATCGTGCTATGGGCAAATAAATAGAGGATAACAAACCTATTCAATCGACGACGAATTATAATTAAGTTAAACAAGTCTACCCAGAACATTCTGAATTGGAATACAAATTTAATAAAGGGTGATCCAAACCTGTTGGTGTCACTCACTTCATCCGTGACTCCGAGGGTGTCCCAGATAGTTTTTAGGAATCAAATTTCAAATTTTCTGAGTACGGATCTAGACACCCTCGACGACATAATTGACTCAGAATCACCCACAAAAACAGGACACATCAAATATCACCTCCTAAGGTCAATATCATAAAATCCATTTATAGGATACATTGAGTCCGGTAAATTAAATATGAACAAGCGTAGTTCCAAAACTGAATAATAGGAGAGGGGGGACAAAAAAGTTTTTCTTTCCATTTTTGGACATAATTGGTGAGCTCTATACCTTGTTTCGCGTGGGGGTTGATAAATTAAGAAATATTGTATCGCTCATTTTCTTTAAATATCAAAAGGTTTCTTTAAATACTTCTAAGATGCCCATCACGCGAACATCTAGGTTAAATGCATAGATTATTACAACGTTTATAGATATAATTGGAACCTTGGTTAACTTTAATAAGTTAAGATTTTGTGGATAATACTTAGTTTCCAAGCAAAAATGGGGGTTAGGGGATTCACCTATATTATTTACTTTTCTATATTTTTTGAAGTTTGATTCATGAAAGTAGTTCTTTAGTTCATGTGAGACATTTGGGATCGTTTGGGTGTCACCCGGAGATGATTATACTCCTTTACTACCACAGAATTTTCAAGAATAAAAAACAGAGAGTAAATAATCCTCAATATTTTAGAAGGGGTGTGTGAATCCTCTATCTGTTTCTCCCGTTGGATACGGTCCCCCAGTTTCAGCAGCTCTCGTCTGAGCCGCATATGAAGACGATGACTTCACGGTCCAAGAGACAGCAGAGCAGGGAAATTAAATCGAGATGAAGAATCCTTCACCCGAAGTTGGGCCTGTTGGGGTCGCGTGGGTGACGTCAGCAGCAGGCGTTAAAGGGGTGCCGCTATAATCCGTGTCACCAGTCGTTCCGCGCGATCGGGCGCAACGCTCTGTCGGAACACGGAGAGCAGCTCTCCATCGATCCAAGGGGTTGATGGGTTGACTCGGGGCATCGCGAGCAACTTGTGATATTTGCAAGAATGGCCATTTGTGTTGTGTGAGAAAAAGATACACTGCATGTTGCAAAAAAGATGCACTTTTGTAACACTTAATAAAATACAATAAGTAATCCTTCTTCTCAAAAACGCTTCGATTGTGTTGGGATTGTGTTGCGGTTGTGTGAAAAAAAAGATAGTGTTGTGAAAGTGATAGTGTTCGAATGTTACTGACATAACACTACCTAGGAATCGCCCGAGTATTGTTTTATCTCCTCCTCTCTCTATTGAAAATGAAAGCTTGTTCACGTATGAAATATAGACTTGAAAGTTATAAAATTTCAAACAATAAGAAAATTTTCAGAATTTTATATTAATTAATTTTTATGACAACTGGGTTTATCATTTCACGATAAACTCCCCTCATGAGCTCCAAGCATAAGAAAGTCTTAAGAAAAAGAAAGAAATTATATTACTCTGAGCAAAAAAGGTAAAATAAGACTTAAAATAGCCTTGAACTTGTGAGTGGCCTCTTCATGAAGTGAGGGTCATGGGTAATAGGGTAATCACCTTTAGGAAGAAGTTAAAAAATTACTTCAAAGGTGGAAAGAAGATTTTAGAGTTTTTCTTTCAAAATGTGAAGAGTTAGACGGTTAGTTAGAGAAGACGGTTATAACGAAATAATCCGTCAATGTAAAAACCGGTCTGTAAAAAACAAATTCATTACTTGGGTAATTAATAAAGATCTCTATGGATAAAGCTCTAAATTTTTTGTTTTTTGACCTGTTTTTTCGCGACAACAATGTATCTCTTTATGGAATTTCAACAGAATAAATATAAGTAATGTGTAGTAAATCACTATTATTTTTTTATTGCGTTCACTTACGAATAAAAGAATCAAACACACACTTTTGAACACAATTTGAACCTTTTTTCCCACACATGCCTTTTCAAAAAGTAATAACCTTAAGTATTGTAGTGTAATATAATTATAACATTTAGTTTTTAGTAGAGGTCTATTATAGCTATTACTTATTAATATTATTGAGAGAGAAAGTTCAAATGTGGAATAAAAATGAAGAATATTTTTTACAGAATCGTGCGTGTTCAGAAATATAAATCCAGTAAAGCATACTTTTATCTTTTTGAAGGTTCAAGAAAACCGATTAATCAATTTTGCAGACAGACAGGTATTTAAAACAGAAACTTAAGGATGCATATCATATCTAACAGCATCATTTGGTTCAAGTGGACCACCTACAAAGATATGTTAGATAAGCTGATAAAGCCCAAAAAACAGAAAAAAAAACATGTTTTTTTGCGAGAAGAAATCTAGGAAGAAAGAAAAACCCCAAGTTGACCAAAAAATGCCCTGGGGACACCTTGTTATGCATAAAATATTCTTTGACATCTTGCGGCTTTGCTATGGAATAAATACGGTGGAAACTAGTTTCACTGCTAACAACATGCTAAAATTTCAGGTATGGCCAGCTAACTGGTTATTCAAATTTCAAAAGTAGGATGACGAATTATGTTCACCAATATTGAATGGAGCAAACGACTCAAAAAGTGACGGAGAATAATTTTGTCCATTTATTAGGAAAAGGCAACCGTAATAAATTTGAGCGACATTAGCATCACTATGAAAATGGAACATGACATCTCGTAAAATTAACGCAGAATATGATTCTCCCGACCCCTTTTCTTTGAAATGTTATCCATGTAATCCTCTCTAATTCATTCTTTCATTCAGTGCATAACTAAATGAGGGAAAATGAGTTGAGTATGAAATTAAAAACAATCGAGTATTTAAGTAGGTAAATTCTTTCTTTTACTCAAAATAATTAATACACAACTTTTTTTTTGTGCATGTTTTATTTCGAAATAGCGAGGGAGGTAGTTTTTAAGTTCCTAATTTTAACGAAAAAAATCCTGATCTAATCTGAAAATGTCTAAACATATGCGTGTACCATTAAGTTTCAATATAATTTCAGAGATTTAACTGAAATCAAATCGCTGTGTTTGGGAGTTTTTGATTAGTTTTTTATTCGTCTTTAAGGGTTTTGAGGACGAACTCAACTTAAATAAAAACACTATTGATTCTTCGATTCAAAATGAAGCTTTTTTGTAATTTTTAATGTTAATAAGACAAAAATTTAGTTACTAAACTAAGTTAATAAGACAAAAATTTAGCTCATCAGTATATAACATATATGCTACGGGCAAAGTGATTAATCGGGCATTATTAATAATGCCCGGAGTAGAGGCGGGCAAAGTGAAAAATTTCATTGATAATTACATTGAATTTATCACATTCCCCGGGCATTATTAATAATGCCCGATTGATCACATTGCCCGTAACATATAGAAGACTCAGACAATAAAAGGTAAAGTAAAATTCTGTCTGTTATTTTTCACAAAGAAATGTCTAACTTACACTTCTAAACCATGTCATTAATTTTATAGAAACATCAGATTTTTATTTCCTTGTCTTGCTTTTTGCATTTTTTTATAGTTTCAATTTATGTGAGTTGTGTAGTATTTTGTTTTGTTTTGTAATCTGTCGTACATACATGTTATATGACTCTTGTCATGGTGCATGATGTATTTATTTGAATACATTTAAAAAAAACCTTCTAAACGATGAAGTAACAATGAAAAAAAAAACAGTTTAAGCCATGATGTTTCGTGCATTTGGGCAGGCGAGGCGTGATAATGAAACAAAAAATGTCGTCCATTCTCATGCAAATGAATCCCGTAACTTAGGAGCCGGGTCTTGAATGACATGACGCAAGCATCGGGCAAATGAGAAGAAGAAGCCATCCGAGATTGTTCGCTTATACACCTCTTGAATTAGTCTCCATCAGTCTGAAGAAAGAATCTGTTGTTGACAAGAAGACATTCAGTTCGGCAATGTCCGAAAAGATGATATCACGTCCGCCGGCAGAAGAGAAACAATGGAATTTGAATATACCCACGCTACCATTACAATGCGATCTTATTATACGAACGTAGAATGACTAATTATAGAGATGAATGTGGGGGTGTCGGAAAAATGGATAATAAATTTTCACTATCGTGCGAGCTACGAGCTTTTGTGAGTCCGTAATATTTATACGGTTAAATTCAATCGGTTCAAGTTCAGGATTATATTTATGCATATATATCGTTGTGGTCATTAAAAAGATATTGTCGGGTGTGCATAATAATATGTTCATATTACGTTCTTTCATGTCTTTGTTATCCATATTTTGGAGGTAAGAATGGAAGTGGATGATGATGAAGGATAAGTTGGGAATAAATCTTCTCTATCTGAATCTGTCCTCTCAATAAGTTTAAGATTTGGTTGTGTGTGAGTAAATCAACAATTGACTGAAAAACATATACAGTTAGAAAGTTATCTGTTTGACAATTTACTTCTCAACGCTAAGTTTATCATAAAATATTGGAGTAGAGAAATCATAATTGAAACATTAAATCAATAATTTTTTTTGTTTTGATACATTGTGAATTTTTACCATCTATGTAAACATTTTGTAAAAAAACCGTGGGGAGCACACAATTAATAAATAAAAATGCTCGAATTGTTCATCGAAATTCCTAACTATTTTATTGCACAGCAAATAACGGCCTGGAGTTCAGAATGGGGATGTAAAGCAAATTTGAACAATGGCGACCTTTTATTAGATTGTCATCCAGATCAAAGTTTTCTAGCTTACCAGGAAGTTAGTTTAAAATCAGTTTCAAAATTTACCTATAGCATGCAAATAAAAAAAAGGGGAAACATTAATAAATAAGTGATAAAACATTCTTTTAATAATAAAAATATAATTTGATCTTCTGTTCGAAACTAACTAAAATGGAGGTACACACAGAAGTGAATATGATCAACGAAAAATAGTAACAGAAATACTTATTTTTATCGAGAAATTTCGAAAATATATTTAGAAGAGAAAATATTTCCACAGCTGTAAATTCACTGAATTATACTTGAGCAACATTCAATGAATTACATCCATTATGAACTAATTTAATTTCGACAAGAATAGCATGACACTTCACCAAAAGTTTTTATGTAATACCAATACCGGGTTTTACTTTAACTTTCAAACAAAATATTTTCTCTGAGGCAATAGAGCCAGTTGTTGCTTAACTCCATGCATGCTAACAATACCTTTTTGAGGGTAACCCTTTGATATGCGTGGGTCCGGCATAAAAGTAAAGCTAAAAAGCAAATTCAGTGGCACGAAACGGTATAAAGCCACCCTTTATCATTGAATAGAAAGGAAAGTCATACTAACAATGCTGTTATTTTTCCCGTGTGTTGCTTTATTCTATTTCCTGGACTTGCATGGGCTCCTGTTGGAACTGAAAAGAGCTTTTTGCACCCGTTTAAAAAAATTGAATATGTCTTGTAGTATATTCTTAAATCAAGAATGATAATATCGGACAAGAGCAAAAAGGGGTTAAGAGAATGATGGGTGTGAGTTTCATGTGTTAAGAGATTTTAATCTAAGCGGGGGAAATAATTTTATTTCTTTTTAAAACAAATTATCTTGATACTTGATTTCAAAAGGAATTGATCTAAAATAATCCTAAAAACAATTTGATTTTAAAATGATCTTAAAACAATGACAATTTTCCTCCACGTGTGATTTATTTTTAAACCTAACTTTCCGACTTCTTGTAAAGTAAAAATATGGATCGATAGACGAGTACAATTGTGTGACGTCACGAACCTCTTGGAACAATTTCGAGTGATTTGAGCGTAATGTTTATGGATACGCTGGAAATATGCCAGAAGCTTCCGGTCAAAGCAAAATGTTGTTCCGGTTGAACTCGTCCATAATAATTACTCTTATATAACACAAGGGCAAAGTATTTTTCTTAAATCTATTTTAGAGTGAGTTAACAAAATTCCACAGCACATTAATACAGAAAATGGAGTTGATTTGAATGATTTGGTAAAATATAATTTCACAACTTTCAAATATTTGTGCTTTTTCACAAGAGCACTTCGTTGGGTCATTAAAAAAAACAGCTTTTTAACACAAAAATCTGATTCATTGTAAAGAAAAGCAACATTTCGCTAAACGAATGCCCGTACTCCCAAGATAACAACGGACTAATGACAGTTTCGAATTCCCACCCACGATAATTAATTACCCGATATTCAATTTGCACCCCTTGCGCATACCATTAAACCCCTACTCCCCTCATTACCTCCCCCATCTGTCAGGTGTTATCAAACAGCACCCCTTTATCCCCCCCTAATAGGTTCACCAACCCCTTGTATAAAAAATGCATTTTCTTCCTCGGAATGCCGGTGGAATACTTCCGGTGTGGCCATTAACTTGGCTAGACATATCGTCTGCCTTGCCAAGACGTCAAGTCTGAGGGGGGACGACAGTGCTAGGCAACCGAGGAGGCCGGATCGATGGAACGTTTTCGGACAGACACCCCTCGTGGGGCTGATGTCGCGGCCGGTCAGGCGGCCGACCTATCATGGGGCTGATTGCATCGAAGGGTTATCGGAGGGCTTGAATCTTGAGTGGGTAGGAGTTTTGGTCTAAAGCAGGTGGCCAACATGTTTAGATAGTGCCACTATTTGGGAAAAAATATAAGCGGGCCACTTCCACTTTTTCCAGTCTATACCAAAAGGTATAAAATAATAATCAAGTGGGGGGAAATTATATTCGTAGACAGAATTCTACTCAAAATTTTTTTTTCTCATTGAAGTCAGAGTAGTAGAGATAAAGAAATAATTTATAGAGGGTACTCCCCCAAAAATTTTTTAGCAATTTTCTCTCGAGATGAACTTTTAACACATTTTGCAACACTCACCAGAATATCCAAAACCCGAAAAAGTTTTCCACATATACTATTTTCTTCTCACTGAGGTATGTACAAGTTTTTAAAAGTCATACGGAAAAAGTTGGTTTTAAAATTTAAGTTAAGAAACTGCAACAAAGGGTGTGGATAAGCTACATAAAAATGCACCTAAAAGTTTCGGAACTTGAAATTAGGATTCATTTCGTGTTTTTTTTTTCAATTGATGAAAATACTTCTCCCTCTGATGCTTAATGGAAACTTATATTTGAAACACACTATCGACCGATAAAAAGTAGAGTCTTTTTAAATTTCATCTTCTTTTGAGAATTTTCCGACAATTTTCCCACAGCTCATTATAGTTTTTTAACAGTTCACAGTTGTTTTAAGGAGAGGGATGACAAATCTGAGCAAAACAAATTAACTAAAAACGTATAGAGGGAGCTGTTGCAATGAAAAACAAATTATTTAGTTAGATTTTTATCTTTATGTGGTTTATAAATTGTATATCTTCAATTTACTCTTATTGTAGGTACTGTATACCTCCTTTTAAAAAATGGGACCGGAGATCATGTAGGATATGATAAATCCATAAAAATGTTGACGTGAAAAAAAATTAAGTTTCCTTTTTGACATATTTTGAGGGACATTCAAATTGGAATCGATTTTGAGACATTCGTCGGGTTTGTCCCCCTTTTATGGGCAGCTCTGCTCGCCAACCCGTTGAAGCGTGTTTGTGTAGAAATTCATAAAAATACCAGTATGCTCTTGATTTATAAATGAAGAAAAGTGGTAACGTTTGGAGTTATCGATTGAGATGAAAAGGACATAGCTAATGGTTGTTCAGATAAGTTTGCGTTACTACCCTATTTTACGGTTGCCTAGAAACTACTTTTTTCTAGAGAAATCAAACTATGACATAATTTTATTTTCTGAAAAAGAATCAACTATTTTCATGTAGTTGATGAGATAGGTACATTATACGCGGTAATTAAACTTTCAGTGCAACTTGAACACAACATGATTTCAACTTTACCCCCAAAGAATTTGTAGATACGTCATCGTATAAACGAGCGTTTCCCAACCTTTTTACTCCCACGGAACCCTTTTGATAATGCCCTAGTTCCGCGGAACCCTAGCGTCCATGTAACACTATTTTTCTTACTATTTTTTAAATTATTAAATAAAACGGAAAATATGTAACAAAGAAATCGTTTATTTACTATATTTATTTATTAGAATCGTTAGAATTCAGGTTTTGAAAATACAGTTTTAAGTATTTAAACAAAAAAAAATATTAAATATTAATTAATGTGATAATTTTTGCCTGTTTTTTGGCACATATATTTTCAATTCTGCGTCTTATTTTCCAATGGCATACCCGAATCTCGTCTTCAATAGAAAGAAGACGATTTCTTTCACTAGGTACTTTTTATGTTTGTTAAACAAGAAAATGTTTGTTCACACATATGATGTGGAAAATTGCAATGTATATTAATTGCTTTTCTTTGAATATTTGGATAGTCCTTTTTAACGGCCATTGGCCATTTTAACCATTGGGCGGCCTTAACTCCTAATAATTTAGGTCCTAAAAACTTAATATAGGAAAAGTTGCTAGTAATAAAAATACAAGTACCAAAGGGGGGCCTGGGAGTCCTCCCCCAGAAAATTTTGGGAAGTTTGACTAAAAAAACCTAGGTTTTTAACTAGTTTTGGTACACTAAGTCCGAATTTTGGATGTACATTTTTATGTACTTAATATTTAAAAAGATGTTAAAATAGAGTTCCAAGTATAAAAGGGGATATGGGGGTCCTTCCCCAGAATATTTTTGGAACTTTACCCCTAAAAACAGGATTTTATCTTGTTTTTGGTATAATTAGTCCGAATTTCGGACATATATTTTATGGTAGGATGGGCTTGGAATTTTGTGAGGAAAGTCCGTTTTCAGGAATCGGAAACAGAGGTTTTCGGGGTTTCGCGTAAAATTCGAAGGAAATTTATTTTTTTCAGAATTTCTCGCGGAACCCTTGAGGAGGCCTCGCGGAACCCCAGTGTTCCGCGGAACCCCGGTTGAGAAACGCTGGTATAAAATACTGCTTAAGAAGTTTTAATATTTTTATCATAAATTGTTTTGTATGTCGTCGCTTAAGGCGGATAAAGTAAATTTCTCCAAGGTGAATTTGGATGGGGCGATAACAAACCTGGAGATAGCAACGGTTCTAAGTAACGGTATAGGGAATTTATCTCGAAACCTCGTTTATTTCAGGTGATCCGGTATGAAGCTTTGTATATAGATTATAGATTGATGTAAAAAAAAAGTCCAAAAACTAATTATTTGTTTTGTAAATAATATATCTGATTTTAGTAAAAAAACATTGCTATCATAGCAAGAACGAAAGAAACAACTTTTAAAAATATGGAAAAAGTATTTCCAATAAAAAAACATTGTTACGTATTACCCCTTTCGGTACCTAAAAACTGTAACGCTAGTTGTAGTAAAATCCTTTTTCCCCGCATTGCTGTTGTGCCATGCAGGAAAGCTAACTTTCCCAAGCAAGAAGTTCAACGCTCGTGAAGCTGGTTCTACATGGAGCCTTTTTTGCCGGATGACGGGCCGCGATCCGTCTTGGCGCGATGGTTGGCGACAAGAAAAATCCCTATTTTTGAGGCAGAAAACGGATCAACCAAACCAGGTGGTCACGTGAGCGCGCGGACCAATGGCTAGGCGTGATACGCCCGACATCGCGGGCCGAGAAAAAGTGCAGGCAGCTCGCACTTTTTCTCGGGCCGTCAAAAACGGAGGGGGTCACGTGATTGAAATTCACCAATCTCCGAAACACCGAAGAGAACATCGTATTCGTATCGTATGCAATGGTGTTTTGTTTACAAAAGTAAACTAAGCTTAATTTTACGAAAAAAGCTTCATCTGTTGATTTTTACTAAAAATAATCAATGAAAAACAAGTTGAACACGTTCTGTCACCATTAAAATATAAAAGGTTTTGTAGAATTTGAAAAAAATAGTACTGAGAATCTATATGTTTTCCGTAGTATTGTATGTTTTTGCTTTTAGTTTTATGGTCATAGAAGTAAAATTTAAAGGATAATTTACTTTTAAAGCAAACTAAAGTACCATTTAAATACCCTACTTCAAGTTTATATATCAAAACTTACTTTAAACACTTTCCCTAAAAACTATATCTTGTACTTCCAAGTTCGATAGAAAAGCCTATATACTATAATTATTTACTCCACACATTTTTTATGTGCTGGGATGTTAGGCAGTGTTATGTTTTAAATAGATTGAAGTATTTGTTGTATGTTATTAATTTCAGAACCTGATAGTTATACCACATAGACATGAGACAATAATAAAAGAAATTAAATTGATTTTACATGTTTTCTTCCTCGATTAATTGAAAATTATGTTGCTCATAACATAAATCTCAGAAAATAAAAATTGGTCAGTAGTACTAGGCATATTTACGTATTCTCACAAAATACCCTGCAATAATGTCACATTCTCGCAAGTGTGATGCATGTGAAAGAATTTGCTTTTTTATGATTATGACTTGTTTTGGATACAGATTTAATTATTAATTTTACCCTAATATCAAGACCTGATTATCTGGGCCAGATTTAGAAAATTTTCCACATAGTAGGCACACTGCGTTGCAAGGAGTCCCCTTGATGTTTTTTTATAAAAACAAATTTCACAACACACAATAATTGGTAGGTATACTACTTATGTACTGTTGTAAAACCATTTATTTTAGGCTTTTATTTTCCAATTTCAATTTCTTCAAGAAATATGAAGTAAGTTTTGTTTTATGCGTTAAGATACTTTTGAGATTTAGGGTTATGTTTTGAATAGATTCAAGTATTTGTATGTTATTAATTTCAGAACCTGATAGTTATACCACGTAGATATGAGACAATAATAAAAGAAATTAAATTGATTTTACATATTTTTTCCTCGATTAATTGAAAATTATGTTGCTCATAACATAAATCTCAGAAAATAAAAATTGGTCAGTAGTACTAGGCATATTTACGTATTCTCACAAAATACCCTGCAATAATGTCACATTCTCGCAAGTGTGATGTAAGTGAAAGAATTTGCTTTTTTTATGATTATGACTATTGTTTTGGATACAGATTTAATTATTAATTTCATCCTAATATCAAGACCTGATTTAGAAAATTTTCCACATAGTAGGCACACTGCGTTGCAAGGAGTCCCCTTGATGTTTTTTTATAAAAACAAATTTCACAACACGCAATAATTGGTACTTATGTACTGTTGTAAAACCATTTATTTTAGACTTTTATTTTCCAATTTCAATTTCTTCAATAAATAAGAAGTAAGTTTTGTTTTATGCGTTAAGATACTTTTGAGATTTAGGGTTATGTTTTGAATAGATTCAAGTATTTGTATGTTATTAATTTTATAACCTGATAGTTATACCACATAGACATGAAACTATAATAAAAAAAATTAGATTGATTTTACATGTTTTCTTCCTCAATTAATTGAAAACTATTTTGCTCATAACATAAACCTCAGAAAATAAAAATTGGTCAGTAGTACTAGAAATATTTATGTATTCTCACAAAATACCCGCAGATGTATGTGAAAGAATTTGCTTTTTTGTGATTATGAGTATTGTTTTGGATACAGATTTAATTATTAATTTTAAGATACTTTTAAGATTTAGGAAGGCCAGGTCTCGTAGGCCTAATGGTAAATCAAAGGAGAACGAACAATAATAAAAGACCAATCAAGGCTTACCCAGCTTGAGTTTGTACTACGCGTAGTTCATTAACGCCAAGACCATGGCCCTATAGCCTGGAAGATTAATCTTGTAATATAAAAGAAATTAACTTGCTTTACATATGTTTTCTTCAACTCAATGTCAATATGAAAATTTTATTTTGGTCATAAAAAATATCTTGCCCCACAGGAAGTGATGCCTGGGAGTCAAATTTGCTTATCGAATGAACGAGTATTGTTTTTGATGAAGATTTAATTATTAAAGTTAACAACATCAAAACCTGCTGAAATTTAAATACTTATACATGTACTACTTCCCTCTATTATTAAAAAAATTATTTTGCCTAGTGGAGTACAATTGTAAAGGGTGGTTAGTAAAATAAATTTTTAGAACAAATTATGGGAATTGTGCAATTAAACTCTGCTTTCTTTATATTTGGGTTTAGGTCGGTGCATTTTAACATAGTACCAATGAGTTATTTTTATCAAGTCAAGAAACAAGGTTCTCATTATGCCTTAATTTGTTATAAGCAGGTTCAGCGGTATGCTGAAAATTTAACTAGTTTATTGTATGATCATTACAATATTCAGCTTTACATTTTACTCATTAGATATTATTAAAGACAAATTATCTTCAACACAAGAATTTATCAAAGATTAGTTTACTGACAGGAATCTTTTTACCATATATTTTTAAAAAGCATTTTTCAAGGGTAATTCATCAATCAATTTTTTCTTAGGACTAAAATATTAGCTCGAAAACTATTGTAAATTTCTGTACAAGAAATCCTAGAAAATACAGAAAAAGCTACACATAAATTAACCCCCCCTTGTTTCGTAGAAAATATTATTCTAGTGTATTTTTATTTTTAAAGTTAAAGATTATTTTCATGTTCAAGAGAGTAACCTGGAATGTTTTATTTTAATTTAAAGCACTATCAATTGTTAGGACAAAATAAAAAAAATCCATACTTTTCATTCTGTAGTAAAATTGAATGTTAGAGCTTCCCATACATTTGAAGCAGCAAAAATATTTATTTTCCAAAATTTAAAAAGAATAATTTTTTACTGTCAATAGAGATAAATATTAATTTAAGCATATATGCATTTACAAGTAAATCAAAATTTTAAAAAAATTCTAATTTTTATTATTTAAAATTAGTGACAGCTACTAATTTTTTAATACCCAAAAATATTTTACAGCCATATTCACAGTCATCAGTGCTGCAGTACAACAAGGATAATTCAAACTGAAGGAGCCATCAAAATTGTTCCAATGAATTAAAAATTAATAGAAAAATGAAGGCATTTAAAAGCATGTGTTAAGAAATAGTAATGAATCAATTTTGTATTTGGGATCGAAAAGTTAGTTAAGAAAAAAGAGAAATCTTTGAACTATCCTCAACTTTTAAATGAAGATCCTTTCCTTGATCTATCAAAGTTGCACTGTGTGCACAAATGAAACAAACTAAAAAATTTTTACTAAGAAAACAATATTTTATTTGTTCAGAAAAAGTTAAAGAAAACTTGAAATAAAAAAATCATTTGACACAAGTCCATATATAAAAAATATTCCTTTAATTGTTACCAAAAATAATTTAGAGGCTGTATATTACATAAACTAAACAAAATTACAGTTTTTCATTCTTTTATAGTCTATTAATTAGGTATACCAATTTGAAGGCAGAATGTAATAAACAAATTACTAAATGTAATGCAAACACAAAAATATATATTAAACAATAAATTTTAAAAGGGTTCCATCTTCAATTATTTATATTCCAATGATAAAACTGGTCTTTACTCAAAAACCTAAGGAAAAATATTAAATACACACTTTAAATTACATGTAAATTCAATTAGAGGAAAAACACAAAAAATATTGAATATATTAAGTACATTAGTAATCAAACTCACTATGCTTCATACAGTTCAGTTCTAGAGATCAGAGATTAACAGCCATATTCATAGCCATCAGCGTCGGTGTTAACTAGTTGCTAAAGAAAGAAAAATTAGCTTTTCGCGGAATCTGATTGGTGGAATCCTTCTTTGACCAAGGAATTAACACCGACGCTGATGGTTGAGAATATGGCTGTAAGAGTTTAACAATATCTTAATTACATATTAACTCCATTTTCTGGAATTAATGGTCGTGTCGATTTGAAATTTTCTCCAAATGTTTCGCCCTCTTCTTCGGAAGGAATCCTCAGTGGAAACACAAAGGGAAACATTAGGAGAAAAATTCCAATCGACATGACTATCAATCCTGGAAAATGAAATTAGTATGCAATTTTCAGCGCGGAAGTTCTTGTTATTTTATAATCTTAATTGATTGTTAGATAATTAATAAACTAAAACTTTATCATGCTTTGTTCATTATAAACTAATTTCAATTACATGCAATTTTTGTAACACAAGATATACCGACAATGATAAAATTGAAAGTAATATCAATAACTCATTACAAATTACAATAAAACCTAAAAAATAAAAAACTATCCCAACTGAATTATTTAAAAATTTGGACAGTTTGTAATGTAACCCTCAGATATGGTGCATACCATTTCAGAGGTGGTGTGTAGCACCTTGGACATCAAATACCGAGTACTACCGTGAGGTTGGCAAGTGTAACCTCAAAAATTCTGCGTACCACCTACTTGGGAATGGTGTGAAACATCTCAAGGGTGTTATGTAGTAGTTCGGGGAAGAGGGTGTACGACCTTCAGGATGGCTTGCAACTGAGAGTGGTTTGTACCACCTGGGGAACTGCATGTAATACCTCATTGGGGGGTGTACCACCTCAGGACTTGCGGTAAAATGCTTTATAAAAATCCCAAGGTATTACACACCACCCTTTTGAAGTTATACCCAAACCCCGAGAGGTTTCACACCACCCTCATAAAGTTTCCCAAGAGAAGTTTGAAATGGTACTTTCCATTGGATACCCGAGAAATTTAGTTTTATAACCATTAATATAAATAATTAATTTTTACTCGATTGCATTTTTGAAAAAGTGAACCCCCACTTGAACTACCCAAAAGCCACCAGTCATTTGGTGACACACAGGGCCACCGAGAGCCAAGTCGGGCCCCGGGTAAAAGGTTGAGAAGCAGGCCCCCAATGACATATTCTCATTTCGAAGTAGGGGGTGAAATTTTCTGATGTACCTCCACCCATGCATTCATACGCTTAATGTAATTTTTAGAATATTTCTAGGCAAGATCTGAATTACACTCAACTTAAAAATATCGTTTTCTTGATAATATGATGAGTAACAAGTAATAAAGGGGGTCTCGGGGTTTTCCCCCAGAAAATTTTTGAAAATATACCCCTAGAAAACTGGGAATTTACTCATTTTTGGAACTTTATGTGAACAAATTAATTTCTAAAATATTCAAAATGATATTTGTCTTAGTACTCAATATGAAAAGCTTTGGGTACCGGGCCCCGGGGTATCATACCCCCTCGCCCCCCTCTCTCGTCAGGCCTGGTGACACACATAGAAGCAGTGGCGAAGCAAAGTAAAAAATTTAATGGAGGGGGATAGGAGTAGTTTAGTGGTTTTCTATGATCAAAAATTTTTCTGAGTTTCCAGGAGGATACGCCCTAACATTTTCAAAGTAAAAGAACCTGTGAATAAATAGTTATAAAAATTTCAAAGGGTTGTTGAACCCTATACTCATTCTCTACATACTGCTATACTTACATGCATAAAAAGCTTTTTATCTTTTAAAAAAAATTGGGAAGAAATGTAGAAATCATTCTCGAAATTCTTTTTTCCAATATCTTGACTCGACACCGTTAGTAAGAACCTGTTGAATAGAATAAACAGAAATATAAAAGGAATTAAGCAACAGTACCAGTGTTGTTACTAAAAAAATCAGATGGCGATATTGGCAATTTTTATGTATGGGGAGAATTTTACTTATTTCAACTGCACTATGTTACAACAGGTCACAGGTTGATGTGAGGTGACGACAGACTTTCTGGCTATCTAATAGGTGAAAAAGACAGAGCAAGCAAGAGTCATCTCTGACTTGTCAATTAGGTAGCTAGAAAGAGTGGAGTCTTCTTACATCAACCCGTGACCCGTCACTGACAAGAAACATAATCTAGTATAATTCATAATAAATTTTTAGTTTTGGGAATGAGTACTACAACCCCAACACCCACTGGCTACACCACCAGTAAATAATGTGTTACCACAACCATACCGGGAAATTTGGTGTTTTTGCTTGACTTTGGTAAACATAAATTAGCATCTAATTCTAAAGTATTGTGCAAAGCAAGCACACGCACTATAAGTTGTGCTGTAAGAAACAGTCTCACTAAATAATACCGAGCAAAAAAAACTGTAATGTACAGAAAACTTTGGTAACAAATATTGACCTTTCGTTTTCGAAAGGTATGGAGCGGAATCTTATCCCGGATAAAGTTGAAAATGTTTTTATTTCTTTTTCATGTATTGCTAGGGGTTCACATACTTCGAATGACCTGCCACTGTGAGTGGCAAATAATATCCCCATATAAATAAAATTTAAGATTTGCAATTAAAAAGGTGAAAAAAGCTTGGATGCATTGCTATAAGAATAGAAATTTACTGCACTTAGCCAGTCATCTCATTCAGGATAAATATCTTCTTCAGTTTCAGACTACATAAGATAATATTCTAAACTTCTGTGGAAGAGAAAAATAATTGAAATGCTAAACAATTGTACAGAAATCATATAAATCATATTAATTGAATCACAAACTAAGAAGAATATTAGTAACAGACATTCAATAGCGAAATACAATACAATTAAATAACAATGTCTTTACATACCTAGCAGGTTCAATTTTAATTATTATGAATAAATATTTGTATTTCGCTAATAGCACCTAAAAGTAAATGTTAAACTTTAAATAACTTAGTCATTTAAGCAACAACTTCTAGAGATCTACAGGGGCTATAATAGGATTTTTTAAGTAAGGTAAAAATGCTTTTTTCTATACTTTAAACATGCATATTCTGGATGGGCAAGAAGCGATTCCTAAAAGAATGTAAAACATGTAACGGTAATTATTCTAGTTAAGTGGTAGAGCAACGCCCCTTCTAAAATATGCGAGAGTATTGGGTAAAAGCGACTAAAAGGCAACCTATTTCTTTTTAGCGCCAAGCTTGGTCAGGTATATCCTGGTATGAAATCACTGTCTCTAACAGGAGTAACAAACTGTTATAAACCATCCTACCGCCTGGACAAAAAGTTTCAACAACTGCCTGAATCGGGATATCAACCATTAGATCAATCTCATACCTAATATAATTAAAAACATTGTCTATACAACCAGTTCTGATTCTGAGGGGACATAGGGAGGCGTCGTCACAAAATATTTTTTAGACAGTCCCCGAAATATTTTAGCCATCATCTTAAACTGCTATATACACCGAGTAAATTCAATTTCAAATCAAATAAATAAATAATTATTTTTCGGTACAGCTTTAGAGACTTCAGCCGCCTTTTTTACCCACAGCCTCAATTATAACAACCATTTAGGTCCAATTTTAAGTATTATTACTAGATCCTAAAATAGTAGTAATTGCTATTATTGTTAGAGACAGGGCCCGATTTAGAAAATTTAGAACACTAGGCCCAACATGCAGGAAGGGGCCCCCCGTTGCCATATTTGGTGCTACATAAATGTAGATGCGTTAAAATTATTGTTTGATTAGTATGAAAATTCACTATCGTCAGGGTCAGACACGTTCTCGGTTATCTTTTACGTTTTTTACATTGCTAAAAAGTTTTGGATTTTTATTTTCGAGTTAAAAAATGTAATGAAAAAACATTCAAGGAAGTATAAAAAGTTATTTCTACTATAATTTTTTGTTAACTTTTTAAAATTAGGGGGCCCCCAAATTGTGGGGCCCCTAGGCCCGGGCCTAATGGTAAATCAGGCCCTGGTTAGAGATAGACAACACTCAATCGTGTTGCTGTGGGAGATGTGGTTACACATTACAGATGTGGTGACTGGAGGACTATTTCTAAAGCTGTTTCCAACGATATAATACAAAACAAGATAAATGTGATCACACGCGATATCAAGCTTTATTATCTGTTATTTTATAGCAGTGTCTCTTCTACAGGAAACAGAATCTGTTTCATAAAATGATGCAATTTCTTTTTTAGCATGAACATTAAGCTGTACATTGACTTGTAATCAGTGCTGAAATTGGAGGGGGACGCCGTCCCCCGAAATAATTGGACCGTCCCCCGAAGTATTTTTACCGTCCCCGTTCCCTAAAATATTTGTTTCCATGAAAAAAAATTATAAATTTAAGGGTAGATTTAAATACGAAAGAAAATTTATTTTTTCTGACCTAAATTCCCATTTGAATGAGTGTTCGGATTCGCCTATCAGCGTGCCAGCAGTTTCCCCGTATTCCGATTCGCAAATATATTCGTATTCGGATTTTTAGGGTCAAATTTCCAAAAACGTTCTGGGGAGGACCCCCAAGACCCCCTTCAAGTATTTTAATCTCTATTACTCACGATTTGCTGTGCAAAAAATGAGTAAAAACCCTGTTTTTAGAGTCTAATTTCGAAAAAAAATTTAAAAAAAAACCCACATTTTTATACCCCAAAAACATATCCTGGATCCGCCACTACTAACATAAAGATGAATAATGTTTTTTTTCTTTCCATCAATATTTGTAATGAATACTTAAATGTTACATAGTTTTAAGGTTATACAAATTATAATAACTGCATTTATGCTTTTATTCTAGCATTTAAAAAATTTCCCATTAGCCCCCACTTTCCCCTAACTATGCAATTAAATGTAATCTATAATTTGATTATCAATTCAAGTAGGTACTACTAAAAATTAGTCATATTTTACCCTCCATCAATCATCTACTCTGTAAAAAGGTGAGGGTGAGTCCCCCCAAATATTTTTCTCCAATTTCAGCACTGCTTGTAATGCAAATTACATACAGAAAACAACGCCAGTATTACGATTGAAATCAATCGCGAGAACAAGTACTTTGTTTGTTTTAAATAAGAAATCACAATCATTTTCAATTGAAATACACTTTAAACCAAGAGAAACGAAAATTGAACTTACGCCATGTTTGTAGTTTATTGTTGATGTTCTCTAATCTTCGCGGCTGCCGATGACGGAGAGCAAAACTTTTTTTGCTCCCGTTTTCACGGGCCGCGTTTGGTTGTTCAAAGGCGACCGCAGCGCCACCACTTTTTGCCAACCAAAGGGATTTTTCTGATGGCGGATCAAGCAAACGCGGGCCGTCATCCGCGAAAACGGGTTCATATAAAAGGGCCTTGAGCGTTACACTGTAGCCCTCTTTCAGGAAGAGTCACGGAGGGAGGTAGGGCCCACCCACCTTTCAGATGATAGTCTTCAGGTGTCCTTGCAAAGTGCAAGGTGAGGAAAGAAGTATGCCCCAGGGCACCTCATTAGACGTAAGGTGCACGTGTGGACAATGCCCTCAAGGTATTTCTTGATGACAGGTGGCATCAAAGCAAAGGCGGTAATGAGGATTCTTAAATGAAGCCAACTAGAACGAATGATTTCAGCAGTTGGATTCATAGCTCGATTCTAGGGTTGTAATGATTCTTTTTTTCCCAACTCCTACTACAATTTATTTACCAGTTTTCTATCATTGAGTTTGGGAACTCTATTTTAGAATCGATGAAAATGTCCCCATTTAAAATATGGGTGAGAATACCAATCATTTAATGGCATTACGGTATCGTGATTTCAGATTAAATAATAATATGTGGTAGTTTTTTATTGTATTTTTGAGATAGGATAGGAATGTGATAAAATTTCTTCTTTACCTTTTTTAATCGTGCAAAAGAAGTAGAAATCTTAATAATTTTCTTATTGAAAAATTCCTTTAACAAGTAAAATGATTTAGATTTAGAGCGTTTTAAAATCCTCCAGGCTTGAGTATTTAATCTATTCGTTTCAAAACTTATTTTCGTTCTGAAAAATATTATGGTAGTAAAGGATGTAATTAAAATAGGTACCTTTAAGAGAAGCTCTGTGTAACTTTAACAGAAGGGAACTAAGAATAAAATTTACAGTAAAAAAAATAAGTCTTATACTGTTTGAAATTAATGAAACGTAAGCCTTTATATGAGGCCCCTAGTTTCAAAAACGGACTCTTACCAAAAACAAAATTTTACAGGAGGGAGAAAAAACACTGTCATCATGACTAAAACAAGAAAAATTTGAAATTCAATCTATTTGCTGCATTACAGCAAATAGATTGAATTTCAAATTTTTCTAAACTAAACGAAACTAGGGGCCTCATATCACCTATACTTTTCTATCTTGTGGAAAAGATCTTTGGTACAGTAAATAATGTTCATCATCCATACAACACCTTATCGTTTATTTCGTAGTGTTTTATCAGTAAATATCATGCAGTAGCACGGTTTCAATTTCAGAAATCGAAGATAGATTAAAAGTTCCCGAAATAAAATGATTATTTATCAAAATGATAAAATAAATTTTACGTATTTGTATTTTTCAAACTAATACACCAGTCTTTTTATTCTTCAACATTTAAAAAAGTAATTAAAGTAAAAATAAATGCCCTGTCGTTAGAGTAGTAAAAGATGTCCCTTTCAGTGAAAAACTATCTTCAATTCGCTGTAAAGGAAAGGAACAACGGACAACCTCTTACTTCTTTTTTGTAAGTACACATGAAAACTCTGTTAAAATACTGAAACATAAAAATCAAGGTTTATTTACTTACTCAGCGCCATGCTGAAATCTGGATGTCTTCTCTCAGCTGTTTTCATCAAATATTTGTTTTAGCGTATTCCAATTTGAGATGTTTACCAGGATAGGCACAAAAGTATTTCCGAAAAAACTTTGTTTCTTTTAGATGAGGTCTATTTTCTTCGGCAAATATTTAATAATGACATCGCGTCAAATGTAACATTTAAAATATGGAGAAAATAGACTAGGTTCATTTTTTTTGTCTCAGGATTTACTTGGATACAAAAGAATGAGCCTATTTGCTCGTTTTACACCTCTTGAAGTTTCTCCACTTTTATTCAAAAGCATAATAATATTTTTTTTTCACTTTTCTACAGTTTCAAGCTCTAAGGGAAATGAGGAGAAATCCTCATTTACCAACAAGTAAAAAATAGTTTTTGTTCTTCAACTCCAAACATATGATACTTCGCATAAACGAGCCTTGAGTGCTATAATTATACAGACGATGCTGATTTCCCAATCACACCTGTCCGCATCAACACGTGGTTAACTGATCACAAGACGTACACAAACGAGTCGGAAACAAATTTCCGGTCGTGACTTGACAGCAAATAATCGAAAGTGAAATGGAGTCACACCTTCTTTCAAAAAGGCAAGAGCTGGACGTCATTTGTAAGTGCGCCTCTCAATTCCAATATCCTTTTTAGCGTTTTTCTTTTCGCGAGTTTATAATATCGTCGGCGCGGCGTGCGGTCCGATGATCCACCCTCGCAAATCGAAGTGAGCGAATCCCGAACCGAACACACAGGAGCAGCAGACGATAGATTAATGGCGGCGCTGTGATCGTTTCGACGAGCGGCCTGTTGCCACGATGGGGGAAAAAATAAAAATAAAACGTGTGTTGTGTGGCTACGGTTGTGTACGGAAGGAAAAGAAAAGCGAAACCTCGCGAAGAGGGATGAGGTTTTGGTTTTAAAGTCAATATTTCCCGATTTAGAACGGGAATTGGAATTGAAATGGAAAAAGCGTTCAGAGGCATTGCTTTTGTCGTGCTTTTATTGTGAACGATTGTTTGGAATAAGGGAACTGCTGCATTATTGTGAGCAGGGAATTTTCTCCTTTTTTGTGATGGAAATAAAAATCATAGAAGAGGTCAAATTTTAACACCTCCGAGGCAACAGTTTTCTCCTCACAGCGATTTATATTACTACAAAAAAGAGACAGAAAATTTCACATTTTCATCAAAGTATTTATTGCAATAATTGTCAGTTACAAAAAGGGAATAAGTCCAAAAACCAAGTTTTGAAAAATCAAAAAAGAAAAAAAAAACTGTAGGTATATGTAATGGAATTTTCATTGTATAACCACCAAATTTTTACTGAAAATTCAAGACCCAATTTAGAATACTGAATAATCATCGAAAACTAAAATATTATAGGTACAGTTGAAAAAAGTTGATGGTTCCTTTTTTAAACTCATGCATTTTCAGCTGCAAAAAAAAAAATCGTAAAACCCACTGAAATTGGCAATTAAATTACAAAAGAGTTCACAGCACAAAAGTGAGAAATGGAAAGACTAAGACAAATAAAATTCAATGTTATAAGACTGAGGGAGTCATTAAGGGCAATTTTATGAAGTCCAGCATTCACTGAATAAAAAAAGCATTCACTGTATAAAAAATGTAAGCACACTTTTAAATGAAAAACAAAATTTTTCTTTGGCTTAGTTTACAACACGAAGAATAGAGCATTTTCAATCACATGAATCGGACCTAACAACGGCCTTAGCAACAGAAAATGTTACAGTTTTTTGCCCTGCAGAGGTTAACAGTTACAGAAAATGACTGGCCGTGGAATTCTTCTATTGGAGCATTTGCAATCACGTGACCCCATACCTAAAAACCGCCTTAGCAACAGATAAACAACGGCCTTAGCAACAGTTAAAAGCCCTACAGAAGGTTCACAGTTAAAAGAAAATAACCGGTTGTGACGTCACCTGAAAACACTCTATAAGAAAATAAAGACAAAATAACTTAAATTTCAAATTAAGTAAAATATACAATGAATGGACATCGATTTTGCCGAATTCAAGGGGGATATCTCTGCCTAAATGGAGTAGTCATGTTTCCCTCTTCCCACGCATGTGTAAAAGGAAGCTCGGGGAATTTTTTTATTAATTATTCAATTTAATTAAACCTCACTGTTAAATTTGTAAATCGTAATGAAAAAGCTAATAGATTAATGAAATCCATATTTTGTAAATAATTTAATAGATTGTATTGGTATAGTATCCTACAGAATGGTTGTGGTTCTCCGTAGTCAATCACAAATATGGAAATATGTTCTTTATTTTACTCGTAGTATAGTTACAGAACATGAATCATGGTTCTTGAAATAATATACAATTTTATCACAATTTATAGTTAATCAATAATTTTTTTACCGGGAAAAAGAGATGAATGGCTAGAGGATGAGGAGAAAGAGGAGGAGAGATATGAGAGGAAAGGATAATGAGAGATAAAAAGAATAGGGTAAGGGTGAAAAAGATACTGAGGATGAGAGAGATGAGGACTGGAGGATGAAGGAGATGAGGACTGGAGGATGAGGGTGATGAGGACTGGAGGATGAGGGAGCGATGAGAGGAAAGCGGATGAAAGATAAAAAGGGGGAGATATATATAGAGAGGACGAGAGGACAGAAGGATTTTGAAGGAGGATGGGATATGAAGGGGATATAATTGAGATGATAAGGGTGAGAAAGACAGAGAGGATGAGAGGGATGAGTGGACAGGGAATCAGGATGATGAAAGATGAAATGGGTGGGAGAGAGAGAGAGATGAATAGAATCAGAGGGACCAAGAATATCCGGGGATAGGTGGGGATGGTGAGATGAAGAGGGTGAGAGAAGTGAAGATAATGAGAAAGATTAAGAGGATGGAAAGAAAGAATAAGAGAGATGAAGAGGACAGAGGAATAAAGAGGATGGAGATAAAAAAAGAAAGATAAGAGAATGAGAGGAAATCAAAGATGTAAGGAATCAATGGGGTGAAAGTAAGAAGTTGAAGAAATTAAGCTTAAAAATTATTCAGTAAAGAGGATTACTTTGCCTGAGAAGGTACATAGATAAATCATAGCGTTTCGGATAGTAGGCTTTAATAGGGTAATTATTGACATATGGAACGAGTTGCCTGAAAATATAGTTAATTCGAAGTGTGTGTATGAGTTTAAGGTAAAATTGGACAGGCATCAGTGGGAATTCGTGCATTAATAAACAAAGGACCAGCCTTGTTGGGCTTTGAACCTGTAGCTGGTCGTCAATATTTGTATTTGTATATTCACCAAATCAGCAATAGGTGAAAACTTAGGTAGTGTTAAGAGTGTAATTTTTAAGATACGGATTGGTATAAATGTTTTGAATTTGAAACTAAAATTTATATTTTTAAAATATTGAATTTTAGTTTTTAAAAAGTATTATTGAGTACTAATAATAAATTTATAATATAAATTATTTTACCAACTAAAAAAAGGTCTTTCCAGTTCGTTTTATAGCAAAAGATAGTACTTGGAGCATATACATAATGCAGTAGCAGAAAGTGATGCAAACAATATTTTGGGGTGAATTTAATTCCCACAAGTTTAACCACTGATAGTCATATGCATGGCTAGAATATTTACAACTCTTTATCTCCTTCCCGCACCCTACATTAAAAATTCCAATCATTAGACGGTAAACTTATAAATTTTACTGATTTAAAGATTTTTACGGTATCTCCCGCACTTCACTTACAAATTTTTATTTTTATTTATCTAAAGAAAAAAGAACTGAACCACATGAAACGCCTAACTTAAACTCCTACATTAAAATCCGTGGCGAAATTTTCGGTAGGTCACCCACGAGTAAGTTTATCCGTTCGTTAAAGGTGACATAAACTCTATTTCTGTTTAGGAAGCTGAATGCCAATTGATGCGCTCCAAATCTAAACACGGAAGTAGTGGGAACAGTTATTTCAACTGATGATCGGTTTATATCTTGCAGTCCAAAACGATTGTGTCTCTTGTTTCCCACCTTGATTACCCCTAACTTCTTTTACCAAAAATCATGTACACGGTTGCTGTTGACCGAAAAGTACGAAAAAAGGGATATATATATATATATATATATATATATATATCATTATTTCATCTTGCCAAAGCTACTTATTATTTATCGAAAATCTTATGAGAACATATTATTTGAACCTTCTTTACCTTTTTAAGTATATGTATACTACAAATTTTAATTTGTAAGCTTTAATATTGAATGTTCTAAATAAATTGGAATAACAAAGTAATGTGAGAGTTCTCATGCTTTATCTATAGATGGTACTATATATCACGGCCAAGACAGGAGACCTCTAGTTCTATAAAATATTATAATGAGTAATATTTTCAGAAAATTTAGTGAAAGTTAAATAAAATAGTTAAAAAAAACCTCTTCAAGGTTTTAATCTTATAAAATTCCTCTCAAATGTTTTGTTTTCTTTCTTTACTTTAAAATACATTTAATACTTTTAGTTAAGTTTATCTATACAACTACACGGATAATGAATAATGAGCAACTTCAAAGGCGTAGGTATGGGAGGGGATTGAGGGATATCCCCCTCCCGAAATTCCAAAATTTTCTTTTTTGGGAAAGGACAAAATATACGCCATATTCCCCCCTTCTAAACTTCCAATACCCCTCTAATTTTTTTCTGGCACCGTGTAACTTTATAAAAAAAGACGAACCTATTCTATATAATTTTAAAAACTAATCTTTTGAAATAGGGTACTTTAAGTTGTTTGACTAACCAAACAACATGCGTGTTATTTTTTCGGCAGTACTACGTATATAGTAGTCAGGGAAGGAAAGACGCAGATTTCGAAATAAAATACCAGTACTTTTAAACAAAGATTTTCCAACGTTTTTAAAAGTTTAACGAGAACCGAAAAACTTATAATTAATTTAATAATTTTTAGTGTTTTGCAAATCAACAAAAGTATGTAGAATGTATTCAAATGTTTCTGTTCGTTTTGTAAGTTATAGTATTTCTCAAGTCTAAGCGGGGAGATTACAACCTATTTGATATGTCCCTTTTTCTATATAAATGCCATTTCGAGTGAAAATGTGAGAGTTTTATGTATAAAAACTAAACAAAAATATATAATAAGGGAAAGAGGGGACATTTGACTATGGGGCACATCAAAACAACCCATATTTCTCAATGATAAATTAAATTGGAAAAATCTGAAAAAAAAATTACCAATACATAGCTGTATTAGTTCAATACCATTTTTGCCTGACTTATCAGAGCCAGTTTTGTGTTTGAAAATTATAGAGTAAAATTTCTTTTTATTTTATTTGCGTAAAAATTCAATCGAGAAAGGTTTTAAAGTAGAAATTTTGGCTTGCATTCTATTGTGAAATCAATAAAGTTAAGTCTATGAAGTTTTCTTTTTCTAACTTCAATTATAAATACATATTTTTACTTCTAAAGTTTGTAATGGTAGATGGGGCACATTGAACAGATAAGCTGGGTTGTTCAAATGTGCCTTCTAGTTTCTTTCCTTGATTTCGAACGCATTTTAGATGGGAAATACAAGATTTTAAGTAGTAGTTTTAAATTTATTTAGTTAAATTAGTTCAAATATTAAACTTTAGAATGAAAGCTTTTGGGATTTCACCAGCTTTAACTTTTATTAAGGGATAATATTTTGTAAAGGATGTTTTCTGTATACAAATATGTGTATATTTGATATTCTTTGACAGGTTTTTATGCTTTTTTTCTAAGCCATTGAAATCAGTTATAAGATATTTGTTTAATACTTTACTATCAGTAAAATTTTAAACAAAGTTTTTATCTAATTTAAGAAATATATTAGTGATTTTTTTACTTATAATTTGACACATAACTACTTAGAAACATAAATTAATGTTCTCTCTAAATAGGTTATTTAATCATTTTCAATAAAGCTTTCTGTAAACATTTGAATAACTTTATAGGTTTGTATTTAAAATATATGGTTAGACAAGCAGAAAATATTAAAAGGAAAATCCTTTACATCCTAACTAAAAATGTCTCAACCATTAATTTCAAGAGATAGGACGTATTGAGTTGCTAGTTGGTTCATTTTCCTAAAAATATTAAAGAAAAATACATTTTTGAAACTATTCTCATTTATTTTTATTGATGGGCATGATGGGGAATGTAATCATTATGATATATTCTCTCTAATAACTTCTCCTCATCAAAAACTTGATCTAGAAAAAAAAATCCATTAAAGTACCGAATTTCCAGCTTAATTGATTTCTTTAATGCAAACTGTAATGTTACAATAAATTTCACAGCTTGTAAAAATGAATTCTGCGCTATTTATGCAGACTTTCAAATGTACGGCACATTTGAACCGAATTTCTCATTTGTAGAATGATGATTCAAGTCGGATATTCTTGATAAAAATGCATCTAAAAGGGAACCAAAATTTCCGGCAAACTGTAAATTTATGAATGAATCAGTTTTTGTTTCAATATCTTATATAAAAGTACGGAGAAGTAGTCACACACAAAATTGTATTTTTGTTCAAATGTGCCCCTTTCCTAATACTGAAGATTTTTTCTTTTGCCACATATTTTTTTAATTCCCATTTAGTAAACACCACTGGATTTAGCTTTTATTTGTGTTTTACAGCAAGAAATGGGCAGGTTAAAACTGAAATAAAATAGTTGTTTTAAAAAACAATGCAGCGTTAAATTTTTTTTATTTTAAACTGCTTCCCTATTTAAAAAGTCAACAGAAACCGATACTATTAAAGATAAATTCCCAAATACCTGCAATACTAAATGTTCTTTTCCAGTGGTTCCCAAGTACCAATTATTCTGGAATCTGAGTATAATCAGTAGTTTAAAAAAGGTATAGTTTCTATTTCGGAGAGTGCAATATGAAGGTTTTTACTGTTCGCAATTTCCATTCCCATCCCAGAAGACATCTATGAAACCAGTTACCAACGGGCATTAGTTCATGTATTTAAATCAAAGTTAAAATGTTAATTGGAAAAAATTCCACCAAACCCCAGGGGTCCGTGGACCACTGATTTAGAACCATCGCAGTGCTCTAAATTTAAACAGAACCAAAACCCATATAGGGAGGAGGAGTTTTGCTACTTTTATGATTTTTTTTTCGTTTAGTTTATAACAAAAAATTTAGCAAGTAGTATACATTAAAAACAAAATAGCAGGAACATGAATAATAAAATTTTCTCATTCTTCTCTCTCCCCTTCCGTGAAACATACTTGACTGATCTGGGAGCGGAGCGCTCGAAATCCATTGCCGCCTTTGGGTCATTCCAGGGGAAATCGACCAAGTTGGTTGGGTTGGGTCCTCCGATTTTTTTCAAATTTTCACCAAAAATTGATCCAGTAATCTTATCGACAAATCTGAAATATTTAGGCCGAAAAATTTTTTTTCGTGGAGATACGGGGTTTTGAAGTTTCGTGAATTTTTCAAAACGGCGGCCATCTTGGATTTGCCCGCGTGTCTAAAAAGGGCTGTAGCTAACCTTCCACAAATCACAATCACATAATTTTTGTGTCATTTCAAAGCTAATTAATCGCAGAAAGTGGATGTAAGGAGAAAATGACCTAAAAGTTGGATTTTAGTAGTTTTATTAGCTCTCAAAGTCAAAATTTCACTTTTTAAAAGGACAAACTTTGAAAAAAAATTAAAAAATGATAACCCCTTTTAAAAATTTTTATTTTTCGCTCAAATGTCTATTAGGATGTTAACTTAATTTTAAAAAATTTTGGGAGATGTAATTTTTGTCTTCATGGAGAAAATGATTTTTTTGTATCTGTATGTATACTTCGAAATTTGGAGGACTTCGCAGAAAACAATGACTTCAAATCCACACCTAACCAACATTTTTACATGTTTTTGGTGCCATTTCATAGCCAATGGGTTGAACGAGGTGGAAAAGTGTGAAAAAAACCTTTAAATTAACTTTTATTGCTTTAATTAGCTTTTAAACCTCAGATTTCACTTTTTCAATAGCTAAACTTTGAAAAAATATTTAAAAATGATAACCCCATTAAAAACTTTCGAATTTGAGCTGAAATGCCTACCAAGATGTTAACTTTATTGCAAAAAAATTTCTCTAAGAGGTAAATTCAGTCTCTTCTTAGAAAACGAAGTTTTTATTGGGTGCCTGATTCTATGGTAATAACAAAAGGTTTACAGCAGACGGTCGTTATAAATCGGCTTCAAACGATCATTAAAACTTGTCTGGTTGTATTTTACTTCCTGTTAATAGTAATGCAACATTTTAAATTACGACCCTTTACGACCGGAGAAGACGATGGATTCTCCAAGTTCGGAAAAGTCCATCGACAGAGTAAGATGATGGTACAAGATGCATTCAAGCCTGTATTTCAGGTACCCGAAAATTCCTCGTTTATTTAGTTTTATGATTCAAAACTTAATGTGTGTGCGTTTCAATTAAAATATAATTATTTGTCCTAAAAGTGTTGATTCTGGGCCCTCTCTTACCATGAATTTCAAACACACCCTAAAAATCAATCGACCGACACATTTATCTTTACAATAATAAAATCATTACCGTAATTTTTTTTGCTTTTGCGGATAATTTATTTAAAGTCGAACGAAGCAGTGGAACGAAGTAACACATGATGATTCAAAACCTGTGGATAGCGGCGCTACTGTTCTTACTTACTCTGTAACCTTATGCATCCCGTCCCCGCCCATTTTGCTTGCAAGAGAAAAACGGAAAAGGCGGTACCATTGCAGCTAAACTCAAAACATCACTCTTTTTCTTCTTTTGTTTATAAATATTCTTTGTTTATTTCTCTCCACATCAACAAATCGCGTCCTTGTCGATGTCGTAACAACGGCATTTTCATTTCATCTCATCAGAACACGGGGGTTCTGTTTTCGTTTGTTTCATCTGGCTTTCACTGACCACGATAAAAAAAAAATTAAGCCATTTTGCATTAGTTCATGTTAATACGCGGAATCTGCGCTTGCGCCAATCACCCGTGGGTCGGGACAGGAAATCGTTAAAAGGAAGAAGTAGGTGTCTTGTTGTGTGTTATGTTTACAGTCTGAAAATGTCAGCATCCGAAGTAAATTTAAGAGTCACTGCCCAAAACAGTCAAGGTGGAAGAAGGTACATGGAAGATGCCTTTATTGTGGCATATCAACAAACCGAAGATAATAAGGATTTGGAATATGCTTTTTTCGGAATCTTTGATGGCCACGGCGGTAAAGAAGCTGCTCAGTATGCCAAAAACAATTTGTTGGACAACATCGTGAGTCACAAACGGTTTTGGCAAGATGATGATGATTTGATCTTAAGTGCTATCAGAGAAGGATTTCTAAGTACTCATATGGCTATGTGGAAGGAAGTGGGTAAGAAATTTAGTGTAAACATTAGTAATTTTAGTGCCCATGACCTAACCCTACATGAATGTTTCCATGTATTGCATTCTAACTGGATTTTAAACCTTTTAAATTAATTTATTAGAACTAGTAAGAGTGTTTGTAGAATTTATTAGATTCTGTTATTACCTACTACTCTAAAAAAATAAGAAAAGTATGACTTAAATTCAAGGTTGCTGTGGGTACTTTATATCATCCCAAAAAAGCTCCAAAAGTACAATTCAATTAACTGTCTGATTTAACAGCCAATGGGATTTGATAACGTTTTTTGGATTCAGGGGCATGATAAATGAGATAATACACAAGATTTCCTGAATTTGTTCTTTGTGTGGTTTCTACTAATTAAGTTTTCCACCTAAAAACTGCTACTACAAAACTAATTTTGTTATTAGCATTTTTCTATATAAATCTTTATTAACATACCTATTATTGTATTATCCCGTTGAGTATTCAGTGACCTTCATATTGAATGGCAGAGTCCATAAGATTTGGTAATCCTCTTTGGATTCAGTGGCACGGTCAACAGGATAATACTGAAGTACCCCTTTTTTCCAATTCAGCTTTTATGCTAAAGAAATTTTTTCTCTTAAGTATAAACCCTGTTAACAGAGCAAATAATAGAATTGGATTCTTACGTATTATCCTTTCAACCCTCAGTTTCAGTGTCAAAGTTAATAGGCTTTGCCAATGCATTTTCTTTTTCTTTGGCACTGAAACGTTTCAAAATTGGATCACTGTCTTGTGATTGCATTAGTTCAAGTATATAAAGTATAGAACCTAGAATGCATAATGTCTTTTCAAATGATCATTTTGGGTTATAGCCTTTTTCAAAAACAGACACAACACAATATTCAACCAAAATTTAGGTTGGAGCCTTTTTTTATGCAAATGCAACAACGCGTTTTGGTTGTTTTTTAGACACAGTGAGCGATTTCGGTCTTTGAGTGTAACATGTAACATAAAATAAAAAAAAAATATTCTAATGTTTTGTAAGTTTATTGTTTTTTCATGGTATTTAATTATTTATGTAGAAAACTGGCCCAAAACTGCATCTGGATTGCCAAGTACCGCTGGTACTACAGCTAGTGTGGCCTTCATTCGTAAAGGGAAATTGTATACTGGACATGTTGGAGACTCCAGAATTGTCATAGGCCTGAAAGATGAAGGTATGTTGCAACCCGTACATTTACCTATAATTTTGAAAACATTAATACCTTTTTATCGTTTTATTTTTCTTAAAAATATGATGGTAGCAATTATAGTTTAGCTAATAAACCATCAATATTTACTACAAATATTTTTTCTTATGTTGAGTGAAACACCAAGCAGTGGTAATGATATGATGGTAGCAATTATAGTTTAGCTAATAAACCATCAATATTTACTACAAATATTTTTTCTTATGTTGAGTGAAACACCAAGCAGTGGTAATGATATGATGGTAGCAATTATAGTTAAGCTAATAAACTGTCAATATTTACTACAAATATTTTTTCTTATGTTGAGTGAAACACCAAAGTGGTAATGATATGATGGTAGCAATTATAGTTTAGCTAATAAACCATCTATATTTACTATTTATCTATATTTACTACAACAAATATTTTTTCTTATGTTGAGTGAAACACCAAGCAGTGGCGACGTGAACCATTGAGCCTTTGAGCAGCCTAATAAAATTTAACCTAATATTTAACAACATGGAAAAGACCACGAATAATACCTATTTTAATGTTGTAAAATGAAAAAACATTATTGCAGGACTGTTTCTGAAAGTTAAGAGGTCATTAAATATTATTTAAGTAACAAAAGGGGGGGGGGTCGGTTGGCATTTGCTATTTGCTGACAAGAGAAGGATATGAATGATGCTTGGGATGAAACTCTTTATTTGCTAATATCTCTTGTAACTTTAAAAGGTAAAAATTCGTAATAATTAAAAAAATTAGTTAAATTCATACGAATTCAACAAGGAAAATTAAATTTGGCAAAATAAATAAACTTAAAAAATTTCAATGTTTGGAGGATTAGCATTTGATGGAGACAAATTTGTAGTACAGCATAAATAAAACTGTGTGAGGATCGGTAGCTTGCTTACATATAATTACAAGAGAGGGGTTTTCAATTTGTTTGGTTTTGCTGACAGGGAAGAGGTCAAAAATGACTTAAAATATGCTTACATTTATTTAAACAACTATTTTTTTTATTGTAAGAACTAGGTATCTCAGTGCAGCCTTCTTAGACTGTGTGTTAATGCATTAAATTACACACAAATCTACCTACATAACTTAAATTCTTTCAAGTTAAAAAATTCCTTGTGTTTATTATTAAGGATATCTAAATAAAGCTAAACTCTTTCTAATGTTTATTTTTCTGTAGTAAATAGGGAATACATGAACCATTAAGGATTTTTTTATGGAATAACGCAATCGATTTAGGATGAACTATTTTTAATTTCATTTACTTTGAAGCAAACATTTGTGCTTATTCCAGTTTTGTGAGTTTTTCTAACTTTCTGTTAAAATTTTTCGTCTTATAGACAGTGATGAGTGGCAAGCAGAATCCCTCACAATCGATCACAAACCAGAATCTCCTCTTGAAAAGAAGAGAATTATCGAGTCTGGAGGGTTAGTCATGAACAAGTCTGGAGTGGAGCGAGTTGTTTGGAAAAGACCAAGGCCAGGACATGAAGGTCCCATCTTGCGCAGTACAGATTTTGAAAAAATACCATTTCTTGCAGTTGCTCGTTCTTTAGGTGAGTTTTAAAATGTTTAGACAGTTCCAAATATTAACATTTAACTTGTCACTGGCCAAAAATCTTATTTGAGTCTTATTTTCTTGCACTGAGGATTCATTCATTGCATTTATTTAATTTGTTTTTCTATTCTTATTATTTGTGCTGTGAACTAAGCAGAATTACACATTAATTAACAAAAGTTTTTACTTTAATACAGTGGATGTTTTACTTCATTAATATTGATTTCACTGCTCTTATTACTAAACTTCATTCCATTTCTCCCTTTTGTGATGTAAAATATCCAAAAATATAGTTAATTGTCATTTCAAACATTTTTACTACTTTTATTCAATTGAAACTTCATATTTTAAGGAGAAAAAAAAATAAATCCAGCATTTTTTTTTTCATAATTTAAAAACTTTTTGGTAAAGTAAATGTTTAAATAACTTTTCTTTGGAAAATTTCCTTGAAAATTTGGTGGTTATACAGTTGAAGTTTTAATAGTACTTGTATAATTTTTCAATTTTCTCAAAACTTGGGTTTTCTATAAACTGACAATTCAATAATTCAAAGTTAAAGTTTACTTATTTAAGTCAATCTTTTATAGGGGATTTGTGGAGTTATGATTACTTTCAGCAAGAGTTTGCTGTAAGTCCAGAACCTGATCTTGGTGTAATGAGTTTAGATCTGGATAAAGACAAATGTTTGATATTGGCTTCAGATGGACTGTGGAATATTATGTCAACCCAAGCTGCTGTACACCTTGTCCAGGATGTTGAAAAAGAAAATGGAAAATTGATAACAAAGTTTGGAATATCAGAAAATATAGTATGTTGTGTTAGCTTTTTAACTCAGTCATTGATTAGAAAAATCATTAATAAATGAAAATCTTCCAGCTAAATTGGAAGAATTGGCAGCTTTGATACTGATTTTAAAATTAATGGGTAGAAAAATGTGTTTCTTTTAAGTGTATCTCTCCAATGATACATTGCACCCAAACTTGTCAGTCTCCATATTGAGCTTGACAGAGGGTTAAGTTAATCAGTTCAGCTATGCTATTTTATTCATTCTTCCATCAAAACTGAAAACATCTTTAGCTATATTTTAAACAAATGAATATAGTTAGTAATTAGAATTATTTGTAACTATTTTTAATTAAAAAAGGAAAGCATTCTGAACATTTTTGTGAAAGAGTTGAATGTTAATATGAATTTTTCTTTAAATTCCAGCATTTGACATTGTGCAATCCTTCTAAAGTACTTGTGGACTGTGGTTTGGAGCGCTGGAACCAGTTGCGAACTCGTGCTGACAATGTGAGTGTTATTACAGTGATGTTGGACCAAACTAAATCTTCTGAATGTGAAGTGCTGAGAGAGCAGCTTGTTCTTAAGATGAATTATCCTAGAAGTTTACCTGTTTTGGATGCTGGTCTTCGAAGTAAAAGTAGTTCACCTATAGCCTTTGGTGACTCAGCTGAAAATTCATGTTGTGAAAAACCTGAAGAAAATTCTGAGAATAACAAAAGTAAGTTCTATGAATATATGGTAGTTATTGCTTGTTGACGTAAAATTATGAAAAGATTTGCTGTGCTTTACAAATACCTATTACAGTAGTCTCCGCTTAATGTGATCACAGTTAACCCTTTGGGACGAGTGGCTCATATGTGTGCCGGCAGCGAGATACTCCCACTGGCCGGCTGGTGCACCGGTGAGCCACCATTTAAAGAGGCCCAGAGGACGGGTGGCACACATATGATACACGATTTAAACCTTATATTAATATTTTTAATTCCCATTAGATGCTGCTGTATGTCTGCTACAGAGAAATTATTCGATAGAGAACATCTTGACCTCCATGCCCATAAAATATTTTATATTTTTGATAATTCGTTGCAGAGAAATAGCAAGATTTATTTATGACTAGCTGATATGCCCGGCCTTGCACGGGTGGAGCGTATCAATTTATTAAAATTTTCTCAAGTTACATGCCTAATTTTCTGTAACCATAATTACCAATCATCCTGGTAGTTTTTCATATCCCGGTGTTCCCAGTATTTTTTCATATCCCGGTGCCTTTTTCATCTTGGTGTCCCCGGTGCCTTTTCATCTCGGTGTTCCCGGTGCATTTTCATCACCGTGCTCCCTGTGCCTTTTCCCTCCCGGTTCCAACTGTGTAAATCTAACCTAACCATCCAGTTCCGGTGTTGCACATTTAATTACGAAAGTTACCCAATTATCCATTCTAAGTGAAAAAAATCCATTAAAATTATTACAGACTTTTGAAATCCCAAAATTTGTAAATACCCCCTGTTTAAATTGAAAAAAAAAATCCCGTTAAACTACACCAAAGAAACAAATGATAAGGTTAAATAACAAATTGATCTAGTGTTTCTATCATCAACTTTCTAAAAAAACTGCATGATGTAATCTTTGCTTTAACCAGTCTAATTCTTAAAACTTTCTATTTCAACTTAAAGTTTCATGGAAAATGAAGTTTTTAATAAGAAAATACTGTTATAAAGTTTTTTATAAGGGCCAATTTTAATTTTTTAAATTATTAATAACCTTTTTAAAACATTTAAAACAATTTTAGCCAAGTTTTATCTTTAAATACTTTGTTTTATGTTTAAAATTGTTTTTGTTGTATTATTTGCAACAATGCGAGTTAAACAGATCTTCTTTAGTGGAGAAGTAAGGCGACTTTTTCAAAAAGGCCTAAAAGGGGGTGAAGGGGTGGTTTTAGGAATTAGAAATTGATGTCATTGTCTTTCCCCCGTCCCCATACCTATGTGTACCAAGTTTGGTTCGATTCGGACGGGTAGTTTTGGAGAAATTGAGCCAAATCTGTTCCGGACAAACCCAGGCAGGAACCCAGGGACACCTTCATTATATATAGAGAGATGCATTGAGAAGATGAGTAATGTGAATTTAGAGTGTTTTCTTTCCATTTCTTAGCTAATAAAAATTTATATGTGTTCTATGAGCCTCAAAATACGTTTTTATTATTTTTTTTATAGGAAATGGATGTGTTGATGGTTTAATTGCTATTTCTTTCTTTTAGATTTCACTTGCGTTCAGATGGAATTATTTACTACTTAAACAGAAATAATCCAAATGTTTGAATGTCTAAGTGAAATGGGGATTGAAAAAAATAAATTATTAGTATTATTCTCAGAATTAACAATGTTTCAACGATCTCCCAAGTGATTATATTAGCTGCGTGTGTTGCGCATTTTCAGTAAAAAAGAATTAAAGTGGTTTTTGCACCAGATATGTTTAGTATATCTTTATTAATAAGTTTCTTGAGATAAAATCTTATATTTTTCCCAGTAAAACTTATCTTGGGATGTGGAAATGCTAATTATTTACAAGTTACTTATTTTATAAAATTTTTCAAAGAAAATAAGGGAATAGTGTTTTAAATTTGTTTAGCATGAATTTCAAAGGTATTCATATGATCATATGTCTTGCAGAGTTTCATTACGTAGTAGAATTAAAACACAAACCGATAGTAAAAATATCGACGTTTATTGCCGTCCTCACTCTCAACCCACTTAAGCAAAAACACAGTTACACACACTTATATACATGATACAAAAATATCATTAACATAAATTAACATCCTTAGTCTTCTTCTTCTCTATAACAATCCTGTATCAGCAACTCAGTTACCGATAAAGCAAAAACAATCATAAGGTTACAGGTTCTATATTGACCAAAAAAACTTGAAAGTCCAACAATATGCCTAAAATTAGATACTTTGGTTCACAATTTTAATTTCTGCGATTTTTTTTCCGAATTTCGACTTAGACGTGCTAAGTGCCCGTCCCCAGGGGGAAGTTCTTTCTTCTCGCAAGCTGTCCCATGAGAGCAGTTCGGTGGCTGATATGCCCGTCGCAAAAGGGTTAATGTTTTTAAAATTGGCAGGTCATGATCACTCCTGTTCATAGCTTACAAATTATTTAAATGCAAACACTCTAATTACACTGTTTTCTGCTTGTTATTATCGAATCGCTTATTATTTTCAATCAGATATTGTTATTTTAATCTTGGTGAAATGAGATCACATTAAGTAGAGTCGGCTGTACTTTAGATGCTAGAATGAAATCTAAAACCTTTGAAAGGATCAGGATAATCAGTGATGGATTGTGTGCTCTACTATCATTTATTTCTTAGGAAAATATTTTATAACATTGGAGTTATACTACTTTAACACAGTCATAAAATTTAGCTTTCTTTTATGCTTTACATTTTCTTTGAAAGGTCTTCCAGATTTTTGTCTTTGATTTCAGTAAGATTAATTTTAACCAAAGGATTCACCATAGGATTCAAATTATCTTGATAATTTATGTGTTGTCCTTGTTTATGCCATAAAATTATCTCTGAATAAAATGAAATTTATCTTATAGCTGAAGGTTGTTCTTCTGTTGGTTCTGAACCATTGAAATTCTGCAAAAGCACAGACAACTGCTCGGTGCCTTGTGACAGTGTCCCAGGCACAAGCAGCTCCATTCCAACTTGCAGTTCTCTCGACCTAGACGACAACAGTTTCATCAGTAGTAGTTCCGACGAAAACAGCCCTTTGCCCGAATCTGAGAATGCTCAAGGCTGCAGCAGCAGTCATGCTGACCGACACACAAGCAGTCCGTTGCAGTCGTGTTCCAACTTTTTGCCCGAGTACTACAGTGCTTCGGTTTCCAAAACACCCAAGAAGGCAGCAGAGGCAGACGGGATTGAGAACAACGGCCCTTGTCCCTTTCCCCGGTGGAGCAAAAGCGCTTCCGGACACACGAGCCTTTCCAAGCTGGCCACGTGGAGCAAGGTGGTAAGTCATCGCCGGATGAGCGACCCGTTTCCCCACAACAGTGTAGACCACGAGGAATCCGTTCAAGATGAAGCGTACTCGCTTTCAGATGACGAAAACAGCAACCACAATGCTGGAATGTACGGCTGTTCTGTGCACATGCAGCAACTTAGTGGAGTGCAGAGAGACGAAAACATCTCGGATCTCTGCACTTGCCCCATAGGCAACACCTCTTCCAAGAGTTCCGATTTTAGCCACCCTAATTTTAAAGTTTCCTTCGATCAATTGTTTAGCATTAAGCAAGCGATAAAGAGGAAGTACCCTGGAGCTGAGATTTCTCAGTCGTTCATTGGATCTTCACGAAGGTTAGAGAAATGTGAAGGATTGAGTTCACAGAAGAGGAAAGTGGAAGCCAATTCTTAATTGTTTTTAATATAGGTTTTTGTATTAAATGGAGGATTTTTTCCAAGTTTGAAGGTGCACAGTTTTGGAATTGTGTGGTAAATTTTTGCATCATTGTTTGTTATTGATTAGAAACGTTTTTTACTGACCATATTTTTACTTATATTTAAATGTTTACAATCATTGTTCATTTTTATTTATTGCTGTATTTATTTTACTTTATGCCTCTTGACATATAACTGAACTTTAAGTGTCAGGTAGATATTTAGGTATTTGAACCTTAATATACCTACTTGGGAATATTTTTGTATTTATTATTGTTCATTTTAACAAATGCCATATTGTTAAGTATTATGACTGCATTTCTATTTCCCCCAATTCAGTATTCTTACATGCCTTTAAAACATTTATTTTAATATTTATCTGTGATAAATTGATTTAAACTCTTTTAACACACAATGTCAGACATTCTTCCATTATTTGTAAATACATGTAATCTAGTCATTTTATGTCGACCTGTTTGAATTCCAACGTAATCAATATTTTTAAAGTATCATTGTCATCTCAATTCTGTACCATTTTAAGGAAAATAAATTACTATCAGTAGCAATGTGATGTATTTTTTCTACAAATTGCAATACTACTAAGAAAGAATAGTTTTGAGTGAAAAGGAAAGGTACCTCTTCACCATTCTGTAGTATAACTTTATATAAACCAGGAAAGCTTTGAAAGACATGTTAGTATTTTTAAAAAATTTCATTTTAAGATTTCTAACAACTTAGGTGCATTTTTAATATAAATTAGCTAAAACTACCTCTTATATTAGCTACCGTAAAACGGGATGAATCGGAACACTTTTGAACTTTCAACATTAAAAAAAAAAACAATTTTTTTATTGGAATTTATTGGCTTACACCCCATCTTCTGGAATTATTGCACCCCACTGTTTGAGAATTGCTGGTATAAAGTAAACTTTTACAGAGACAAAAATTATTTATAATTATTATTTTATGATTATACTATTAGTGTAAAAATTTTAGTTTATAATTTAACAGATGTAACAATATAAGTCCTTTTATCAAATAGTGATATAGTTAAAAATATCCATATGTTATGTTACATAAACATAGTTAAAAGTTAGCACTTTCAGGATAGAATAGGATTAAATTTTGTTATCAAAATAGTATTTTTATTATCTTCTAATTACCTGTGAGTTAATATTTTCCATTCCATCCCATCTGGAAGAAAAATTTTAGGACTGATTTTCGTCCAGCAATTGATTTTCGAATTTGCAAGTTTTGAAGAGACACAAGTGTATAATATATCATTTTATTCCAGAGACATCCATAAAAACCCACTATTAAAGTTGTTGGTTAGGGTTGAACTTGGCTTAAATGACCAAAATACATCTGGCTGGGATTAACTGAATCAAATTTTTTTTGACTGTCTTCAATTTGTTAGGGTTTGTTTACAGCAATATATTATAGAGAAATATATAAGAACTAAAACTCAGTCAAATACAAATAATTTACTAAATTAAGAAAACATCAAAATTGATTCAGTTTATTAATGATTAGATTACAGAGCAAAACAGTTACGGTAGTTCATACTAATACAAAAATTTATCCAAACTTCATAGATTTAAAAGTACAGAACTTGCATTTCTCAGAAAAAATAAGGTTCATGTAAAATAAAAAAAAATCATTACATATAAATGGCTACACACAACAGAAAAAGAAGAAAGGTATGACTAAAATCTTCAGATGATAACATTAAATAAAGCAATTAAGTTAACTGATAGTAAAATAACAGTTGAAATGAATTATTTTCAATTTCAATTAAATCATTTTTAAATATGTTAAACTTATTTTATGATCATGTATTATCTCTCAATGAAGGAGATCATTACTGCCCAGGTGCTGAAAGACTCTTGTCCATAAACTTCCTTTTGGCAAAACAGAGCCACCACTAAAAATAAGAAAATTCCATCATTGAAAACAAGATAGGTCTCAAACCTTTGATCACATTAAAATTTTATAGATACTCATCTAGACCAAAATAATAAGCTATGATTTGAGATTTTAAGAATGATAAAGTCATTGATCATAAAAAATCATTGGTTAATAAAAGCAGAGATGCCAACTATTCCGGATTTGCCCTAAAATCTGAAATTACGGATAGAGCTAGTAAAACTATGGAAACCATGCTAATTATATTTGAAAGACAATGCATTAAAATTTTCTTCTTAATTCTCGGTTTTTAGCTACAATCCAGATACATATTTTAGGAGGGGGAATCAATTGTAATCTTTAAATCTGCATAGATGATTCATGCAAGAAAGGCAAATGAGTTTTTTTTTGGTAGAATTTTGGTTTTGTTCAGTACATAAAGTTTGCTAACTTAAAAGAATAGCTTTTACTTTCTCCTTATAGTTAGTTGTTTTTGTATTTTTTTCTCACTCCAATGAAGGCCAGATCTTTTCCTTTGCTTCTTTGTTTGTTTTTTCAAGTTGTGCAGTCGACCTGATGCTTACTTCTGTTTTTATTAAAACATTCCCTGATAATAAATTTTGATTTGCAGCACCAAGATTAAAGAGAAAAGAATTAACAATTGAGAAGAAATCTGAATTATAGCAGAAGACCTTGGATTACACAGATCTTCTGTGTGCCTCCATAGAGCACGGTGGTGGTTAGGAGAGTTGCCGGACAATCCCCTCATGAATTTTTCCCAGAATATTAGTGTTAGCAGGACTTTTCTAGATTTTATAAAAAGATAGGGTCACTTTGTGGCAACAAGCCATGTGCCGTGACGGCTTGCTATAGAAAATTAACAAGAAGTGGAGTAGGGTCGTGAGGGGGTGCTTTTTAGAGGAGGCTTGATTTCAGATGTGTGTCACAACAGGTTGGCATCATTGATACAAAAACAGAAAATGATTATTATTTCTATAGTTTTTATACATTATTGATAAACCTTGGGTTCAAAATTTACTTAAATTTTAAAAATTATTAAAAATGTAACTTAATGCTAATTACCTGCAACCTCTTTCTAATCCCCTTTTAGTTTGCGATTTTTTGAGGATATTCGAGTTCATAGACTTGGTCTTAGCCTGCGGCTGGACCAAGACAAATAAGTCAACAACAACAAACTACCTGCAACCTAATAAGGTACCACGGAACAAAGTTTATAAGCCAATCACTAACTGACAGGCCACAGGTGGGCCACTTTTGAAATGAAGGCCTAAAAACCTTTCAAATAATTTGTCTTTTGTATGAAAATTTTGGATATCTGCCCTTTAGAAACTGGGAATTTACTCATTTTTGGACTTTTGGATGCACAAATTTATTTCCAAAATATTCAAAAATGATATCCCTCAAAGTACCTATCCAATATAAAAATATCTGGGTCCCGGGGAAATACCTCACTATCCTCCCTCTTATCGGGCCTGCCTGCAATTACCCTGAAGTGGCCAGATAAATTTTTAAAATTGCAAATTCCTACTCTTAGGAGTAATAATAGTTTGATCTATATATCATTTCACTTAAAAGTTCCATATTCCACTCTTTGAAGGGTTGAGAGATCAAACTTACTTTGCTAGGCTTTCCAGTTTCTGGGTCAAAAACTTTATCACATAACCTAGTACCACATTCCAAACGAAGATGCTTTAGGTATTCTCTCATGTTATCTGAATGCAATGGAAAAATAATGAAATTTAATTAATTACAAAGCATAATTCAACCATACGACCATTATTTACAGAAGGAGTTTAATTTAAAAAAACCCTTTAAATTCAAGAAAATCAATGCTAGTTAGCAATTGAGGTTTGGAGTGCATTATTTCAAAATCAATAATAGAAAAATCACAATAAGTCGTTAATTAGAAAATAATTCATGTTAATTTATGAATAATGTTAATTTTGTATTGATTTTTTAATTTTTTTGTTTGAATAGTTTAGTTTACACAATCAGGCATGTGATTGCTCCAGAAAGAAATTATCTGAAAATTTTTAGAAGTGTCTAGATGAGTTACAGTGCTATATATAGAAAATGATTTCAGGAGGGGCCCAAATAAATCTGTCTAGGGGTCCCTTTTTTGGGGTGAAATTATTAGGTAAGAATTGTGTTTTGATAAACTCAATGTAAAAAAAAAAGTTGTGAAAAAGAGAGTTCCAAATACAAAAGGGGGTCTGGGGGTCTTCCCCCAGATAATTTTTGGAAATTTGACCCTAAAAAAACAGGGTTTTAACTTGTTTTGAACATCCAGTCAGATTTTTTTTTTAGGGGGGAAGTCTCCTGGCTCCCTCATATATCTGACTAAAATCAACAAAAATGCGATCTGAGAGGTTCGCACTAGAGAGGCTCCTCTGACAACGCGAAAGTTTTTTCTGCATCGCAATTACAACGAAAAGCCAACTTCAACTAGGCGCCCGAAAAACGGAACTTTCGCGAAAAATCGCCATTTTTCGACTTCTTCCGGAGAATGTGATCCCGAACTCTGACAACTATAAAGTTGTTTTTTCTACATCGCAATATAGCAACACAGGAAGCGCCGCGGCCGACCGAGAAACTCCGCACGCAAAACGAAACTTGCGCGAAAATCGCGATTTTTCCGACTTCTCCCGCGAATAAGTCATTTTTCTTGGAAAAAATATGGAAAGTAAGGATTATTTAACAAAGGGATTATCTGAAAAAAATTCAAATCAGTTCGCGGGCCGCAGGTTGTGCATCACAAATTGAGCGGAATATAAAATTTCAAAAAATCGGAATTCCGATAATCAATACCTCTAAAATAAGCGGATTTCCGCTAATTAGCGGAAAAATCACATGCCTGACAATATAATAAATCATTAAGAAATATTTATAATAACCTGCTTCTGTAGGTGAATTGGGTTTGGCATAAACTGCATTTAATGGAAAACCAGAATCCCCAGGAATGTCAAATCTTGCAACAGCTAAACTGTACATCTCTTGAGCTCCTTGAGTTTTATTTGAGCACTTAAGTAAAAAAGGAGGCAAATTAGAACAATTTTTAAAACTGTATAAATTACAAATTGTAGGTGGAAAGATTTCTTACTCTCACAAGCTTCTTTAAACATTCAGTAATGTACAAAGTAAGGTATATCAATACACGGTCAGCTTCACTCTGAAAAGTAATTATGGATCAAAATAAAGTAGATTTTAACTTATTTTGAACATTTAATAATAAGTGTATTAGGATTATTAAAATAGGCAATACTGAGAAATGATTTGAAAATGTAAATATAAAATTGGAAAGAGACTAAATTTTTCATAGAAACTGTAAAAATGCTCATGCAAGCATGGGCATAGCCAGGGGGGGCAGCTGCCCCCCCCTAGATTCTCAGTTTAATTTTTATTGAAAAACTTTATCAAAGCAATAGTACATAATTTTCCTTGAAAATTATGTGGCTTACAATAAACGGTTCTGTTTGGCCCAAAGAGTCTCAAAATGAGCTAAAACACTACTTTGAGGGGCAAATATTAAAAAATTTCATTCATTACCTATGAATGGGAGCCACCGTACGTGTGCAAAAGTTCAAATCCTTTGTATAAGTACCCTAAAACTTAGCGTGTAAAAGTACTTGCCATGGTGTATGGGACAGGGGTGGAAAACCAAAAATTCATTTTTGGAGCAGCTTTAGTGCAGTTTTGGAGCAAGGCTAATCAATTTTTGGAGCAGTTTTGGAGCAAGGCTAATCAATTTTGGAGCACCTATTAGTGTTTCCGTATCACGGTATGATTTGCATTTTTGCAGCACCTTTTGGTGATTTTGTATCAAGCATTTTTGTAGCATTACACTTTCATGTTAATTCCCAGAACAAAACGAAACTTTCGCGAAAGTCACGATTTTCCCACAATAACTCGTGATTTTTCTTGGAAATAGTCTGGAAGGTAAAAAATAGTAGGGATTATCTGGAAAAATCGCAGGTTGTGCATCCCTATTTTAGATGGAGGCTCATATTTTGTAGAGAAAAAGCGGAAAATCGCGATTCCGCGGATGGTAATCATGATGGCTGAAGATTGGCTCTTTCCCTGTTGGTAGGATTTTCAAAATTTGAATCAAATTGAACGGAAAATCATGTTTTTGGAGCAGTTTGGCGCAAAAATGTGAATTTTGCTGGTTTTGGAGCAGATTGGAGCAAGGCATCCATTTTGGAGCAGTTTGGCACAGTTGGAGCAGATTTTCCACCCCTGATGGGAGGCCTGGGAAATAATGTTGAGGCAACCTCTAGTCACTAGTATCCGCAACATCAAGAACAAAGTTAAGTATCCTTGCCCCCCCCTAACAAGAAACCTGGCTACGCCCATTCATGCAAGTATATCGACTGGTATGACTAAAAAAAAACTTTTAAGGAAACTTGGAACAACTAATATTTTATGTTGATTCTTCAAATTATCACACCAACTGTCAGTTTCATCAGCCAGTTTTTCATTTTACAAGCATTTTTGATTTCAGTAGCACAGTTGACAGGATAAAATAGAAGTATCACTATGTTTATATAAAAGGAATACTTTCAAAAAAGATATTGTTTTGTGAAGCTTAATTACTAACATATTTCAAATGTTTGTCTAGAAAATTTAAAGTGTTTGAAAATATATTCCTTCCTCCCACTTTCCAGAGTAAAATGCACTCATCTTTGAGTAACATTATTCCACGGCTTACTAGATACTTATACAGGCTAGCCGAGTTTTAAACAATGAAAACCATTTGACAACTTTTCCCGCTTGGAGCGCTACAAGACCTACCTATATCACCCACCGCCTTCAACACTGTGAATATGCTTTGCCAGTTTGTCCAATAATGCCATCTGGATTTGCAATGATTTCCGTACTCGGCTAGCCTGTATAAGTATCTAGTAAGCCGTGATTATTAAGAAATAATCAGTCAAATTGAATTTAATGGGGTTTAAGAAAAATTGAAATTAGTACCAATTTCATACACCAATTCAAAATTAATAGGTGTGTTTTATATTTACCTTTATTTCATAGGTTCGAAAGAAAACATTAGCCTTGAAAAAATAGATGGCTTCATCAATTATATCATCTTGATCAGGTTCTAAAAAGAAATAGAATGTAAGAGTACGATTTTTAAAAAATTATGAAATTTAAAATAAGATTTAGCTTAAAAGAAAGCATTAAGATACTTGATGTTTGCTTAAAAATGTGTATAAAATAAAATCATCAAATAATATAAAATCTTAAAATTACTTCATTTCTAATATCCCTTTAAATAATTATTACTCCTATCTCATCTGTTTATATACATAAAATTGACCAGAGAAGCTCTTCTAACCTTTTGATTAAAAACTTTAGTATAATGACAAGAAATAATCTAAGATGCTAAGTAGTACATTGACAAGTACCAAAACTTGGTTAGAATTTTATGCAACAATGTTGCTGAAATATGATGGGCCTTTTTAATCAATATATATGTTACGGGCAATGTGATAAATCCGGGCATTATTAATAATGCCGGGGCAATGTGATAAATTCAGTGGAATTTATGAATGAAATTTATCACTTTGCCCGGCTCCCTCTTCGGGCATTATTAATAATGCCCGATTAATCACTTGGGCAATTCCATGGAAAGTAGGACATGACAGTTGAAAAAATTTTTGCATAGTACATAGGTGTATGATACATCATTTTAAAGGGGAAAGTCCAAAGAAAAGTATTCTGTAAGAATTAGTTATACAAATGAATTATTTTTCTTAAAAAATAAGCAACAAATTGGCCCTTTTCTGGCTGCAGAGATGTGTGAAGTTTGTACATCATTCCCAACTCTAATTTACTTAGGAGTTGAATTTATTTTGTGAATATTTTATTTATTACGTAATTATAAGTATTCTTTTATCATATAATGTAAAAAAAATAATCATTAGTATTTATTTTTATGATTAAAGGGGTCAGTAAAATTTGCATTTTGAATGTAACAAGAGTAACCAAAAACATACTAAAGTTTATCCTAAGACAAAAATATTTTTTAAAATTCAAAATTATTTATATAGATTATCTCCTCAGATGTTGTTAAATAAACCCTAGCAGTAAGAAAATGTTACATACAAAATATCTGCTATAATTTCAATTTGAATTTTGTAACAAGAGTAACCATTATTTAGTTATAACAAGAGTAACCGAACTTCAAAGGTACCTATCTATTAAACTAACAATAATTATCATGATTTCTTTACATAAATATAAAATCTAGACCTTCTTCTTTAGTATTTAAAAAAAATTGGGTATTTTCATAAAAATCCCCCTTAAAGATGCTATTATATGTAAAAACACCCTTATCTATGTAACAAGAGTAACCGTGGAATTCTCCATATTATTAAAATCAACATCTCCGCCAGACCCTGTAACAGCTTGGGGAGACTTTTCTTTTAAAAAAGAAGTAAAATAGATATGTGCATTGAAAAAATGGCCATGTAACCTAGGATAGTCTAGTAATGTAATAGGATACAGTACTTATGTATTAACGCCACCGTGATTTTAATTTTTTTTAATTAGTTAATGGTAATTTTTGCCACAAATCATAAACTAAAACTTTATTTAAAATAAAACACTTTATTTTAAAACAAAATAGTCAATCGGAACTTCTGCTGCAGTGGCGTTAATACGTAAGTACCTAGGATACTATCTTAAAAAAAACTAGCTTTCCAACTGTGGTAAATACTAGGAATCATTATAGAATTGATTATATTGAATAATTATGCCTTTTTACATTTATTTTTTACCTTACTTTAATGAGGAGCTTCATATCTAGTCAAGAATTAGATAAGTAACAAGAGTAACCATTTTCTTGTAACAAGAGTAACCAAGATATTAATTAAATAAAAAAAAGTATTTGAATTAAAAACTTTTTTCACTGCTTTTATTAAAAAAGTATACATTCCTCTCTTGAAGTAACCCAAAATTTAGATGTTGTGTTGTATAGTTTAGATAAAATATTTACTTTTGTACAGTAGAAAAAACCTCATGTCCTTTTTATGTAACAAGAGTAACCGAACTTTAAAGGTACCTATCTATAAAACTAACAATAATTATCATGATTTTTTTACATAAATATAAAACCTAGACCTTCTTCTTTAGTATTTAAAAAAAAAATTGGGTATTTTCATAAAAATCCCCCTCTAAGATGCTATTATGTGTAAAAACACCCTTATCTATGTAACAAGAGTAACCGTGGAATTGCCCACTTTGCCCATAACATATACACTCGTAAAGTGAGGGAGAGCAAGACAAAATGAGTTACATACATCTAAAAATTGATGAAAGAATGGTTAATTTTAACAATTCAAGCTTTGTAAAACTTCTAGTGAATTTTTTATGACTTTATTAGAAGAGCTCTTATCAGTGCACAACAACATTGATATGATATAAAATCAATAAAAGAGGCTTCTTATCGTTAACCCACAACTCTCCTTCAATTTAGGAAATAATCTCAGACTTTTCCATGTTAAGTTTGAAGATTTTTCCAGTAAAAAAACTAGCTATTCACAATATTTTTTTCAGATATTCTTGCTTTTTTATCAGATAAATTTTTAGTTATTTTTTCCAGAACAATAAAGTGCCAAAAATTGGTCCTTTTTTCAGGTGATCCGTATAACTTTTATCCAGGTTTTAGAAAAAGTTAGCAATTTTCCGTGGCTTTATTGGACAATTTAAATTTCTATGATCCATGGAAACCTTATTAAATTAACCCTCTGGGCACAACCAAAATAGTTTTTATTAATAAATAAAACAGAGATTTTTACTATCATGGTAACTAATAATTTAAGGCTATAACAGTAAAGATTAGGAGTTTATGTCATATCTTAATCAATGTCAACCATGCAGATAGTGAGTCATTGGTTACATCCTGGAAATTACTTATGGCTAAGCTTAGAAAACGAACTTAACAGTTAGAATATTCACACAATACAAATTAATATTTTCATCAAAATATATTATTCAGAGAGCAAAAGATAAATTTAATAAAAGTATACCACAACGTGGGGCTGGGCCTCTGGATTTAGTTTTAATCGGAAGAAGAGCCATGTTTCCGATCAAATTATTTGATTTCAGCTGGGAATGATACGCCTGTAGTGAATAAAACAGTCTGTTAATAAATATAGAGAAAATTTATGCAAAAGCCGCCTTTGGTAGCCAACCTGTTCATTCATTAGTTCATCTCAAAACTAATAATACAATTTTAAAAAGCTATAGGCAAATAATTTGGTTTGTTTGAACAAAAGATTCAGAAACACTTACAGGCATTTTGGTGAGGGTCAAGGTAAATAAAATACAATCCCAAAACCCTTTTCTTTGTATGTAAACAATAATTTCTGCTACAATCACAATCCGAAACGAAATCCCTGCCTCCCGGAACCGGAAATCAAAGCACTGGAAGTCATTGTGATGTTGCCAAAATAAAACAGCATAGAGCTGGTTAAAAGGACTTGAGTACAGACGAAAATAGGTGCAAATTCATTTACTCTGTGTTCATTTATTAGCAAATGCTTGCTATAAATGAATCTTTTATCATTACTTAATCACTTTATAATATTTAATCATTATCACTTTAGTTGTAAACGACCACTTATCACTCAAATTCCGTTTCCAACTCTTCGGGGCTCTAGCAGCGATCCACCAACAATAGAGCATTCGCACATGACGTCACTTGGAGGACAAAAACAACGTTGCTAAGGCTGTTGTTAGGGGCGGGAAATAGAAGCATCCAATAGAAGCATTCGCACATGACATCACTGGAGGATAAAAACAACGTTGCTAAGGCCGTTGTTAGGTAAAGTCATGTGATTGAAAATGCTCTATGCAGAAATCTCCTTTTTATTAAACAATCATGAATTACCCATTACCCGTCTACACCAAAGCTCTACACTTTACAGTCTACAAAAATGGCAAATTGATTTTTTTGTCCTCAAAAAAATCTCCAAGCTTTGCTTTACACATAAGTAGAAGGAGAGAATAAATAACTACCCCCTTTAGGCAGATATACCCCTTGAATTTGGTGAAATTAAATGTCCATTCATTGTATTTTTGATTGAAATTGAAATTTAAGTTAATTGGTCTTTCTTTTAATATTTTTTATGCAAGCAAAAATGCAAAAAAAAATTGTTTGTAATTTAAAAGTGTTTTTACCTTTTTTATCCAGTCAATGTAGACTCCATTTTTATGCAGTGAACTAAGCTGAAATAATAATTTACTTTCAATTTAAGTGGTTTTTAATATTCCACCATTTTTTAACTTTTAACACCAATTTTTTTCACTTGTGCAATATTTTGTGCATGTGTGTGTATATTTTTTTCAATGATTGTTCTGTATCTAAATTTAGAGCCCTGAATTTTCAGTAAAAATTGATGGTAAATTCAAGTGTTTTCCGATTTTCTCAAAGTTGGTTTTTTGGTTTTTGGACTTATTCTCTTTTTGCTTTTTCAAACTAACAATTCATAATCATATTAACCATTTCTTTTTTGTCCCAAAATATTTCCGAAAATTTATGTCATACTCCGTATATTGGATATTTTAATTTTTCAAATCAGATTGAATTCTGTTCTGAATTTTATATTCGTGTTAGTCATAATAAAGTATATTTTATAAAGTAAATAAAAATAACTATAGGTAGGATTTATATTATTTTATTCATAATTTGTGATCATTTACATTCAAAAAAGTTAATTTTTTACATTTATTGTGTGCATCCCGATTTATTTTTATTTCTGAAATTTAATTTAAGTAATTATAAAATCTGAATATTTAAGTATCGAACACACTTATTTTTATAACTTCCCTTTAAAGAATTTGATGTAGGTGTTTTCTTTGAAGATTTAAGAACCAGAAACAATGGCGGACCACCATTTGTATTCTCGAAAGGGTTCTCTGTTAGGAAAGAGGTTATTAAACACTAGGCAGATCTTTTTGACTATGTTGGAGAAGACAAATAAAGCGGAATCTACGTTTCGAAGTGAACGTAAGAATGGACACGAAATTGCCATTGAATTCGTTGAAGGTAAGTTGAAATATATAGCTGATATGTAGGTATAACCTAACCATTTTATGTACTTTCTTAACAAACTTACTTAATATAAAACGGACTTGAAAATAAACATCCGTTTTCTAGGTGATATATTTTCAGCAGATGATGCTCTTAATAGGATTGGTGTTGGAGCCTTTCATTCGAAACTTGTTACTCTCTCTTCATTATCATGGGTAAGTTATATCTTGCCTAGATTAACTATAAAATTATGTTTATTACCAACCTGTTTTTAAATTAAGTCAGATTTAAATTTTAACTTATTTATTCCTCCCTTTTATTCCAACTTCCCTACAAAGAATTTAATAGCTCTTTGTGTTTCATTCTTAAAAAAGTTCTTTCTACAGCTTCTGTTGCTATAGGAGGTTTCCATAGGTATAGGTTTTTTTTCCCATAGGTTATAGATTTTTCCATAGTTTTTTTTTTGGATGTTTAAACTTGGAAACTAAAAAAAAAATAATAATTCAATAAATATACCCTGGGAATTTCTTTTATATAAAAGCTATCATATCCTAAAATATTAGGAGAAAAAATACCAAACGACCATTCTAGTTAATTTAATCAGGCACGGATCCAGCACGGCTCCAGGGGGGGGGCACTTTTTCAGACCTTTACCTTTTAAGAAAATTTCAAAATGATTGGGATTTTCTAAAAAAAGTATCCCTGAAGATCCCCTTTTGGTACCGCTGGGGGGTATGGTCCTCGCTCAGAAAAAATATTTAAATTTGACCAGTTAAAGTAGTGTATAGTAATAGTAACTCAATTTGAGTATTTTACTTTGGGTTCAAGGGGGGGGGGCTCTGTCCAGAGTGCCCCCCCCCTCTTGGATCCGAGGCTGAATTTAATACACCCATTGTACCGTAATACACCTCTATTTACGCTATTTTCACCAGCAGTGTTATTCCTAGGATTTTTTTTTTGATGGATTAAAAATTCTCCTTGATTTTTTTTGGAGTGCAATTGAATTATGAGGAGTGAAATACGGAAATAGCATGAACTACATATACAGAGACACGGAAACTGAAATCAAACTCCCTAAGCATCAGAACAATAAATGAAAAAAAATTACTATGCCTGTAGGAAAACACAATTAAAAAGAATGATAATTGGTGGCCGTGGCTTTTGGAAATTGGCTTTGGCCAGAAGTCGGGCGAAAATGTCTCCGCTGAGATCAGTTGGTGGTTTGAGTAGAAAAATATTATTTGTTGATTTCGGTGGGGCCCACGCGGTGCATTTTTAAGCTAAACCTTTGTGAAAAATTCAAAGAGTGAAAATACTCCTGGCTAGTTTTTAAAGAGTTTTTCCGATTTTCAAGGAGTGAAATACTCTCTCAGAGAAGTTAAAAATATCTCTGTTCATCAGTAAAATTCGGATAGAATAAGTGGCAGAACCAGGTCAAGATATCAATTAAATTGGGAAATTAAATTTAGAATAATATAGACGGGAGAATGACGTTCTAGACTTTTCGATTCACACCATTAAAAACTAATTGACTTATAAAAATACGGGAGCAAGATTAAAATATTATTGATTAACCTAATTTTCATAATAAATTAATACTTAGCTGTGTGTTACAAACTTGAAAATGGGTCTATTAATGAGATTTATAAAACATCTTTAAAATCACATAAAATTATTTTCTTTGTTGTATTTGATAGATTGCTGTTGGGATCCTCATTGTTTTCAGCAGTTATATATCACATCTGGCTACTTGCACGTTTGAGATGCCTTCAGGGTATACTTCTTTACTACTGATGGTAAGTTTCTCTCCCTATACTAGAGTTCTTTTTTCACTATTAGGAATAAAATTTGAATTTTTTTACTGATTGATGTTTCAAAAGTGAGAATGCTTATTATTCACTGTTTTATGACGACTCTTGAAACTCTCAACATTAGTAAACATGGTTTGATGATTTTTAAACCATAGATACCTATCTACTTTTATCATTTTCAAACTTTAAACATGTGAAACCTAGATAATATAATTCAATATTAAAACTAAAACTAACTGCACAGATTTTCAGTTTTATTCTGGACATAAACAGTCAGATTTTAAACCAGCAACTGGATGAAAACTTATTGACCGGTGTTATTTCAGGAAAATTCACTCAATGCGTTTTCTAATAATTCATAAACTACTGATAATAGTTAAAAAGGTTTATTAGAGAATATCCATTAACTACGTTTTGTACGCCAACCCATTGTAGGTCATGACCTTCTGTAGAATGATTGGAGCCGTTTTATACGGTGTTTGGTGTGACAAGTATGGAAGAAGATCAGTAAGTTTATTTCATTTAGGCTGTTTTGGTCGAAGCTACGTATAGAAGTATAATGACAAGCTTGAACATAAAAAACTGTCATAATTATTGTAGGTTCTCGCAGCGTGCTCTCTCTTTGTATTTGTATTTGGCAGTGTCTCCTCCGGTCTTTCGAGCTACGGTTGGTTCTTAGTTTTCCAGTCAGTCGCGTCTTTTCATTTGGGAGGTTTCCCTCAAGCGTAAGTATAATAAGCAATGAAATTGAATTGTTTTAAGATTATATTTTACTCAATTAAAAATTTAATGAAAACTGATTTGTGCAAACCTGAATACCAAACCAAAAAAAATAAAAAGTGAATTTTTTTTTTATTGTGCAGGATGACATTGTGTTGTGAATATCTCCCAGGGCGTTATAGAGGCCGAGCTACTTTTATAATGTGTGTAAGTAAAATACTAATATACAAATCAATTCTTTTTTTTTCCGTATAAGAAAATGATTGATTATACAGAAAATCTCACTCAGGATACTCACAGGCCAAATTTTAGAGGGTGTGAAGTACACAAAGAAAATTCAGAATCACCTTGGAAAGGGGGGTCCACCAAGCAATCTTGAGGCTCTAATGCACAGATAAAAAATTGCCAAAGGAAAGAAAAAACGCATCATTATGGGTAAGCTGTGTGTGTGTGTTGGAGGTAGAAATAAAATTCCAGTGTCAATTATCCTGTTTTAACTTATTAATGAAAAATTTTCCAAATTTTGTCCTTAACCGTTTCTATATTCTAAACCGCCTGAGATTACCATTGAATTCTATATAGAAAATTTGAGGCGTCTTGGACTGAAAGTGTTAAAAGGTCTTTAAAATCCAGCAATAAATAATAGCTTTTTTACTGCCCCATTTTTCTACAGTCGAATTTTGAAAATGCCTCTTAAAAACGATAATTGAGCCTTGAATTTTACTATAATCCATTTTTTTACTGCTGTTGGCAACTTTTGTAAGCGTTCTACAGCCTTCGTGGCCAAGGTTTGTGGCCCTCCTTACCTGGGTGATTCTGAATTGTCTTTGGATAGTCTACACCCCCTATCATTGTTGCCCATGAGTTTTGTATCACCCTGTATATCAAACTCTTTTTTAACTCAATGCTAAGGTCTTTGATTAAATTTTAAAATAAATAATATCGCCAGTGTCTGAAATTCTAATAGAATTCCCATTTGAATTGTGTACCATATTAAATAGCATTTCAAAAGAAAAACTACTAAAAACTTTTAGAGTTTTAAATTTTAGACCGTTTTCTATGTCGGTAGTTAAAAATTTCAATTAATCTTTTCACTAAAAGATTAATGCTTTCTCCATACCCAACAGAATATTGTACACATAATGTTTGATGGGACTTGCATAAGGAAATATTTTTAAAGAATGTAGTGAGCTTTAAAAAACAGCAAATATTGTGTCATAGATTTGAGTTTTACACGACTTGTGACTGTTATTTTTTTAAATGTTTTTTTTTTTTTCAGAGCGTGTCTATAATAGGTCAGGTTACATTACTTGGCATTCTATACTCACTTAGAACAGGAGAAAGTAGCAGCTGGAGATTCTACACAATAACTTCCGCCCTTCCTGCTGCCGTAGTTATGTTTATGACGAGAGTAAGTGATAATACAACTGAGTTTTAATAAAATTGTCGTTTACTACTACTATTATATATCTACACCTCACATAATTTTCGAGAAAAAGTATGTCATAATATCCGGTTTAGGCAAAGAAAGGCAATGAAAAACATGAACATAGTTATTTGCATGATATGTTTGCAGACTAAGTAGGTAAAATGTAAAGAATATTTACTGAGAACATACACTTCCGTAAAATAAAATAATAAAGTTTTTATCGGATGTGACGTCAAATTTTTCTAAAAAAATATGAGTTGTTGATGAATAGTTCTTTATTTATTTCTCATGTACGCCACGAAAGTTATCAGGGCGTGCAGAGTTTGGACGGGCTTTTTAAAAAACCCTGTATAATACATTATTCCCAGTACGATTTCTCTAATAAATTATAATAACTTGCAGTGGTTTCCAGAAAGTATTCGCTACCTTCTTATAAGTGATTATCATAAACAAGCTTCTTGTATCCTCAAAGAAATCTTCGTACACAACGAGAAAAGTTTACCTCGGGGACGTCTGTACTCGAAGGTAGATATTGAGAACAGAGGTAAACTGCAACATATGTTTATATCCACATATCGCCGATCTACTATCCTCCTCATCTTTATTACGTGAGTGTTCATTTAATTTCCCCCCTTTTTTTTTTCGTTTTATAACTTGAAAAAATTGTATGAAAAAAAAAAGACTTGCTTTGCTTTGAGCAATAGAGAAATAACTGAGATGACAAGAGAGGGTAAACTTGAGATTGTGATGTTGCAATAAGGTACCCATATACTCACAGAGCCTATACTGAAATATAAGTATCTGACTGTAAACAGAAGGTATAAGTGCACCCAAATAAAAAAGGGACCATAGATATAGAAGTTTTGTATCAAATACCAGGGAACATCCTTTAGAACAATTTTCATTCAACTTCTTGTTTTATGAAAGCAAATTAATAACTTAAATCGATCATTTGAAGATGCTTAAAAGCAATTTTAATCGGAATTATTTTTCAAATATTAACTGTTACTGTTAGATACTGTTAATATTTGAAATACTGTTAGATATGTACAGATATGTTAGATAAGTACATATATTAGACTACATTTTTTAAAAATTACTTAAAATCTTCAAAAACACGAAATTAAACATTTTAAGGTAATTTTGTATGGAGTTTGTGTTATAGATAAATATATGTTAAATCCAAATCAAAGTTGAAAAAGTGTCTGACGACTACATGCGCTGGTTATTAAGTTATAAGTCAGAAGCAAAATAATTTATACCTCGGAAAATAAGATGGCCACATAATGCGATGCTTTGTAAAAAATCTAATTTTAATTTAATTTCCATAATATTGAAATCATTGAATCAAATTTGTACAAGTATTTGCACCGAATGTTTTTTCCCAAGTAGCAACACACCAGAGAGCCTTGTTTCACAAAGCCACTGGAACATAAAGTTGTGTATAGAAATTGTTTTAGAAAGTTGATAAGAACATTTATTATTTTCGTTTTAAGCTTTACACAACATTGACTTTTTATATGACTTCTTAGATTTTCCATATCACTGTGTCGCAGCATGTTATTTTTTCTAATGGAGGAATCTCATGATCATGGCAAGTACATTAATTGTTTATTAAGCGAATAATGTTCTTATTTTGAAAGTAAAAAACCCTTAAAATATCTGTATTTTCTTTACCAGACGCACCCATGAATAGTACAAACAGTACTAACAGCACTCTTGATGAAAGCGGTTGCTCTCAAGCTGTTGAAAATGACGTATTTCTCCAACAGGTCTGGTTGGAAGCAGTGAGTTTACCAGGTTCGATACCCATTTGAAAGATTTTGAATAAAGTTTTGCCATTATATACAAATTAGATATTTACTTATTCTAAAAGAAAGTAAGAAAATAGAAGATATGTATTTTTAAAAGCTTCCGTTCGTTATTAATTAACAATGACAATATTTTCTGTAAGATTAATAAACTCAGACTGTTTCACTTTGAGGGTGCATTCAGTCACTGATTGATAAGTTTTCAAAGTGTATACGTCTTCGTTTTAAGTATCTTCTCAAAGTCTATTATCGTAGAACCTAGATCAGTCATGGGCAAAGTACTTCCCGCGGGCCAAGTGCGGCCCTTCGGACGAGTCAATCCGGCCCGCGGCATGGTTTTGAATAACCCCTACAATTACACATAGGACAAAATATTTTTTATATTTCTACCACCATTTAGCTACACTACTGCGAATCAGCTCATCCCAGTTTCTACCCGATTGTGAAAAACTTATAAAATCTCAGTATCACAGTTTCATCTGTCACATGCCCCTTTGTAACTTTTTTCCCCCAATTTTTTAAAAATTGTAGCATATAATATAAGATAAGTTGTGGGTGATGTAAAAATTAACTCTAAAAATTATCACTCATTAAAATTTCTTTTGTTAATTTTTTATATTATCCCCTTATACGGGACCAACAAATACCTTATAGCGAATTTGGGGGAAAACAATCAGAATACCAAAGAAATAAAATATGGATATACTACTACCCCGAAGAACACATTGTCAACAGGGTGCAAACCGTAAAGCAATAAATGCAAACATTCCGAAACATTAAGAACCTGTTCATTTGAAATTTGGAGTAATTTGACTATCAAAAATTCTCCCAATATCCCTTCTCTTTGGTTCTAGCCTATTAAGGCGGGACGTCCATAAATTACGTGAAGTGAAAGGGAGGGGAGGGGGTCCAGCAAAATCTCACTTCAACTTTCAGTTAAAAAAATAAAAGTTTTTTTTCTTTATCTTTTTTAACACAAGTTTCAGAAAAATGAAAACATTAGTCAAAACAGCGAATCATTAGGCAGTCAGTCGTGATAGTTACAAGTATAACACCATGCTTTTTAATTCAGCATGGATTTATATCGAAACATTACAATGTGTAGTGTATGTTAAGCATCCTGCAAATAAGACGAAACAAAACGTGCAAAGAAGGTATCAAAGAAATATATTTATTTAAAAGCTATAGAGACAACCTCACGTGAGAATTTGTGGGGGAGGGGGGTCCAGGAAAATCTCACCAAGGGGTAGGGAGGAGTCCAAAATTTGGAAAAAAACACCTCACTCAATTTATGGATGTCCCCTAAACATATTTTAAAATTTAATCGAAAATTAGCCGAATTTAAACGCATTAAAAATTACCAGTCGATATTACGAAGGGGTCGTTACATCGGGATCTTTATAAAGAGGTTCTAAAAATAATATACATGTTTTATATATTATTTAACATTTATTTCAGGATACTTAGTTTTCCTGATCCTAGTTGACATGATTGATCGGAAATTGCTGCTCAGCACATCTTGTGTTCTATCCGCATTCACAGTTTTTCTCCTTTTTTTTGATAGCAGGTGAGTTCCTAACTACTTTTCATTTCTTATAATATTATTTTAGGGTTTCGTCTCGTATTCAATTTTTTTTATGTTTGAAACAAATATTCGATAAAATAGACCTTAAAATTACGTTATTAGTTCATCCCTTTACATTTTAAGATAATTTTTTCATGCTTTCACCAAATCAGATTAAATGTTTTAGAAGGTATAAAAATAAAGCATAAACTATAAGGACTAACAAAGAGAAGTAGTCAATTCTATATGGCTAGTCTGGAAATGGGGATCTGTGTATACGGAAACTATTTGAGAGTTGTATTTTTTATTGGTTTTAAATTATATAAAACATCCTTAAGAGATTTAAATTTTTTTTTCATGTTATTTTACTATATTTTGAGACCAATAAAGTTAGCTAACTTTTATTTTTCTCTATGATATACACTATATTTAATCAACTATTAATTTTTCTTTTTAGTCCCACATTGATAGAAGTATCTAGTTTCATAGCTAGAGCTCTACTTACTGCTCAAATGTTTATGGCCTTGCTAATGGCTATTGAAGTAAGTACCGCTAAAGAATTTGCACTAAAAATTACTTCAAATGAATTTTTCTTTTGCTTTAAACATTATATATAATTCACCCTCTTTCAAAATTTCAGTGGAAACGAAGAATGTTGAAACATTAAAATTTCTACGGAGAGATTTTTTAGTAAAAAATCTAAATGTTTTGATGAAACATTGATATAAAACTTAATAAGTTTTAAATTATTTATATAGTCGATTTATAATTTGCTATCTAAACCTATATTTTGTATAATGTTTTAGTTGTCTGAGTATCTTTTCGTAAAACTCATTGGAATTTTTTAATAAAAATAATTGTAAATTAGAAAGAGTCGGAAGAATCTTCTGTTCGAAAAATTTTGAAATAAATTGTAACTTTCATTAAAATCTATCTTTTTACCCGGGTAACATCAACAATCTTTTATAAATTTCTACAAATAAAAAAAATTCTATCAGAGCATTTTACTCTTCAAGAATTTAGACATTTTTAAAAATCCACATTATAATTTTTTCATCCACTAAAATTTTAGGCATATCCCACTACTTTGAGAGGAACAGCAAATGGTATAAACACATTCTTCCTTCATACGGGAATTCTCGCAAGGGTATTCATATTTAAGGTATGTGAGAAAATTTTATGATTTGGCATTTTCCTTTGTTATTCTATATAAGGTGGTAAAAATAGGTTTAAAAAATAAAACTGTTTAAAATATGAAATAAGCTCTTGAAGTTCATTTTTAAATTAAAACCTCATTTCTTACTTTTTTAGAACACTTTTGAAAACAGTGTTTTTTTTTAAATTTATCTTTACATAATGTGCTAAAAACTCCACGGTTACACGATTTTCCTCGAAATTTTAAAGCAAAACGGATGAAAATAGTCACTACAATTATTACATGTTTATCATTAAAAACTGCTGTACACCTGTAAAAACTACCACTACTACTATGATAAATTATGCATTGGTTCCTAGCGGAAAAGAATACAAAGTTTTGTTATTTCTTAATATTTTTCACGATAAAAATTGTTAAATGATTCATGATTTTTCTCAAAAAAATTAATCTCTACCACGATGATATATGAAACATAAATTTTTATTACATGTGTGTATGTAGGCTTTTTAGTTGAGAGCTTTATTCTAACATGATAACATATTTGTGTGACTTAAAGAATTTGTTCAACTAACAACTAACTCTAAAACTGACAGATTTTGATTTTTTAGGGCTTTTTGCGTCTAGGAAAAGATTATCTAGTAGGATTTTTGTGCATAATTCTTTTACTGTGTGCACTAGCTACTCATAGTTTGAAGAGAGAAACCCGAAATCAGAAATTAGAGGTGAGGAACAACTAGAGAGAAAGTTAGAAATAAGTTAAGAGTTATAAAGTAATTAGATTAGGGAAATAAGTTACTAGATTTAATTAAAATAATAAAAGAAACAACTTTCATCCTAGATTCCTTGGAATATTTTTGAGATTGTAAAACAGGGTTGTTTAAACAACAGCATAATTAAAAGTTGCCATTTCTCATAAATAAACTCTAAACTTTTAGACCAACCAATACTTTTACCATCGCGTTAAAGCTTTAGTTTTTACAGAAAAAAAAAACTAAATTACGAAATTTAAATAGCGTTAACAGAATACTTGCAATACTTTTTAGATATTAAAGAAACAATATTTTTTTTCTACTCCTTATTTTGAATTTTATTGCTATGGCGTTTAGATAATCTAACCTTTTTAAGTGTAACTGAATATGGTTTTTATGTAAAATATAATTGAATAGTTTTTCCGGTTGAGTAAATTAAGAGGTTTTGATTCAGTCATTGGGGTTTCCCCGTGTCTAATATACTACCCCTTAAAAACTGAAAATGATGGGTAGTCAAAACTCAGTAGCTTACTTTTGTGTTGCAAAAAAAATCATTAATTGAACAAAAATATAGTCTACTGCTTTAAAGTATGATGAATAAATCAAGTTTTATTCCTACAAATTTTAATTTATGAAATAGTTTTGAATTGTATTAAAGATTTTTAATGCTTCTTTGTGAATTTTCTAGGAGACGACGCAATTTAAAAAGTAGGGAAAAATAAAACTGATGGAAATAAAAAAAATAGGCAGAAAGAAGAAGTGATATTAAACTATTTTATTGTGGTATACTTTCTAGACTAAGAAATTTTCTGTATGCTACAAAATATTACTAAAAATACTAATTAATGCTACTATTAAAGTTCTAGTATAAAAATGTTGAAGTTTTGCTGTAATGTTATATTTATCTAAATATTTCTAAATATGAATGTATTCGTTTTGAAAGGAGTAGAAATATAGTAACACTTAGATTCTTCTAGACTCTCAATAACAGATTTTTATGTTAGTTTAATTGTTATGATGTGAAATAATTTTTAAAAGGAGTTGATTATTTTGCCATACATCGGCTTAACCATGATCCTTTATAGCTTTATAGCTTTTTTACTGGGGTACCACATTTTTGTCTTTGTACTGTATCAGCGCTTCCAAAACTTTGGTTAGTGTGCCCCTAGGGTTAATAGAAGTAAATGCTGATTGAGGTAGTAAATATACAGAAGAGAGGAGGATAAAGAACTAGCCACACGAAGAAAAGATTTACTGATACTGCTATCTTTACTATAAGGGGTCTCTGAACTTTTATAAGAAGGGTTGTCAAATAATTGAATAATTGATACTGTTAATAGAGAAATACTTCTTTACAAATTGAGATTTTATCTTATTTTATTCAACTGCAATTGTTTCAATTGTTTTAGAATAACATTTCATTAAAAATTTACGTGTATTCTCTCTCTAATTCTGTCATTTTTATAAATTCTCACCACAAAAAAGGAAACAGAAAGTTCTATTATATACTTGTCCTAGTAAAAAATTTCTGTCCAACTCATCTAAGTTTTTTTATTAAAAGAATGGAATGCATAGGTTGTATTTTGGACTATTAGAGAGAAAGGAAAAAAACATTAAATTATTCATTCATTCAGCAAAAGTAATATATACTTTATGTTTGGCTGACGCTTCTAACTAAGTAGAGATGGCAGCACAATAATTTTTCCTATGATGTGGAACGAGCAATCAAAATTAATATCAATAGCGTGGTGGTAGCCCCTTAGTAAAATATATTCTCTCATAACATGATTCTGTTAGCCGTTTGTCATAATGAATGAGCTGAAAAGTATACGATTTCTTCTTCAGAAGAGCAGCATTTTATTTAAAAATTTATAAAAATTCTCCTATTTCCTTTGCTTTTTTATACTTTTCAAATTTATAAGATATATAAAGATGATATAAAAAGCTATTATATTCATATATTAAATACATGATGAAAGTATATTGATAAATATAAATAAATATTTTTGAGTAAAGATTTTTAAAAAAATATTTTATGTCTTACTATTATTTTTAAAATTTAATCACCCAGAGAAGAACTCCTTATTTACCAGGTTTATTCAAACAGATGCTAGGAGTTTGAAGGTCCAACGACCTAGGTACTCCCTCAAATATCCCCCTTGATTGAAAAACCCAACTGATGTCAATGTTGTTTATCTTACTCATACTGTTTTATGCAGGAAAAACGTGTTTTACAGGCGTCTAACACGAAAGTTGTTTATTCCTGCATACTATTATCAAATTGTAGGAAAAACTTGTGCTTTATAAAACTGTTAAAAATGTTTTGAACTTACAAGTGAGCTGGTTAAAAGGGAAGTGGCTTTTGTCCACTGAACGTAGTTTTGAGTAATCAAAGGTTTTCTCTTACGGCGCCTGTGTTGTTCCTATGGAGAAGACTTTCTTTAGGCAGCACTTACGGGGCAATCATTGAGCTTTTGACTTAGGCGAGTAAAATACCTTAAATTAATTCCCAATCCACTCATACTCAAATTTTGCATTTTTGGATTTAAACTACTTTTATCCTGATCATCTCAAGTATAAAAAGTTTTCGAGCTTATTTAAAGTAATTAATTTGTTTAATCTTTTTACCTTAATAATTTAATTGCTTAATTTTCTTATTTACATAGTTTAATTCATAATTGGCTTAATTTAAACAGGTATTTATTGTTTATTATCTTAAAGAAAAAAAACTCAAATCAACTCAAATCTAAATTTCAACCATGATGATGGTAATTTCAATTTAAACTTGTGTTATTTTATCCATTTTTATAAATAAACCCCAATGAAAGTTTAGTTTACAAAAAAAAAAAAGAGTGAATCACATGTAATCTTTTTGTATTTTGTTGCCAATAACAGAAAAGAAATTAACCCACCTTTCCCGAATCGTAAACCGATAGAATCGACTAAAGGCTGTCTTCTACCATTTTAGAAGGGACATGTCCGAAGTTAACTCTGTTTTCGAATACCCTCCCCTTAAACCTGAAATATCCGCCTCTTTGCAAGGGAAGGTCCACTCACTGTGGCAATTAGCTAGTGGCCAAAGAAACGTTAGGACACCAATGGCGTTGCAATCGAACGGGCAGCAGCAGATAAATGCCGAAATAGAGCAAGATTTCAGTGGAACAAAAGCAAGGAATCGATTTTCGCATAGGAAAAGTTAGGAAAACTCAAGGAGTGCGTCCTGATTTCTTTGTGCTCGAACTTTCCTCCTGTTGTGATTAGAGGCTGCTTAATGGTATCACTCTAAAAAAAAAAACTGCTCTAACTGTTTTTAGAATGACAGTTTAAAAGGTACAAGTGAATAAATAAAAACTCTAGTTAGTTTTATTCCAATTTCTAATTCAAATCTTGTTTTCGATTTAGAGAAAAGAAACTTAAAAGTTTTGATTAAGTTCACAAAAATTGTGAAAAAAAAGGAACGTATAAATCGTAATTCAAGTAAAACTTATTTGTTTTTATTAAAAAATTATAATTGTTATCCTAATTATATATCCATCTTGAACGTTAAGACCGAATTTTTTCTTGTGTAACTTTAGGGATGTGTACTTTATTACTATAGTGCACCAAAATAATATTTGCAGGACATTTGGACGGAAATAGACAAGGACTTAAAAGAAGAATTTTCAAATAATATTACATTAGTAAAGATTTTTTTTTGCCTTGAGACAAAAAATTCAAGCGTAGGAATATATTATTTTAGTCAAAGATCTGTCCAATTGTATCAAGTTTACTCGTTATTTCTTACAGTAAGTAGTATAAAAATATAATATGGTTTATGTTCACCTAAAAAACCCGTTGACTGAAAATAAGGTACATAAGAAATTATTCTAATCCAATAGTTATCCAGTCGATTTGTATAAAAGGATAATATCCAACATTTAGTCAAAAAGGCAAAATGCCGAAGGTAACGTCTAACACAGCATTTCACGAACCATTTAATTCTTTTTCTCGGGGTTTAAAACAAACAAACAACCAATCTCCAACTTATTTTCAACCTTCGAGAGGGAAAACAATCAACCTCCTCGAGGTACTCTTTTGTTTTGCTCTCCCAAAGTTTTGCTCCAATCAAGCGGATTTCGCGGCGAGAGAGAGAGAGACGCGTCACCGAGAAAAGTCTTCGAATTCAAACGGATCATTTGGTTCCTAAGAGATTTATTTATCTGCTGTGTTCTCCCTGTCGACTCAGCAGAGCAGCCGGGGAGATTTACAAACTTCTAATGATTCCAGGGGACCGCAGCTGGGCCTGGGCGCATAATTTAAAGGCGCCCTCTTCTATCCTTTCCTTGTTGTTTACTGGCGTGGAAGTTTCCTTCCATTCGAACTGTGGAAAAGGGATAAAGCCCTCTTTGAGGTGTGTTTTAGGGCGAGAACAAAGGGGGGATAGTATGGTACCCATGCTCAAGATTGTGTAAATTCTCTTTGAGGGAATAATGCCCAATGTGTAATGGGGATAGAGATGCTTTTAACTAATCTCGCTGCAATAAGAAAGCATTTTCAGTTGAACGTAAATTTTTGTTTAATTTATTGGTAAATTTCACACCTTCTCAAATCAATATTTTTGTTTTATCTTTAGAATATTAACCTCCTTAGAACTTTTTTTTTACATATGTACTGATAAATACATAGTAAGGTATAATACAAATAATTCTAAAAAGATGTAAATTATTTAGTCTGATTAATTTAATAATTATTTTTTATGTTACAACCACATATATAATACATAATTGGATTGCTATTAATGTTTTACTCAGTTCTGCCTACCTTTAATGGTGTTGAGGGCCAAATTATCCCTACTAAACTTACCACGGGCCAAATAGTTCGTCTAACTAAGTCAATATCGGAGGTCAAAATATCAATTAAAGTTCATTCATTGCTGCTTGTTTATGACATTGAGAGGAATCAAAATATTAAATAATTGAAAAAAGAATTACATCTTCGTAAAAAAAAAATTTATTTTGTATGTTCAAAACAAACTTACAGTTTTTGAATACTAATTTCAAAGAAGTTTTTTTATGATTACAGGTTTTATAACTCTTTTGTAAGCTTCCTTTTGAATTAGTTTCATTTTTCAAAAAGTGAACTAAATTTTTCCATGTGTAAATTATTGTCAAATCTTTAAAGAATTAAAAAATAAGACACTTTTTACCTATAAAAATATTCTTTAAAGAATAATTTAAGACTTATCGGACCGTATGTTTTTGAGGCGTGTGTTGTAAGTACTAACGAGGAATCTAAGATCACTACGTGTTAACTTGTGCAGTTAATTAGTATTAAAAACAATTCAAGCTATTTTAATGAAACTTTTATGGGTAGATTGTAGTTTCTCTTTCTTTTCATGTAATTATCTTCTACTAATATTTCCCATTTAAAAATAATATAAGATACTCTTACAAATTATTTATGGGTAAGATTAAAACAAAGTAATTTTATTGAAAACGTTGTTAACAATCTCTATTGTTACTGTCACACAAAGAAAAGCATTATTTTACACTTGAAAGAACTGTAAAAAACAATTTTGAAACAGATAAATATATATATTTTTCAGTTACTTTTAGGATAAGCGTTTAAAAAAAATTGTCGTGCTTTGTTATTTACGTGGATTTAAAGCATCCAACAAAAATAAGTTTTCTTTATTGTAAAATTCTAAATTTTAAACCAGGTTTACTTTACAAATTCAATGATTTAAAAATTAAAGTGTTACAATTACAAGCACAAAAAACGTATTATGAGTTACCAAAAACGTTAAGTAGTATTTCAAGCGTATGATATAAATCAAAATTCTATAAAATCCAAACTTAATGAGTCGAGAAGTAATACATTCAAGGGTTTAGAGAGCAGGAGATAGAAAACCACTTATTTTTATTTGAACCCTTCAGTGTATTCTGACGTGTACAGTTTTGCATCGTTGCACCAATTAAGTTTTAAAAATTATTAAACGAAAAGCATTTTTCAAAAGGGCTTTAGAAAGAGAAGGGCGAATCATTCTAATTAAGGAATTTTATGGTAGATATATTCGGAACACAAAGATTAATTCCTATTTATTTTGGAAACAGCACTGAAAAATAAACATCTGAATTTTTGTCTGGTTATTTTTAAGTAGGTAGTAGTTGTGTATGTATTGTGCTTTTGAATTAAGTTCGTAATAGTTTAATTTTAAATTTTCAGTTAATAAGTAATCTAAATTTTTTTGGCTTTTGACTATTTTTTATTTGTAGTTAGTTTTTAAAGAAGATTGTTCTAATTATGAAAATCTTAAAATGAAAGTTTCAATTAACTACCAATTAGTAATTCTTTTAAAAAAAAATTAACTTACTTTAAAATGGTAGAAGATTGTTCGAAGGTTTGTAAAATATTTTTAATTTTTTAAATACAGCACTACTATCAATTTTCAAAAAGTAACCAATCTATTGGTTTGTTGGTTCGTTTTTATTACCGATATATCCAGTTGAAAAATAGATAAATAGAAAGCGATGATAAAGAGCAAAAAAAGTTTTGGATTCTAATCTCCTAAAATTGGAGGAGGAAAATAAATTGGTAAGGTCCGTCTTTTGTAAAATTATTCTCCCGGGTTACATTACAGAAAAGGATGAAACAAAGGAAATATAATTCCCTTCCCTATGTTCACCACAGCCATTTTGATGCTTTAAATTTTCGTCAGAGAAAGTATAAAGGAAAATAGATATAGGGGAGAGTGGGTATCTTGGGACACTCCACTTTTCAGACGAAATAGAGCATTTTCAATCACATGACTCGGACCTAACAACGGCCTTAGCAACAGAAGATGTTACAGTTTTTTGCCCTACAGAGGTTAACAGTTACAGAAAATGACTAGCCGTGGAATTCTTCTATTGGATCATTTGCAATCACGTGATCCCATACCTAAAAACCGCCTTAGCAACAGATACCTCGTTACCTAGCAACCGCCTTAGCAACAGTTAAAAGCCCTACAAAGGTTAACAGTTAATAGAAAATAGCTGGTCGTGACGTCACCTGAAAACACTCTATTTCATAGTTATGAACTCGTGCTTATAGGTACTAATAAATTATTCTAAAATCTACTCTTCAACGTGTTTTGGAATCTTTGGTGCGTCTGGGCCATTATTTACATCAGTTTTCTTGTTTTGCGTGATGCAAAGTTACAATCGCATGTAGTTCCATAATAATTTTTTTTAATAAAAGAGGTTTATTTATGTTATTATAATTATGTTGAGATTAAAATATGTGTATCCATTAATATTTTAGAAAAGAAAAAGAAAATTTTTTGCTTAACCTAAAAGAGTAATTTAGATTAATATCCAAAGTGTCAAGTGGGGCGGGCACCTTGGGACATGTTAAAACTTACCCCAAAATTTTCAAGAGTAAAACAAAATTGTTTTGTATTAAAATAATTCTTAAATAATTTAAGAATTTAGAGGATTATAATTCAGAAATTGGTGCAAAAAAGTTTCTAGAAGGAAACAAAAAAAAAAAAAAAAATCAGTGATTTACGTCATGACAAAAATGAGGAAATTAGTGAAAAATATTGAATGTAAAATATCATTGATGGCAAATTTAAGATTCTTAAGCATAGTTTTATCATAATTTAATGTGTTTATTTCATATTTTTCGAAATAACATAAGTTTTTATGTTATTATTAGAAGTGTCCCAAGGTGGGCTACTGGTGGGGCACCTTGGGACATTAAAAGAGGTGTTTTAAATTTGTTATTATGAATTCCCTAAAAGAGATAATTGATCGGACATTTTTTTATTAAATGCGCAAAGGACTATATTTATTATATTAGCTGCGTTTGAATAAATATAACGGTTTAAATAAATTAGAAAAATACTTTAGTAAAAAGTGTCCCAAGATGCCCCACTCTCCCCTACTGTAAATTTATACTGAAATAAGCACTTATATGTATTTATACATTCGTGATACTACTATTCAAAATAATGTCACGCTGAAAAGAAACCTCCTGTTTGTAAATAAAAGAATTACTATAAGTATCATACGTAGATTATCTTTCATTAAGCTGAATTTTGTATCATTATGGTTCTTCTTCGAATTTTCGTTTTTTTTCATGTTTAATTTTAGTTCTCCCAGTATATACCTGAAATTATTATTTAATTACCTACTGTTTATAAAATTACGTATTTTCAGACTTATTATACCTGACTGCCTTACGACGGTACCCAATGTCTTTAAATTAGTTAAAGATATTTAGTCATATATAGTTATTTCTATAACTATATAATATTCATATAGTTTCGAAGATTTTAGTTTCATTTCACTTACAAAATTATCTGGTTCTTTGTCTTATATCCTGGGATTATACTAAATAGTAAAAACTTTTAGCGCATTGCTTTAAGCTTTGTGACATACATATCTAATTATTATTTAAGTAAAACATAAAAAAAACATAAGCGCCTAAGAATGAATAAACTAATATCTTAAAAGCTTTCTTGGACTAAATGAAGGTTAAAGGTTAGTAAATGACATTAATTGACTTTTTAAGTGAAAAATTGTGCAAATCCATTACTTTCAGATCACGTGATAGACACATTGAAACAGTCGCGTACAAAATGGTCCAAGTTAGATCAGTAAAACTAGAGAGAAAAAAAATTAATTCCACCTTCTTTAGAAAATAAAAACGCAGTTACTCCCTTTTAAGCGTTAATAAACAAACATGCTATTTGAAAGGTTAATAAATAATTAGTTTAAAGCCACCGGAAAAATTTCAGTCTTGACTCTCTCAGTTAAACAAATTACTTCCTCGAAACTCCAGGGAGGCAGTATTACACGAATTTAAAGGCTCTGGTTCCTTAACTGCATTCAGAGTATGTCGATATTTTCTTCAAAAGTAGACAAGGATAACTTATTACCCTAATTTGAGTGCCAAGCTGCAGTTTGTACTTCTTCTCGTAACTCGGTTAAAATGTATAGCGTTTTTTTTTTTATAAAGAGACAAGGAAATATAACTTTGAACGTCTTATCCTACTTTATTATTACCCAATTTGAAATTAAAATGATTATTTGAAACTTCATTACATATATATCATGTTATTTTAATGTGTATATGTTTATCTTTTCTTTAAGTCCATTAAACTTTAGTAAAAGCTAACCAATACACACAGCATATGAAAACTACATACTTTAAAACTTCGGATGATAACTCTACTTAAAAAGAATTAGGTTAGGTGTTAGGTTATAGAGCATTCGCAATTGACGTCACTTGGAGGACAAAAACAACGTTGCTAAGGCTGTTGTTAGGGGCGGGAACTAGAAGCATCCAATAGAAGCATTCGCACATGATGTCACTGGCGGGCAAAAACAACGTTGCTAAGGCAGTTGTTAGACCGAGTCATGTGATTGAAAATGCTCTATTGGTGTAAAAATCTATTAAGTTATCTTTTATTGTCGTTTTTAAAAGTTAATTAGCCCTGCTACTATACCAAGAAATGTCTAAAATACTCTATGTGTTTTAAAATCTATCTCTAGCTCTATATTAAAATAAATTACCGTCACCGCTGTTTCAGAAAATCTTCACATAGAAATTTTGAACAGAGAGAGAAATGTATGAAGGTCATTTTGCTTTCCAAAGCTAATTGGTGGGATTATTAGTTCTGGAATTATTTAACGTCAAAGTCGAAAATTATTTTTTCCGCTGCGAGTTCGCCCCAGCAAAAACTATTCACAGCAGAATGATGATTTTTTTTTGCAGCCACATTACTCTTTGATATAAAGTTTTGCAACTCGCGTCGCCTCTTTTTTCAAATTAGTTTTGGAATAACTAAGTTTTGGAATTTGTGTAGCCTTTTCTGATATTTCGATACAAAAGAAGAACTAATCCCGGTAGGACTCTGATATTTTAAACACACATTTAATATTTTTTTTATAAAAAAAGATCGCGAAGCGGTCTGAAAAGAACTGCGAAGCAGTTCCGGGTGTTGGTGAGAGATAGCGAGCTTAGCGAATAGTTATAAATTTTAATTATTAAACAAAGGGAATTTTTATAGTTATTAGAAGTTTTAATTATTTTTTAGTTATAAAAAGCCATTGGGTATATTGTAATTTTTTATTATCTCCCACAGTTCTCCCATCTTTGTTCCTACAATTCCCGTTAAAAACTTCTGAACTTTTTTTTATGCGAATGAGGCCCAAACAAAATCTTCTAAAAAGTGCGTGATTAAACATTAATCTTCAAAATTAATAGGATTTTACAGTTTTACATAATTTGAGGAAAAGTTTTTTCATTAATGGAATTTCTGAATATGAAATTTTTAATGGAAGAAAAGCTAATTTATTTAAGCTAATTTTAAAATTTAAACTTTCCTAAAAGTTTTTTACCCACGTAAAATAAATCGATATTTGAACTTGTTTTTTTTATTAGTTAATAATAATTAATGTCTTTCAAATAAAATAAATAGTCGGAAAACAAATTAATAATTAACTTTAACCGGCTAAGCAAACGATAATAAAGCTAAAGGATGTCATCTTAAGCAATGTGGATTTACGAATTATCCGGTAAGTAATCAATTTATATCAGTTTACAGAATTAATTACTTCTGCATACATATAACTTTTATACTATTAAGCCTACACATTTACTTTTTACTGCTTTCAACTGTGAAGAATTTTGTTTATGACTTCAATACATTTTTTGAATTATTACGATCCATTAAAAAAGAAAAATCTACTAATACTTGGTTAAAAATAATGTTTTGAATAAACTTAAATTGACCTTAAAAATATTACACCTATAATACTTTTTGGAATCATATCCATATTTCTCTGAAGAGTATTTCATACCTTTTGATACGTGTAGACTGTAGAGATTCTTTAAGAATTTAATAAGTGAAAAAACAGAGAAAGTTTCTAGAGAAAAAAAATTTTTTGAATTTGTGTGTACTGAATGGCAACAAAATAATCTCGCACTTTTAGGACCTTTTTAAAACCAAGGTTAGTAGAGAGAGAAGGTTGGCTCATCCGAAGTAAACACGTGACGTCAGGGGGTGCTGAATGGCAATGCTCCTACAGTAATAACCTTGTTTTAAAACACTATCTTTGTTTATTTACGTTTATGGCAATACCTACTACCTATACCTAATATTAAAGTAGTGAGCTAAGAATTAATCGAGTTATGAGGAGAACTAGTTGGTATTAAAATGTATGATATAGCATTTTGTTTATAAAACCGTATTATATCTTGGGTTCATGTTAATTTTTTATCCTAAAGGGAAGTTCCCAATTATATGCATTGTTTCTCATTAGTTGTGGGCTAAAATGTTCAATTAAAAGAAAAATTTAAATATTTTGAATAAATTATGAAAAAATTATGTAATATTAAAGTAATATAATATATGGTATATAATGGAAAAATAACTCTTAAAAATAAAAAAAAATCATAATTATTTTGTTAAGAATTTAAAAACTGAACAAGTTGTAAAACACTATTACCTACTATTTTATAATAATAAAGTAATGTAAAAATTAAAACGTAAAAAATCATAATTTTTTTTAAAGAAGTTTGAAATGGAACTTAAATTAATTAAAGTTTAGTTTGGGAAAGCTCGATATTTTACCTTTTAATGTTTGACTTTTGAGTCATTACACTCACATGTGGTTTACATAAAGGTGTATGGAAAACATGAAAATCGTTATTTGGATATGTTCAAACACTAATATGTTAAAAATATTCATTATGCATGCATGCGCGTACCATGGCATGATATACTTAATTTAAAAAGAATATGAGGTATGACGTCACATTTTTCGCAAAATAAAAGTCTCTGCAAAGGTATAGTTTTTTAGGGCAAATTTTATCTTTTCTACACAAGGAATGTTTTTCCAGAGTTTGGGCAGACTTGCTGAAACACCCTGTATTTTAAAGATATATAATACTGACATTCCATGAATAAATTAAACGAAATGTATATTCGGGAAACGTAAATTTTAAAAGAAAGGTATGAAAAATATGAAAAAACATTAAAAACATGCAACCACTGTGTCACTTCATCAGGGGTCCTTTTTCATGTTTTTTTCATATTTTTCATATCTTTCTTATAAAATTTACGTATAGTATTTTATCTTTGTGTCAAGTAGCTTTAGACGCTGATACAACATGGAATTAACTTAAATACAATTTAGACATTTATGATTGATAGTCTTACGTTCGAGAAAATTTGTCTCCAAATGAATATTCCTAAACCTGAAATACATTATACAAGAACGAACTTTCAAACGCACTTTAAACTTTCCTACTCAATTTAAAAACCAACTCCAAAGGGAACGCAACTGGTTCCATCTTCGGGTAGTCTAACTCTCTTGGTCTTCGCCAGGGGGACGCAGCGGTGAGGACCAAGATCAGCGGGATCGCAGACAGTTTTCGGTGTGATTTGCGGTGGCAGTCTTCCCCTCCTGACACAGAAACAGCTTTGTCACGAGTTTCAAGAAGACTTGTTCTGGGAGTTAAGTGGTGTTCAAGGATACTCCCATCTTCACTTCACTTCGTGGATAAAGGAGGTAAAGGTATTGTCATCTCCTTTAAATTGGGTTTGTTTAGAATGCGTTGACTTCAACTAAGTTTGTTTTATTAGGTTTAGGTTTTTGAAAAGTTTGGATGGGTTATAAATAAAACGGAAGTACTTTGTGTTTTTATGGAGGTTGTTCCTAGCAGTTACTCTTTTACTTATTTTAATAATATGGTAGTTTTATTTTCTGTTGATTATCTTTCACACTTGACTTTGCCAAACATTTAAAAAGTTTTTGAATGGCATATATAAAGTTTTGAAAGTTAATTTTGATTTAAATGAAAGTTTGGATTCATGTAACTTTGTTTGGTTATCTAGAGAAAGTCTAATCTTTCAAGTGAACTTTGTTGACTAAGAATCTGTTTTTTAATAATCGTGTTTTTTGTTTGTTTTTATATAACTTTATGATTAAGTTATGGAGGATTTGAAAGGTGTGAGGTGTTAGGCAGAAATGTTTCTGTATCTGGAGTCGTGAAGTAACTTTTTTCTAAAATAATTTCTTACACTACCCTCATTATTGCGTATATTTTCTTAACTTATTAATATTGATAAAAAATAAATCATCTGTTGAATGTTTGAAATTAATGATTTCAAAACAAGGAAGCCTTAAAAGTTTAGAGTTTTTATAGACTCTTCACAAAAATATTTTGGTTTAAAATTATGCATTTTGTTCTACTTTATTTCCACCAGATATAGATGAATAACTTATTCTCTGAACTAAATATAAAGAATGAAAATTGTTTTTTTAATTTAAATAATAATCAATCCATACAAAACTAAAAAATCTTTGTCGTATCTACATTGGAAACTTTCAAAATTTGTAAGAATGAGAAGAGTTATGTTCAAATTAGTAGTTTTAACAGTTCAGCTGTAAGAAAATTAGTTAAAATTTATTATTAGTTTCAATAATACGAATTATCTTTAAAGAATCTTTCGATAAAAAAAATATGAGTTAATTTTGATACTAAAAATATTTTTCTCAGCAAGAATAATGCTTGAGTTAAACGAAGTGACTTTACTTACTTACTAGCAAGATTTCTTATTTCTATATCTATTTTGCAACTATTGTTAGATATTAACAAAAAATTCCCCAAAATTGCATGCGATGGCTTCTCCTACGACTATTTTGATATAAATTACCTACGTTGCAAATTTTGTAACCGATGACAATGCTTTTTATGTACAAAATTGTATTATAAAACATTTTTAATTTAAAAGTAATTTTCTTCTATTTAAACCAAATTAAGTGTGCTGATCTCTAATTATCTAAAACTTGGCTGCCCGTAAATCAGAGAAAAAAAATGTATGGAAAAAATAAAGGTAACGGTTCCGAAACTTAAAGTTTTCCCCTGCTAGACTTTGAAGCACTGCTTTTTATCATCTAATACAAAATTTAATATTACCAAACTGTCTCCTTCAATAGAAAAAATCCTTAATGCATCTTTTTACCAATGGACGCTCTCCGAACTAGTTTAGCCTCGAGGGCACGGATTAGTTTTAACAATACGAGTTAAAAAAGCAGTAAAAATTTAATTGTATGATGGAAAAATTCGGGAGGATGCTGCAAAGAATAACATTATTCAGAAAATAAGAAGCTATAATTAGTTCATAATTATAGTTACTATATAAGTATAGCTTTATAATTAGTTTTACCTACTCGTTAATTTTAGGTTCTATACGATACAAAGGAATTTTATCACTCCTTTTTTCCAACATTGACAAAGCTTTTTCCAATGAAAAAAAAAAAATGTATCTATTACCAATTAACTCAATGTTTTAAACTAATCTTACCAAAATGTCTGAAGCTAAAGTGGAAACTGAACTTTTTCCACGTAAAAATTAATGATATCTCCGTCTAGAGTTACACATACGAAACATTGATACATTATCAGAGGATACTTTAAGAATCGTACACATATTTTAGTGATGTTTATTATTCTAACTCTTTTATAAAACATTTCAAAGAATTTCAAGTAGTATAATTAGATTTTTGGATACAATTTTGGATTGAAGCCCCAACGGATATTAATCTATTTTTATTTAAGTTGTTTAAAAAATAGCGTGTGTATGTATTTAATTTAAACTTAATTCATCGTGTTTGTTTCAATTCAAACTTCAGAGCAAAGGTTTAGTTAAATAAACCCTAAAAAACAACTGTATTAGAGCAACGGTTTATTCAGTAAATATTTTGGACTCTTATTAAAATAATGCCGAAACTCTCAGAAATAAAAGCTGAATAAAAAAATGGACTGACTGGAATAACAGGGGTAGAAGTCATCCTATATTTCCTATAAATCCTATATTTTCAAAAAAGATGAAAAAAAACGTCCTATAAATCCTATATATCCTATATTTCAAAAAATAATCCTATATTCCATCAAATGAACCTACTTTCAAGTTCGGCAATCTACGGAATTGCCAATAATTGGGGAAATTTCAACCAGGAATCAGACTGTAAAGTCATCTTTTTTTACTGCTATTTGGGAAAAACAAACTAGACTTTTATTGGGAGATATGCTTTTCAACGGTTTTTAGGTTGTTGCCTTAAATACCTTATAAGTCTTTGAATTTCAAAATTAAAATTTGATGCCTTGAATATCCTTAAAAAATATTTTTCAATACATACCAAATGCCTGGAATTTTAATTTTTAGATGGCCCTATAATTATAACAAGATGTTTTCTGATCATGCAGAAGTTTCGATATCGAGCTCACGGCCTGAAGTTCTTCTGAAAGTTAATTACGTTTTCAATTATTCTTCGGGCTCTTGCCTATAAAGTTGGTTTTTCCGATTGGATGAGGACAGGATACTTAAATAGCAATACAGTATTGCTATTTTAAGTATTAATCAACAATTTTTTTTATCAGGAAAACCCTCTTAAAAAATCTTTTCTAGGTATTTTTGGGGATTTTAAAAATACTGGAATTTGTGGGGGGGGGGGGTTAAAGAGATGTTAGAGTTTTTTAGATTTTTCATTTAGTACAATTCATGCATTTTTACTTTTTGAGTTATAGATTAAATTAACTACGATTTTACTAAAAGTATTTTTAGTTTAATACCTTTATTTTGTTTTCAAGGTTATAAGTGTTAAATTACATTGGCTACTTATGAAGTCAATGAAAATCCTTCTCTCGAAAGCTTTATTTTTGCGTTTGCACATGCTTTTTTCACATTGCATTATTAGGTTTTATTCTTGTTAATGCCTCGTAGTTACTTACAATTTTGTGCTTGTTTTCGGTATATTCATTTTATTCAGTGCTGAAATTGGACAAAAATATTTGGGGAGGACTCACCTTTTTACACAATAGATGATTGATGGAGGGTAAAATATGACTAATTTTTGGTACCTACTCGAATTGATAATCAAATTATATAGATTAAATAAAATTGCATAGTTAGGGGAAGGGGGGGCCTAATGGGACATTTTTTAAATGCTAGAATAAAAGCACAAATGCAGTTATTATAATTTTTATAACCTTAAAACTATGTAACATTTAATTCTTTACAAATATTGATGGAAAGTAAACAAAAAAAAACATTATTCAACTTTGTGTTCCCATGAAGTGGCGGATCCAGGATATGGTTTGTGGGGGCTAAAAATTTGTTTATAGAATTGAATCATCTTGCTCAACCTAATGTTAAAAAAGTTGTGAATAATCGAGTTCCAAGTACGAAAAGGGGGACTGGGGGTTCTCCCCCAGAAAATTTTTGGAAATTAGACTCTTAAAACAGGGTTTTAACTCATTTTTTGTACAGCAAATCGTGAGTAATAGAAATTAAAAACTTAAAGGGGGTCTAGGGTCCTCCCCAAAGTTTTCGGAAATTTTACCCTAAATATCCGAAGACGAATATATTTGCATATCGGAATACGGGGAGACTGCTGGCACGCTGATTGGCGGATCCGAACACTCATTCAAATGGGAATTTAGGCAGAAGAAATAAATTTGCTTTCGTATTTAAATCTACCCTTAAATTTATATATTTTTTTTTCGTGGAAAGAAATATTTTAGGGGACGGTAAAAATATTTCGGGGGACGGTCCAATCATTTGGGGGGACGGCGTCCCCCTCCAATTTCAGCACTGATTTTATTGCTAAACTAAAGGACTAAAATGCAATTTTCCCTGCTACTAAATTGAATAGTAACAAAAATGTTGTAAGCACTAATACAAAAAACACTTAATTTTCCACCCCTTATATCTGGGGTTCATTTCTGGTTTTTGTCCTATATTTATTTTTCAAAAATCCTATATATTTTTATTTGGTCACTTCTACCCCTGGAATAACAAAATGCATTTCTAATGTTAAAATTAAACACATTTAAGAGTTACGCATTACCTACATCCTAACAAATTTCAACAAACATCAAAATCGGACAATTCACTGTAATTGTTTTGATTTATCGTCATAATAACAGTTAAGAAACTCGTAAGCAATGCCTTAAACGTAAAGGGGCATATCCGTTCAAAAATTGGCAATCAGACTCCAGAGTAGATACACATTTTCTGATGTGAATGCATTTTTAAAGAAAAGAAGCTGTTACATTTTGACCATGGTGCATATTCCCGACTGTTATTGAGATCACGATTTATGGTTTTGTGTTACAGGAGGCAATATCGCTCCAAACACATAGAAAGGGGTGTGCAGTTTCGTTTTTTGAGTTCTTTTTTCATTTTTTTTTGAGGGGGAGGGAGAGAGAATACGAGCTGTCTTTCGATTAAAGTTCCACTGGCGATTTTTTTCACCCAAATAGTTCAGCGAAAATTTTTCCTTGCTGCGAAAGAATTATTTAAAAAAGCGTATATCAGCTCCTTTAAATGGGAATTTTCATTTTGAGGAAAGGTTTGGAAGCAGTTTTTAATTTCTCTGATGCACCGACGACAATTTTCTCGGTGAATATTATAGAAATGATTGTCATATTTTTCCTTTAAAAGAACTGCTGTAGCTTGAATTAGATTATTGTTTTAAGGATAAAAGCAAATTGATAAGTCCATATAGTTAGTTATGCTTCTGCACGTTAATGTTCATGTTAATATTAAGGATAATTTTAGTTTTATAATATCCCTAAACTATGAAGTAGATACGTTTTATTAAGAAAACTAAAAGCAGTTTTAAGATGTTTTAGAATTACTTAAGAAGGGAAGTTTTTAAAGTCCTAAGCCATGCATTTCATAAAAAGGACACAATATACATTAGACATATTGTTAGTTTTTAAATTTGTGTGTCAAGTGAAGAAATATGAAATAAGAACTAGAACTTAAATTTTGATACATCTTATATTTTAATATTAAGCTTTTCAAAAACTTCAAAATCGGACTGCTTTAGAATTTATTTATAGTAAACTATAAAACGTAAAACTTAAAATTGTGTACTTTACTTAAAACGAGTAGTACCCACTTACATTCCATGCATTATAAATTCTATGTAGAACAAAGGATATTTACATATTTTAGTTTTATTTTACGCTTTTTCACCTTAATGTTTTATATTGAAAACATATTATTCTGTGTTACAAATACTAAATATGACACTATTATAATATAGGAATTAATTAAAGGAAAGAATAATTAATTATGAATTAATTTTTACTGTATTGTATCTGAATGTATGTAATATAGGAGGGAAAAAAGGAAAGTGTCTTTTTGTACTTTCTGTTAAAACTTTAAAAACAAAGTGTATAGAAATAAGAAATTATTTCCTTAATGAATATTTTTTTAAAAATTGAATAATCAATATAGTCTTTGAACTTTTTTTGCCTCTTCTCATAACCAATTAATTTTTTTCGTGTACGTATAACATTGAAACAACTATGCTAACTCCAAATTTTGAGTTTCGTAGAGAATAATGAATTTTATGCTAATGGAGAGTATAAGGGAAAAATATAAAATAAAAGTGGTTGCATATTTTTAGAGTTTCTTGAGGTAGCTCTTCATGTAATGCTTTAAATTTTCCTACATGAAAAGTACTAAGTAAAATAATTTTATAAATTTCATTTGAACTAGGAAGTTCTAGACACCCATTATCTTCTATAATTCAAATGGCTATTAAATTAAATGAAGGAGAAGATAAAACCACCTGATATTAAAATGTTTTGTTACTTTGACAATTACTTTAAATATTCACTCTGACTGTAATTATATTAATGTTGAAAAAAAGGGCTAGGTTTAGTAAAAATTCTTAACGAAGTAACAAAGTATTTAGGAGTTAAAATTATGACAAACTAGTTAGTAAGTAAGTTTCATATTAAAAGTGTCTATCTGTGCTGGAAAACAATTCCCATTAAAATGGCAAAACTGTTTTGAAATAACGTAAAAATTTATTTTTTGTACATTTATTTACATTAAAGACGATATTATTTTATACTTATATTATAATGCATTAAAAGTTTTTGCACTTCGAAATCTTTTGTTATTTTTAAGTTTAAATTGGAAAAATATTTTATTGTATTTTTTTTTTCCTATTAACACTCCTCGTTGTTTTTATTTCAGATAGTTAACCTTATTCTATGCAATGTTCTGCAATGTTCAAAATTAAAACACATAAAAGTTATTTGTAAAGAAATGTGCGTTATTTATCTTAATTTGCTTTCAATTCCAGTAGGGAGTTTCTGTTTTGTTTCGGAATGATAAATACTGCCATTGAATTATTTGAAATTCAAACAATTCTTCAACACTGTTAATTAAAAGTTAACATAGTTATTCGAATGCTTGGTCTCCCAAGCTCAAAGATTGAGTTTTTTATAATCAGTCTAATTAACTTCAAGAAAGCTGTTTATTGTTCAAATTATGAGTTTTCTTCACAGATAACAGCAATTGCATTCTGAAAAGGAAAATGAAATTAGTTTTCCCTCTCTGTAGTAGCTTTTTGGAAAGCGCTTTTCGTTAGCACCCAATTGCTTCTTCATAAAATTTTTTCCCCCTAATTCTTTATTTGAATAAGTAAATAATAAAGCACTTTTGAAGTAAAATTGATATTACTTCTACTTAAAATAAATGCTGAATGAAATGTTTATAACTCTCGCAAAGTAATATGGAGAAATGACATATACAATATCAGGATAGGGATAGTTTAATATAAATATTTTCACTATAACACTAACTATAAAAGAATTTAAGGTGTTCGTTAATATTTTCTCTCATAAGTTTTTTTTTTAAATTTATACTAGCTGATAGCTGATAGGTATTACCAGCTAGATTACGCGTTAGATTTTTAATAAGACTAAGGCGTTTGTATTAAACACAAGCTTTGATTTAACCCCTTCAGTCGGAATTTTGAAATTTTAGTATGAAAATATTTTCTTTTGGTACATAGTATGCTATGATGATAAATATCTCTGTCACAAATTTTGAAGTGTCTGGTATAATATTTAAAGAAATTACAGACCGAAAAAAGTAGCATTTAAAATATTAAAAATCACTTAAATAAAATATTTTTTAAATATAATAAAGCAATAAAATGAGAAAACTTGCATGAATACAGGTGTAAGTAAGCTTAAAACATGTTTCGTCCATGTAAAACAAACTACACGATCACGAGTAGCTTTTACTTACGTTCTGTACGATGTCCGGTATAGCGGACATCCATTTTAAAAAAACATTCAGCGCCTTAAAAAGAACTTATTGGTAATCAAATTTTATGTTTTAATAAACCTTGAACAATAGTACAGATGTGGAGCATCAACTACAACAAAATCGGTGTTATTCTAAAATATTTTAATGAAGTTAGTAGAGTTTAAAGTTGATGTCCGGTATACCGCACACCAGGTCCGAAGGGGTTAATGATGTTAAAACTACTTTTAGTCATTTACCTTTTAGTTGTTTTTATTTTTACACAAATTCCTATCAAATTGAACTATAATTTCATTCAAAGAACTTCATCTATGTATAATGTATGTAAACCTATAAAATATCTATCGCCAATAATACACAAAATTTCAAGAAATAAAGAAATTACTTTTTTTTATTAATTAATTTATTTTTTTAGATTTTATGAAAAGGGCACATGAACACAAGGTTCTTAACATGGAAGGCATAAACTTTTGGGGCCGCTTTCAAAACCATATAAAAGTACGAAACAAATGAAAAGAGTTGTCCTTTCTCCTATAAATGTTTTGAATTTTATTGTTTAAAGTACTTAACAAAATTAAGGTATTGAGACAAATTTATATAAAAAGTGAAACTTATTTTTTTCCTAAAAACAGAGGTTAAAACACGCAGACAAGTGATTATACAAGGCTCAATTTTCTTGTAAAATAATTGGATACTTAGCATTAAATTTTGAACTTTATTTCATTTAGAGAAACCATTGAAATAAACTTAAATTTATAGGATAAGTATTTTAAGTTCTTCATTCCTTCTTGCCTTAATTCAAAAAATAAAGAACTCACAAGAATTCACCTTTGAAGCTAGCAAGCTACCTATTCATTTAATTGCTCTATGAGAAACACATTGAAGATTTTACCGTATTTTTTCACATGTCGTATAGGGTATTTTTAATTAAATTCTTGAAAAGAGACAAACCAAGGTCGGAAGAGGATGCCTTAAATTGTGAAACAAGTGACACATTTTTAAAGCAATTAGTTTTTGTGAAAGTGGTCATTAGTTGCTTCTTTGAATCACTAGACTGAGTCTGTAAACGGGCTTATAATGAAAAGGTCTTAAATATTTTAGAAAAAAAATGACTTTCCACCATTTAACACTGTCTATCTTCGTTAATTAAATAGTTATTGAAAATACTATTTATACTCTTGCATGAGAGTATTTTTAAAAAATTGGGTATTACCGTTCTTTTCCTTATTAAATTCCTTCAGAAACTTCTGTAACTGAGTGCAAGAAAAGTTGATTGATATTAGAAATGTTTTTGCTGCATACCTTTTTCGATTAGGATTGCGTATAACGATTTCAAACAATATTGGTGACTTGTGTTAATTGGAAAAAGTAAGATGACTTCAAATAAAGACTTCATAGAAAACAGCTTTACCTACAAAACCTGAATCTTTAACATACATTCACGTAATGTGATTAGATTTTTCCTTTATTCCCATAGAATTATTACGTTTAGTAATTATTTTATAGGAATACGTTCATGCGTATGCTAAAAAAACCTTTCTATTTGAGTATCAACTTTATAATTTGAGGAGGAGTTAGTATATCTCTAACTTTCCTCAGTTGATGATTAACCGTATTCGGGTAAAAGTTATTAATTTGTTTTGTAAGTAACTACACTAAGATGAATCAAGTATATTTTGTATTTTAGATGTTCTACTTATATTAAGCAGCAACTTTTTTAGTTATGAAAGAAGTTTTAATACTTTTGTTTTTTTCTCTTTTCTCTCTATATTAAAAAAAAGTAACAGTCGCCGCCGCTGCCGCCGCCGCTGTTTCAGAAAATCTTCACTTTGACAATTTTGAATTGTCACTATGTAAAAACTATGGAACGGAAATTATTGAAATTTTGACCATTTGTAGACAAATGTATGATGGTCCTTTTCGTTCCAATAGCTAATTAATGAGATAACTAGTTCTGGAATTATTTAATGTCAAAGTCGAAAATTATTTTTTTCTGCTGCGAGTTCGCCCCCAGCAAAATCTATTCGCAGCAGAAATATGATTTTTTGCAGCCGCATTCTCTTAGATGTGAAGTTTTGCACCTCGTCGCCCTTTTTTCGAATTTCGAATTAGTTTTGGAGAAATTAAGTTTTAAAGTTTCGAAATTTTTGACGGTTTTTCGTTTTTTTCGTTATAAAAGAAAAACTAATCACAGTAGAACTATGATATTTTAAACACACATACAATTATTTTTTATAAAAATATTGGCGTTTTGTTTTTCAAAAAATATTCTAATTAGTTTTAGAGTTATTAAGATTCAAAGTTTTAATTTTTTCTTCTCTTTCTGTTGCCGTTCACTAGAGAAACAGGCGAGTTTTATCAAGACCCTCTATATAATGGCCTCACAACTCGGACGGGTGACGTCACACTTTCCGCCACCTTTGACGTCACATGCAAAACGACGCCATGTTTTATATTTTTTGACTTCTTAACACTGTCACTGAACAAGGAATATTCGTGTTTTTGTTATTAACATTAATGTATCGATGTAAAAACATACGCCGTGATATTAATTTTTAATGGCTATCGCTATTCAAACCAGAGTTTAATAAGTAGAAATCTGAAATAAGCATAAAGTATCAAAAATGTCTTTTAATTTAACAAAATTGATGGAACAACAAACAAAAACGTGATGCCATCTGAGAAAAATGTAAAAATACAAATCAGAAGAATTAACTAGAACTTAGTGCTACTAGTGCATTTCCCGCAACAATAAATATAATGCTTGATTCTCATCAGTTTAATCTTATAATAAATTAAAGAATTTAGTGTAATTAAATAAATTGTTTACTGTTGGAAGAATTCGAAAATTCAATGATTTGTTTTAATTTTTAATAGATTTTACTTTTTATTTTACTAGTGATTTTTTTTTAATTTCTTAGATAAACTTAATATTGTGAGAAAAACCTACATGACATGCATTCATTATTTGCAAACTGAACCAAAAGCCATGTTAGTCCTAAGGCTAAAAAACTGAATGAAAATACAAAAATACTGTACAAAAGGGACAAAATTTTGATTCTAAACGAAAGATTTTGAGTTTCCAGAACAGTATTATCAGCCTTGAAGGCATACATAACGCGAGGAGTTAAGAAAGTAAGTTTTTATGCTCCATAGACTTAACATGGGAAATTTAGCGACTTTCCGCCACCTTTGACGTCACAGTGACGTAGTTGTCAGGCTTTGTATATAGAGGGTTTTGGTTTTATGATGAGTCTAATTTCTTTTATTTTCAACAATGTTTTTTCTACAAAATGGTTGATGATTATTAGTAGACTTGCTGGATATTTCTTAACATTTCGATTAAATTATTGATAAGCTAAAAAAGGAATGTATTTCAGCAACATTTTTGTTATTAATTTAGGGGAATGATACGAATTAAATTATTTATAAGCAAGAGAGAGGTATTTTCGGTATTACAAGAGGCTTAATTAAGTCGAGAAGAGTGTTAGGCTGGATTGTTGAGATGAACAAGCGAGCTCTGCTCGCTAAGATCGCGAAGCGATCTGAAAAGAACTGCGAAGCAGTTACGGGGGTTGGTGAGCGATAGCGAGCAGGGGCCAGGCCCCCTAGTTTAATAAATTTTAATTTCAGAAGAAATATTTAAATTATGCCAAATTTCAACACTAAATTTGTTTGAATCATGAAGAGGTTTTAGAGGAAAATTTCATTTTTTGTGCTTTTTTCCGCTTTTTAAACGTTTGAAGAAAAAATAATATTACTGATGTCAAGCATTTATTTAAAATTCCAAGTTTATATCTTTGAATGGCTAATTAAAATTATTTGGCATTGTAAGTAAATAAAGGAATTTGTAGTAAAATTAACTTTCAACTTAATTTTAAAAATTATGCAATTAACTTTCCATCCCTCATAATACGTATTTGTTTTTCCTTTTTTAGGGGACAAAAAGTACAAAAATATTAAGTTTTAACTTTCAAATACCTTTTTATTACTTCGAAGTTTTTTTGAAGTCTAGAACCGTGTGTGAGTGCTTAAAGAGATCGATATTTGAAATCGATTCTAGGATATTAAACTATTTGATACGATGATTAATTTCAAAAAGTTATTTTTTACTTTCGAAACTGGCGCTCCTTGTGGTATTTTGAGAGTTTTATTCTCTGTTCAAACACCATTATTTCCACCTCCCTTCATTTCTATTTTGCATCATTAGTCATAGTACAAATTAATTAATCTCCTCGTAGTGATCATTATTTCTATGAAAGCGGTTGGATTTGAATCTGAATTCCCATGTAAAGCTTTTTTAGTTCATAATTAATTAAACTGAATGGTTAAAAAGCTAAAGCCATCTTTGAATTATTTTTTTTATGAGGACTACTTCCTTTCAGTTTCAATAAAGGTCAATATTTTTTATACTAAATGCTTTTGCATCATATACTCATTATGTATATGTAGTTTTTATTCTAATAATGATAATGTTTAAACAAAACAATAAATTCGTGTTAGGAATCAAGAGACTTATTAGTTTAGTCGAGTTTAGAAAGCTATTATTGAGTTAAAAAATGAAGATAATCTTGAAATTCCATTAGCTGATTTTCGTAATCGTTTTCTTCTTTAAATTAATATTTGTACTCGTGATAAAATGATGGAGTAGTAAGTTGACTAACAAGGCATTTTAGGAACTAAATAGAAGAAACCTTCCTGTTTTTTTTTTAAACTCATCTTAACACGCAAGAAGTATTTTATAAAAATAAATTTACTAATATTCTTGTATTGAATAATATATTCTGATATGACCACAATTTATGAAAAAAAAACCCTTTATATGGAGTCAGTATTTCTATTATGAAAAAAGTATTTTCTCGTACAGCTTAAACTTTTAATATCTGTGAAGTACGGTTTACCATTCGTAACCAAAGTCTTTGTAATTTAAACGGTTTTTAGACTTTACGGTTACGAATTTCATTGTACTAATAGTATTATAGATTAACGTAAAATAAAAAACAAGCATGCACAGAAGAATTGAAACATTTAAAAATTATCTGAACCCATGAAGTTTTCCTGAAAGTTTGAATAATTTATCTCGTGCTTGGAGAAAATAATTTCAATCCTCATTATTTCTATAATTATCCTACAATTTTGTATTAGTTTCAAAAGTGAAAATTTCTTATTCACGTTTTTGATAAAGGTGAGGAGATGATCAATTTTAGGTGGAAGAAAAATGATAACGAAGAATTTCGAATGATATATTATTCATTTCTTTCGAACGCAACCATCAATTATGCTAGTAGTTAAGTTGAAAAAACTTCTAAACTTGGTAAACTAATGACGTAAGATGAATCAAATTAAGCAATTATTTTCATTGTAATGAAAAATACAAATCAATAAATTTTAAAGTATTTATTATACCTGAGATTACTAGCTTCTTTTTCATTCATCTGTTAAAATGAAAAAAAATTAATGGAACTCTTTTTTTTTACTGTTTTTAATAAGATGACACATGTAAGTTTTCTTGGTAATTTATTATAATTATTAATCTTTATGTGAACTACCCCGATTTTCACTCTAGATTTTTTTAAAATTCTTTAAAGTAATTAAAAATAAAAGCAATTGCTGCCTCGGTTAAGATGTTGATACAACGATGAAAAATAAACGACAAACTATAGTAGAGATAACAAAATAATTTATTTCGAAAGAAGTAAAAAAAAATATCAGTAAACTCATGATTAATTAATTACTCTCCATAGTTGAATAGTTGTTAAAAAATTAATTTGAGTAATTTTCTCAATCGGTTCAATTTTCTTAATTTTTTAAAATTAATATAATCAACTTTCTTATTTCGCCTCTATGTGCGCTGTAAACCATCTCGAACTTCCATTACTCTAACTGCCCAATTCATAGTTATCAGCATTGGAGTTAACGAACAGCTAAAGAAAGAAAAATTAGCTTCTTTTCGCTGACTCCGATTGGTGGAATCCTTATTTGACCAAGGATTTAACACCGACGCTGATGACTGTGAATATGGCTGTAAGAGACGTTGGGTAAAGATCTAAAGGCCTGAAACGGACCTGAGAAACAACCTTGTTTAATTTTAATTTGTAATTGTTTCTAAATTTCTAGTAGAGGTTATCTTCAGATATTCTCTTACTATTGAGCGCGGTATGCTTCTATCTATATCTCTGCTAATGCTTGTATGCTTTTATCTATGCTGAATATCTATAATTACTGAAAATGTTTGCAAGCATCAATGTCAAAAAGTGTGGCTATTGCTGCCTTGATTAATTAAATGAATGAAGAAACCCCAATGCCATATTATTATTGCAGCTATACCCCACAAGCTGGATAAGAACAATCTTTCTTACCACCGCATCTGATTAATGCATACCTGTTTAGATGAACGCCGCCGATATGTTTCAGTTCCATTTGAGCTGGTTCCGATGACTGAGACTTAACAAGAAGTGCTTCCTCAGAACCACATAGATATACGAGATGAACTCATCTGTGTGAAAAAGGGGATCTTTTCCGTGTCGATTAATATCAGGAATTTATTGATCAGTGGGCCACTAACTCTATCTCGGAAAGATGGAACAGATGTCTTCTTCTCTCGGTAACAAAAATGGAATATATCTTCAAATAAACGGGGGCATCCTCTCTGTAAATCATTCCGGGACATAAACATGGTTTTATGTTGCCATACAGCTTTAGTAAAGAGTATTGTTTGTTTTTGAGCAGATTGGTTTCGTTGTTTTTGCGATAATAGATCGAGGAGATTTCCATGAAAAACTCGATGAAAATTTGGATTTTCTTCTTTATGTAAGACCATGTAATTTTGGACCAGGGCAGGATTACTCTCCTTTTTTTGAAGGAAAATGTTTTCGGTATTTTAGTTTTTGATATCTTTAAAAACTTTTCTCTATTGATTCTATGAATCTACAATAACTAGATAATTCAGGTATCGAAAACTTTTTGAAAGTTGCGGGCTAGAATATGAAAGAAGTCACATGTTTCCATTAATATGTAAATGTGAAAAAATACCGACGATATATAGGGAAAGATTCTCTTATGGGAGAATTTCGAACACGTTAAAAAAATTTCAGCTGTAATTTTCTTGGATAGATACTAAAAAGATTAGACGTAGTTTTAAGGACCAATAAAAAGAATACTTTAACATTATCTTTAGAAATTGTTGGTAATACTGAGTTCTACGCAGTAAAAAAAGTCTAGGGTTCTTCCTCCAAAACATTTTGTGAAATTTCACTCTAAAAATTTTATTTTAACTTAGTTTCTATGCTAACTATTTTTGACACACGGGTGAATATCCTCCTCGCTACATAAGAGGAATATTTTCGAATATACCGCTCAAACTCTGAAATATTCTTTTGAACAATTTAACTAAAAACGAATCTCCATTTTCTAAGCCCTTGGTAAACGGGGGGGGGGTCCTCTGTCGTAGTAAAAATGTTTAATCTTAGCATGCCTATGAAGTGTTTTTAAGGTACTTTTGGGGGGGGGGTTCTCAGGAGATTATAGCCCCTTGTCTGGAACCGCCGCGGAATGTGAAAGTTTATTTTATTTTATAGTGTGATTCCAAACGTGGTAGATGGTGCTCTGATTGGGCCGGAGGTTGTCCATGTATGAGATAATTGTGTCTTAAGCCAGTCTGGAATTGTATTTGGTTTGACACATTGCTGTTAGAGCAAGTAAGACGCTTGTGCGAACCTGTCTCGAAACTGGGGGTGGGTGGAATCACTTGTTATGCCATAAATTTTCGCATAAAAACATCTATAGAGAGCAGGGTACTTAGAATTTCTTGGAAAATTTTCATACAGAGCAATATGAATTGCTAATATTAAAGTTCTGGCTATGCAAATATGTATTGAAATATATACTTTTCCTTGAAGTACTAGACGTACTTCAAAGAAAAGTATATATTTCGGACTTTTTGTGAACCACGTTGCAAAGTTATCACTTTTACACAGTTCTTCATTAAAATAAGCATGATAAGGAGTAAATTAAGTAAGAATCATTTTTCACATACCTATTTAGTATTAAATATTTGCTCAAGAAACATTTCTTTCAAGAATTTAAAAGCTAAATAAAGCATACTTTCTGTATTAACATAAATTATGAAATTACAATGAAATCACCTAATAACTACTATTTTCACAAACAAAGCAATATTCAACCACGAGCTGTTAACAGATAAACAGTTGATATTCCATTCCCGAAATTGATCAGGATGATAAACCTCTGCACATAGTTCATAATCGTCCGTTCCCATTGAATTCTAACGCTTTTCACAATCCCTCGGCTAAGCTTTCCGCACAATAACTGCAAAGCCGCAAATTCGTAAACACACAGCTGGACCGTGCTTGTTTACACTTATCGCTCCCAGTTCCACAAACCTCCCACAAACAGCCGATCTGACTCGAAAGGGGGGGGGGTGTTGGAGCGGTATGTTCTCAATGCCGAATGCATACCGTTCCTAATTAGTCCCTCCGCGTCGACCTTCGTACTACACAGTAAGACCCCGCGCATACGTGTCCGCAAAATATGTGCGTTTCCATCTGGGTTATAAGTGAAGGTGGTTTCTTGTGGATGTCTGCAAAGGAATGTGTGATATGTGTGATATGTCTGCTTCTGAACTTCTTTGACACAAGTGTTCTGTGAAAAAGCTATATTGCTATTATTATATTATATTAAAAGTTATAAAGTTATATTGCCCTAGCTATAGCACCATGGTCTCGATTATTAGTCACCGTGAATACTAGTCGTCCTCGACAACTAAAAAACAAAGACTATTAATCTAGACCTTCAATTCGGCCTTAGCACGAACAGCGACAATATCTCGCTGTCACCATGTTTTCTCGGGTAAGAAGGATTGAAGCAGAGCAGAGCATTTTTTACGGTGAGCAAAACAATGGGGAACTCCTTAAAATAAAGATGATGTTATAGAACAGATGTTAAGATTCTCAATTGCTTCAGACTGGGCTAGTAAAAATGGTGATTAGATGATAACTTTATCGACGGTGAAATCGCGATTGTGATATATGTTCGGAAAAAGGCCATAGAAAAATACTCTAATATATTTTTCCATACAAAACTGCAATTGAAATATAAATTTATTCTATATATTGTTAACAATAGAACTGTGTTTTTTTTTGGGAGGGAGGGGTTAAAACGTTGTTGTTAAAGAGCTATTGTTACTGTAAAAAATAGTGGAGTTGCTTATGTCATGTTTCGTAAAACTTTTGACAGAAGCTTAGCGAGTGATATCATTCGATTTGTAATGACGTCAACATTAACATGGTACCTGCTGTTTTTCCGAATTCCGTGCAGGGGGTTTGTATGACGCTAAGAATGCAAGATGGCCGCCGCAGGAAAAAAGCTGTAAATGGCGATCTAGAGAGATCGGAATTATTTTTGGACAAAAATCTCAGTAATATTTTTTTTATCGAATAGCTACCGAAATTAGCATCTAAATTGGTTAAAAATGTTGTTTATGACGTCATAATAAAAAAATGGCTAATTTTACCAAAAATATAGTATTTTGTCCTATAATACTTTAAATAGATGTTATTTCTAAAGCTAATGTAGTAAAAATATGTTCATACTTAAAATACCAACAATGGAAATTTCATTCTTGGACACAAAAGGCGGATATGACGTCAGAAATCCAAAATGGCTGCCACATAAAATAAATTTTTATATTTTTTTATTCCAAAATTTTTTCCTGGGAATTATTACACTTATATAAATTTAATAAAGTTATTTTAAGTTAAAATTATTAAAAATATTTGAAGTTATTTTGGTAAGAAAAAGACAAAAACAATTCTCCCTCTTCATACTCAATTAGTGGTATTAAATTTAAATATTCGTGAAGGAATAAATATTTGTGAATATAAAACGCAGTATTTTCGAAAAATCAAAATATTTACATGGTTTAGTTTAAGCTGAAGTATCATTAAGAGGAATTTAGTCTTTCTGCATATACTTTATAACTTCCATTTAGCTTCACTGTCTTAGAGGAAAAATAACGAACAGAATAATTCATTTTTTATTTTCTAAAACTGCTGTGTTTTTAATGTAAATATCAATTTATATGAGCTAATTTTTACGCTAACGATCCCTTTAAGGCTAACTTTTATTTAAACACGTTTTTAACGAGCAAAGAGTAAATTCAGCTAATTTATGTTTGACCATGCATACCGCTTATAAATAATATCGAACACAAAAATGCGTTAATAAAACCAGGAATGAGGTAAAAAGAGTAAGATACATAAAAAATGTTTATGATCCTTAAGTACCAGTTTGATCAAACATATTCATGAAAAGCAAACACTTTAAAAGTCTCTATTCTACCAAGTTTGAAAACTTAAGTGACAACTGAAGTTTTATGGAAAGGGAAGACTTTCATACACGATTAAGAAGATATTATTATTTCCATTGCAATACATTTTCTAGATGTTTTTTATGTAGGTTCTACTTACTGCTTACTATAAAGAGTTTTTTTTCATTCTTTTTAAAGATAATTGTTTTCTTCGAATATCTCCAGTATTACGGAGCAGATTTTAATGAAATAAAATATTTAAATTAGAAAAAATAATTACTTTAATTTACATAATTTTTTAATTATTCACTTTATGTTTAGAGTATTACATGTTTAAATGACCTCCATAGAAACGTTTGCTTCAAAGTTCAATAATAAATTGTTAATGGTTAAATTTTTTGCCCAAAAAGAAGTTACATTTATGTGTAGAAATTTATTCATGTAATTTATTCATTTTATCTGTATAGATCAAATTTATTTTTTGGCAATTACATACATAATATATTGTTATATATTATACCTGTGCTGAAAGTTTAAGATATTAAAAATTTGATGCAAATTTGATCTATTATAAGAAGCAACAAATTTAAACAAAAACACAGGGTTGATTCAAATTTATAAAGGCTTTTAATGGCAAAGTTGCGTTAAGAATTTAGTCTTACAAGAAATCAGAAAAAAACCTAATGAATGAAAATGTTCAATAGGCTAATTTTATTTAGGTGTTCAGTACTCCAAGGATAATTAGTTATGGCAATATTCATTTATTGATTCCCCTAGTAATCCAATACCTAAAGTGAAAAAAGAGCAAAACGCCATACATTTTTTATATCTTTATTCACTTTCTAAGAAACAGAAACTAAATATTTAAAATAATGTTGACTCCATAAATTACCCAAAAATTAATTTCTTAATTTCTTCTGAAAGGCATATTCGTGTCTTAATTTTCCTGGTAAAAACAGGGTTTTTTTACTTTCAAAGGCAAATATTTCAACAATGTCGTGATCTAAAAGAACAACTTCGTAGCAAGAGCTTTATTTTTAATAAGTGTGGGATTTTTTTTGGAAAAGAGACTCGGTTTGGCACCATCAAAAATTAAGCACTCATAAATATTTCCGGAATGAGAATGCGGGTTTTTTTTTGGGTATAAAAACACACCAGATTCTATCTTTGCATAGTTCGTTCATTTCATGAACGTGTGAAAAAGTTCATTTTTTACTATACGAGGATTGGCTCTCAAAGCAAAGTCCGCTTTTAACAAGTTTTTGTTTCAAATCTGCTTTAATACCAGTTCATTATCAACACATGAATTAACTCATGATTTAGATTTGCAAATTATCGAGTATCTTGCATTGGCTTTTAATGTTTTTTCTTTTAGTTTTACAATTACAAGTTATTTGTTAAACAAAAAAACCCCACTTTCTAAGATAAATATTCTGTTTGCGAACCTTAAAAACATAGTTTGCTTTGTAAATATTATTATTAGATACTGTTTAGATATGCACTATACATTAATCTAATAAAACTTTAACAAATTAAAATTAAAGCATAATAGTTGTTTTTATAATATCTTTTTTGGTATCCTTTGAATATATTTCTTTATACAACTAGGAATCTACCACCCCCTGCTTGCTATCGCTAACCACCCCCCGTAAACTGCTTCACAACAGTACTTACTTTGTAACTGCAACCTTATCCGCATCCTATAAATGAAAAAAAAATTAAGATTGAGAATTTTAAAAAAAAATCAAACAGTCTATTAAAAAGTTTTTCTCTAGAAACCGTTCACCCAAAACTTTTTTTTTAGAATAGAGATATTCTTAAAAGTATTCTATATATTTTTATTTTCAAATTCCCTCTTTCATATTTTTTTTTAAATGTAAAGACTTTTTACGGTACTATTACAACTTTATAAAATGAGGAAATCAAGTAATCTTTTAATGTCCTTCCTAACCGATTTACTATTTTAACTAGAAAATCAAAGTATCGTGTGTTGTGTTGTTTGATTTGTTGTAGTAAAATTTAATTCACTTAAAAAAATTCAATAATAAAATAAGTTTTAGCTATAATTAAAATGGTATAATTCCAAAAGTTAGAAAAAAATATGACGTCATGAATTCGCGATGTCAAAAGTATAGTAACATTTGATGACGTCACATAAACTGAGTTCTAAGGCCTTTATATTTGTTGACGGTCTCGTTTCCCCGAATTGCCACCATACAAAACTTTTCCCAACACTGAATCCAAACACCGAGAAAACCTTCCCTTCGACAAATCAACACCCCAACCGCGATCCTAATGCACTTGTCTTTATTTACCTCTCCTCCTCCATTGAGATGCAAATTTAATCAAATAAAGTTCTCCCGATACGAAATCCTAACTTTCCTGTCGCAACCTAATCCCAGAGAAATCGAGATAAGGCCATTCGGACTCGCTGCGCAGTTGCGCTCTCTCCGGAAGAAAATTTCCCGGATCGTCATCTGCGCTGCTCAAAAGGAAACGTCAGAATTTAATGCATAAATCAGGTCAGAAATGTGCTTCTAATCTTTGCACTTTTCCCGTCCATGATTTGGATTTTTTTTTGTGTGCCTGGAAGGTGATCCTATGGGGCAAAGAGTTCTCCTTCCTAAATACGTTTGGGTTGACTATGAATTGTGTAAAAAAATCGTTCGAAGTATGGAAGTTAGTTGATATATGTTGGGATAAATTACTAAAATTTTAATGTTTAAACAAGTGAGAGTTTCAAATGTGGTCCACGAAAGACTCCTTTGGCCGTATTTGTGGGGACAAAAATCAGCTCTGAATTTGTATATATGTTACGGGCAAATTGATTAATCGGGCATTATTAATAATGCCCGAAGTGGAGGTGGGCAAAGTGATAAATTTCATTGATAAATGCCATTGAATTTATCACATTGCCCACCTCACATCGGGCATTATTAATAATGCCCGGATTTATCACATTGCCCATAACATATATAAACAAAAGTCAGGTATACTAGACTGCAACGTTACTTGACCCTAGGGAAACAAAACAAACAAAGTAGTTCTCAGCACGGTGTCTGAATTTTGAGTGAAATTAAGAACGTTGATTTACAAATATGACTAGTTTGTTAAGGCTATGTTATATAAGGTCTTTTCATCGAGATTTGCGTACCAAAATTCCTCGTAGCAACCCAACAGGATTTCTGTTTACGCAGTTTCTCCTTCACGTCATACGGTCAGGAAAAGTTGCAGTTTAGTATAGTGTTAATGTTAACACTAATTAGAGGTGAATTAACAACACAAACTATAAAATATACCTACATGTGTTTAAAATAGTTATAGTAACTTTTGCCTATATGTGACAATTAAGAATTTTTAATTTTGTAATACGGTTTTAGAAATGGTAATTAATAAAAGGTTTGGGCTTCACTAAGATTTAATTTAAATCTAAAGAATTAAAAAGAAGTCTAAAGAAGAATTACTGATACAAAATTTGAAAGTACCCCTGTATGTTTTCTCAATTGAAATCGTTTTATATGATATTCATTCCAAATTCAAATATTGCTTATTAATAATATTTTAATTTTATATAGAGATTTCAAACTACAATTACTTAACTTTTGATACATTAATGTACGTATAAACACTGACAGAAATTAAATAGAACCTGTACTGAAGGAAAAACGTAAAATTTTAAAGATTTATTAAAGTAAAAAATAATTTATCAATGATTAGATTAATTTACTGTGTCATAATTTCCTGTGCAAACTAGTTTAGTCAAGCTATCCGTTTAAATTTCATTTAATCCATAATCAAATATTATTTTAATTATTTCAATATTTTATTTATCCCGTGTTTAAAATTATATTTGTTTTCTAGTTTTTAGGTAGAAAACTTAAAATACTTTTATGTAAAGAGTTTCTTGTTTTCCCTATAGAATTGAAAATTTACATTGGATAAGAATAAGGAATGAGACTTTCAAATAATTTAAAAGTTAAACAGATTATATTAAAGTAATTAATTATGTTTAAGCTTACATAATATCTTAAAATTACCAGACATAATTGGTAGAAAGAGCAGAGTCTGAATCACAAAATTATTTTTATGAAAATTTATGAAAACAGTTCTTTTTTATTTGAAAATAACTATTACAATAATTAGAATTGAACCATGTTTAAGAGTATGGCTGTTTTTAAGCTTATAAAACTCCAGTTATTGCAGTAATGACATTTTATTATATTGATTATAAGTACACATAGATAAATAGTTAAGTAATTTTACTTTATACAAGGAAAAGAAATAAAAAGTGGTAATTAAATTTAATAAAGTGCTTTTAAGTTTTTAAAAATACAAACATAAATGTTTTCTTTAATACTTTGTACAATTATAAAAAGGAAAAATGAAGCATATAATAAATTATTTTGCATTTTGCATTGTACTGCATTAATGATTAATATATTGTGCAAAAAGATAAACTTTAATTTGTTATTTCACTATACAATGGTTTAAAATTTCCAAAAAATTAAGTTTATGTACGTAAGTATGATTTCTTGTTTTTTTTGTAACACAAAAATTTTTTATTAAAAAGTTATTGAGAAAAAATGAAAGAATTATGAACATTGGTGGATGAAAGAAGTAAAGAAAGTCTTAAAATGAAATAAGTATACCCTAATTCAAATAAACATAGTTTTGTAGCTTGTATTTTTAAGTATGTAACCAAAAAACTATTTAAAGTAACTAGTATAACTAGTATAGAATTCATCTTGTGATTAACTGAAATTTCTTTTACCCAGGTAAATGTTCAAGGATTAAAAATCTGGAGATCTACAATTGCCAGCCAAATTAGATGTTTTTGCATACAAAGTATTACAAGTCATACCATACCTAGGTAAGTACAAAATAAACTTTCTTTATTAAATTTATTTAAAAAGTAAAAATTCTTATCTCATTCTGTGATCAATATTTCCAAAGAGGTACAATACTAGAATTGTGGGCATTAGATGCCAAGGAGTAGAAGTATAAGATGATTAACTACAAAGGTGGATTTGCAAACTTTGCTCGTTTTTTTACCCATGCGTGTTCTTGATCATAAGTTTAACTGTCCCTTGGATTCCGAAGGTAGTTATTTAGCAGTAATAAATCGTTGCCTTACAGGAGAAAGGCGCTAAGTCACTTCTGGCCCAACTACTCTGAACAAGGTTACGCCAAATTTGGCGATATCCTACCGTTTTCTTTTACTCCACGTAATTTCAACAACTCTCTATTCAGCTTGGCGAGATTTTGGAAACCCGCTCGTTTGTTGGCGTCGTTCTACCGCTTTCAAAAGATATCCCCCAAAAGTGAGTTGGTGCCTTTCTCCTGTAAGCCGACGAAAGACGAGAGTGCAGAATGTCAAACTTTTGTTGAAAAATTAGTTAAATTAAATTTTAGGTATTTTCAATTTTACTCATCACGTATATTGCTTGTCTTTCCTCGGAAGGTGATTGAGTATTGCTCAATTTTGTACTGTGGAAGGCACGTTTTAGGGTTACACTAACCGCCATCCGAAAAAAGACGAGCTAGTAAACATTTCGTTCGATTTCACTTGTCCCCCTTGACTTCTCACCCCTTCAAATATTTTTTGTGCAGTATTTTTCTTTAAACAATAAGATTAATTTGGCTGTAGTCTCAGCAATGCAATATTGTGATTAAAAAATGGAGAATGATGCTCCATCCTCTAACTTGCTTATCATAGCAAGATAAATAATAACAAGGAATAAGGCAAGCGTATCATTTTGAGTGGGGTTATTGGAACGGAATAAATTACCTTGTTGAAAAACAATAGATTAAGGTAATGTGTTGTGAAATAGGATGAGAAATCTCCAGGCTTCGAGAGGATAACTGAGGTTGTTATGTAATAACATCAGTGATTACTCTTTTGTTTGATTCATAAGCCGACACTTATCGGTAATTGATATTAATTAAAGTATTAAGATTGCTAAGTTTCTTCATGCTTTAGTGAAAATTAACTGTTATAAATGAATAAATTGGTATCAACTTTATTCTCATAATATAATAACTTAAAAGAAATACAAAATAGCAATTTAAAATGGAACAAAAAACCCGGGTATTTCCTTATGTTAAACCGTTATTTTATAAAAATGTCTGATTGATATAAAGCCAAGACATGATATCATATGTGGAAGTGGATTCATTTTTTAAAGCTTAATGGAACACAATAAGTGCTATGTTTATGATCCAAAACATGGATGAAACAGTATACACTACATTTTTGTGATATTATAGTATATTATAAACATTCACAGTTTGGGTCCAGTTTTTGGCATCTAATTTAAATTAAAATTCGGTATGAAACAAGAGAGGATATACTTGAAGGAGTACCTAGTTCGTTAGACCTTCAAATTCCAATATAACCATCCTCACTGAGTGAGAGCTGTTGCGGAACGTGTGACTGAAAGTCGCAGTCAGTTCAGGCAAATCCCCTTGTTTCCCCAAGTTAACTTAGTCCTCATTATATCGACCCGCAAAGGATGAAAGGCTGAGTCTATAACTACCTCACCTCCCTTCTCTCTGCTTCGAATTAAAAGGTGCTCAAGTTAGCCAAGCTAGCTACCCGAATTTCCCGCACTCCTACTAGAACTTGGATTTTCCCGTTCCCAACATCCTAGCGAAGAAATACAGACTTTATTTTAAATCTAGGGAAAATTTTTTCTCTTAAAAAGTGCCTGCGAGAGTACAAAATTTAGGGGTAGAAATCTTAAAACATAAATATCTTATCAACACAACGCCTTATTAAAACATCAAGCATCGACAATAACGACCACATTTCTCCCATGCCAATCAATTCAAACAGTCTTGACGCTAAATGTCTCAAAATATTCTCCCTTTCTTCGCAGAACCCGTTATCTTGACGTCCGAAAATCCTGTTTGGGGTTTTAAAAGCGATGTCTGAAAATCAAATTCCTCCCAGCTCCTCCGCGGCAGCGATGTCCAAATGACAGGCTTTTATTAGAACCCAAATCGAGCAGGGCACAAAATATTGAATTCCAAAAAATTGCGACGCAGGGTGGCAAGTGGCGGGAAAACGTGCCCAGATTTCCGATTCCGTTCGATTACTTCTACTCCGTTCCCGATATATATTCGAAAAACGGAAAACTAAGGCGATGCCGTCGTCGGTTTTTAATAAGCCTCGGGAGCGGATTCCTAAATGCGTAGTAGTGTGTGCGGGATGAGATATGACTTACGCTGAAGGCCATTTCCCTTTCGTCGGAGAACAGTGATCGAAATCTTGGAAGGGTGGTAAGAAATGAGCTGTTTAGTGTGTTAGTGACTTAAGTCACAGATCACAAAATTTGTTGAGATAAGCAGGGATTTTAGTTTTTTATCCTCCATTTTAGTGTTTCTCAACCTATGAGACGCCAGACATTGTTATGCTAGACAGCAACACTAGTTGACCCTATGACGTCACTAACAAATGAATAGCCAGTTACTACAAGAAGGGAATAAGTCCAAACACGAAGTTTTGAGAAAGTTGAAAAAAAAACCTGTATAAGTAATGGAATTTTTATCCTATAGCCACCAAATTTTTACAGGAAATTCATGGCACTGTTAAGAATACAGAACAATCATCGAAAAAATTATAAGTGTATTTAAAAAGGTTTTACAGTTAAAAAAAGAGGATGGACTTATTCCCTTCTTAAACCTTATTGAAATATCAGCTGAACAAAAATCTTAAAAACCACTTAAATTGACATTTGGATCAATGGAGTCAAATATCCATTGGTTAAAAAAATAGAAAAAACGCATTTAAATTGAAATGAAATTTTATTTTGGGTAAGTTTGCAGGCCAAAGAATAAGAAAAGAAAGACAAATTAAATTAAATTTCAAATTTAATAAAAAATATACAATGAATAGACATCAATTTCGCAAATTCAAGGGGCTATAACTGCCGATAGGGGCTAGTTATTTTTTCCTCTTTACACTCATGTGTAGAGCGAAGCTTGGATTTTTTTTTTTAGCACAAAAAGTCAATTTGTAATTTTTTGGACTTATTCCCTTTTTAAAACTGACGATTCAAATAAAGTATAGTTCCCATCACGGTGTTTGAATTTTGAATCAAATGAAGAAGGTCAATTTAAAAATATGATTTCTTTGTTAAACCCATGTATATACGTATAGCGACTTTTTACCACGATTTGGTAACCAAAACTCCTCCTAACAACCCAACAGGCTTTGTGTTTACTAATTTTCTCCTTCCGGGTAGTGACGTACTGGGTTCAGGAAACGTTGCTGTTGAGTATAGATTGTTAAATGTGACGAGAGATTTCTCCGAGAAATAATAATTTTATTTTGTAACCTTGAAGCATTAACTTGAAATTACCTCAACGGTTACTGAAAATATTTATAATTAATTTCTCAACGTTTTAATTTTATATATTTTCTAAACTGCAGTTGATGTTGATATAATTGGGTGTTTTCCGGTTGTCAATGTAATTGAAAACCTGAAAATTAAATGTATTGTTAGTTCTTTGTCTAACGTATTTATATAACTGCAATCAGATTAAAAGCTACATTAAAATTCTATTGCTGGATGCATAAGCAGCATGGTTCTGCGAATTTGTAATTATCATCATTAACTAGAAATCAGGCTAAAAAATTGAATAACTTAACATAAAGAAAAATAACGTTTATAATTATTTTTTATTCCGTTTTGATTAAATTTGCTAAAGAAATCGGAGTGATACTATCTTTGAATGAATTTTATATAGATATTATTTTTTTTATAATCTTACAACTTTTAACATAGTCGGTAGTGTCTTATGCTACATAGTACGGTAGTTTTAGTGTAGTTAAAAGTCATGAGTTAAATAAATTGGACTACAACAGCCTTCTCCATAGGGAAAATTAAAACTACTAAATTACTAGAATACGAAAAAACTAAGTTCTGTGGACTAAATACCACTTTCATTCTGAGAATGTTTGATTTACCTTGGAGTATTTTTAAGGAAATGCGTATAAACATGTACAAAGAAAATTCTCTATCGTTTAGCTAAGACTCCCGATGTTTTCTAATTTGTATCATATGTAAAAATGCATTCTCTTTTCTGGTATGGGTCTTTGTTTGAAGTTTCTAGCTTTACACCCATCCCTTTGTGTATTTCTTTGCATATTTATTTCTATGTTCTTCGAAAACATTGCAGTAATTAACACATTTTGTCAAAAAGTAAGCGTTCCTCTTTGATGGTTTCCCATTTGAAGTTACATTCGCTTGAGAGGAGATGTAGTTAAATAATTCAGCATAGTATATAGTCTGAAAATATCGAAATATCTTTAAAAAATATGAGGAATTCATAATTTTAAAATTCGAGGAATTACTTATTCATCAATAAATTTGACTTTTCTTATCTCTTAAATGTACCCAAGTGCCCTACACAAATACATACTGTTGAATTAGATTTGATTGAGACACCGATTTTTTAGAGATATATTCTATACCCAAAAGTATATTCCCTGTAGTAGAATATTCACTATCAATCTCCAGCACCAGTTTACTTTCAAATGGTTTTCGTTTTAAAAGAAAAATTTGCATTTTAAAAGTACGACAAGCACTTTAAAATTGAAATTGCAGTTTATGCGAACTAAGAGAAAAGTAACATCTTAAATTGAAGAAAAGTAACTTATAAGCTCTGGTTAATCTTTTAAAATAGGAAGCTTAACCATTCGAAAATATTGCAGTCATTTGAAAATCAGAAGTTTTTTCTCCGGCTGCGTTTCATCCGTTTTCTGAACATTTAAAAAATCTTAATCTTTGTAAGTTGTCGAATAAATCTGCATTGCTCTTACTCATGCTTTAGCATTTCCTCTATCAGTAATATGGTTTATGATGATATTTCAACATGATGACTGAACGTTGCAGTAGAATATTTTTATTCTTAAAATAGGTTGATGCCCTTTTAATAAAAACATGCCTCTTTAAAGTAAATCTTATAAATATCTCATTTGATTGTTTTAAAAATAGGTTTTAATTACAATCAGGTGTTAGGTTATAAATGTTTTTTTTTTCTATTCCAACGATATTTCAATGAAGTTTTTGTTCTATCTCATTTAGCTTTTTATTTAACTTATTTAAATTTCTTATTTCACCGCTAGGGGTGCTGTAAGTGATCTCAATGGATTATCCGTGGACACTTACGTATGGGTTCACATTACTTTCATGACCCTTGGAGAGATATGTTCCAAATAAAAGCCGTGAAAAGGACTTTCGAAACACCATGTATAATTAAAAGCATACAGCGTGGAATAGATTAATTGATGTAGTTTTGACTGCTCCGTAAAAATTGAATTATGGAAAGGGCACCAATATCACTGACCACTGCGTCAGTAGCCGACTATTATAAATTACATACACAAAAATATGACTTTATATTTAATTTGCTTATATGTTTATCTTACTATGGATCCGCCAACATATCAATATATAAATAAGAATTTTGACCATAATAGATGTAATCGGATAACGGTGCATTTGGTTTAATTCAATTCATAAATTACTACCAAAAATTATTCTCACTGGACATAATATTTTTGTGATTCATTGGTAAATGTTGTAAACCTATTTATAAAGCTTTACCAAGTATTTCAATGAATTGGATGAATCTTGGAATTCATATTTAGACTTCTGGTCTTGCTCTGAAATTTTACGTAATTCCTCAAAAGTTCTCCAAAAGAATATTTTCCCAGAAATATTTTGTTATTCACGTTCGTATCTTTTGAAAACCACGAGCACCATGCTTCATGAAAAAGAACATTTCGAAAGAGCAAGAAGTTACTTTGCAAGGCGATATTCAAAATGCCCTTATATATGCCTTTATTCCTCAGAGAACCGTTTGCAACACTTAGACCCTCCTATACAGTGTGTTTATTCAGATCCGAAATTCTTTGGAAAAGTTCAATATAAATACAGGTTGTAGTTTGGTAGCATTTTGTCCTTAAGAACGATCCTGAATTGTGTGCTTTAGCTCTTGTTTATTTCAAAAAGGGCTTTTCAGGGTATTGCTATATGTTTATCTGCAGTTTCCTTCTTATTGAAAAAAAAATATCTTGCGTCATTTGTATTCTTTTTTTGATGGCTGAAATTTATCAAACAAACCTAATGATGCTAAAGTAAGTGGAGAAATGTCATATTTCATAAGCAGAAAGCATTTTGATATTAATCTTGAACAAACTCAAAAAACAGTATTCTGTGCAAAGAATGTAAATGGAACGTTTCAGTTTTCAATTAAGTTTAAGGACATCAGACGTTTTACACTAGATACTTACTGCATCATAGAAATAAGCAATAAGCAAATTTCCCACTAGAAAACATACTTTTTCACTAGATAAGTACACTGGAAAATTTTAGAAAGTATTAATGTACTAAAATAGTACTTCAATTAAAATTCCGAAAAAAAAGTTATGTTACATATGAAAGTATGGAAGGAAAATTGCTTCGTTAGCTTATGTTCCGTAAATTTTAAACTTTTAAAGTGAAAAATAAAATTAAACAAGGTACACCACCTTCTCCTATACATAAAAACTGCTACATACTTAGTAAACAAAAAGTTATGGTACCTATAAATTGAATATTTAAATCAGAGGAAATGCAAATCCTGCAGAATCATTATCAGACACTACCTTCTTTATAAATTTTAATAAAAATGTGAATAATAATTTATGCAAACCCAGTGTTTTATAATGAATATGATGTCGTGTCAGCTGACAAGTGATAAATAATAAATTGTCATCATGTTCGTAGAAATATTAGAAATTACTTTCGGATATTTATAATGAAAAAGTGGATATGGGAGATGCACACAACATATAATATTTTTTCTTATCTCGTAAGTATTGAAATTATAGAATTGAAAATAAATCTTTCGTCTCTTTTTTTTTTTTAAAAAAAAGCTTATTCTACGAAAAATCCATTGAAGACTTTTATAAGAAAATATTTGGAAGGTTTTCTTAGGATTTAATATTATTATACTTTTAGAATAAGAGGAATTCCATTGAAAAAATTGCTTCCAAGAATGAATAAACTGAATTGATCTCAAAGAAAACTTCTAAACAATTTTTCTGAAATAATTTAAAAATGGTTAAAATAAGGGTGCTTTTACGCCTATGAAGTTTATAAAAATAAACTTTTTTTTGGGAACTTATTCATTGAGTATTTTTGTAGGAAAAACGATTTTTTAGATATTTCTGATTGAAAACAGTTGAAAAAAAAGGAAACTAAAACTAAACGTCACTTTCAAATGGATCATTTTTTTTAAAACTCAAGCAGTGTAAAGTAAGTAATATAAAAGTACGTAAATCATTGAAATCTCTTTTCTTTTTTTTATATCTATATAAACAGAATAGAAATTTTATTGTGGGATTTTTGAAACAGGATTCTGGTTATTCCTTTTATAGTGTATTAATCTCTACGTGAATAAAGAACATTTTTGTAAAAAAATTTATATTTTTTGTAAAGAACATTTTTGTATAGAATATCATTATAAAATTAATGAGCAATGCAGTTGAAGCTCGTTACTACGAAATCGTAGGGGGATACTTAAAAAGTTCGTTAAATAGAGATTTCATAAAATAATAATAAAAAAAAATAGAAAATGGTATAAATTTGTAGAACTGTGAATAAATTTCTATCCAGCTCTCTCCTTTTAGATAGCAGAGATTTGTTAGGCTATAATACATTTACGAAATAAAATTATACTATTTTGTTTTATGAATTCTCTTCATACTAAATGGAAAATGTCATAAAAGGGTTTGTATAATAAAAAGTCTGAATAATTGTAATTTTAATTATCTTATTAGTAGTTGCAATTTGAATGAGTTTTTGAATTGAATTCAATGGCTTTGAAAAACATTTTTCAGCGTTTTCTGAAGTCAATTAATGTAGTTGAAGTTTGAAAATAAATTAAAAAAAGAAAATTTTAAAATTTTTGTTCGTAAATGGGGAATTAAAGTTATTGCGTCTATGGAGTGAAGAGGAAGACCAGATTAGGTACAGTTTGTAAAAACGCCAGTATTCGTAAAATAAAAGTTTCATTAAAACAAACTTCTAATGTAGTTTGTTGGTATTATAATTATTCGTAATAACTTTTCCTAGTGTGAAAAAGGTAATAAAATTTGAACAATAATTAAATCTATTAAAATTACATAGTTTTTTTAATTACGATTTCTGTAAATTCCAACTCCTGTTAACTCTCTTGAAAAGATTTATTAATTGATATGTTAACAAAATCATCTTCCAAAAAATTAAACCCTTCAGCTAACTTAATAAAAATGAACTCTGCGGAACATAACTATGATATAATTAAGTACACTACTCATCAAAGAGGATAAAACATTTAGTTTAAAACTACTTTAAACTTGTAGTGAAAGCTACCGGATTTCAATTGGATTATTGAACAGTGAGCTGCAGTGTGTTAAATGTAGACTCGAACCTTTAGTTTGCTGAACCAATTTCACCCAACCCAATTCGAAGAATTTGAATAATTTAATAGTTTTGGCTCATTAGTATAGGGTACACACTGTTAATATTATAGAAGCAAAAGTAAACTTATTAGAAAAGCGTAAATATTTACTTCTCTTGAACTAAGTAGGTATTTAGTAATTGCAACAATATTTGAACAGTGAAGTATATTACACTAGGGATGCTGTTTATAGAAGATGTCATAAAATCTTAAACACTACCGTAATTTTAAGAAAAATTCATTCGTTTGAAAAAAAATAATTACATTTTGCAAATTTTTGTTTGAAACGTATTCAGCACAATAACTTTTGATGTGATAAGGGATATAATTTCGAAGACAAAAGTTGCTCATTTCTTGCCAAATTTGAAAAATATTAGTTTCCACGATTTTCGTTTGTTTTGTGGTTTATTGTTAAAATGGAACTATCAAATTGAGCTATTTGTTTTCAGGAATAATTTTATTTTAATACCCGGAAGTTCAATTGAAAAGTTTTCGTTGGCATTTCCATCAAATTTTATTTTTACTTTGCAACCTCCCATCCCGTTCCATTCGAGAAAAATCAAGAGCACATTCTAGAACGTTTTCTGCGTAACAACGTATTTAATCAGAATAAACTGATTTCTACGCGAAATCAGTATAAAACAACATCAACAAACACAGAGTCACCGCTACTTCAAAATATTAGCATACCAAAATTATAACAATTCTTCTATATCATCAATTCAATTTTTCAAGATTTAAAAAATATTTATTACGTTAAAACTAAGTTTGTTTTTCTCTCGTTGTATGATTTGTGTTCGGAAGTAAATTTTATTCCCCAAATTTAATCAGACAAGTAAAATAGATTTTTGAGTTTCACTTAGCACGAAAAGAATATTATTTTATACCTCTATACACCGCTCGGGAATAGCAGTTACGAATAACTACCACAAAATTTTAATGTAAATTTCTCAAAAAGTTTTCTACATTTGATTTCTGGAAATAACATCGACGCGTGAAGTTATGAGATGAAGTAGGATATTTAATCAAGCTTTCGGGCAATAATAATTCCTTAAAATGATTGTTTTTAAACATTTACCAAACCTCAAAGGAGTTGAATAATCAAAGCTAGATTAGTTTGCTCACTTTGTTAGATTTGTAACAAATATCCTCAGAATTATTTTTTCGAGGCCCCATTTAACTTAATTATAAAGCATTAGTTCGTTCCCGAGAGAAGCCAATACATTTTAAATGGGAAAAAATATTTCACTCACCACTAACGACGCATACACTTTCGTCTGTTTTATTTACATAACAATCATTGCGGGAATAAGGCTAATCACTAATCGTAAAATGAACCCGCTGCTCCGCCATCAAAAAAGAACCCGGGCGATATTTACGTTTGAAAGCAAAGAAATCGTTCTTAGTCGAGGTAACATATTTAAAAGGCAGGTAATTTTCTTTCGATGAATAATAAAAATTTCCATTTTACTTTTTGAAGCCATTTTTTTTCTGGAGTTTCTAATCAGCTCTGGAATATACAAACATGCGTTTGGTCATTCCGTTAGCATTCGGGATATAAATATGCACGTTAGAAATTGATGGCGCAGCACTAAGAGCGTCTTGCTTTTGTAAGACATTTCTTATTGAACACTGTTTTTTTAAATTGGGCTGTGTTTTCTTAGTTGACCTTTGCCAGTAAAAATCTTGCAGATATAGTATCTGTATTGCCTAGCTCTGTAAAGCAAATAAGTTATTTCATGGCTTTTCATGCTTTTCAGGTAGTCCTATACTTATATTTGCATTTAAGGGTACGTTCAAATGTTATGAAAAAGTTCAATTCCATTTTCTGTTCCGTTAAAGAGTGACAAGCTGTTTTTTGGTTGCTGAAAAGTTGAGAAATGTTTCCAAAAATTTCAAACCAACCGAATAAAACCCACATTTATATCAATGACAGCAATAAAAATTTCTCTCGACATTTGAATATTTGGCAGACAAAATAGCTTGGCTGTATTTAACGAAATGGAAAACGGAATTGAACCTATGAAAGGACCTAAAAGGGAGGAAGATGTTTACTTATTTGCTTATTTTTTCTGTCAAGGAGATATAAAAGATGTTTACGTAAGGTATTTAATTTTCGAAAATATCTAGTAGGTAACTTGTATAAATGATATAATTAAAATAATTAAATTAATTTACTATTAATTATAAAATTAATCATTCATATTTTTACTTCAAGCCGAGTAGGTTTTATAAAACAATTAGAGCTAAGCGTTTTGTACAAAACACGGTGGGTGACAGGTGCTTACGTAATTATATAAGATTGAGGTTTATGATCTGCTTTTTTTTGCGGACAAGTGTATGTTTTTTTTTTAATTTCCAAAAACATAATTTCTTCTCTTATGCGTTGAAGTTGAAAACAGCTTCCTTTAAAATTGAATAAATTTGGCCACTGAGTCAAATTTGATAAAAATATTGAATCTCAATACAAATCTCGTTATAAAATATTTTACTTTAATGCTACCCAAGGCAGAATTGAAAGCAATGATTTATATCACAGAAACCAAGTGTAAAATCCATTATTTTACCAGTTATAAAAACCTATCAACCCTCGCGCCCCATAGACATGAAAGATTATCTCTCTAAAATCACTCTGTTCACTCGAACATGCTGTAATTACATTACTTCTTAATTTCCAAATAAACCTTCTCTTTTTAAAATCTCCACACGATAATGTCGAATCTAATAATAAAGTCACCCCTGGGTTAAAACCAGGGAACATCGCAAAGAAAAACTGCTACACCAGACCCTATAGATTACGTGATCTAGATAAAACCCTTCGCTTACCCTGTAGCATTCGCCCTATTTTTATTCGAAGAGCATAATCCACACGTATCGATCACTTATTATTATTTTTTTTTGTAGCAGCGACGACAGAAAAAGTTTATGAAATTACGGCAATTCAATTTCAAGTTCTTGCCTTCTCTTCGCAAAGACTGGGTGTTTGTTTTTTAGCTAGGGACGTATTAACGTTCTCACCTTTGGCTCATTTTTTTTCTCTCTTCCGCCGCGCAAATGCTCTTTGCACGTGATGCTCCATGAGCCGGGAGTTCACGTACGTCGAGATTATGTTTTTCCTCCGACTTTCGCTACAAGTGTTGATGGTGTTGAGGGTATTTGAGTTCCTGTGTTTGCCATTTGTTACAAAAATTTTTTTCTAGCGAGGGAAAAAATGCTTTTTTTTCTTCCCAGAATGCTGGGAACAAGTTATCAGCATATGATGAAGTAATCAATGCTTGGAAACACAGTTCTACGGATAATTTACTTACTTTTGTGATGCCCCATTCTTTTTAAGGGTCGTTTAAAATGGTCTGAGTGTTGTTCACTTGTTTTTTTTTAATTTAGTCGATGGAATCGAATAAAGTATCAGGGGAATTTATTATTGCTTGCTGTTCAATCAATAGAAACAAATAGTATAAATAAAAAAGATGCGGATTTACATTTGGGTTAGTTTTGATATTTTGTTATTCTACGCCTTAAGAGAATTGTTTTTGGAGTTCTGTGTTGTAGATGTTTCATTAATTTAAGTAGTGTTAAAAACGTTTAAAATTTTGAGGTGCCAATCAGTTTGAAAGTTAATTAAAAAGTTGGGTTAGTTCAGTTTTTAAAAAAATAAGTTCACTAAGAAATAAGTTACACATATTTCTTATATTAAAGAGGGAGAAAACTTCGATACATTATTAATTAAAACGTAATATTTAATAAAAATAGGAGGTGATTCATACTTATTTTTTTACTTAATATTTTTGCATTTTCGTGAATTTTTTGGGTTGTTTTATAATGTTAATTAATTGTTCAGTCTGTGTAGGTTTTGGTGTGTTTTTTCTTTTTTGAGGTAAAACAAGACTGAGGGGAAAATAAAATACTTTCTAGTTTCTTTATGTGGGTAAATAAATGATTTGAAGATAGAATGTTACTAATTAAACTAAATCGGTTATAGATTTTTACTAATCTAAATCTTAGTTAGTGGAAAAGGCCATAAGATAATTTTTTTCCATGTGAAAACCCAACATCGGGGGGGGGGGGAGAAATGATGCTCTGTATCAAGGGTTGGCAACTGTCGGACCGCGCAGGAGTTATCTCCTAGATCGCCACAATTTTTTTCAATTTGAATGAAAAATGTATTATTATTTACATATGCTAGTAATTTATAGCTTTCTTGCTTCTGAAGTGAGATCTAAAATCTAATGAATAAGTATGTCTTTCCAATAGTAAAGAGGACCGTTCCCCTTATATACGCCTTATGATTTCGTGCTTTATTTATCATCATATCCACTCGAATAAGATTTAATGGGTGCCATTATCCAAATACTTGGACCCCGCCCTGAAATATTTAGTTTCTGGTAAGAAAAATACTTTTTTTTCCTTATTCTAGTAGTAAAAGTTTCTTTTTATTGGTCAAATTTCTAAAATTTTTATGGGAGAAACCCTAAACACCCCCTTTTCAACATAAAGCTAATAATAATTTATCACAGTTAGTTTTACAGCTTTGTTAAAATTGAACGAAATTTAATTAAGAAAATAGAGCATTCAAATAAAATGTTTGTAAAAATATATGTACGAGTATACCTGAAAAACTATAATTTAAAAGTTTGTTTTCAGCTAAATGAGACCATGACATTGGTTTAAACTACTAAACCAATGTTTTCACGGTTTAAAATCGAGGATTAAGATATTTGACATCACAAAAACAATAAGCAAATAATAAAAAAAAAAGCTTTCCAGAAAACGATCACTTTTGGGATCTAGTACAGTCAAATTAGGGTTTGAGGTAAACATTTAGAAAAACAAGCAGAGACCCCCTGGGATGTATTAAGGGGGGTCTGAGGATGCCTCACCTGAAAATCCCAAAAAATCCGGTGACGGGTTTTCCGCCATTTTGAAAAATAAGTCGGCCATATTGGATTTTTCCATAGTTCATAAAAACAGCTATAACAGGCGAACTAATTGGTTTAAAATGTTCGTTCTTGTTTTAAAATGCGTAATTCAGTGCGTTCTTTAAGTTTCATGCATCAATTATTGGTTCTAAACCATAGATTTTTTTAAAATTAAGCTAAAATAGCAATTTTTTTGTAATTTTTTCGGTTGTAGTTTTTTCGTTTAATACTGTGTCGTAACTATTATAAATATCAAGACCGAAACAACTGGAACTTGTTAAGGAAGGTCTTAGGCTATACCATACCAAATTTCTAAGAAATCCCTCGATTAGTTTTCCGCCATTTTGAAAAAAACGGCAGCCATACTGAATTTTCGATATTTCTTAAAAACTGCTATAACAAGCGAACTTATTGGAATAAAATGCTCAATTTTTTTTTAAAATGCGTGTCTAAGTGTAGTTTTTTGAAATATCATGCAGTAAGTTAATATTCTTGAAGATTTAATTTTAAAAACTAGGAAAAACAGTAATTTTTCGGTCTTTTTCTGTTGTAGTATTTTTATTCTTATTATTGAAGAAGGTATTTAAAACAACTGGGTATGATGCTTTGGGATTTGTTTAGGAAGGTCTAAGGATGCCCAATGTAAAAATTTTAAAAAATCCCTCCACTGGTTTTCCGCCATTTTGAAAAAGAAGTCAGCCATATTGGATTTTCCTAAACGACAATTACAGACGAACTAATATAGATAGAAGGTTGATTTTTTTGAAGCACGTGTTTATATGTGGACTTTTTTATAAATATCATAAACATATTTAGGTTTAAAAAATTTAAATAATTGAAAAAATTTAAATTTTAAAATAACCGAATTTTAATGAATTGATCCATAATTTTGATTTTCCCTTTTTTTTTGTAGAAAGGTTCTTAAAAAATTAAGATAGATATTAAAATAAATAGTCAAAATAGTTCAGAATTCGATAAAAGAGGTTTGAAAAAGCCCTGTATAAAAATTTAGATATGCCTTTTCGTATTTCCCCCTAGTTTGAAAAAGAAATAATACCCAAATGTTTTCAACAATGTGCATAAAAGTGCTTGATAAACTACTTATATTGAATGATTAGTATTTTGAAATACCTTATACAGAATTTTTTTTAATAAACTTAAGTCTTACTAATAATAATGAGGTAATTAATATAATATAAGTCTTATGTTAATCTATTAATAAAAAGTAAAAAAAGTTAACCTTTTCAAGTTTTGTTATGAAATCACCACACAAGATAGTATTTAATGTCCTTTTATTGTATGAAATAAACTTAAAAAATTAATGGCAAAGTCAAAGTTACATTGATGAAAAAAGGAATGAAATTCTTATGCATCGTTCGTCCTTTTCTACTTGATAAGTTAGAATTTCTCTAGAATCATTTACTTTGAACAAGGAGTTAATTGACTTTATCTAAATCAGTTGAATTTAGAGAACTTGCTTCTGATTCATCAGCTGCATCTGCATCACATTCAGTTTCATCAAATATTTGGGAACTGTCACTGCGTCCTGAACTAGCACATTGTCCAGTGTCCACACATAGAATAAGAGCACTCAAGTCCACTTCTTCTACAGTCACAAAATCTTTCACAAGAATTTTTACAGTTGCATATAACTAGTTTTAACAGTCCATCTGGAACAACATTTCTTGACGGCGGAATTGGAAAAAAATTACCATCAGATAGCTTCCACCCCCATTCCGTTGGCAATAGACCATTGAACCTCCACTGCTGGACCTAAAGATACACGCGTAAAGAATGCTGACGTGCAGCATCTGAAGTAGGTGGAAGCACAGCCAAATTGAAAGTACTGCTCACTTTTTGTTTTCCAACAGTGGATAAGTATAGGTGATGTCTTGCTTTGTTTAGATTTAACGTCCCTTTCGGCACCTTACATGGCCAAAAAGAACTTTTCTCCGTCTTGCGAAATCGAGTCCGATGAAAATGAAGCATTATTGAAAACATCCATCTGGCCACGAAGAGGCTGGTCTGAAGAGAGCAAATAAAAGCTTTCTTCCCTTTTCTAAATGGTGCAGATGTAGAACCGCATCCAGTAAAGGCGTGCAGTACCAACATGTACTCTCCTAGACTCTTCTGAAGTTCTTGAATGCTATATACTCGATCATATTGGCCTTTTTTACCAAGTATTAGTATGTAACATTCTTTTATTGCATGGGCGCAATCCCTAATGCAAAAAGATCTGAATATTCTCCAACAATTACAGATGGGCAGGAATCTGCTATTTTAATAGCTTGAGAAACAATCAAAGTGTCAGCTCAGCATCACCGACTGCTTGATTAACATCACATCCGGCAGATTTCAAATAAACTTTTAAGAGCCTAATAAATGAGAATTTGTTCTTCTCATTAGAAAGAAAATCATGTTGAGATGCAAAACCATAATTGCATTCTCCAACATTAACATCAATTGACCAGGACCTCCATCATAGCCGTCAAATACCACATATCACTTTCAATAATGTTATAAAACAATAGTGTTGTAAAATAGTAATGTTGTAAAACATAGGAAACGAATTGCTCACATATACCGTATAAGTTGCTGGACGTTGCCTTACAACTTTGTGTAGTAGGTGTCCCCCATCAATGACATACGTACGATTATTGGGGATTGGATACCCCACCAAGCAGTTCGAGGAAATTTTGTAGAACATTTTAAACATGTTCTAAACCCCTCTATGGTCTCAGTAAAGTTCAACGAAACATGAAGGTCAAACGCGATTTTCAAATGGGGTCGTATTACAGGAAATTAGGAAAAACATGAAAAGGGATTTCTAAATTTTTATACAAGGCTTTTTCAAACCTCTTTTATCGAATTCTGAACTATTTTGACTATTTATTTTAATATCTATCTTAATTTTTTAAGAACCTTTCTACAAAAAAAAAGGGAAAATCAAAATTATGGATCAATTCATTAAAATTCGGTTATTTTAAAATTTAAATTTTTTCAATTATTTAAATTTTTTAAACCTAAATATGTTTATGATATTTATAAAAAAGTCCACATATAAACACGTGCTTCAAAAAAATCAACCTTCTATCTATATTAGTTCGTCTGTAATTGTCGTTTAGGAAAATCCAATATGGCTGACTTCTTTTTCAAAATGGCGGAAAACCAGTGGAGGGATTTTTTAAAATTTTTACATTGGGCATCCTTAGACCTTCCTAAACAAATCCCAAAGCATCATACCCAGTTGTTTTAAATACCTTCTTCAATAATAAGAATAAAAATACTACAACAGAAAAAGACCGAAAAATTACTGTTTTTCCTAGTTTTTAAAATTAAATCTTCAAGAATATTAACTTACTGCATGATATTTCAAAAAACTACACTTAGACACGCATTTTAAAAAAAATTGAGCATTTTATTCCAATAAGTTCGCTTGTTATAGCAGTTTTTAAGAAATATCGAAAATTCAGTATGGCTGCCGTTTTTTTCAAAATGGCGGAAAACTAATCGAGGGATTTCTTAGAAATTTGGTATGGTATAGCCTAAGACCTTCTTTAACAAGTTCCAGTTGTTTCGGTCTTGATATTTATAATAGTTACGACACAGTATTAAACGAAAAAACTACAACCGAAAAAATTACAAAAAAATTGCTATTTTAGCTTAATTTTAAAAAAATCTATGGTTTAGAACCAATAATTGATGCATGAAACTTAAAGAACGCACTGAATTACGCATTTTAAAACAAGAACGAACATTTTAAACCAATTAGTTCGCCTGTTATAGCTGTTTTTATGAACTACGGAAAAATCCAATATGGCCGACTTATTTTTCAAAATGGCGGAAAACCCGTCACCGGATTTTTTGGGATTTTCAGGTGAGGCATCCTCAGACCCCCCTTAATACATCCCATGGGGTCTCTGCTTGTTTTTCTAAATGTTTACCTCCCGCCCTTTTTTCGCCTAATTTGACTGTACTAATCACTAAAATTTGTGGTTTTAAGTTTCTATCTGGCTCATGGGGCCATGGTGACAGTGCTATTTCAAAGATGAACTCTAGTTAATTATTATACCAAGCCTTTACATTTGCGAATAGATTTTTTATTAATTTACGTGTAATTTTTTTTGTAAAAAGAAATTACAGATTACAAATTTTTTAAATAACATATTAATTAAATCTTAACTGCCTGATAACCTGTTTATCATTATTAAAGTATTGTATGATTACTTTCCCATTAAATACGTACCTAACTTCAATGAGAAATAATTAACTAACATTCATCATTCTAATTAAGTAGTAATCTTTAAAAGAGCTAATCACATAAAGTTACTAATAATAAGTTATGAATTTAATAAGCTTCTATTAGTTAAGTTTCATTTAAGAGCGTAAACAATTTCAAACATTAGGTACAGGTTAATTTCATTAGAGTACATTTTTTAGTTCATTGCTTGTACTAGACGGAATCTTAAATATTTATTTAATGAACATCCAAGTTAATTTCAAAAACTACTATGTGTTTTAGTTAACTCTACTTTCTTCGCGATTCCAAACTTGGCACTGTTTCAAATATCCTCAAAAGGGATATCTCATTTAGGCCTCGCGTATTTCTTCCCTTTATATTCGTAATTGTGGGGAAAAACTAATTTGAGTTCATATTTCCGCACAATTTACTCCACTGACGCGAGGGTCGTATAATGACAATCCCGAAACTCGTTACCGAATGAATATGCGTAGGAAAAGGTAGGATTATGTACTGTGCGAGTGTTTAACAACTAATTATGCAAAATAATGTCATGTATACACTCAGCGGTGTATCGAAGCAGACATCGAAGAAAGAACGTAATATTGCAGTTTTAAGATTATAGTTGGGATATCAACCTCATAATATATAGTTAAAATATTTATTTATGTGGAATAATACTGAAAATATTATAAAAAATTTAATTCATTTTTATTGTTAGATACAAAAAATAAAGGACTTTTATAGTTAAATTTTAGTTTTTTGTATCCAAATATTACTTTTATAAGGCAATTAAAGCTTTTAAAACAATTAGCGTTATATCTATAATCATGTTTACACTTTATAAAGGATGTTTTACAATTTTAATTGCTTTACTTCTATGCGACTTTTTCTACAGTATCATTTACCGTTTCTGACACCTCAACTAATCCTGTTTCAACTGAGCTATTTGTAGCTCATATAATTTTTGTTGCTAAGCCTAGTTTTTTTTAAGAAAAAGTTGTTGCATTTTTTGAGAGATTGAGAGATTCGCTATACAGCAAAAGATGGTTTTATTGTTTGAATTCAAAGTTCTTAGAACAAGCAATATAAAAGACATAAAAGCATATTAGATATTTGTGCAGTGAATAAATTAACAAAAGAAATTACATTTATCGCTCTAAATTACAGTGGAGAAGTGTAAAACACAGCTGCATCGGGGATGCTTTTATCCTCTTCGTCAGTTCAGTAAATAAAGAAATAGCAAAGAAACACTCGGGAACTAGCTGTAAGCAGAATACAAAAATTGGTTCTAACTATGCCCAAGGACCAGATCCAGATAGCCAACCAATCGGAAAACATAGATAAAGGAGGAACAACCAATAAGAGAAGAATATGACATCCGAACCCTAAAAAAATTAAGAATATGTAAGAATATGTATACTAGAAAACACTAGAAATGAATATGCATGTTTGGTGTGGGAATAACAACGCTAAGTCGACCATTATTTATAAACAAGCGCTGACAAATCTCACTCGCTACATTTGTCCAGTAGGTTAAGAACCAGGACTGAGCTTCTTTATCCCACTACAGAGAATGGCGAGGACGCATCCAGAAGCTTCAAACACAGGATCAAAGAAGATTAATTCCGGCGCTTTTCTTCTTCTTAAGCCGATTAATGAACTTTTACCTCAAGTCACCGGAAACTATTGATTCTCCAGCTCTCTTCTTCTTCTGATTATGCCTTTTCTTCGGCCGAGTTCGTCAGGGCATCTGGAGTGTCCGAAAAGCCCTTTAAGAAGATGTAGATGGGATTTTCGAGAAAATTATGCTTAATATATTATGCACCTGCAGAAATGAGGTTAGTGAACTCGAAGTTTAAAAAGGCGAAATTATTTTGAGGTGCTGAGGAAGTAATTTGAGACAGAGTTTTAAAATATTGGAGTATTAGGGCTTTATCATATTTATCCCTTTTTTTTGTTCTGTTTTGCTGAAGTATTGATTGGAAAGTTGTTCCGTGAAGTTGTGTCATACATACCTCTCGGAAAAAGTGAGTTTGGTTTTTGAAAATGCGTGTAAAAGATTATTTTATTTTAAAGAACCATTTGACAAAATGGATATAAATAGCTCGAATTGTGTACGTACAATCTAGTGATGTGATTGATAAGTTTAATTAAATTTTTAGCATGCTTAGTTAAAAGTATCATAATTTCAAACTTTGGTGAGTAAGAGAATTTGTTTTAAAAATCTCACCAACAAAATTTTGTCAAAGAAAAAATAAATAAACAAAATATATATCAGTGAAAAAAAATACGAAAAAAAAAATGCAAACCATCGAATGATTTGTTTGGAAACATAAAAGAATGTTTTGATTCGTTTTGTCAAAACATGAGAACAGGGAATTTACATCAGTAATTGAAAATACAATAGAATTTTTAGACTTAGAATTTGTTTGACTAAGATTCAAAAAAGTCGAATTTCAAATAGGAATCCCTTGAAACCATCAGAATATATCCCTACAATTATTAAGAGATTGAAAGGAATCAAGGAAACGGATGTAAACAGATCAATTTATAATGGGCCATATGTTTTGAGACCTGGGAAAACTATTATATGTTCTTCTTTAATAGTTCTAACAAAACTTTCACATTAATTTTGTTTAGTGTTTTTGTTATTTTTAATGTTTTTTTTTTGTTCATGTCCTATTACTGTTGATTGTATACTGTTCTGTTTGGTGCTATGAACGTAATCCGCACATAGTTAAGTTGCTGCTCCTCAAAATACTTATTGTGTTTTTAAAGAGGAAGGTGTCATATAGAAATGCATGCATGTATCTACTTAAAAGTGAGTAAGTACATTTTTAAGTGCTTATCAAACAGCAAAACTGAGTATTGAAATAAACAATCTTCAAAAAGATTCCTTTAAAATATTCTCCTTTTTTTTTCCTCCAAAGAGCTAAGAGCGACTTTTTAACCGCATTTTTCGTTAGTTCTTAAGAAAAATCTATTTCTAAGATGGATTTTTAAAAAAGGTAACCATAAAAAGCGTTTCACCGGATTTAAATCCTCAAAATAAACTCGAAACGTATCATCAGAGCACATGAACAGGGTAAAATTTCACTCGTACCACAAAAAAGGAATTAGTTTACGAGTTCCTTACGTTTGCAGCACAAAAAGTCACAATTCATTATTTCCTAGTTTTTTATATCCTGTAACAAAAAGATAATTATAGGATTAAAAAACTCTTAAAAGAAGAATTTGGTTCTCATAAGTCTCAGTATAGGGTTTGAAGGTTTATTCTATAGTTCTTTAAATTTTTGAGTTCATTCACTCAAAATCAAACTTTTTTTTTCCAAATAAATGTTTACACATTCGAATAAAAGAAAAAAAACTTACCCGAATCTAAAAGTAGAGAATATTTAATGTTGGTAACATCCGTACTAGCTTGTCGAGGTCTTTACAAATTAATAATTTAACATAGTTTTAATTTGACGTTTCGTTATTCTGTTACATATTTCAAAAGCTTTAGTTATAACATCTGCCTGAAGTTATTTTAGTTAAGTAGGAGTTTCTGTGGTATTAGTATAACGTCGATGATATTTGACTGAAAGTTTCATTCAAACATGGACAAGTTGTACTAATATTTTAAGAACTTTTAATCTTATAATATTAATACTTGTAGATAATGTCTTCGAAATTATGTTATACAAGTTATTAAAAATTTCATCCGTTTCTCTATAATACTTCAGAAACCTAACTAGAGTGATAATTTAAATTGAAATATTACCACACCGATCCCACATCTTTAAATTATTTTAAATGGGTGCATAAGGGCATTCCAGAAAAGCATTATGTGAAACTTTTAGGTATGATAAAATGTTTATTTCCTTGGTAAAACCCATGAAATGTTCTTTTACATTCGTTTGAATTTAAGAATAAATAACTGTAAGGATAATTGGCTGAAGTATATTTTTTTTGTATTGAAATTTAAATTTCTGAATCAAAAATTTTTCTCTCGTTAAGTTATTTTTGTATTCAGTTTCTCTGAGATTTCTCTTGTTCAGCTATTTCTTTTGTGTGCTATTGACATTCAAAAGCTGAAAACCTTCTCCCAATTACTTTAATATTTCACTTGAAAAAAAAATAATTTGTCCCTCATTTTGATGCTCCTTTATTGCGATCTTCCACTAACAAGCTTTACATGCAGTTTTAAATGTGTTATTCATGTAAGCTAAAACCAGGATTAATTTATATTTAATTTGAAAACATTCAGAGATTTCATTCCTTTGGAGAAAACCAAAATGTAGCAGGCATCTTTCTTTAGAGATCCCATTAAATAATTTTTGAAATGATACTTTTTGAGTAGTCAACAAGTTATTATAATTTTTACAGACTTTAGTTTGAATTAAATGCAGAACTACGAAAAGAAAAATGTGAGAATTAGGTTTTTATTTCAAGTTTGAGAGATAAGCTAAGTTAATGGGAATCTGTTGAACTCATGAACAAGTTTTACTCTGTACTAATATAATTTATTTCTTAACTGTGATTAAGGCGGAAAATCTAATTATATGAAAAATACCTTACAACTCCTTACAACTGAACTGTTGAGTCGAAAAACAGAGTATGTTCAAAATCAAAATAAGCTTTTCGAGATAATTTCAAGGTTTGGTTATCGACTAAATCGCTGTCAATGTATTTTAACAATAGATCAGCCTGATTACCGAATAATTCTTTCATTATATTTGTCAACATATGGTAAACTGCCTGGTTTGTAGGAGGCATTATTGACCACTGCTTCAAAATAAAGTTAATTTTCGAGAAAAATTCACAATATTGCAAACCTAGGTTTAATATGTTTTTGTGAGCATTAAATAAATATTACATGCTCTGTTCTAATAAATCATGCAGTTGACGCATATATATATTATCTACAGGAAATGTTTTGAAATGCTATAGTATATCCAGTAAAAACAAGATTAACAGGAGGAAAATGTTGGCCAGAGAGGATTGATTTCTTATATTTTACTTGTGAACAATGCAAAAGAAATCTGTGTTGAAAGATAAGAGAACAGGAGAGAGTTATTTTCTTTTTATGCGACATGACAGTTTTCAATTTTGCCCGGACAGTTTATATGGAGGGTACTAGAAAATTCTGAAGACAAATATAAGTGGAGTGTGAATTGCCAAATATTCCATATCTAAGACTGCTTCCAAATATTTCTTACTCCTTTCATAGAAAATGATAAAAATACGCAGGTATTTTAAATACATATATCGTTATCTATGGAATATGAATAACCTTCAACTACGAAAATGTTCCAAATAAGTTGAATAGTAATGTTTAAAATATAAGTGGTAAAATATTACAAAAATGCTAAATTAAGGCATTGCAAGGGTCACTTGTTGTATCAGTCGTTCTCTTTATTTAAGTTCAGTTTATGCTCTCTAAATACGAAATCTATTGTAGCCTGAGAAATTCCGAATATTTAAAGATGAAATTTTTATCATAAGCTTTATCTACTTTTAAATTAAGTTATTTTGTCTCTTTGTACTAACTAAGAGAAACATTGAATTTAATGCTTTCCTAACTTTACTTGAATGCGTTTAAGATGTGGTTTAACGTATAGAAGTAGTTTTCCTTAAATTTGGCATTGGTAGAATAACACTGAAAATTGCTTTCAATATCACCAAATTTTTCTCCGTTCATGGTACTTATTTTGTTACTGCTACTGTATACTGTTACTGTTATTTGTTTAACAACTGAAGCCTGTGCCAATTCAAGAGGTCCTAGAATAATCAGATTGAAATTCCTTTATCAAAATCAAACCATACGAGCTTTTAACAAACAGCATTAATTCCATATATAAGAATTTTACCGGTGACATAAACCCTCTTCCACAATTACTATATTTAAGATATTATTTCAAGTATACATTTTGTCGAGGACATTTTTTAACCATTTGTTCAACAGTTTGATTCAAGAAAAGGCCATTCATTTAAAAACAAATAAATAACAGCTAAAAAGCCTTTCCTCATTGCCATAGGATCTAATAATTGTTTCAGAAAATTAAATCTACACCGCAAATGCTCCACACAAAAAATAAACACATTTAAGCACTTGTTAGGGGGGACACTTTATCACCTCACTAAATTCGGAATATGTTTGAAAAAATTCAGAAATGCGTTCTAAAAGTAGTGATGTTTATAAGGGAACGTACCCACACTACGTGACCTATTTTTTACTGTTTTTGACCCCCTCCCTTGGTGACCACCTGTAGTATATGCCAAGACCCCCCCTTCCCCTCTAGTTTTCACGTAGTAGTTCATAAATACGGTTTTAAATCATTTTTTGCAAATAGAAAGTTACAAAAGTTAATTTGGCTTAATATTTGTCTATTAATACAGCGCTTGTCTCGTGACGCCAAGAGTGCGTGTATACAAGTGGAAAATATATGATCAAGATGAAAAAACTTATATAAAAGTTATTGTAACAGTAACTTAATTTATAAAAGGTATTTTTTTCTTTATTTTTTGACTACGTGACGAAACCCTAAGACCCCCCTCCCCCCTGTGACCAAGCGTGGTATTTTGAAGACCTCCTTCCCCCCCTAAACAGGTCACGTAGTATGGGTATGTTCCCTAATCTGAATGTGTCCTTAGTTTTGGATCCAAAAACTCACTATAAGAATTCATTTTCTGTCTGTAATTTTTTAGCATCTCTTTTACAGCCCTATCATTTTCACACACAACTCAAACGCAACATATTCAAAAACGCTTTTGATTAGAAATGTTCATTATTGTGCAAAATGAACTTACTTAGCGTTGCAAAAGTGTTCGCCGCATTTGCATTATATAGAGTTGTTTTACGACTAATATATAGAAATGTCTGTCGACCCCCGCTATTACGGAACTCTTTGAATACTGCGTCGACGAAACCCCGCCTCAGATTGTCCAAGATTTTTACATTAAACGAAGCCAAGAGATGGGAAAATAGTTTTGAAGCATCACGCGTTAATTAAAAGATTGCACAGTATATATGTATAAAACTCAAGTCGACGTTCATTAATGCTGTTCATGTAGCATGAAGACAGCCCATGAATTCCCTGTTACTTCCATTTATATGACGATATAAACATGTTTTGTCAGCAAATCTGAAAGGATTTCCCTCCGCCAATTTGCAATCCTAATAATCATCAGAGTCTGGCTGCTTAGAGATGGACGAAAAGCACAGGATTAATAGTCGTTACAGTGAAATCCCAAGGATCGATAGATAGAATGCTGGCCGTAAGAGACGGTTGACTTTTATCCTATGCCCGATGTCAGACGCTTGCACTACCGAGAAACATACAAAAAAAAAATGCCGATGGATAAGACATTAATGAGTAGGACATACAAGTCTCAAATGTTTTTTTTTTTTCTGAATGCTACGCTAGTATATATTCGTTTCCATTTTATTTATTACCTATGTAAGGAGAATCGCTGTAGTAGTATGTGCGTGTGGAGAATGGGGTATTAGGAGAATTCGGTACATTCCCATTTATTGTATATACCTAATATTGTTTGTAAGTGACGAGAAAGAATAAGTGCCGGATAGATTTTGATAATTTTTTTTTCTCTGGTGTATATTTTATTCAAAATATACAATCCTAGACGGAAATATCGACGAAATGATAAGAAAACAGATTTTATAAAAGGGCATCATTTTATTTCCTTTAAAACGCAAAGCAAATACTAATACTATATGTATGCTATTGATCAATGAGTGACTCCAAGAATCCACCATTACATAAAAAAATTATTTGAAACCTCTATTAAACTATAATTTTATTTTACGGTTTTATGTGCCGCAGTTTTACTTGAAACACTTGATCTCCCGTTCAAAATGTTAGCATTAAGTACCTCTTCCATTTATCTTATCTATAACTATTGCTTTATGGCAAATTGGTTAGTCTACTAAATGAATCATGGTGCTATAGCTCAAAATGATGTTTATTTACTAAAGTATAGAGCATTTTCAATCACATGACTCTGCCTAACAACGGCCTTAGCAACGTTGTTTTATTCCTCCAGTGACATCATGTGGGAATGCTGCTATTGGATATTTCTATGTCCCGCCCCTAACAACAGCCTTAGCAACGTTGATTTTGTCCTCCAAGTGACGTCATGTGCGAATGCTCTATATTGTGATAAATTTTGAATTATTTTCTTAGTAAAAAACCAGATTTGTAGGAGTACTGCATTATGTTATTGTTGCTTATGTCACTTGGAATATCAAAGTTCCATCTGCAAAGCGTACCGCGTTACATCTGCTGTTTGCTGTCGCACCAGCGCCCCCCCCCCGTATATGCCGGCTAGTGCTAGATACGTTCGACGGATTTTTAATACAACGCATCTTTTAATTTATTTCATTCCAGTTTTTAAATTGACAGCGTCAAGTCATTAGCAAGATTTAGTGCTTCTTTTTCATAATTAGAAGTATTAATAAATACTAACACTAATATGCATAGCTAATACCAATAGATTTAATACTATAGCTATTAAGTCCTGATTTATGAAAGAAAAACGATAGTAATGCGAATATTATTCAAATTAAGTAAAAAAGAAAAATTAAGTTGATTGGTATGATGAATTCTTTAATCTATATATTCGGTAAAATAATTTTGTTCCTTAAATTTTCATCAATATATAGCTCAACGAAGTAGTTAGCTTTTTTTAAACACTGACTTCGTTTTTCTCTCGAGTTAATGAATTTCTTGGAAATTAAAGTTTCTTCAAGATTGAATCCCTATCAGAGTAATTTATCCTTTGATAATTTCCTTAATTAAAAAATGAAAAATCACTTAAGGGTGGAAGATATTTTAAGTTATAGTCTGTGTGATATGATAAGGGTGTATTAATTACGAAAAGTTTTTATGACTGACGTATGAGGTTTAAAAATAATTCTTAAGTTTTAATTTAAGGATTGTTGTTACTTTTTAATGTTATTTTGGAAGTTTTCCTATTTTCCATGCTTAAAACATTGGTAATGCTTACAAATATCGCGAAATATATTAAAGAAACAGATTTAAATATTTTGATATACATTTTAACATCAATAAAATTTAGGGATATTGCTCTATTTGGCATATCTACGCTTCATAATTTTTTACTGTATGGATAATATGAAACAATATCTTGGAATATGTTTTTAAATATCACCATCTTTTTTTAAACCCTGAAAGTACAAAATTTCTACATGAAAGTACTTTTATAAAAGTCTATTACTTATTTATAAATTAATAGTTAACAAAGCCTTTTTTTGTGTGAAAATAGCTTTAAGTAAAAAAATTATTTTTCGGTCAAAATAATTTACTTTTTTACCTTAACTTTTCACATGTATAATTCTCACTTGAAAGGATTTTCACGATTAATATCAAATACACTGGTGTAATCGGCCGAATGTTGTACATGAATGCGAAATATTCCAGTAGGAAATATGAATTCGCTTTAAATTTTTATTTTCCGATTCTAGGATATTTTATGCAGATATTTGATATACTTGCTGAAAAAGTGTGTAGGAATTTTCAAATCAGAGTAGGCTCCTAGTTATTCCACAACCTTTGATAAAAAAAAAATAATTATAAAATTCTGGGAAATAAATTTTATGTGAGTCGGTTTATTATAGAGCATTTTCAATCACATGACTCGGACCTAACAACGGCCTTAGCAACAGAAGTGTTACAGTTTTTTGCCCTACAGAGGTTAACAGTTACATAAAATGACTGACCGTGGAATTCTTCTATTGGAGCATTTGCAATCACGTGATCCCATACCTAAAAACCGCCTTAGCAACAGATAAACAACGGCCTTAGCAACAGTTAAAAGCCCTACAGAAGATTAACAGTTAAAAGAAAATAACCGGTTGTGACGTCACCTGAAAACACTCTATTTTTTGGAGGAATATTTTAACTAGTCTCATGAATAATTTATAATAGAAAATTATAGGTTAGTTTTTGGTGCTTGAACAATGAACATGTTTTATATGTTGCTAATATTTTAAAACTATTAAATCAGTTTTTATTCAAGAGAAATGCAACATATTAAAAAGAGCTGGCATTTTAATCTATTTTTTATGATGCATAACAATATTTTCTTCAGAAACACTAAACTATAAACAATATTTTTCACTTAGATTTCTAAGAAATGTGAAATTTATCAAAGCTTAGAAATTTATTGTCATAAACATTTTAAATCAAGAAAGTTATAAATTTAATCTTGAAAATCTTCATATTGAAAGCTTCAATTAATTTTAATCCTGACTTGAAAAATATGCTTTCTTTTTAATTCTGAATTCTTACATTTCGAATTTGACGTGTTACTTAAAGATTTTTTTTAACCTAAAGTTTGAAGCAAATAACTAGACGAAAATCCCAATAAGTCCCTAGCTCCTAATCAGCTTTCAATTTTTCTTCTTTTTTTCTAAAATAACATCTGTCTGTTTATTTGACTTGTTCTAAACCTTTTCTATTTGAGACTATTGTTATATGAACTTTTCTTAACCGAAATAAAGGGCAAAAAAATTTAAATTAATACAAGGGAATATTGTTTATTTATTAAGATATTTAGGATCTAAAAATAGTAAAAATATCTTTCAAAAATACAAAAGAGAAGTTTTATTCATTTATAAAGTAGTTTTACAAAAAAGAACAAAAATGTTTTAAGATATTTTCTTTTTATTTTTACACTGCATTTCTATTTTAAAAGTTATACCCATAGACGGGTTCAACCGTTCGACTATAGGAGAGCACTTTAAGTGTGTATTCCATAACAGTGACGATAAATCGTATTATATAAGTGGAAGTCTTCGACCTCTCTGCTGTGACGTCACAGTTGAACTCGTCTGTAAAAATGGGAAAAGTAGCAACAATACTGATAAAATCAACTTTACACATCAGACTACTAGACCAATAAATCCTTTCCTCCACGGTATTGGCGACTCGTATAGAGATCTAATATAGTCTGCACATAGGATAACTACAAAAAAGCGATGACATCATGATAAATGAAGTACGAAAACTTATTTAGAATGCAACATAAGACCACTTGGAACAAAGATGGATCACGAGTTGATAGTTGACAACACATATGAGAGCTCAAAAAATAATCTCATAAGTATTTTTTGAGGGTTTATTACTGTAGTCTGAAGCTAAATGATGATCGATGATACAATTTTGTCGATCAAGAGTGAATGGTCATCAAGCGAGTGTTCCCTTATTCTGATCAATACTGTCTTTCAACTATCGTGCATCTCTCTATATTAAAAAAAAGTAACGGTCACCGCCGCCGCCGCTGTTTCAGAAATTTTTATTTTTTAACTCTTTGACCTCTCACAACGTAAAAACTAATTGACAGAAATTTATGAAATTTGAAAAGTTTGTAGAGGAATGTTTGGAGAACATTCTCGAATAAAAAGCTAATTGATGTGATTATTAGTTCTGGGGTATTTTTAAGGTCAAAGTTAAAGTTTTTGTTTTTTCGCCGCGTAATCGCGTTCAGCGAAAACTATTAGCAGCAGAACTTTGATTTTTCGCAACCTCATACTCTGATGTCTGAAGATGTGCACTACGTCGCCCTTTTTTTGAATTTCGAATTTGTTTTAGAGTAATTAATTTTTAAAGTTTCGAAATTTTTGTTACTTTTTCGGTTTTTTCGATCTAAAAGAAAAACTAATCACAATGGGAGTATGATTTTTTAAACACTTATGCTCTTATTTTTTAGAAAAAGATTAGCGTTTAATTCTTTGAAAAATTCGAATTAGTTGTGGAATTATTAAGCATCAAAGTTTCATTTTTTTCATAGTTTCACCAGGTCCTCATCAGACGCGTTTAATGTTTATTGGAGATTTTTTAAGTGTTATTTTTGACGGTTCACTAGATTGTTACGAGCACACGTGCACATTATAAATTGAAATGTTTCTTAAATATATGTTATTTCTACAAGATAATTGATGATTATTAGTAGACTTTCTGGATATTTTTTTAACATTTCAATAAAATTATTGATGAGCAAGAGATAGAGCATTCTCACATGGCGTCACTTGGAGGACAAAAACAACGTTGCTAAGGCCGTTGTTAGGTAAAGTCATGTGATTGAAAATGCTCTATAGGTATTTTCCGTATTACAAGAGGCTTAATTAAGCCGAGAAAAGGGTTGTGCTGGATTGTTGGGATGAACAAGCGAGCTCTGCTCGCTAAGATCGCAAAGCGATCTGAAAAGAACTGCGAAACAGTTACGGGGGTTGGTGAGAGACAGCTCACTATGTAGTACCATACTCACTATGTGTCTGATTTCTTTTATTTTCGACTATTCACTAAATACACACGCGCATACTTTAAAAATTTTCTGGAAATTAAAGTTTTTTGAAGTGCATGTTTTTTCCTTATCTAGGAAAGTAATATTTCAGCAATAGGTTTTTTTTTTGGGGGGGGAATGTTTGATTTGGATTAAATTATTTATAAGCAAGAGAGATTTGTAAGTAGTTTCGGTTGTAAAGGAGCATTAATTAAGCCGACCAGCGGGGTGTGCTGGATTGGTAAGATGAAACAAGCGAGCTTTGCTCGCTGAGATCGCGAAGCGATCTTAAGAGAACTGCGAAGCAGTTCCGGGGGTTGGTGAGCGATAGCGAGCAGGGGGCAGGCCCCCTAGTATAATAAAAAAAGAATCTGAATAAGTTCTTACATTTTAAAACTGATTCTAATATCACCTTCATTTGAGGGAGTGTACGGAACATTGTTTTGAGAAATTTTATTCATGTTAATCTTTTTATTGAAGTATCAAATGAGTGATTTCAGAAATGTTTGTATTTTTATAATTTGATATCAAATGATATTTAGTGAAAAATCACCAATCTGTAGGAGTAACTGATACAGATAGTGAAGTATCAGCCATACTCACATTCAGTATATTCGCAACAAGGTACCGGAGGAAAGAAATCTTGAAAAACCCCGCTGCAAATAAAGAGTAAAAGTAAAAGACTGGCTGCAGATTTGAAAACTATACTAGAACGGTGATTGAAAGTATTCCAAAACTTACAAAATCCTCCATTCCTATAGTGAAGGAAAACTTACGTAATAATTAATCCACTGAAAGAGTATAGTTTAAAATACACTATATTCCATGAGAGAAACCTCGTATAATACAAAGTTTCCCCCTGTGATTTGTGAGTCCAATAACTTATACACCTTTTCAAAATAAATTTTAAATTTTAATGCACAATGTTTTTGGCCTTTTCATACTATCGGCAGTTTAAAAAAAATTCCCGGAAGCTTTTAGAATATTGCCAAGCTTTTCATACACTATCGGATGAAAAGCTACGGGCCCAAAAAATCTAGAGCAAACGGCACAAGAGATAAGAGATCAACTTCCTAATTAGTTCGCATCGTCCCTGTGAAGAAACCTCCTTCCCCATTTAAGTAAAGTATAAATTTCAGTCGGGCCCCGTAGCTGTATTGAGAAGCTTCTCACAGGGAACCTAGAAAATGTCGGTGGGTAAAAAAATAACTTTATCTCGCCTGCTGCATTTCCAATCTTTCTGTGAACGTGGGTGGGACGGCGAGCGGTAAGGAAACTATTTACCGGGAATTTATCTGCAGCACCACCATGGATGATTAAAGAAGGGTGGTGTACCTGTAAGGGGGGCAGCGATTCATTAAAGATTGATACTAAGAAAGGTTTTATTTTTTTGGCGTCGTTTCTTTTTTTACCTAGGAAGCGGTTGGAAAGAGTTTATTGGGTCGCTTTTATGGGAATTGGCGAGTTTTATTATTGAGAGGGAGTAAATTAGATTGTGGTGCTAGTAATTTTCAAGAAGTAATTTATATGTGGTGTGAAAAGATATGGGGTAGTTAGGAGTGCTATCACGCATGTGACCTTGGGCAGACCATGTTACTTTAAAAGATCTTGTCGAATACAATAATATAGTTTGTATAATATGTGTGAGATTGTTGAACAAGAGTTTAGTAGCTAGAAGGAACTTTTAACAGAGTCTGCTCTGATTGGTTGGTTAAAATTTCTCTAGGAAAATAGGGATAAAACCTAGAAACTGCCACATGCTAAGCATGCATCCTACCACTGCTCCAGCAGTGATTCAGTAACTTGAAAACTTGTTATAACATCTTCCTTATTGGGTTAATTTTTGACGCAGGCGCAGTATTGCTGATTGTTAAAAGTTCCTTCTAGGCACTAGTCTCTTTTTAACTCTTTAAGTCTCTGATAACTATGAAGTATTTGATCATCAATCTTGAGCAACCACAAAATACTTATCTTAATGTCGATGAAAAAGCAAATTCAGCGACTAAGAATCCAACTTTTTTAAAACGAACGAGAACTACACTCTTTAACCCTTTCAGACCTATCCACCCCAAATTTCTCATTGGATTCAAGGTTATTTCAGGCGGCTTAGGTTTGAAAGGTTTAAAGCATAAAAAGATTCAAATGAAAAGAATAAAACAATTATTAGGTAACTAAATTTAGAGGTATTATTATTAGGTAAAAGCATTAGGCACTCTATTTACAGAGATATTATTCCTACCAAATGCATATTCAGATTGATAAGTTAAAATACTCGGTAGAAAACAAATTCGTTTCACAAAGTTTAATATTTAAGAGAAAATAATAAAACCGGAATAAAATCTAGCTCCCACTTAAAATTATGTTCGTAATCTTAACCACCGAGGGGTGATAAAATCTTTTATTAATACAACCATTTCACACTCACTCTCTCTTACGATTCACATTTAAAGCAAACAACAATCCCATTCTAAAACTACTACTACTACAAGACTCTTTAAGCGCATGAACGAAGACATGAACCGAATGATTTCCATTTAGACTGATGACGGTGAGCACAAGCTTTCAGAGAGAGCATCTCACACCCGAATAATTCCCAGAGAACGTATAAACTCCTCCAGAATGAGTCGTAGCCGCTATCAAAACGAAAGCTTCCAAGAACTTTCCGTATTTATTTTAATCTCAATGCCCTTTTCCCTTTTGAGATTTCCTAGACTTTTCAATAGTGGGTCTGATTAATGGCACTATTCAAGTGAAGTGTGTTCGATATTCTCGGCTTTCCGCTTTAGAGTAATAGCCGTCGGAAATTTTCCACACGGGCCTCGGCGTAAGCCCCTGTTGAAGAAGCAGTACAAAAACCTAATTTGCTGCTAAAGAGGAGCTATTCTTTTGAGTAATTTTGTGTTTTTTATTTTTCTCATGAAGTTCTAAAGTGAAGTACTTTGGAGCGGGAGACTGGAGTCAGGTTTAACCATTTACTCATAAGAAAAGTTTAACTCGCAAGAACTAAGGTTTGAGTAATCAAGTTAATAAGTTAGGGTTACTGGAATTGGATGTATAGGTACTAATCTTGTTGTCGAAAAACGCGTGAAAAATTAAAAAAAAAAATGGGAAAGTGTAGTTCTTTTCTTGAAAAGGAGATTTTAAGCTCACTAATGCAATTTAAACAACGTGAATATTTTTTTTTGTGTGTTCATAAGCTTTTTAAGAAATAAATACTTTCAGTTAGAATTAAGAAACGAAAATCTTATTGATATTTGTCGAGGGAATATTCGGTATTAGCTTTCTTTTACTTTTGTTTAAATTGGATGAGAAAATCATTGCTGGAGATTTAGGATTATTCTTTGTTTTGCGAAAAGTCGATTCGTTGCATAGATGTTTTTCTTGAAGATGGTATTCGTAGAATTTCGTTACTTTTTTTTCAAAATAACAAAAATGATACAAATTTATTCAAGAAATAAAGTGGAAAAGAAGCCAAAGTGTAAAAATGGTAGGATAAAATAGTAAATTCCGTAAATTAATTTAATTTAACAATTTTTTAGTTTGTTGATTGTTCTGCACTTAGATTTATCCCTGCTAATAAACTATTTTTGGAAGCCAAGTAAAAGTTATTTTTTATCAGAAGAGAACATTGTAAAAAATCTTTGAAAAGTCGTTTAACCAACCTCATATGCAGAAGTTGTTCCACGTAGTTACTTGTATCCTTTTTTTTCTAATCCACTTGTATTAAACGACTCATCAATTTTAAATAACAGTAAAATATATTTTAAAATATAACTTTCGTAATGCTTTGATACAGTACTAAGGTCATTCATACTGACTGAAACCTAATTATACTTTAAGTCTTTTTTGTTTATTAAGCAAAAAAACTTATAATAAAAATTCATTTATATCAAACCATTGTTTTTGAATTTACTGCAGTAACACTTTATAGAATGCTATGAATAGTTATCAAACAACGCATAAAAACAAAATACGATATACAATTTCGTAACCCCGTGAGTTCAACTCTTCAATCACAGCAGTAAAAGTTATTTAAAACATATCTCAACACCTTACACAGATGATAAACTTATCTCGATGCGATAAAATTCAAATAAAACCCTAACAAAACCTTACTTTACGACTCAAAAATAACTTAATATAACCTCGTTAATTAATAAATCAAACAATTCGAAGGGGAAGAAAAATTCTGACCCTCCATATTATTTTCAAGGAAAGAAGGGAGTGTCGAAAAGGCCTTCCCGGTGTTTACTTTATTTTGTTTTATCATTTCCACTGGAGGTGGAATTTCTGCCGAGCAAATATAGAGTGGAGAGAAGCGAAACTCTTTCTTGCAATTACTAGGTTGGAAGCCCGGTTTAATTCGACGTGCCGGGGGTGAAATATTAAGCACATCAAGTTACTTATTATTGCGTCACGTAAGTCTTTTATTACTGGGCACGCAACGAGAGCTAGTGAACCCCAGGACTAGTAGTAGGTATGTTTCAGGTGTCCGTACAATGGTGGTAACACTAGAAATGGAGTTTGTGTGTTAGTGATGAATAATTGAGTGGGATATTTCTTTCCTTATCGTGTTTATTTATCTTTTATGATAAAAAGGAATTGGTTTATGTTTCTTTAAACGCAATTTGCTCCATTCGTTTTAAGTTCAAACTTGTCCCTTCCCAGTTCGTAAGACGTCCATTAAATTGTGTATCCCTATTAACACTATCCCGTTCATTTATGTGATCTTTTATGATAAAAAGAAAAGGTTGTGCAATACGTTTTAAATTCAAACCAGTCCTTTTTCGCAGTTAGTAAGGCATTCATTAAATTCTGTAACCCTATTAATATACTATCATGTTTATTTATGTGATCTTTTATGATAAAAAAGAAAAAGTTGTTCTAGTATATACGTTTTAAATTCAAACCCGTCCAATCCCAGTTTGAAAGACGTTCGTTAAATTTTCTAATTTACTTGCATCCCTTATAACTTATCGTGTTTATTTATGTATCTTTTAAGTTAATGGATATTGTTTTATGACTTTCTAAACGCAAGGTGTTCATTACGTTTGAAGTCGAAATCCGTCATTTCCAAGTGCATAAGACATTCACAAAATATTTTATACATTGTTAAAGCAATCGTATCGTAAAGTTTAACTATGTTTCCCCTTTTTTCCCAAATTAAAGACCTTTATAAATGGTCAACTCAAGCTCAAGCTAATTTCTGGGGATATTCCAAACTCCAAAGCACAATAGCGGGCTTAAAAATTTTTCTTTACAATGTAACTAACATTCATTCACACAGTTTTCTGTCTCTAAAAAAAACAGAAGCACTAGATAATGACATCATTAAGTTCCGCTTAATTGTCAGCCATAAATTATCGAAGGAACTAAATACCTAAGACAACAAAACGAAATCCTTAAGTACCTAACTCCTTTTACCCAAGTCCTGCAGTTTGTTTAGAAAGCCTTTAAAAATCCTATTGCTATAATGCTGCTTCTTGAATATCCCAGCTTTAATTACTAAACTTCATACGAGGATGAGGTGAAGACTTTGAAATTGAAGCGTCTCTTTTCAAAGTTCGGGGCTCAGGAAATACATAAAATTCTGATACTTTCTAAATCTTTTGTCAAGGTAGTTTTTTTTTGTAAAGAAAGCGGTTAAGTTACCGTCGATTTTATACGTTCTGTAACTATATCATTTCTGTAATTATTATTATGAGATACTATACATTGATTTTTGTGTTCAAATGTCAGTTCTTTTTATAATTGTTTCTTTTTGGAAGCTCTCTAATACTACACTAATATTAGCCCAGTAAATTTAGACCAAAATAGGGGGGTTTAGCGCACTAATTCCTAACTCGCTGAAAATTTCAGAATAAGCTCTCTATGATGTCTATATTCAACCCTGAAAAGTCCCCTAAAATCCCCCGCGGGCTTCCTTCGAAAATGGCGAATCAAAGATGGCCGCCAAGCAATCAAGGTTTTTTGCCATATCTCAGTCAAAAATCAATATTTTGTATTGCTTTAAAAGGCTATATACTCAGAATAAGACCTTTTATTAGTACCAATCACTTTTCCTGGTAAAAAATTCGTATAAATATGGTTTAAAAGGGTGTAATCGACGCCAAACGGAAAATCTTTTGTTTCTTTTCACCTAATTTGCCCCCTGCCTTTACCCGCATAAAAATCCCCAAAACCAATCGAAATATTTTCGTAAGTATTATAAATAAAGATTATTTCAAAGCAAAATTTTTGAAAATCCGTTTATAATTGGTTGAGATAATTGATTTTAAGTTAGTCGTGTTTAGTGTTGATGAGTGGCCCTCTTCAATGGATGCTCAAAAATGACGGTTTAAAAATTAATAGGTAGTAGTTTTTTTGGATGGTTATAGATGTTTCTCGGAGCGCTGAATCCGAATATCACGTTTTCTGCGATGAAGAAGGTTGGCTTCACGTGAAAAATCGAACAAAATCGAAACATTTTCGTTCTTTTTACAATTTTTTGTTTATATTTCATAAAATATAAGTTTCACGAAAATATATTCAATTGCAAAAATCAAAGTTCACAAAATGTCCTACAAAATGCATATTTTAACTTCGTTTTTGTGATGATTGGTTACACTGCTAGAGCTAACTGTAAAATGGCGATTTTGTTTGCCCTTATTGGAATATAGGAAAAGACCTCATCTCCCACCCTCAAAAACTTCTTCATCGAAAAAGCTCATATGCTAGGGAAAAGAAAATTACATTTAATACGAAGTTCATTGGTCAACCTAACTTTTTGGCAAGGTTTATTGCGTTAGAGCGCGAAGAAAAATACAGGGGTTTTATGGCTTCATACAAATACATTAAAAGCATCCGCTCCCAAACCCGATAAAAAAAATCATGGATGCTATCAAAAATTTTATTCCACCAGAAAGAACATTATGATTTCTACAAAATACAAGTTCAAATTTAATTTCCTAAAGGAGACAGCCAGCGGAGTGAAAACTGTGAAAACAGCCATCTGCATTATTCCACCTCTGCAAATATTACTGATTGCCGCTTTATTTTCAATGTATTACTCATAAAAGATGTTTGATTTCCCTTTCAGGGATGATTCTTTTAAATTAAAGTGGAAATTAGTATTAGAGATGGAAGGGTTCGTTTTATCTGTAAGGTGAAGATTGCTGTACACGGAGTTTCAACTCCGCTGGGTCTCTTCTATGAAGAAATTTAAATATTAAAAATGTATTTTGTAGAAATTATAATGTTCTTTCTGGTGGAATAAAATTTTAGATAGCATCCATGATTTTTTTTTTTTTTTTTGTTTTATCGGGTTTGGGAGCGGGTGCTTTTTATGTATTTGTATGGAGTCATAAAATCCCTGTGTTTTTCTTCGCTCTCTAACGCAATAAACCTTACCAAAAAAGTTAGCTTGACCAATTAACTTCCTATTAAATGTAATTTTCTTTCACCTAGCATATGAGTTTTTTCGATAAAGAAGTTGTAGGCGGTAGGAGATGAGGTCTTTTTCTATTTTCCAGTAAGGGCAAACAAAATCGCCATTTTACAGTGAGCTCTAGCAATGCCACCAATCATCACAAAAACAAAGTAAAAATATACATTTTGTAGGAAATTTTGTTTACTTTATTTTTGCGATTGAACATATTTTGGTGAAACTTATATTTTTTGAAATATAAACAAAAAATTGTAAAAAGAACGAAAATGTTTCGATTTTGTTCGATTTTTCACGTGAAGCCAACCTTCTTCATGGCAGAAAACGTGATATTCGGATTCAGCGCTCCAAAAATCATTTATTAACCATCCAAAAAAACTTCTACCTATTAGTTTTTAAAACGTCATTTTTGAGCATCCATTGAAGAGGGCCACTCATCAACACTAAACACGACTAACTTAAAATCAATTATCTCAGCCAATTATAAACAGATTTTCAAAAATTTTGCTTTGAAATAATCTTTATTTATAATACTTACGAAAATACTTCGATTGGTTTTGGGGATTTTTATGCGGGTAAAGGCAGGGGGCAAATTAGGTGAAAAGAAACAAAAGATTTTCCGTTTGGCGTCGATTACACCCTTTTAAACCATATTTATACGAATTTTTTACCAGGAAAAGTGATTGGTACTAATAAAGGGTCTTATTCTGAGTATATAGCCTTTTAAAGCAATACAAAATATTGATTTTTGACTGAGATATGGCAAAAAACCTTGATTGCTTGGCGGCCATCTTTGATTCGCCATTTTCGAAGGAAGCCAGCGGGGGATTTTAGGGGACTTTTCAGGGTTGAATATAGACATCATAGAGAGCTTATTCTGAAATTTTCAGCGAGTTAGTAATTAGTGCGCTAAAAAACCCTAAATTTACTGGGCTATATCTTTAAACTGCATTTTTCCTTTTTATCTTTTAAACTTTTAAAACACTAAACAATTAGTAAAATATGAACTCAATACTTTATGGTACGTATAAAAAAAAACAATATACTTTATATAAAACGCATTTTAGCTTTTTTCAAACAATTTTATTTAAACCTATTTAAATTATAGCCTTATTATAATATTTTAGCAGTGCTAATAACTGCCATTGAAATTATATTCTCCATCTTGTTTTAACAGACATTATTATTTTTTTTTAAAGTTGACAAACATTTTGATACCCTCGAATGAGTGAATGCTTAAAAACTGTGCAAAGTGTGAAATATCACACGCTTTGGGTATTAAGAAGGATTTTATTTAGAAAAAAAAGTACAAACATAGTTGTAATTGTTCACGTTGTATTCTTTTATTCGGTTTTACCTATTCGTCTTACCGTTCAAACGGTATAGGCGGAACCATTTATTTTTTTCTAAACTAAAGAACACATTATTACTACGAAGTTTTATTGACGCAGAACGTAACTAATTTTTTTTTACGTCTATTTCGAAATTGACGAAGTTTAGCGTTTTGGCAACTAAACACGGCGATAAAAATTTCTCTTCACCTGGGGACGCCAAAATAACCAGATACGCAAATGCCACTCTCGCGTGCTGCCGGTTTTTCACTTCCCTCTGCGACCGTAACCGGGAAAAATTCCCGACCGGCGTTTGTGGGAAAAATGTCAGCAGAAATTCGAGTTTAAACATAATGATTTTCGCAAATCTTACGCAAACGATTGTTTTAAACATGAAGCGAACGTTCTGAAAGCGTTCGTCTCAAATTAAAATACACGTCGAGAACCGTTTCTTGCCTATGTTTGATTTTCGATTGCGGGATGCAGAGCTTTGTTCGATTATTATTATTCTTTAGGGAGAAAGCCTGCATTGTTAGCAGTTCGGCTTTAGTATGCAGAGAGAAGTAAGGGAATTTCATTCACAGAATATGTGTTTGCTTTAATGTTTTTTTTTTTAAAACACAGATTTGATTAGTTTCAATAAAGGTATTTTGTCATCTTGGATATTCCCTCTACAATTTATGTACGATTAAAAAAGCAGTAATGCATTTATTAAAACAAATTTTGTGGTTACTATGATTTATAGATAAATAATGTAAATTTTCTACCTAAATATATATCCCTTCATTCTCATGGTAGAATGGTTACTAAGGTACGATATTTATTTATACTTATGATGGGTAGGTACCGACCCTAAATACTTGAGTACTCGATACCTAAAAGTATCGAGCGTATTCGATACCCGAATAAAAGTATCGATATTTTATTGACATAAATTCCTTTGAAATTTTTGGATGAAGTTATCTTAAAAATATCTGCTGGTGATTTAACAGAGTCTGTTTTCATTTTGCAGTTCCAAAACCCGAGCCGTAAATCTTTCTTGAGCGAGATTTCACGGGAAAATTTTATATTCCTTAAATAGAATTTGTTAAACCATGGAGAACAGTACCTTAGTGGTCCCTCTACCACGAATCATTCACCCACAGTGAAAGGTGTCACATTTTTTATTTCCTCCACTGTACAATATTTATTTATTCTATGTTTTACAAAAAATACTTTTTGCCCATTATAGATACGATAAAATAACTGTGACATTTATATAACTCTTTTAAATTAAACGATTTATATAAATTTATATTTATAATTCGCTGTCTAGAAATATCCCATGAGAAAGTTAAATTTAGGAATTTAATTTAGTGTCATATTATATTCAAACACTAAAAATTTTTGATGAACAATCGTTTATACTTGAGTTTTAAATTCAAATTTATTGCGTTTGTGCTATTATTTTAAAGGAATAGTATAAATGTTCCCCATGGTTCCATCAAGATGAGTTCTTTCAAAATTTCAGATGCTTTTCATCTTTCTGCATATAATTCATCTTCCAGGGTAGAAAAATTCTGTCGGCAATATGTTTTCTACTCCACGAAAAATACCAGAACTAAACCTTGAAAAGATGCTCTTTCCAACTTGGCTAATATTAAACATTCCTGTCTTGAAGGTGAAATATAACAACTAACTTTTAATTCATTTCAGTCTTGACACACCTGCAATGTAAGTGTGTTTCGAGTTTATTCTTAAACTTAGCGGGTAACTGTGAAAAGTGTTAAAGTAATGAAATCCTAAGAATTTCGTAGAGTAAACTTTGATGCTAAGGATACGGGAATTCTGTCATCTTGCAAGTTTTTTTTTACTACTACTAGATAAGCTGTTTGAAGTTTTAAAATGCTTTTTAATAATTAAAAGTAGACTCTTCAGAATTTTCAGAACTTTTAAAGTGATTTAAAAATAAAAGTTTTCGTTCCTTTATAACTTTAATTAATACACTGTAAAGCCATAAATTATGTCTTTGTTTTAGTTTCTTAATGTAACAATTTCTAACGGCCGCATTCGTGATGAAAACAAGTAATCTTCCTATTTAGGACGTTCTTTGTACTACCATGTTTGTAACTGTAAAGACTCGGTGTTTAGTGATATCGATTTTTATTACAAAACACACTTGGAATTTTATATATTTTTATTCAAATTTCAGTTTTAAAAAAGTTGCAAAATATTGGGTTTGTTTCATTTGTAATATTAATACGATGCACTTTCTACGGTTTTAACTAATTCCTGACTTGATAAGTCTGATTACATATCTATCTACAAAAGATAAACTTTTATTAACTCTCAGAAAGTTTTATGTTTTTACATAATACTAGCTAATTTCATTTAGAACCATCAAACTTATAAACACTCAGAAAGTTTTATGTTCTCCCCCAAAGCATCTTTATCAGATACGCTACAAAATTAATGTTGTATCGTTAGCAATCATGTAAATTACGATATTAGAAGAAATATATTTGTAAAAATATTACCTTGTAATAATAATATTACCTTTTACCTTTAATGTTCACCCATAGAACTCAAACAATTATTTAAATTTAATAGACTCTTACAAAGTTTATAGATTAGTTAACATGCACTGAAAGTTGATGTAAAGTATCATCAAAGGAACAATTCCAACCGCTCTAACAATGAAAACAAATTAATATTACAAGATAAAAAGCAATAATGCTATATTTTCCTTTATTACTAAAAGGAAGCCAAAGTAGTTCCAGTTTAAGAAAATAAATTCTAACAAATGAATGAGACGAGTCAGCAGTTAGATCTAATGAAGCATTTTTTCAAAGGAATAACAACCTTATAAGAAGAGAATCTTTCAGTGCTGTTCCGTAGGGCATTTTGCTAACATCGCTCTTTCATTTTTGCGCAGTGCAAATAGTTGTCAAAGAACATAGATTTGTATTGGATGCTCTTTTTTTTCACTCAAGTTTAGCAGTGTATTTACTCTAAGGGAGATGTCGCTAAAGAAGTTCTCATAAACAATCATATCTTGAACAAATTGATCCATATAACATAATTATTGCATCTTTGTGAATGTAAGAGAATTTGTGTAAATAATATTAATATGTAAATTATTCTCGTTGAGGTTTATGAACGAATCAAATACAATCCAAAATTCATTCTTTTTTTTACTCAACTATCTTTAAACATTGCAATCGGAATGATGAATGAAACCTCTAGGTATGAAGAGAGAGGGAAATAACTGTATCAAATTATTCAGGGATTATTCTCTTTGATAAAAATGGAAACAATGAATAATTAATTTCGTAGTGAAAGTGATAAATATCTTGATGAAATAGTTGTTATTGTAGTTGGATTAATATTAATTTAGAAACCAATTTTGTTAATGCCTTTAGATTGGGTAATTACAGAAAAGCCACTTTAGAAGGTTCAGTTTATTCAAGGATTATGCTGAAAGAAATGTCATTTCCAAATCAATAATACATAATGTTTTCTAGAAATTCATCAGATAAAAGCGTACAGGAAGTATTATTGAAACATAATCCATATACAGTGAAAGGCGAAGTTAATAAAAGAGTGTCTAACATCTAATGGAGGTATTACTTATGTACTCTTTTGCTCTATAATTCGGATGCTATTTGCTCCGAATGTCTCTTGAGTTTTGTAATAATACACAATCATTAATGTTATACATAAAAGGATGGGGTAGAACTGTTTGGTCTTGTCCTTTTTAGAGTGATCCATTTATGTATCCAGATTATAGTCTCTAACTATATCAGAACTTTTCCATTGCGAAAAAACAATTGATCTCTTTCAGATGGCAAAGGCATTAAATATTTCCAAATATAGTTAACCAATCCCTATTTAAATACATCGGGGGCGAATTCAATAGTGTGAACATATTTGAATCTTTGGCGTCAGAGATGGGAAATTTCGGCAATTTTTAGCGGTGTTGGCGGATTGGAGCTCCACCCCCCTTTTGCCCCCCCCCTTAAGTTTACATCAACGTGTGGGTTGAACACATGAACACCCCCGACTGTCATTCTATCCCATGTCTTGGTAGACGCGAGGTCCAAACCGCTTCGTATAATAATGCTTCAATAAACCTTTTATTTTAATTTTACCCCTGTGTCCTCTGCTTGTATAATGCTGTCTGACTTTCCACTAAAGAAGACTGATTAGGTAAGTGTCCCTCTCGTTTTATTTGATCCTCTGGTATCTGTGCTTATCAGCTACATTTAAAACGATTGATTGGTTTGAAAAATTTATGGTCAAAATATAGTTTTAACCCTTTTATTCCGATATTACCATTAAATTATGTAGTAAAATTGGTGCGATTATTTTGACCAGGGTTTTCCAAACTGTTCAGGAAACGTTCTACTTTTCAAACTAATAGCTAAAGATTGTTAAAATTTCCCATCTGACACCATTAATTCAAATATTTTCATACTAGTAATTGTTTTTGTATCCTTTTCACATTGAAAAGTCCTCTTTTTAAAGATAAAATTTAAAATTTCTTCCCTTGTAATTAAATATGAATTAAAATGATTCGGATATAATCACTCTTAGGTATTTTAGATTCAGACATTAGAAATTTGACCCAGATGGTCATTAGGTCTTTTAACTTCACCCCAAAAAATGTCTATAAACCTTTATCGACACTGTTTAAGTTCTTCATTGAACTCTATGTGTCTCTATGTGTGGAGTAAAATGGTTATAGCGGGGTAAAATGGATAGTGTTCGGCAACTAGTGGTAAGAAAATAGTTAACTACCAACTACTAACTAGTCTGGTAAATTGTAGTTGTAACTAGTAGTTAACTGTCTTTTCCTGGGACTAGTTGCAACTAGTAGTTAACTATTTTTTCCTGGGACTAGTTGCAACTAGTAGTTAACTATTTCCCAAAGTAGTTAACTACTAGTTAACTAGTCTATTTAATTTCATAACCTATACTTTTTGGCAAAATTCTAATACATCTTTCTTATCTATGACACAAAAAACGTTTATACTTCGCGCAAAAATGGTCTCTATTTCCGGTTATGGTATTTGAGTACTCTACTTTTGATAAAAATTTTAAATATCTTTTTAAATTTTAAATAAAATTTTTTTGAAGTAGTTGAAAATTTGAAAGTAGTTTTAACTAGTAGTTAATTAAAAAAGTAGTTAAACTAATAGTTGAACTACTTTAAACTAAAAGTAGTTAAACTACTAGTTAACTACTAGTTGATTGGTAGTTCACTACTAGTTGCAACTAGTTCTAGTTAACTAGTGCCGAACACTAAAAATGAATATAGGGATTTTTGTAGTTTATATTTATAAAATTTATTGTTTTTTTTTTGTCATGCTGATTTTATTGAGGTTTGAGAAAAATCAGCATGCCGAAGAATAAATTTTATAAATGCAGTCGACTCCACCTTATGTGATCACTTTTGTACAAGAGTAGTGTGATATGCTGGTCACATAAAAGGATACATTTTGCGTTCAATTAAATAGGAGTGATCAGGACCGGTCAATTTTGATAACATTATCCGATTTATAACATTAACAGTGATCATAATAAGCGGAGTCGACTGTATAAACTTTTAAAATCCCTATACCAATTCATTCTACCCCGTTATAACTTTTTTACCACCCCCGACCCTACTCTTTTAATAATCCCGATCACTGAAATCCCATATTTCGCTTACCAAAATCCATACTTTCGAATATACATAAAATCTTAACAACAAGTTAAAATTTCCCCCATCCTCCCTTTTAACGTAAGTAATCTCTCATACAGTTTACATGAATCCTTCGAGCAGAATTCAATTCAGATTTCACAGAACGATGAATGGACTAATTACACTGAAACCTTTATGCACAAACTTCTGCGCGTGTCCTCCAGGTAAGGCAGTTAATACCGAATTTCCCTTAACATCCGTAATGAAATATCCCCGAGAAATATTTTAACGACGGGTTCCAGCGATATTTAATTTGATACAAATAACACGAGAGCATTCTGTGCATTTAGCTATTAATGACTGAGCTGTTGTTAGATGCGACTCGCATATTCCAGGTTCAAAGTGATTTATCGCCAGTTGTTGGATGATTATCTTTTGTGTATCTGATTTGAATGTATCTGATAAAATGTCGTAAATTTTGTGATACCATTTGATTAGGATTTTTAATTCTAATGAGGTAATGAAGGATATATTTCAACCCGTGTACTCTTTGTAGAACATACAGTAATAGCAATAACTAGCACATTATATATTAAGAACATGCTTTGCGTTATTTTAAATACTTCCATAATTTAAAATGTTGTTATAAAGTCATTGAGGTTGCACAAAAACTTAAATTATTGTACATTGTAGCAAATGTTTATTTTTTATGAAGTTCAACATATATTTTTTTTAAACTTTGAACCTTAAAAACTTAATTACAAAAAAGTGGGAGAAAATCGAAATACTTCCAGCCCTGTGTTTAGGGATTTCGCCCCCCCCGTACTAAGAATTTCTGTGAGCCCCTTCAGTTCAACTTTCCTTTCCTTTTAGAAAAAGTAATTTTTTATGCCTTAGTTTTTATCCGAAGTCAACGTTTTTTACTTTACTGATCTTAGGCCAAAAAGAGTAACATTTTTAACAAAATGCATGTTCAATTCAGGCAGTATTTTTCTCTTTCTTTTAAAATCTATCCTTTTATAAGCAAAATAAAAGACTTGGACAGTAAAAAAGACGCATCTGTTTGCCCTCCCAGGAAAAAAAAAGAATACAGTCCTCTCCTTACATGATTTAGTACATAATTATACTATGCAAAAGAAAATTCTTGATTCCAATATTATGAAACAAATTTATTTTTGAAAAAATGAGAATCACTTTTACTTGTTGTAATTTTGTAGCCCCACCCACAAAAAAATATGCAAAATATTCAACTAAGTTTAGTTTTCTAAAATAGCTTTGTGGTTTTTAATGGGACAAATAACGGAATTGAACCGAAAACGTATTTAACAAACTTCTGAGGTTTTGATATCCTGTTAATATGATTTATCCCTGCAACTAAATTACCTTCGGAAAGCCATGGGAAAGTGAAACTTCTTGTTTAAAACACACAATGCTAAAACAAACTCCTGACGTTTGCCAGCCCACTTCGCCTACAGATGTTATCACACACGGTCATTTTTACCACTTGGCGTCCAACCAACTCATACTACTATATGTATTCGAATCGGGACAAAATTATCTTGTGCCATTAATGTTATTTCCTCATTTTCATTTTTACTTCTTATAACTACAGTTTGCAGCCATAACTATTGTTCATGGCAAACAACATAAAGTTTGATATTTACATTAACGCTTAGTAAAACTATCAAAAGAGGATTTAATGATAAAGAATAGTTTACGAGCGTCGTATTCTTCGTTTAAAATGATGGGTAGTGTGAATAGTTTTTTTTGAGGGTGTTAAAATCACGCAAAAACAGCATTACGTTAGAAAATCATATAGTAATGTGAATAAATGTGATTTTCTTCACCTTTTTTACTTTTTGAAGTGCAGTGTGTTAAAATAATATCTGTACTATATGAAAATATCAAAACAAATATTTAAAAACAGTTTTGTACTTGAGAAAATGCTTTACAAAATGTAATAATGTTGCCCTCATGACAAAACTTTATTTCTCAATGCATCAAAATGCTAACATAATCGTAACATGTAAATAAGGGTTTTCGGGTTTTTGTTACCTTAATAAAATTTTTCTCTTTATCACAAATAATATTGTTTTATTTCTGCTATTTTTTTCTGCTGAGTGAGAAAAGCCAAGACAATTTCTTTAGGATACACTCTAGTTAGTATCCAATAAATAAAGTTAAAAGCATAAACTTCACAAAAAAAGGACTAAATTCATCGTCTTAATAAAGTTTTATTACAGTTTATTTGCTTTAAAAGAACAATGCTTTAAGAAGATTGTAGCTCTTCTTTTCACATAATTCGATTCTAATAACTTGTACAAAAATTTTAAATAAACTAAGTTTTTTCAACCACACAAGGGAAGAGATATTTTTTAAAACAAGTTGGATCGTGTTGAAGTATAAATATTTCATTTCCTGATAGAAATGTTATTTCATAAAAAGCAAAAAGTTTTCAAAAATAATTTCGTGAAAAATTATCTAACATTCAGATAAAAATGATAAAAATCGAATTCATTGAAAACCAGTTCGAAGTTTCACTGCACACATTTCCAAACATCTAGCTACACAAATAATTAGGAAAATACTATGAACTAATAATATTATACTCACAAATTGCAAAACATCGTCAATATTTTGAGGGAAAAGGTATTGAAAAGATATTTATGTGGACATGGCTCTTCGGCTTGTATTTTGTGCTTAGCTAATTAAATATTACGGTTTCCATTATTTCGAATCTATTCCACATTACGTATTACCGAATGTTGAACAAGATTAGCATCTCGAATGGAATTTAAATTTCGTTTGACGTTCCTACTCTCCTATCTTTGTCAATAATTTCAATTCCTTTAAACTGGGAAATAAATTTTATATTTTTCGTTTTCATTCGACATCTTCAAATATTTATAACCAAATCCACTCGTAACGCAACTCTGAATCTGAAGGATTTTTTTTTCTCTTGTTGAATGGTTTTCTAGGAATTTTTCGAATGAAATTTTCGTCTGGGTAAAGTTTAATGTGCACGGAATGTAAGAGGTTTCTTTATGCTTGTTCAATTAAACTTAGAAATGATTACTTATGTAAGGGGGGGAATACATTTAAGACCTTTTAGAACTGAAACATCATTAACTTAATATAAATACTTACATTTCAATTGCATTAAATATTTAGGAACTCTTTTTGGGGAAGTTTTACATGAGTAAATTACTATCGTTTTAAAATGAATGCATATTAAAAGCTTGGTGGTTTTCTTCCTTTGCATAGAATTTTAATTACTGATAAAATTATCGTCCGCTGTTGAAGCACGATAGGATGGATGAAAATTTTTGTGAACTGGTTTTATTTTATTCTTTAGCTTTATATATCAAAACCCCCCCATGTACTAAAATGTATCGTTCTAAAGTGATTGAATTAAAATATTTCATAATACAGTCAACTCCGCTTAATTCAGTGGCGGATTCAGGGGGGGCACTCTGGAAAGTGCCCCCCTTGGAACTTGGAAAGAAAACCCCCTTGGAAAGAAAAAATCCCAAAAAAGTACCAAAAAATATCCCAAAAAGTACTCAAAATGAGTTAAAACCCTACTTTTATAGGTCAAATTTCAAAATTTTTTCAAGGGGAGGACCCTCATACCCCTCAGTGGTACCAAAAGGGGATCTTGAGTGATACTTTTTACAGAATCTCCAAAATTTTGACATTTTTCTCAAAAAGGTAAAGGTGATGGTTTAGAAAAGTGCCCCCCCCCCCTTGGAGCCGTGCTGAATCCGTGCCTGGCTTAATTTGATCACGTTTGTCCAAGAGTAGAATGATACCTGACAATATCAGATTGATAACAATAAGCGGTTTGATACTAAAAAGTTTCAAACCGTGTAAATAGAGTATTAGCTTTAAAATCACCATTATGTAGTCCTAATTGAAATATTTAAAATGATTACCTAGTATGTAATTTGTAGCTTTTACATTCTTAAAGAAAAGATGAGAATGGAACATATCACTAATTAATTAAGGATTCATTTTGTATGATTATGCATAAAAATTATTGTCCTTCAAGCGAGAAATAAAGGAGCTTTTTAGGGGATTTCACCAAATTTTGATAACATTAAGCGATATATTGATCATATAAAACAATACAGTTTGGTTTATGTTAAATAGAAGTTATCGGGACCGGTCAATTTTGATAACATGATTCGATTGATAGCATTAACCGTGATCACAATAAGCGGAGTCGACTGTAGTAATCAATACTACTTGGTTGAAAACACTACATGTTGTCAACCAAGTTGATCATCTATGGGAACATTTACAAGTCTATATTTATAATTATTGAACTCTTGACTTAAGCAACTATCAATCTAAGTAAAAAACCTTAAAAACCCAAATCCGCTTTTATCCCAAATTTTATGATTTTTGAACCTATACACCATAGTCATTAAAAGCAGTTCATATAATTTCCCCCCAAAGAACCTATTCAAATAAAAATTAGCGTAAAGTTTTCAATTCAAATATTTTCACCTCATTAAAGCACTCAACACATAAAACATTTTTTTTTGTAAACCAAAATATTTAAACATGAAACCCATCTTTCAATGCTGATAAATTTCACGTCATTATTTTCGAGAAATTCGAAACCGGACAAAAGAGGAAGACTAAACATAACGATCGACTTAAAAGAAGTTTCTTCACAAGAGTGTCCTTCTTAACTACTCTCGGGGCTATAGCCGAAAAGTAAATTGAGCACAGCATTGAGTAAATTAACTGCATGAAATCCTTTACAATGTTATTCCCCCTTATACTCCAGTTTCTAAAGAGGAGAGTGATATTTAAGCTTTTTATGTTTGTGAAATTCGAGTCTGGTTTTCATTGTTAGCTGAAAAATTACGTTAATCCATTACTTTGAGAATGTGTAAGTAGATTCGGGTAAATGTTGGCAGTCAATAGAGTTTCGGTTACAATTGCTTTTTTTTATATATATTTTTTTCTAATCAAGCCAGTTATTCAAAAATTTCTTTCCTCCAAACTATGTGTTTGATCAGTATTTAATAAATTATTCAATGCAGTTAGGTAACCTTTTCTAGTATTATCCCCAAATATGCAATGTAATCTTTTCAGAGTAAAGTATTTATGATCTTGTAATTCGAGGAGCAGCATATTCACATTAACTTTACACTTTCGTTTTCAAGATTACAAACATATTTCATTCAATAAAAGTTGTTATCCCACTATTGTGCAGGACTTCTAAATAGTATTAAAAATTCCAAGGGCCAGTAAAACCTTTTTATTGCATTTTGAACTCGGAGATTACATAAAATAAAGTCCAACAGTAATATGCTTTAAAGTATAATGTTTCTGAATGTCAATCCTATTAAATTGATAATCTTATTAAAAAGGATTAAAGGATGGGAAAATATAGATTCAAAACATTATATAACTAGAACATTGAAATTTTTATTTAATGTTAATAGTTATTATTTATGGATTTGAAAATATTAATTTGTTTCTAACGATTTCTCTTTGAATTATATCTTGAATAATTGAATAAGTCTTTAAATTATTTCCTCTAGAACCTTTGGACGTATATAGTTTGTACAATCAAAACAATGAAACAAAGTAAAATGTTTACGTTTACAACGTAAACGTTGTTACGTTACGTTTTACGTTTATGTTGTAAACATTAAAATGTGTTTGTATATTTACCAATGTTAATAAATATTTTAGTATGTTTTATATGAAAATCACAGTTTTATCCAAATAATGAGAGAAATTTATTCATATTATTTTTGCTACTACGATATTTTTTATTGGTATAACCAGAATAGTATACCGCGTTTTCCCGAACTTTAACATCTCCAACACATTATCTTGAAAACATATTTTTCTTTTAAAATAAATTACTAATTAATTTTACATTTATTTGGAGTTTCCTTGTTTTCTCGAAACCTCGATATCTTGAATTTATTCCCCCCGGGTCCCTTTGATTTCAAGATACCGAGGTTATACTGTGTATAAAGATTTAGGAATTAGTCATTGGGGGGGGGGCTTTAAAAACCCTTTCACTTTCTTCAAAGACCAAACAAAAAAACATATAACTAACGAGGTTTTGAAAGCTTGTGGTATTAAAAATATTAGCGCGCGCTAAGCCTATAAATCATTTATCCCGTGGCAAAAAGACGACATCAAAAATACTTTTTGGCAACTTCAAAAGAATCTTGTTCACGCCCGTCTTACAGTAAAATCTGAAAAGCTGTCTCTCTATTTCTGGATCTATTCCAGTCTGTTTTTGCCTTTTCATTCTTTTTTATTTTCTGAAAAAGGAAAGGGTGTGAAGTCGAGGGTAATAACCATCACCATTTCTTTCGAACGAAAAGTTGGTCAAACTCTCCATCTATCTCCCAGCTATCCAGAAAAGTCAACCAATGAAATTCTATCTCGATATATCGACAGTTCGAACCGATACATAAGTGTGATCCTGCCAAACTTTCCCTTTCCAAAAGTTAGTCTTTAAGAGAATAAACCAGACTTAACTTTCAAATCCTTTATTAGAAGTGACGAAAATACTTATAGCCATGGTATGGAATAAGATATATAGATTAGTGCATACTATATCCTCTTAGAAGATTAAAGCTGAAAATAGCTACAAATTTTAAGCACCTGAGCTAGTCTTTCCTGAGTATTTAACGATACCTATACTAACGATAACAGTAGGCTTTATAAAAGAATACTTTAAAACAAAAAGAGAATGAATGGAATGAGTGATTGTTTTTACTGACTGTGTGTGTGTTTATAAATGATGAAAATGTAATACATAGAGAATAATAACGAAACAAGTAGTGAATTGGGTATTTGATTTTTATAGGTTGATAAAAGCAGTAGAGATTTGTTTTATTCTATAGATATTTTGCTCTTTTAGAAGCTTAATAGAATTTTTTAGGTAAATAAAATGTTAAGCATTACTATGAAAGAAAACTATTTTCTATATTGTAGGTAATAATGAAAAAAATTAGTAACATCATACCTAAAAGCATATTAGTATTATACTTTATTATGTTAAATCTTCAAGTTTAAAACGTAATAAAAAGGTTTTACTGGTCTTATTACTGTACTTATTACTGTACTGGTATTTACTAGAATCTTTAAATACTATTTACAATACGTATTTAGATTTTAATATTTATTATTATTATGTGCATGTAGTTTACTACCGTGCATGTAATTTAGGAATAACATATACTTTTCAAATAACTGGGAATGTTTTGCTAAATGACTCTCACATGAACGTTTCTGCTACCTTTCTGAATGAATATGGAACTTCATTATCAATGGAAGGACTATGTACCTCCCTTTAATTGTTTAGGTAATTTGATTCCGGACCACATATTTCAACAATAGAAGATCCTATGGCATGAATTTTATTCATAAGGAACTGAGATTTGGGTAATTATTCCCCCAAAAATAAATAATCCTTAATTTTTCGACACGTGTGTAGTACGAAATGAGAGAATTGTATTTATACCCTAATTAACATGTTCTAATGTAGAGGGTGTTCATAAAATAACTTACTCTTATCAAGGGTCTCTACCAACCAAACTGTTAATCGGAATTGAATGAAATTTTGGTGGAAGACATCTCTCCCTAGTCTACATCTCTCTCTATTACAAGTCTCTCTAGGGGCGGGTTTAATACTTAGAGATACTGTTCTAACGCCATTTGTGTTTTTTCACATCAGAAATCACATTGCGAGAATAAAAAAGGAGGGTTAGATTGGGAATTTTCAAATTTTTTTCACTTTAACCGCAATTGATAAAGTTTAACTGCTCCACCCCAAATCATTCTCGTCTTCATCCCTCAAAATGTCTTTCAAAATTTCATTCAATTCCAAAGAACGGTTTGGTTGCTAGAGACCCTTAAACAGGGTAAGTTATTTTATTGGCATCTTGTATATTAGAACCACTAAAAGAAAATCTCCTGGGGGATAATCGACATATCCATTAACCTTTCTCTGTGAGGAACGACCCATTCCAAATAATCTCATCGCTGCAATCTCTCTCACTGAAGTGGCTCCTTCGCATCTCGACAAACACTCTCACCCCACATCCTCATAAGTCCTTTCAACACACACACAGCAGAGTGTCCTTATCTGCTGACAACAACCAAGACCGCTCATTATCCTGAAAGATGTGTTGCTATCATCATTTTCCCCAAATTACCGGTAGTTGTGCCGATTGAGGGAATTTTGACGGACAACCCCGGGTCACGCACCCCTCTTCGGGTTGCCTTATTGGACACATTAGACGAAGAAGGGGGGGGGAAGAGAATGATGTTGGGGTGAGTGATGACGATGAAGGAGAATTGGCGTTTAAGCCGTGCTTTTAATAAATTTTGATGGAATCTGATCGCTCTTGGGGAGGAGTGATAGCGAAAAGGTTGTGTGAAGGTTGCGGGACCCTGTGCAGTAGGTGGGGTATAGGGTTCAACACCCCGAATTTCAATGACTATTTATTTATTATGTATAGTGTATGCACACTAGGGCTAGCCACTCGGCCTGGACGCAAGCTAAGTAATTAGCACCCCAGGCCCTAAAGCTAATGAAACGGAGATGGGTCACTAGGCCTGAGCAGGATTAGATTTGATTGATGTGTATGCGCAACAAGGGGGAGCTGTCTGCCCCAGGTGTTCTAAAAGCTTAGAAATGAGCTGATTTTATTTCTGAGTCTATATAATTAAAAAAACCACTTTAAAAATAATTAGAATTAATAAAAAAATTAAAGTAAATGCCCCATGGTCCAAATACTATATTTTAATCCCCTAACACTACATGTAACACCTTATAAATGAGTTATTGTGATAAATGTCGAAACATATTGAAATTGAAACCAACCCCCTCCCAAAAAAAACCCTCCTGAAGTCTAGTTGCGAGCTAAGTACTGAGATTAGAATATTGTAGTGTAGTAGTGTAATAAATAAAAAACTTCTAAAAGCAATGCATATAAGTCCCGTTATAGTAAATTTTGTCAAACCCTCTATACTATGTATAATAGTGTCTGAATGTTCAGTAATAAAGGTTTGACAAATAACAATTAGAGGGACTTCTATGTTAGTTAGGACTAAATTTTTTCATAATTGAAAATAAGTTGAGTGGTTCAAACATTTTAAGTTTTATTTCCAACATATTTTTTATTTTTTCACTTTTTTTAATCGAAATGTTTTACATTCACTTAATTGTTTTATCTTCACTTATTTGTTTATGATAGAAACAAACGGAAGTGTTTTCAATGTTCAAACAAAATGTTAAAACGGCTAGGCTGAAGATATCAGGAGAATAATTAAGGATCATATGGAACAGTAGAATCCAAAACCATATGCCACTATTTGGGGAGGCTTTGAAAAAGTAAATACGAATAATGTTCTCTTTATTTCAAACTGATATTAATATTTCACGTATTCATACTTTAACTTCTGTCCTTTCAAGCTTTTTTCACATTAGATAGCAAAGTAAATGGATTGATATCACACAATGCACACCAATATGATATAACTATACCATTAAGACATTATTAAAGTTAACCAAACTTTTCAATAGTTCTAAGTTGTGTTTTGCTTTTGTGAAACTTAAATGCCTCGTTGACTCGTTCAAGAACACCACTTCTAATGAATTCCAAAAGTGAATCCTCGCGTAAACACACTAAATTAAGTCATCCATCCAAGAAAGCGCCAGATTCGGAAGCTATTCAAGTAGTTTATTCAAGGATTAACTTTGAATGCGCCAAAATTTCAAAAAGTGACACGTTTATTAACAACTTCATTTGACTAGATCGATTTGGTAAGTTCTGCTGAATTAATTAATCTCGGTTTGGAAGGTGGATTTTGACAGCTTTCTGGCGCTATTTTTTCTGCAAGAACATAATAGATGCAAAGTAAATGCGACACTGGGCTTGAAACTGTCACAAGATTTCGAATAATTTTTCCAAAGATGTTACATTCTATTACATGCCTTTCAATTTTAATTTGTTTTCTTTCAGCATTCAGTGGTCACTTTATTCCTAGTCCCTTCATGAACATTGCTATGTGAATTCATTGAAATATAACTACCTCGAAAATGTTTCTCAAATTCATATTTACGGGAAAATAAAACACTTTAGTGTCAAATATATGATTTCATTCTATACTTATAAAGACCTCATTTTAGTGAATAGAATATACTTTTGCTGTTAAATAATTAGCAAATAAGTGATTATTTAATTTAGGTGTGATCTTAAACATCTACATAATTTTGATTATTAGAGTAAAAATTGTGACTTTTTCTTTTACTTTCGACTTGAAGTGTCTTTCATTTGAAGAAAAAATATACTAACTCTAGTTATAAATATATTAGAGAACTTGGACGAATCCTGGGTATCCATAGTATTTGAAAGAATGATTCTAACTGCTTTTTTGCTAGTTTATATCAATAAGTTGCACATATACTAACCTAACTCCCTAACTTGTAGACGGATATCCGTATTTGAGCCTTTTCTTCTTTGTGAATGGTGCACTTTTTAATGTATCCCTTAACAGTCAAGTTATGAGATATCGCATCTCAAAATTCTATTTATTGAGTTTTGAGGAATTTTGCTGTTAACCATGGCTCTATTTGAAGAAGAATGAACGAATTTCTGTACTGTAATTTAAGAATTTAATACCCTGTATATAATATGTATAATTAATGCAGGCATAATAATAATATACAGGTTTAATACCCTGTATGTAATATTTCTGTAATTTAAGAATTGGAATACCCTCTAGAATTACCCTGTTTTAAACACTCCCACTCACCATACAGAAGGTTACAGTTCCGTCCCTTGTATTTCTAGACATTAAGCACAGCGTCTTACAACCATAATATTCACAGTCATCAGCGTCGGTGTTAAATCCTAGAAAGATTCCACGACCAATCAGAGTCGGCGAAAAGATAAATTTTCTTTCTTTAGCTGCTGATTAACACCGACTCGGATGGCTATGAATATGGCTGTTAGTCTAGTGACTAGACTAACAGCCATAGACAAGAGACTAGACAACAGACTCTAGTCCATTATTTGAATAGAGACTTTATTAATATAATTCAATTCGATTAATTTTCCAAGTAAATATTATATATTTTAAGCTTTAATGACCAATCCTTAAATTAAATTAGTAACAAGTTCCTATAAATTAAATTAGAATATTTCCGAAACTCCGAACAAAAATAATCATTTTCTAAGTTTGATAAAATATTTAGTGATTTTTTTTACTTTCTACACTTTTGTTAATACAATTTTTAGAAATTTTCTATGTAAACATAGATTTTTTATCCAAAATAAAACAGGTAATAAAACTGGACAAACTAAGTTTTTTAAAATTGAATGCTATAATATTTATTGTTTCAACATTACAGTAAAAAAATATAAAATAGTTTTAAATTCAAAAGATTTCAGTGTTTTAAAATTAGTTAGAAAGTGTTTTAAGCGTCCTAAGATATATGATTAAATGTAATAATATTATGATTAAAATAATAGATTTTCATAATATTTATTCCTTATTCACATCTTATTAACTAAGATGTCTCTAAAAGAACTCGGGCAGGTTAAGGATTGTTCTATAATGAGGGGTAAAAAAAATCTAATTTACGTTTGAAGGTTTTTTAAGGAGAGGAATAATTACGAAATGATCTTTTTTCAAACCATCTAAAAAGTGTTTTTTATGTTTTCGATTTTTGGAATGACACTTCCAATATACTTTACACTTAAAGACGAGTATAAGTAAGTAACCAAAATTAAGAGATTGAGTCATAAAAACTTAATTTTTTTTTCGATTGCTTTAACTGCAACTTTTTATCTTAAATTTAGTGAGACATATTCAATGTTCTGCCTTCTGACATGCCATTTGGAATTTTTTTTCGGGTACAAAAACAATGAAGCGTATTAAAAAAACAACTTTTTCATTACTTTCCTTGAAGGTAGTATAAAAAAAATATATTATTATTCCAAAATATCTTTCTGATAATTATGCAAATGAGATTTGTTTGAGGTACAATGTTTTTTTTTTGAAACAGAAGTCAACTTTCATAGCTTTTCGTATGAATGAAATTGTTTAAGAATTTCTATGGATTTATTAGTTTTCTTTCTATAATCCCCAACTGTATCTAATAAATGAACCTTCTTTAGAGAAAAGTAAGAAAACTTATGTGTAGATACGTGTTTAGAAGTTGATATGAACTTGTTTCTATATTAATACCATATATTCTTCTTACTGTAATAGTAATATTATTTTATTTTTTTTTAAATTACGCAGAGCAGACCTTTTATTTTTTATTCTTAACATGGAAAATAAACCGCCAATTTAAAAATGTGATCAGGGTATGTCCTTAATTAAGGAGGGGTTATTTATTCATTACTTCATCATACTAAAAGCTTATTGTTTAGGTTTTTATACGACTGTAGGACAAACTAAAATCCCATAGCCTCACAAAGAAGATAATATATAAAAGTTTTGAGATGAACTATTCCTCTTTAGAATTGAAAGTGATTGATAATTATAAATAATAAATAATCACTTAGTAAAGATAGTTCTTCCTTATGAATACTTAAGGATTAATATTTGTAATTAACTGTGATTTTTGGCAAATATAATCGTCTGTTTAGAAAGATCATACTATATATTTCAAGGCATAATTTTGTAGCGATCAGATGAACTACACTTTTTACTTCGTAATACATTCGGTACTTGTAGCTTTTTTACATGACAACTACAAGAAAATGCCAGCATCCAAGACCAAATTCTCTCTTTTATAGGTGGTTCAAAACCCGCTAGAGAAAAGCTCAGAGTTTTCAACCTTTTCTAAAAGGAAATACTTGAAAAGTTAAAGAACAGAGTAAAAGTACATCTCGAAGTCCAAAAGCTTTCAGATTGAAATGTACTTCTTAACCTTTTCTATCTTTGCCTGAAGTTCCACACCTATTGATACCTTCCTCCTTTTCTAAAAATACACATTAAAACCCTTTCCGAGCTCCTTTTGAGTGAAAACATTGAATCTTAGACCTCCATCAGACAGATATAAGATGCATTTTCAATAGGGTCTTATTATGAGGTTATTTGCCCTCTCACAGTTAACATCATGAGCAAAATATGCTAAATTTCACTTCAGGTTATGTACTTTGCAAGGAAATATAACAGAGGTTTTTTTAGGCCGAAAGATAAAATTTTGTTTTTACATAAATAGTATTGGAATGAAAGCTTTCGAACTTTCATGATATATAACTTCTACTATATGTCTTTAAATGTCAAAAAATACTGTTCTTTCTCTATAATCCGACAGTAAGTAATAAATAATTGACTTGGGTTACAAAACATTACGTAAGTAGTTTACATGAAAATAAAGTACGTAACTATTTACTGGGAATAACATTACCATACCACAAGTTTTAAAATGTAATGCAGATATTTAACATGTAATTAAGTACTTAATTTTGGAAGCTTTCAAAGACACTAGGTTTGTCAAAGTCTTCCTGAAATTCTTATCTTAAAATGTATTATGACTTAAAATTTAAGTAGATTGTCTAGGGTAATTCCACCTGCTTTAGTAAAGCGAAAAGCATTTCATCATTTATTGAATTAACCCACTTTCCCCAGATTCAATTAACTGATAAAAATTCAGCTCCTGCTAAGAAGGGTTCAGAAATAAAACTTTTGGTAGAATTTCTAGGTATACTTTTTAATGGATTGATTTTGAACAGTTAAAATTAAATAAAATCAGATTATTACAGCTATGATATGTTATTTTCCCCTCAAAAACTGATTTAAGATTCAGATTAAGTGAAGTTTTTTTTTGTGATGAAGAAAATATTTGATTAGATTTAATTAACGTACAGTACTGGAAAAAAAAATCGACTCAGATTTTTTATCTCCGGAACGGCTCGAGATACAAAGACAAATAAGGTACCATTTTTCATCATTTGAAGTACTCTTTAAATAAAAAAAAATTCGAGTCCTTAAGGGGTCGTCTTCATATCGAACGAAGCACCAACTTTCTTTTTTCCAATAGAAGACCTCGAATATTATATTTTATTCTGAAAGATCACCCTCCATAACCCCTAAATACCAAGTTTAACATCTCTGCGTCAAGAAACAGACCCCCTAAAAAATTTTAAAATTTGAAACAGCCCATGTTAAATTTCCTATTTAAACTTTTTTTGAATCTTCCCTAGTAGGCCAGGATATTTCTGTGCACTCTGCAGGAAACAACTATGTCTTAAACGGTCGCCAACCATCGAGCCAAACTCATATGACTGGTGAAAGTGAGAGAGCCATCCCGAGCTACTTGCCGATGCATTAATGAAACTACTAGCAGGGATCAACAAATTACCTTCCATGTTTTTAATTTATATTAAAGTTTGCTTATAATTTTATATTTGTTGCATTATTTTCTAATAAGCTTTCTACAGTTCTTGAATCGTGACGGATTTGTTGATATTTTCAGTAATGGAGGTTATTTCTCTGTCTTACAGTCTCTTTTTACCAGATTTACAAATACAAATACAATTATTGTCGATCAACTACAGGCTAAAAGCCCAGTCTCTTCAGTCTTTTCTTGTTTGTGCTCGGTGTTTAATTACATCAAATTACACGTAGACTTCCTTGTTTCCTTCATGATTTAAATTTTATTACAAAAGAATCTTAATATATTGTTCAAATGGGGGGTTCTGAATATTACTTTTTTATTTCACTATTTCAGTTTGTAACCGAAATAATGAAATAAATTATACTATTTATTAAAATGATACTAATAAAAATCTTGATAGATGTCTTAAGAATTTAGTTCCAAATTTCTTAAATTTCAATAGCAAAAAAAAAAAATCAGAATTCAAAACTTTTTACTGCAAAATTAATTAGTTTTATTACTTAAAATGACAGGAATATAATTCTGAAAGTAAGTTGATGAATTGATTTTTAAAAGATGAATAAATTTGAATGATAACGTTCAAAACTTCTATTAAAATACTAAATTATTTTTGTTTAAAGTTTGTTAAAATATTCTCAATAAAATTTTTTAATTAAAATAAGAATAAAAAATCTTTCAAAGAATGAAAGCACATGGGAAAAGGATCAAGGTTTATAGAATATAAGGTTGGCTCTTCACATAGACATGGAAAAAGCTCGTGACGTCTCGTTTCCGCTGCCAGTGACGTCATATGTAACGCCTCCTAACTGTTTGAACAACCAATCACTTTCAGTTTGTGTGGAATAAAGGAAAGATACTGGTGGCATGGAAACTTTACGCTCCGCCTTAACAAGCCTGATTGGCCAGTGTAAGCTTTGGCTCGTCACTTCCGCTGCCAGTGACGTCACTGGTAGCAGTGTCAGATGGGCCCCCTCTGGAAAAGGATGTCATCTGAAAATAGTGTTCTGATTGGTTTCTGAATCATGCTGCCCGAGGGCAGTCGGGAGGGTGCTCTACGGACGTTTCGCCAACTCATAATTTTCTTACCCCCACTTGTTGGGCCCATACAAATTTCTAAAGTGAAGATTTACAGGAAACCAGGGGGTAGGAAATTTTAGAGTTGGCGAAACGTCCGTGACACCGTCGGGAGATTCAGGGTGGTCATAAAATAACTACTCTACTTTAAAAATATCTACATACGAAACTATTAATTAAAGACGAACTATCAAATAGACGAAAATAATAATAAGGAAATATTTTTATTCTGCTCCACACACCTTCCCCTAAGTCAGAATACAGATTCCGCCTATACATGTCATATTACATGGAGTTAAAAGGGAAAAACAACTCTTTTTAATAAAATTTTCCGAAAAAATTCCCACTCTTTTGAGAAAAAGCAAAATATGTATTACTCCCTAATATTCTATTTCATCCTTCTACCCTCCAATAAACGATTTTCAAAATGGGTCTCATGCATGGCCGCTATACATTTTTCTCAATTTAGGAATATATAATCTTAATAAGATTATTAATTAAACTAAATTAAAATGTTTCACATTTTTCTGCGCCGTCCACCTTCCCCAGCTCGGGTCCCAAATCACACCATCGGTTGACCCATTCTGGGGAGTATTTGAAGGAAAACTGTCATTGTTTAATCTAACTCCTTAAAACCTTTTCACGCCATTATTCAAAAAATAATGTTCTCTTTCATCCTTCCAACTCCCAAAGCTGAGTTATGCTTCTCAAGATAGAAGTCGCGAGTGTCCCCAATCACAATTTTTTTTAGTTCTGAAAAGCTTATAAACTGGATAATTACTCTTTCTCTCATTATAATATAATTTAAACTTTTTTTGCCCCACTCATTATCCCCGGTCGATGGTGAAAGATAGTATTTACTTTCACATTTCCAGTTCTATACTTATACATGGAACCAACTCACATTGATTTCTATGTTATTTCACTAAAATAGACACTATTTTGTCTAAAAATATTGGAAAGAACTTCAATTATTCCATATAACCCTTCTATCCCACCTTCCAATGTAAGGAACGCTTTTCTAAATGAGTGTTCTGCATGTCAACCATCGGTCTTCTTTATTTGCACCACATTTGACTCTACTAAAAGCAGAAAATTTTGAATTTCTTCTTCCACTAACAGTATCAAAACTGGAATATTTTTTCTGTCCCTCTCAACCTCCCTAATCGCAGGTTCCAGATATCTACCATAGTATTTCGTAATGTTAAGTGTATAAAGGGAAAAATTAGTTTGAAATGTGTGCTCCTTCATGAAGAAAAATAAGTTTTTAACGGCCTAAAAGTTAAGAATTTGACTTTATTGTTTTCTACACCATTTCGCCCCTATTTGAAGTAAAGAAACATTCGAAAATCGATTTTATGGATTTTTCCCATCTTTGGTGTCAATTTACAAAACATTCAACCGCAGTTTGGTGCCAAAAAGAAATTGTTTTTATTTAGTTATCACAGAATTTCGAGTTTTTTCCTGCCCCTCCCCTATGCCTAGTAAGCGTTGCCAGACTTCTACCATCGCAATACTTTCTCGCCTGAGAGTAAGGAAAATAATGTTACCTCTCATTAAGTTAATTTAAAAGACTATAAATATGATCCTCAGAGAAAATAAGCATACAAATTTTTACATTCGACTTCATCCTTTCACCCCTTTGACTGAAGGGAACTGATCCTTTCCAAACTCTATATTCTCTTAGTCCTCTCTCACCTCTCTTGTATTATGGTGCATTTGAGCAAATTAAATGAATAAAAGGAACCATTTTGACTTTAAAACACATCATCAAAACTCGTAAATTTTCCTCTTCTGAGCCTCTTACCATCCCCTGACCCAGACCAGAAGTGTCCATCATTGTAATTCGGAATCTACAGATTCTAAGGAGCAAAATTGTTCCTAATGGTTTCACTAAGCTTCTTCACTAAAAAGCGCGCGTTATAGTTAGAAAATCCCCTAAACAAAGCAAACAATTAAACACATAAGTATTTGAAAAAAAAATGTGCCAATTCAGAGATAAGTCGCCAAATGTATTTAAGCCAAATTCAATTTTGAGCTCTGACCGATACAAATCTTTTGCTATCAAGAGATAACTTACTGGATTTTTTCCAAATTTTAAGAATTTTTGGGGGGTCTATTTATTGACACAGAGATATGAAACTTGGTATTTAGGGGTTATGGAGGGTGATCTTTCAGAATAAAATATAATATTTGAGGTCTTCCATAGGAAAAAAGAAAGTTGGGTTTTCGTTCGATATGAAGACGACCCCTTAAGGACTCGAATTTTTTTTTGTTTAAAGAGTACTTCAAATGATGAAAAATGGTACCTTATTTGTCTTTGTATCTCGAGCCGTTCCGGAGATAAAAAATCTGAGTCGATTTTTTTTTCCAGTACTGTACATCTAACATTAGAAAAGGTAGATTTCTATTTTTATAAGTTTTGATTGTTGATAAACCAGAAAAACTTGAAACGTAGGTGTAGTCACGATAATTTTAGTACCTATGTATATTTATGATTTAAGTCCTATTTTCGGAAAAATTTACTTTCTTTGTTACATTGATGTTTTATATTTTGCATGTTAATGCAGTCATTTTATAGGGTGGAGATTCCTCAAACTGTCAAAAATACTTTTAAAGTTTAAAGAAATCCGTTAAAATTAAAAATATGAAGTATAAAATTAACTTTCCTTTCAACCGGTATAAGTTGTTATAATTAGCAAATTTACGAGAAAAAGCTGATTTAAAGAGAAGTGCAATTACCTAAATAATTATAAAACAATATTTTTGAAGATTTTGAAACTTTTAAGCTTTTCTTTGGTACACACTTGAAAAGAAAGACCTGAGCTTATTTCGTTTTTTTTCTTACGGTAACCTAGTCAAATACATAATTGTCCTCACTTTTTTTTGCACCATTGCAAAAACCTAATGGCTCCCTTATTAATCCCTCATAGATCAAATTGAGTAGAAGTAATTTTTAATGGATTTTTACTTGTGAAAACTTCATCAAAAACCTTCTTCATAAAAACTGATAGAGGTAATGGAAATCAATCTCCAAGACAGACTTTGGTAATTAACATCGTGAAAGCTTTTAAGCCGCGTGGAATTCCAGGTCAAAAAGCCTTCTCTAACCCCACTCTTAACAGCTGGTCCAGTAAAATAATTAAATTCTGTGCATTTTTATGACAGACATTTAGTAACAGCCTTGTCATATTAATTTCATCATTTTCTACCGCCTCAGGAATTTTGATTGCACTTTTGCACACCACATTATTAACGAGTGAGAGTGAATGGTTTATTTATTTTATACTAACACGTTGGGAAATTATTGTCGGTTATCAGCATGTTTATCATGAAAAACTACTTTTGGGGGTTAATAGTGAGTTATTGATACATAGGTATTCTATTTAATTATGTATGATACAAGCAGTTGGTATAATGATAAAATTATGATATTTTAGTTACAAAAAATTACTTGGTTTATTAAAGTGGTTAAAGAAGAGAAATAATCGTTTTTTTCCTATGAAATATTATGATAATAACAAGGAATTTAAGTCAGGTTTTAAAAAATACCACTAATTTGCATAATGTCTTTAAAAATTAAGAATATAGACTAGGAATTAGAATGCTTTGGATTTGCTAATATGAAGGAACTATTTCTAACTTAATTACTCAAGAAATTTTGACTAATTTTACTCAAATATTCTAATTAAACATGTTGTAACATTAAATATTGTATAGCCTAAAAATTTTACTATTTAAATTTTTGGAATTTGAGAAATCTATTTTATTTATACTGTACGGTCAAAGTGATAAACCGGGCATTAATAAAAATGCCTGAAATTGAGGCGGGCAATGTGATAAATTCAATGGCATTTATATTAAAATGAGTATTTATCACTTTGCTTTAAATACGCGGGAATTATTAATAATACCCGGATTTATCACATTGTGTGTAGCATATACCTACACTTTGTTGAGTATAATTTTTCAAAAGGTAGATAAAATAAAGACTGATTATCGAGATTGACTCCTGGTTAATCTAAAAGTACCTTTTTTTACAAAAGGTCTTGATATTGTCTGTAAAAGTTTTTTTTCTAAAATTAAAAGTTAAAAGTATTCAATAGTGACAAGAGATTTATTCTTACACAAGCTACGTTTACTTCCACGAAAGAAATCACTGGAAGTATTAAGAGTTTTTAAATCTCAGTTTTTTTCCGTTCATCGGTGAAAAAAATGAATGATTCATAGCCTAATGAATCATTCTGCCACAAACTATTTGACAGGGTAAATAATATTTCACAGAATGTCACACCTCTCTATAAAGAGATACAAAGCCAAAGGAAAAGTTTCAAAGGAAACCTCTTCAAAACTATTTCAAGACTCCCAAAGCACCGCAGGATAAATATCGTATGTCTACAATATTACTACCATACTTTGATGAAACATCGAAAATGTTTTACAGATGGCCCCGAACGTTCTCACATGTATAACTCTTCGGAGTAATGCAGTATTCAGGAAGATTCTTTTTAGTAATGATGCATATTGCATGAGCCTTGGGATCTTATGCAAAAAAATAAGGAATTCTCCTGATCTCTGATAGAGACTTTATATTCTTGACGGTCACTTATTTAAGTGAAAAGAGCCGATATGACATATACGTATATAAATACTAAACTCCTCTGTTCTAGAGTCTTTCTGGAATTTTTGGCAGAATTTTATTCATAACATCGAGATGTTATAGAAATTGTCGGAGATCTGTCTATAAATTTATAACGCCAAGCTCAGTGAAATTTATTTCCGGATGTGTCTTAATACCTCCATTGTTAGGCATCGAGCTAGATTTTTGCACCCAGAAAGAGGACCCAAAATTATTTCTAAGCCCTCTTCCATGCATACTTAAAATATTTGATGCAGATTTTTAATACATTTTTTTCGGTAGAATTTGCATTTTTTTAAACTTAATATTAAAATGATTGTGAATAATAGAGTTCCAAACACAAAGGGGGCCTTTTCCAGAAAATTTATGGAAATTTGATCAATGTTTAAACAAGGTTTTAAATAGTTTTAGGTACACACCTAGTTCTAATTTCAGGGGTGCCTTGCTCCCTTCTTATATACGCCCCTGGCCAAGCATATTCTTTGAAGACAAATGCCGCTTGAGCAATGTTATCTACGTTAACTTTACAGATTAAAACATCCAATAAATTCCCCATAGCTGTTTAATTTTACAATGATTGTTTAAGTATTAAATGAAAAGGGACCTAATCTTCTTATCACAGATGTTTATTTACTATTTGATGACAGAAAGGTGATTAAAACTTTTTATAAAGTGAGCATCCCATCAAACAAAATGGTTCACATAATTTCAAAATAAACATTTGATTTCATATAGTTTCATCGAAACATTGTGAACAAATAACAACTTTACATCATCAGTACCTCCCTCTTTCTCTGTAATCTTTTGTTTCTATTATTGTCTATTTCTGAGAGTAAATATCTAAATTTAATCCAAAAATTTTTAAAATTCAATTACCGTATAAATTGTTTTGTTTATGTTATGTTTGTATTTTTAGATTCTAAAGTGGACTGTTTGAGAATATCTTTTCATTTTAGATCAAGAATCATTTTACGTAAGTGTTTGTTTTCAATTGTTGTAATGCTAAGCATTTATCCCAGATGCATAAACACCAACAAATAAATGCATGAATTGATTTGTTTAGATAAGCAAAATTAAATAGTAGTAAAGAGTTTGAATGTTTAGTTACAATGTAAAGACACTTTCTCCCCTTCATCCTCTACAAACCAAGTATTAATTTTTATTTATTACACATCGTGAACAAGAAAATGGTGTGCAAACAGGAATATAAATATCTATTTTTCCAACTGAACGAGCATTTTACCTCATTAGATCCGCCTATCATAAGCTCCGGAAAGATATTTTTCTTTTTTCTCTTATGTCAAGGTACATGACAATATAGGGAAGAAAATTATAAGAAAAATAAAAATCTGATTGACACATATACAATCTCACATTTCTCGTTCTTAGATTTCCACAAAATATTATGCACTGGCCAAGGCTTACTAGATACCATTTGACAACTTTTTTCCACTAGGATCGCCACATGTCCTGCCTATAACGTACCATACTACTGTATATAGATTTAGTGCTTTGCTAGATGTCAGCTATTGACATCTACATTTTTAATGATTTCCGTACTCGGCTAGCCTGTATAGTATCCAGTAAGCCGTGCACTGGCTAAGATAGTTCAAATTAATACCATTTTTCCAAAGTGGATAGGTTGGGGTACCAATGTGGAGGAATACAATTATAACCTATCAAATCCTTGAAAAGGAAAAAAAAAAGACACATTGAAACTGGTCATATTTTTTAGATGATGATTTGATGATAATAATTTCTATGATGAACTACAAACTGCCAGACATTTCCTTTTTTTCCAACTCTTCTCACCTCCTCGAAATACTTAATTTCCTACGGAACATACAACAAAGGCTTATCCACCACAAAACCGCTTGTGAAAACTGCCCTCGACCTCATCACAAGAAATTGAACTTCATAGTTTTCAAAAAGTCCGGAAACGCGGGAGGAAATCAACGTCTTTGAAAAAGAAGCAGGAAGTGCAACACTGGGATTTATTAACTCCCCTTTGGTCGCCCATAAAGGTTGAATCGTGGATGTGATTCCACCGGGCTGGATTTTATTATCCGGGGCCTTTGACGTCTGGCACTAAATCGCCAAGGCGAAAATGTCGAAGGGAAATTGGCGCAAATGTTGTTTTCGTGTCCTTTTAACCAGCTGAGGAATCTTGGGAAATTTTTTGATTCGCTGTGGTTGTCACCCGGAGGGTATAACTTTCAAAATTCCGAGTTTGGTTTCCTCAAGTAGCTTAAAAACTTGATTTGGTCCTCTCAAGACGAAGAAATGGTAGCTTGAGGTTGGTGTGAAGGTGTGTTAGTGCGTGCATGTGTGTGTGTGTGATTTTTAAAGCCCCTTTGTTACATTTAAAGTCTTGTAAAACATAAGACTTATTTAACTGTTAAAGAATACAATCAAAAACTCTTTATGAAAAGTTAAAGAATCCAGTGATGATAGTGAAATCATTATATTTGTAACTTTAACCTTTTACAATTCCTTAAATTTAGAAAAAAATTATGGAATATTCTCTTAGTTAGATTGTTTTTATTTCAAAAGGGCACTTACTAAACAATGTAAAATGGAAAGTATTTGAGGTAAAGAAATTTCAAAATTTATAGACCATTCAATGTAACTACTGCCATAATTTCTATTTAAATCAGAAACTTATAAATATACAATTAAAATATTATTTTGCAATTGTAATTTTAAAGCAAATATTTACTGAAATAAAAGGTAAACACTGGGTAATTAACCTCAATTAAGGTTAATTGATAATTGACAATATTAGTTTCAAATATAAAACATTTATCCAATATGATGTTATTGCGTTTAAAATTTTAGTAACCACTATATACCAACACTAAAACTCAATTATTCAATTTAAAGAACAACTTTTTAATATAATACTTACAAAATTATAATATTATCTTATAGTATGATTTCTTTCTAAAAAAAGTGCTACTGGTTAGAATTTAATTATAATACTAGTTACTATGAGTTATAATGTAATTTATCAAGAAAATTGATTTACTTATCTTTAAAAATATAATTATAGAATTCAAGGACTTTTTATAAGACAATTTCATTTGCATTTAATATTTAAGTATTGAAAATTTAATTAATTTCTCTATTTAGTTAATAAGATTTTATTCAGAATTTAATTTAATGAAATTTTATACAATGATTTTGGCTGTACTGAAAAAATTTTGTTTTTTTATATGTTAAGTGATAAAAACTGTTTATCAGATTCACTCTCTTAGTAGGTTTTGGTTGAAAATTATTTTATACATAAATTAATGCTGCTGCTTCTAACAAAAAAAGAAAATCTTAATCAGAAAAATTGCTTCTTTGCAATAGTTTTTATAAGCCTATTCGTTCAATGTCTTTGGATTTACATTTAAAACTTTTTTTTACAGGCATAATAATTAAGTTGTAAAAAGTACAACTTTATATATTAGGTTTTTTGATAATTCCTTGAGAGGTTGACACACATATGATGTAAATTAAAGATTTAAAATAAATTGAGACACGCTTATTTTTCTGACTGTTTTTTTTTTTTTGCTGAAAAATAATGGACTATTCTTTTTTAAATACTGTAAACTGTTATTTTTATAAGAAATAATTTTTTACTTTTTAATCTAAATGACAATCGGTAGAAGCAATATGAGGGTAGGTACAATCTAATCATTCTACATGTTAACCTGTCCCGTCGTGTATTTTTTGAGTATTTGTAAAGCTATCTACCAAGCTCAAACTGTACTTAAGGAGGTCAGGATTAATTTTGTAAATTTGAATTAAGATTGAATTTAAAGTATAAGAGAAATAGTTTTGACAATATATAATATATAGAAAAAAGGATGTATTAAAAAATAGTAAAATAAAGGATTAAAAGTACTCAAACACAAAGTAGAATAACAAAATCATGTTAAAAACCTTACAAATACAAGTACTTTTAATGATGGTTGAATCAACCCTTGACCAAAATTGTTCTGACAACACTATATTTTAAAAAAATAATATGACGTTTCTTTTTAATTTCCAATCTTCATTAATCCTACTAAGAAAGAATTTTTGGTGTTAGTTTTAAAATTGAATTAAAATTACAGAATCACAGCCACCTAGTATTTAATTCAACCTATCCACCTCGAGAACCAAAGATAATCAGAAAATTATTAAAATTTATTCCGCCATTTTCCGCGAAGGCATATTTCAGCAATAACAAAAAAAGATCTAAAATAAATAACGCATCGTGTCCTCCATGAAATGAGATTCGAACCATTCCCTGAAATTTACCCCAAAGCGGGCACACACAAAAAAAATGCGAAATAAGTTCTAAAGCAGTTTCCTAAGGGCTTTTCATATTTATGCTCTGGACGTATAATATATGTTTTAATATCCAGCCATTTGCCCATAACTTTGAAATTCATACGTTTTACGTTGAAACTTCTCAGAAGTAATTTTGGCTCTACTTCATTTAAACTGCTGTTTTTCTTCCTTGTAGTCCTGGATCTCGTAAAAAAAAGTAGGATTGGTTAAGCTTAGTGCTGGAAGACTGTGGAAGTATGAGAAAGGAAGATGTTTTTTATGTTCTGAAAGGGATGTTAAATTTTACGGGGAAAATATAGTTATGTTAAGGTGTCTTGTTACATACTGGGTATAAATTATTTTATTTTTGCCCAAACTTAGTTTTAATACCGTTGTTGTCATATTTGGTTTGTGACAACCTCATTTTCTCTTTTATGAATTACTTTGCAGAATTAAAGTTTTACAATAATCACCTTTTCACATAAAAAGGCAATGTTTTAGAATTTTAATGCATTAAAATTAGTTTTAATACTATAATGCATAAATTCAGTCACTTTTATAGCGTTTCTGAAGAACTTAATAAGACTACATAGTAAAATTAAAATTATTTATTCAACAAAGAGGAAATATATTGGATACACAGCACAAATATTCCTTTACAACTTGATATTTTTCTTTATCAATAAGATTATTCAAACAATTTTCTCAAATGTCTAAAATTTTGAATTTTTGATTATTTTACTTTATTTGTTAGATGTAATTTATTATATGTATACGTTCAAATAATTACATAAACTTATGTTCCTATGCCGCTTTTAAACTTGTAAAAACATCATCATCTGTCTCGAAAGATTTGAAAGATTTTAAGTCATACAATGTAGCTGTAAAATTTTTCACTAAACTGTACAACTGTATTTAATTACAAAAGCAGTGTTCGTTTTTGTCATGCTTCTCAACGGAATAAAATAGCCCTGAAAAATAAGTTGGTTAAAAATTAAAAACAACATTTTAATTCCTTCTTTCAATAAAAATTTGTTTTCAAATTTTAAATTTATAAATAGATTAGATAGTTATAGTTATAAATGGGGATCTTAATAAAATGTCTAGCTTATGTTACTTAATACTTAAATATTATTTCTACCAAATCTTGTAAAAAAATACCACTATGGTTGAGTTTTTTGTATTAAAGCACAGCAGCATTAAATTAAAGGTTGATATTGACACATTCTTCTATTTTTAGAAAGCCTTTTGTTCCCGCCTTCTATAATAGTTATTTCCCAAACCATCCTTTACATTCCAAAACAAATTTTCAAATTCGAAAAATCTCAAGAATACACCAAAATTGGTTGTCTTTGCAAAATGAACAGGACTAATATAATTGAATTCCAGCCACGTTTAAAAAAAAGCAGAAGATGAAGACACTGACTTTAGAACGGAAATCACTTCTAGTCAGCCTTGCAAGTGTTGAACCTTTGTCTTATGAAAATTAATGACGCTTCCCCCATTTTTCTTTACGGAAACGCCGCGTGTCAATCCCATCAGGGCTCTTGGACACCGAACAAAAGGACCACTTTTCACACTTGTTTCTCTCAAAAGAATCTGGAACGAAATCCAATCTGGAAGAAAAGAAAGGGGGGGGGGGAAGACCCTGATGAATGTTTCGTTGATTCTTTCTTTTAGGGAACGCTTGTAAATGGATGAATTTTCGTTTCGAAATGTGACCAGGACTGTTGAGGACAGTTTTCACTCGAAGAATCTCGTAAAGAGTTGTTGTCTAGTTGGAGAGGTCAGTGAAGAGTGGGTTGTTTTTGGGGGAACGTTTACTGCATCGGAAATTGAGTTGTGCTGAAGGCTGGTTATGGTTATGGATAGTGCTCTAATTTATGCATAATTGAGAGTGTATTGAAACTGTTATGGTGTTTAATTGGGTGGATAATTATTATTCTGGCGTAAGTCCAGATTAGCGCGCCCGCGGATGCTTGGCGATATTTTATGTTTTGGCGTTGCTTCATACAATTTTCGATAACCTTAGATGCGTATTAATTTGAGTTATATTAGTGCTATTTAGTACTGAAAAATATTTTGCTAACTTGGACTAATTTGAACTTTTAATTCATTTTAAAAGAGGAGAATTTTGAAAATTGCTTTTAGTTGTATTTATAGGTAGGTATGGTAAGTAAAATAATGAAACGTACTACACATAAAAAACTACAAAGTTTTGTGTTTTGACTTAAGAAGTATTTTTGAATTCTTTTAATTATGAAGAAGAGCATCACAAAATTACTATAAGGCCTATTTTTTGTTAGTGCAAATTTTCAACGTTCTTTGTAAGAATTCAAAGCGAATTTTATACATACTAATAAACCTAATTTAAGTCAAAAACACTACACACTACCTTTTTGTTAGGAATACATAAAGATAAATCAAGTTTTATGGTTAAACACTAAATATTCCTCCTTTAATTATTTCCAGAAACTTTCAAAATAACTCTTAGATAAGTTAAGAATAACCTTCTTCGAAATCATTACTTATACCTATATATCTTGAATTCATATTCTTCGAAATAAGCAGCATGATTTTCTTTTTGCAAGTTTTTGTGAGCCTTCTAATAAAAACATTAATAAAAATGCAAAACAAACTGACGTTTTTTTTGTAGTGAATTTTTTTTACGGTTTATCGGCTTTAAGCATGAATGTTACAAATTCTAAAAACCCAAGTATTGCATACCATACATAGTTAGGAACTTGCACGTTTTAATTGCTTTGTTTTTTCGTAAGTATGTACAAGAAGTGGTAACAAGATCAACCGATTTAGATACACTATTACTATTTCATTAAGAGCTTCCATCAAAATGTCTGGAAACATGCTTTTTATAAGTGATCAATACGTTACATGTTACTTAACTCACTCAAACGTACACAAGAAGCTTATACTGTGTAATCAGATTAAATTAGACTGATTTAAACTAATTACAAAACTATCTTAGTGTTAAATTGAAAAGAAATCACGTGAATATAAATGCAGCTAAATACCCTAACACTAGTGATTTGCTGTAGGGATCTATTTGAACTCATTATCACTGAGGAAGTAAGCATCCTTGTTTGCATTTGCTTAATGGCATCACCCAGATATAGTTTAATGATCCCGGGGCTCTTTACGTAATAAGGTTTTTGGTACCTCTCCACTAAAATATTTACTTATCCATTACAAATCGCACGTGAGTTTGTGTAGAATCTGGTTTAAAGTTGCGTAACTGGGCTCAGACTGCCTAAGCGGAAGTGTTAAACAGGCACTTAGCTAAGTTTTAAAGAGGGATTCTTTGATTTGTTTGTTTAGGAAAAGCGCTAGGCTGATCATCTACGTTGACGATACGTTTGTATTTGTTTTACACTCATCGGACAACTTTCATATTTACTGTAAATACTGCTTCCATCTTCAAGGACACATTGTTGTTGAATTACTATTTTTTACCAAAAGAGAAAATATATTTTTTAGTCAGGTTGTTGTCATAATGCAAGCGTGTCAGGTCATGTAATTTCGAAAAGATATTCCCTTGTATTTAATTTAGATTATTGTATTGAGTACACTTATGTTCATCCGTTTTTATACTCTGGTCTTATTTTTTTTTTGGGAAGCATGGTCCTACAGATTAAATTGAATTCAAATAATTTATTTATTTTAAAATAATCCAACATATTAATATATCTGATATGAACAAGGCAAAGCCGAACCGTATCAATTATATAACATTTACAGCGTTTGTTTTAAACGTATCAGGTTTTACGTAAGAAATCAAAAGTGTCCCAAAATGTCCATCGATCCCATTTGGAATACATTTGTCCGGTTTATCGATATGGCTCCAATTGCGGTGAACTGTAGTACAAGTAAAGTAACTAACTCGTATATTATACTTAAAAGACATCTTAACTAGAATAATTAATCGACTAGTTAGTTGTTAGCTTATGGCAGATTATTTGATATTAATCCTTCATCCATATAATTCCAAGGTTTACTTAGCGTTACTCAGCGGGCTCCAGTGGACCGCATGTGAATAGTACAGCTACCCACACATACTATATTCTTTTGAACAACCCCTTTTTACAGGGAGATCACATTCATTCATCAACACAGGGACGAATCGATTCTTAAAATAATATATTACAATAAATCGTCGCGTGAGAAAATTGTAGTATTTTGAAGCGAAAATTTTCTATGTTAACAAAACTTCGAGGTTGAGTGCCCGCCCCGGTATATATCATCTACAGCAGGGGTTTTCAACCTTTCAACCACTGGCGACCCCCTTTTTAGGTAGAATATTTTACCACCCCATTGAGATATAATGTAAAGAAAATATAAACAAAATTCTACAATAGATGTCATTTTTTCACTAATAACAGTCACATAATCATTAAAAAACATTATTACACATCACTTTAAATATGATAGGTAATGAATATAGTGATTTTACGTTTTTCTGAATATTGCTAGTTACCCCCAGCATGAATTTGCAACCACTCCAGGGTGTCACAAACCACTGGTTGAGAGTCCCTGGTCTGGTCTACAGTCAAACTATTTCAAAACCTCACTTTCACGTCATGACGAATCTCCATCAGTAGATTTACCCTTTTCATTCCCATACAATTCAATCTCTACAATCCCCAAAACTAACAATAATTCTTCACGCCTAATCTCAAAGCAACGACGAGAGCGAAATAAACGAATAAATCGCCAATCCCGGCTCAATCAAAGCCCAACTTAGTACTAGTCGTTCTCATCTCCATAGCCACCATCACAAAGCATCCCCATCCCCTTATTAATTATGACCCACCGGGTGTACGATCGCAAAAGGGAACTGGCACATCAGAAACGGGGGAGGAAATTCCCTGAGAAACGTTTTCCTTCATTTGCTCGGGACCGACAAAGACGGTGCCCCGGAGCCGCTGGCCTTTTCATGTGAAAGATGCGAGGATGTTATAATAAGGACGCTGCTACCTTCCGAAAAGCAAATGGCGCGTAGTCATTAGATGGCAGATTGTTGTTGGTAATGTGTGTCAACTTGTCATATAATTTGAAAGTTTCGGTCTGTGTTGGTGTGTTTAATGCTCTGTTACGGATGAATGAATGTTTTAAATGCGAGGATGTAATGTACTCGAGAGTGACTTGAGTTATGAATTTTCCCTTTCGGATGTGCGTTTGAAAGCGGTATGGCAGAATTCTCATTCCAGGATTTCTGGAGGTTGTTTTTTTTAAACAGGAGGGGAACTTCCATATACAACGTTTTGGGATGGGATAAATATTACTTATTATAGTATAATATTGGATCGTAGTGTAGTTTTACAATTACAACTGGGCATCACAATAAATTTACCTTGAGATGTTAGTATAGTTGCTCAAAGACCCCTATTGGAAAAATTTTCCCAGTGTTCCATAAACCAGTATCAAATTATACTGGATCCAGTATAAATGATACTGGATCTAGTATAAATGATACTGGAACCAGTATAAATGATACTGGATCCAGTATGATATGATACTGGTTTATGGAACACTGCGAAAATTTTTCCAATAGGGACGATCCTCTTTTTCTTGTTAAAAACTTTCACTTAAACTTAAAATAAGCCTGACTTTACATAAAGTTACAGAGTACATTTTTTTTATCCTTGATTGTTTTCAACCTTGTGATATACAGGGTATTTCTACAAATAAAAAAAATCTTAGTCTGTAAACAAATCCAAATAACCACATTCACGTTTTCCATAAAAGAAGGTCCCCGTAGAAGTATATGACGTCATATCTTTTTTTCTCGAAATTTTCTCGAAGACTACTAGTTGTAGAGGTATAGTTCTCTGGGATGTTTTTAGTACTCCTTGTAAAGAATATGACTGTGAAGTGTGTGCAGAATTTGAGCGGATTTGTTGAAACACCCAGTAAAAGATTTCGTCACAGTTCCATGTAATCTGTATCTCTGTAGTGCTCTTAACTACAAAAAAGGGAAGGTACGGATTTCAAGATATATAGGGATCGAAATTGGTTACATTATTCTATTCTTCAGCAATTCATAAATAAGTTAAGTCAATATAACTAAACAATTAGAAGTTGTATCTTACAGTACAGATTGGACAAAAAAGAGCATGTTAGAGGGATTGGGAGTTCCTATTTATTTATACTTTATGTTTGACCCTTTATTTTTTAAATTATTCATCAATCTCAGTTTAAATGGTTTTTTTATTACTATTCAACTGTAACGATTGACTTTGTATAGTAATGGAATTATCAAGATTGAAAACGAACGAAAGATAATTTATTTCTCAATACTATAGAGTAGGTACTTGCGCAACTATTTGTTTTTTTTTAATCCTTCTTTAGATTACGTTTTTGTTTTTAATTCAAAAATTAAGGCCCAAAAAACTATTACTAGACCACAATTTCTCTAATTTTTTTCGGGTTCTTGTAAGAAAATCAACTAACTTTCATATTTTAAAAACAGCTCATAAAAGAGGATAAGAAAAATATATGGTTAAATATCTTTTTGTAAAAAATAATTTTTTAAAGTTAACCTGAAGTTTTTCTAAGCGGCGCAACTAGTTTTTAAAGAAAAACAACTTTTCCAAGAAAAGATTGGTCAATCTGCCTGTCCTTTATTCTAAAAAAGAAAAGAGTTTAAAATACAGCCCCACTTTTTTGAATGCTATACTTTTTCGGAATGCAAATATCAAAGCCGGAGGTCGGAAAAAAAATTACTTAAGTAGAATCTCCCAAAGTTTCTGAATGAAAAACGCCTCAAAGACTACAAGAGGATGAAAATATCTAAGTATATAAATCCATATTTTATAACAGTGGAAAGAAATAACCATGACATCCAGGGCTTTTTGCCTTGGACGGTTTTTAGAATTTGAATTTCTTTCATTTTGGACTATTTCATATTTCATTCCTTTTTTGAATAAGATAACCGCTGTGCAGAGAAAAATAAGCAAATCTCTGGTCCTTTTTTTATAAATATATCATTTGAAAATTCTCCTTCTATTCATTTTAGTTGCTTTCGAGCAGTAGACGGAAAACTTTGTAACCGTACCCAACAGTTTGTGGATTAAGGGGTAGAGGTGCAAATTTTTGTTGAATCGTTTCTACTTAAGGTCCTTATTTTTGCGGAAAATGGTTCGGATTATTTTTCATGGCCATTATTTTTAAGTTTCCGATGCACCTTTAAGTTTTCTTTCCGTCTCTTTTATACGCAAATAGTGAAATATATTTATGTGGGTGCATAATATATTCTATACTAGACAGCAACGTTTCCTGACTCTATGAGGTGACTACGAGGAAGAAAAAACTGCGTAGACAAAAAGCCTGTTGGGTTGCTACGAGGAGTTTCGGTACGCAAATCGTGATAAAAAAAACGCTGTATATACACACGGGTTAGACAAACTAATATTACTTTAATTTTAATGATTACCTTTTTTAAAACCGTATAACGAAATTAAGAATTTTTAATTGTCATATATGTAAGTAAAAGTTACTAGAACTCTTTTAAATACATGTAGGTATATTTTATAGTTTGTGTTGTTCATTCACCTCTAATTAGTATTAACACTATACTAGCCTGCAACGTTTCCTGACCATATGACAACACTTCGCGGAAGGAAAAACTGCGTAGATAAAAAACCTGTTGGGTTGCTATGAGGAGTTTTAGTACACAAATCGTGATAGCTAGACGCTATATATATGTTACGGGCAATGTGATAAATCGGGCATTATTAATAATGCCCGAAGAGGAAGCAGGCAATGTGATAAATTCAATGGCATTTATGAATGAAATTTATCACTTTGCCCGCATCCACTCCGGGCATTATTAATAATGCCCGATTAATCACTTTGCCCGTAACATATACATTGGTTTAACAAACTAATCATATTTTTAAATGACGTTCTTAAATTTCACTCAAAACTCAGACACTGCGCTGAGAACTACTTTGTTATGGCATTATAGGGTCTAGAAACGTTGCTGTCGAGTATGGAGTTATGAGAGGATTTTGCCAAGATCAGCTGTTCTCCTATTTTTTTTAATTCACCAGTTGAGTCGTACTTTTGAATGACTGATGCCCTTAATCTATTAAATGTATAATAACTTTGTTGAAATTTCGTTTACTTTTGAGAACCAATAAAAATATGAAAACTGTATCTGCTTATAAAATTTGTAAAATAGCTTTATGTTCAACATCTTGTTTGAAGATTTTGAGCTCTTTTTCAACCTGTTTGTTTAGTTTTCTTTGAAGTTGAGTGAGATTAATTCAATAGGCAATGGGCAATCCCTGTATGTTTTGAAAACAGAAAGAAAAATAATTTTTTCAATATTTTAAAGTACATAACAATCAACAATAGCTTTGAATCCTAAAATCATTACGGTCACATACTGTTTTCATGCCCTTCTTAAAATTCAATCTTTGAAATTAAATTAAAAATAAATAATCATCGTAATTAAAAAAAATGCGCATGTATTCATCTTTTGGATATCTATAACGAATAAAAAAAAATAAAAGTGCAGGGATTGCCAATTCAGAAGATAGGAACTATATATCTATTATTAAATCTTAATTAACAATTTCTTTTAGTAATCCTTTAACTAATAATAAATTTTTTTTGTGAAAGAAACACAAATAATTTTATTTAAGTCATATTAATTACGAAATAGTCTGAGTTCTTCAATAAAGAAATAAATTTAATAATGCTAGTGTGTGCAAACATAGATTATTTATTGATCATAAGTAAACTAAAACTTATGATAGTTAACTTAAGCGAGAGTAGAACGAAATGCTCGAGATTATGTTAATACTTACGTTGATGGAAACAAAATAAACTGACGCCATCTTCTTTCGTAATCCTCCATTTTTTTCTGTAAATTAAAGGCAAATTAAATAAACCAATTAAACGCATTACTACCTAACGAGATAGTGTGAGGGGGTACTCTCTTCAAAAAGATAGAATTAATTATCTCGAATGGTTGGTTAAATAGATAACATCTAAAGGGGTTTAACACCTGTTTAATCGTAGGATTGTTTACAGATTTTTCTCTCTAATTGAAACAAGACAACAAAGGCTTATCATGCTGTTTCAGTAGAAATTCTTTACAGTAAACAAAGTAACGTCATGAATATTTAAGTGAACTACGTAAGACATGAATGACAAAGATTAAATTAGACTTTTAAGAAGTATAAATTTAACTTCGGTTCTCATTCTATTTTTAAACAGAGTATAACAACAATGGGACGTTTTGAAATAGTTCTACAAAGATTATAGAATCTTCTGGTATAATACATTTCATTTGTGTCAAATGTAGTTGATAAAGGATATCCACGTCAATAAGACCTCAAACCGATTCAGATAAGTAATTTGTATTGTTTGAAATTTAGCCTGTTATACATCTATTTAATAATATAATCTTTTTCGTCAATCATACACAAATTTATCAAATCCTGTCTATGCGAAAATTTTACATTTCTTTTAGTCCAGTCCAATTGTGCTCAAATAAGGTCATTTTGGGAAAAATTTGGGGTAGAAGATATTTACCAGAAAAGAATATTAACATACAAAAAAAAATTCATACGAACAACAAGAAAAACAAAAAGTAAAACTTCCGGAGAAATATACCAATAAATATTGTGTATAAGCTGGATAACAGCCGGATAAGTAACAATTAACGAATGAATTATTCCTCAATAATAATTGTATATCTGGTAAAGGTGTTGTTAAAAAGTTCTCATGCACTAAAACTTCACCAAAATATTTTTATTTATTTCTAACGCTAAACAAAATTTTCCAAGAGATTCAGCACTTTTACCCTTCATTCATAACATTCTTCATTTCATAGCATACGTAAATAATCTGAAATAACTTTCATTGATAGAATATCACAACGCGCGTAGTAAAAACATCTCCAAAGAACCATAAATACCGAAGCTTACCTGTAACCTTTCAAAAGAATCCATTTACCGAATCTCGCATTTCTCCAACGATAATCTTCAACGCACAATGGGCAGATTAAGAGCCGCCTCTAAAAGGTTCGCAAAACTCTACTACGGAGGTGTAAAAGGAAGATGTATCTCTATCCTTTTACAGCCCGAAGTAGATGCTTTGCACTTCGCCATGAGATCTAGAGGCTCTTGTGAGTGAAGTAGCAAATGCTTTAGTGCCAAATCTATCTTAATTAAGCAAACAAATAGTTCACTTGATTACATTAAGTAAAAGACAATTTATTGGACCTGGGATTGAGAGGGGGAGTGCGGTAATCCAAATATTTTGTTATTTTAGATTCTATTCGAGTGAGTCATTGTTAAGAGACGTTAATGAGACGTTATTGAACTTGAAATGACATATTTTCAGAAAACAAATTTGATGAAATAAAGTACTTCCATAAATATTCTTCGAGTTCTTGGGATAATGGTGATAATGGATAACAAACAGTGAATGGTTTTTATTTTTAAATTAAAATGGAGATTCAGATATTGTGTGATAAATATAGTAAAATAGAAGGAACATTTTTAACGAGTTTAATTTGTGAAGCAATGTACTCCTAAAATATAATTTCACTTGCTATAAACTTAAAAGAAATTAACATTATCTTTTAATTGAATTTTCATTGAACTTTCCCCATTTCAATTCTTTAAAATTTCAACCTATTTATTGAAAAAAAATACTGTAAGATTGCTTTTGAGCTTAAAGATTAGGTTTTTCTCAATTGCGCGCTTAAAAATGTACTGAAAGTTAAGAGTACCTGAATGAACCAAGTGTTTAACTCTATGACTAAAATGGCATATGGTTCTGTGTACGCTTATTAAAATATTTATCACTGTATTTAAGTCTTAAACAAAGAACCCGAAAGTTATCTTTCTATTTTAATAACCGATAATAGTATCTTAAATTCCATTATTGTATAATTAAATTTTCTCTTCCGTTTAAATTTAAGACAGGCCTCTTTTTCAAATCCTTTTCGAATAAATGAAAAATGTCTTATTTGATCGTTCTAATCTGGGAATAAGAACAAAAGTGGCAATAATATCGCCTGGTAAATTTAGTTACAGTAAAAACGAAAGAGCATCAAGTAAGTAAAAACAATAGCAATATTGCTCTTCGAGAGAGATATTAAATCCTTATAATGAGGAATAAAATAAAAACTGACAACGAAGACTCGAGAGATTATACGATCTGTCAAACAAAATGAATTAGAAGCTGAAGAATCTTTTATTACATGGCGCATATACTCAGTGTTAAAAAAATTCGTCAGCATTATTTAGAAAGTTTTCAATAAACCGTAAATACGTATTAAAAAGAGTTAAAAAATTAAAAAGCTTGGAGCTATTATTGAAATTTATGAGCTAATTATAGAAAGAAAATTCTTCAAATAATGGCACTTGATTTCGAAAATTGCATTTTTATTTCGAGAGATTGTTTCAAGATCATATTATTATTTTCAGCATATATTTTGAAAGAGTCGTTTTTATACTTCAAAAGGCAGATTGTTTTGGAATAAGTAACATTTATGGTACAGATAATTTTGTATCTTAAAAATGCTTTATCAAGGGTTCAAAATTTTTCAGGTGTTTTTGTGTGATCCTGAGTCCTGGAAATGGAAAGCGTAAACAATAAGCGTTGGATGAACCGTTAAAGAATACTTTTCCACTCAACTTTAGAGTTTAATAACGTCCTCATGCTGACAGAAGTGCTTTTGTTTATAAGTAAGTAAAAAATTATTTTCGCTTCAAAGTCTCTATTCTGTGAATTCAATCTTTCATATTTAAAAAAAAACTCTTCGAAGAATCATAACAGCAAACCTCTTCACCAAAGCATTTTTTTTAAAATTTAGTTTTAGATGATAATGACTAGTACATTATTTTCCCCCCAAGCTTTTAGAGCAAATGAAGGGAATGAAAATCTAGGAATTCAGGTCTTTTCTCTGAACTATCGTTACTATTTTTTACTATCCGAAAATACTCTTAATCTATAAAACATGTGGTCTTTCAAAGTTGAATAAAATTATAATATTTTACAAAGCATGTGTGGCCCACTTTTCTACGGAAAAAAACTCAAGTGTCATGATATCGCCAAGGCACCCCCTCAATTTTTTAGACTTACAGAGAGAACTATTCAGGCAAAGTTTGGGGTGTACCTTAATTAGAAGTCGTTCACCAAAGGACTTAATGTCTTAGAAAAAGAAAAATTTTTTAAGATATTAAAAGTATAGGTAAGTGGAAATTTTAGTTGAAAGCTTTTTGTTCCACATTTTCTTCTGTTCACATTTTAGTTGAAATTGAGTTTTGTTATAATGAAGTTATAGTAAAACATGGTATATTTACAAAAACAAGAGTTTTAAAAAATCCATGTTATATGATATACCACTATGAAAAATGATGTATACAATTTTTTTTTAAAGTTTGGCTGTGAGCTTCTATTAGCTATTCAAAAAAAAAAAATGAGGGTGCCTAAAACTCTACCTGAAGAATTATTTTTTGGACCACCCGAATGTGTGAGGGTACACAGGGTGCTCCTATTCCGAAACATAAAGTCTATGAGTGTGTGTTATACAAACTTTATTCCCATGTGATAGTTAAAATCTTCCGTTTCATTAAAATATTGAACATGCACTTCTACTTTGACTTTTACAGCTCTTCCTCTCGTCAGCTTGGGCATCAAGATCACGCGCTTCGAGGTCCCGTCGCTGGTGGTGCCCGGGGACTCGGCCATCCTCACTTGCTTCTACGATCTCGGCAGGGAGAAGCTCTATTCCGTCAAGTGGTACAAGGACCACGTCGAGTTCTTCAGGTTCTTCCCCAGTCTGTCGCCCCAGTACATGGCTTTCCCGGCTCCCGGGCTGGACATAGACGTAAGTAGATTCGGTCATTTATCGTGTCTTTAATACTATCGCCGAAACCGACAATCTGGTACATTGGTAGTTATCACCTGATTACTTTTTGGAGAATTACCGTGTGATTATCCACATTCCGCTTGAGCCGACAATCGTTATAACACAATAAATTTGTCAAATGCTTGTTTGAATTCATGTTGAATTCGCGTTTTTCTCGAAACTAGCAGAAAGCAGATTGGTGTTTTCAGGGTGGTGCTATAAGTGTGATAGGTACCCTCAAATGGAGTAACTGCTTTTGCGTGTAAATTTGGGCTAGCGAGTAAAAAAAGTTATAACCCAGGGCTCAAATTTTACGCTACACGACATTGACGAGGATTTTTTTTTATTCTGGCGTGTAAATTTTCCTTTTTGAGATATTTTTCGAATGAATCTTTTACAGCTCAGATTATATTGTCTTAATACAGTGGGAAGTTGAACTTTTAGTCTGGCTAAGTACATCTTCAGAATTAAAATTTCATGCCCTGTGTTACACTTTTAATGTAATCTTATCACTTATTTATAGCAATGATATTACATATTAACCGTCGCAATAAATAATGGATTATGTATTCTGCTAGTTACACAATTTTTTTTCTTGCCTGGCCAAAGTTGCGCCATTGGACGGCAATTTTATTCTTTTTCGTTAAAGGTTGTTGAAAAAATATTATTCGATATTTTATAAAATTACCTATATTTCGCTATAAATAGCTCGATGAATATTTTATAACTTTTGAAGTGGGTAAAATATAGTACTATAGATATAGATTAACTGTAATTATCTATTGTAGAAATGCACAAGAGTTTACTTACATTTTAGCAATTATAATAGTTCTTTTTTAAAATGCTAAATCCTAGTTAAGTAATATTAATTTGTATGTACTTGAATGTCGTTTTACAAAGACAAACAACTAGAGTTGAGTTTACATGATTAAAGCGCATATCACAAGTCATGGGGCTGAGCAAACGGATCCTCTATCCAAATTAACACAGACAACAGATGACCCTACGGAAAGTGGTATCTTCAGGGGAGTTCAGACCAATCAGGGATTCAGAAGGGGACCCCCCTCATCTTTAATCCCTTTGAATATGAGTACATAAACAATTCTCGGAAAACCGTCTAGAGGGGTAAACAACATAGACTAAGAATACTGATTATATACTCGTATTATAAGTCTATGGTAAACAACCTAAAATAGAGGTGAATTCAGAGACCCAATGAAATTTAGATAGGGGATTTTATATCCCCACATTAATTTGTCTCATAAATTTGATGTAGGTACAAAACTATAGATATCAGTAAGTTATAATAATCTATGGATAAGTTTTGTCTTAAATTTTACAAATACCTTCATCCCTTAAATGTTTATTTAGATTAAAGTGAATTTTACACAAGGTAGACCATAAGAGTTTACTGTATGAAACAGGCATTCAATGAATTTAAGGTATCAGCATTTTGGATATAAATCATTCAGATAATACTCATATGAATTTCATTAGATTGCTTTCTGTCCAATCCAGACGCCCTAATGAATCTGGATACAAATTTCATACTGGGAAATAGTCAGCTTTAATTCATCATGTTTATAATTATTATAAGTTCTGAAACACAAATCTTAAATTGCCCTCGAGATTTGTTTAATTTAATCCAGATTCGAAATCACTCTAAGTTTAATGAATTAGGATACTAATGGACATTATATAATTTAAAATACCTTCTAATTTAAACTATATGATAAATCAAACACCTTATTTTGCAGTAAATAAAGTTTCAATTAATGCATTAGGTTTAGATGATAACTAAATTTGTAAAAGATTTATTAAAGCATCTTTCAAGGAAGTGAGAATCACTTAATTAAATGTGTTTAATTTGGAAAATTATCTAAGATAATTTATTAAACTCATAAATGGTTATGTACAATTAATAGGTACCCTCAACATATTATTAAGAATATATAGATTTTCCCAAAATCAAGGAACATGCAAAAGCATCATTAAATAACTGATCCTTATCAATAACGTCTTATACACTATTTGATACTTCACTACTTTTTGTATCACAAAATTGAAATTGTGTTTAAAAAAGACATCTATTTTATTTAATTTTTCATTTAATAAAATTAATAGTAACTTCCAGAAAGTACGTTAATTTGACAGATGTGGTTAAATTTCGTAAGTTATATTGTTAATGTTTTAATAAGTACCCTAATTTAGGGGGAAATAAAATGGCATAAAGAAGTATATTAAACTGTAGAAGATGTGCTATAAACTAGGAATAATATTCCCTTTAAACGATTATGATTTCAAAATTTGCTGCTAAAATATTTGCGACGCATTTAATATAAAAAGTTTTTGTCACTTTTCATGAGATTCTAGAAATACCATAAAATCCACACAATGTTTTTGCTAACTTGATGTAACCCCTTGTATATTTTTACCGATTCATAATTTAAAGTAATATAACGTACAGCTAATGAGTCAGATTTAGCTCTATTAACAATTAATATTTAACAATTTATTTTATAAACTATTTTGTGAAAATCTAAAGAGAGAGAGAAGAGACATAATGATGAATACTTCCAGGAAAATCTTTTCCTCCTCATAATTTAAACTAATTACTTACATTAGTATTCCTAATCAACATACGCTAAAAAATAATGGAAATTCTGCCTAGTTCAACCAGACATTTTCCATTTATTATCATTATCCTTACTAAATAGGCCTTTATTATATGTGAATAATGCATTTAGGTGGTATGAAATTATTCAAACCGTGTAACAGAGATGTTTTAATACTCTCGGGGGTAAGAGTAACGTCATCCTTCAAAATGACATCGTCCAAGTGTTATTTGAAACACATGACCCAAACACGGAAAACTTAAAAATTTCACTTTTCTTTTCATCATCTATATCAAGGGTCGGCAACTGACGGACGGCGAGAGATTATTTTAAAAATCATTAATATGCCTTAGATCTTTTTTATAAAGGCGAAATTTCCAAAAATTTCCTTGGGAAAACCTCCAGATCCTCTTTAAAAATTTAATAAAGCTATTTTTAATTTACAAGTTTTTAAGACAAAAGTTAATTCAATGGTTTTTAATTTTATAATTTAGGCAAAGTCTGAAAGATAAAAAAAGGTAAGGGTTTTTTCTTTGTAGTTTAATAAATCAAGGTTTTTCAAATCTTTCCGGGGGTGGAATCTAAAATTTCTGGTCATTCTCTCAACATTCATCATTTCTCTCCACATTTTTTTGCTGACGAAGCCCATTCAATTAAGGATTAAGCAATAGTCGTATCAATTTTTAAATATTTAATTCGTAAATTTGATTTTTTGAATGTCGTTGTTGTGATGTGAGACGGTTCTAACGGCAACTAACAGCAGTTTTTTTTAAAGTAACAATTTAATTAAAAAGATACCGTACACTTCTCAAATTACATCAATGTAGAAATATATGTAACTGAAGATAAGAATTTAAAAGTATCATTCCTTTTTTCTCTGGACTTCGATAAATTTTCAAAATTATTTGAATCCCAAGTAAAATTACTTTCCAACGCCTGATGTATATGATGTAAATCTACTTATATATTATAATATAGTCCATAATAGTTCTATATTAATTAATTCGATGAACATAATTCTTCTAATATTTCGTAGTGATAGCGCTATTATATTACCCCAATGTGTACGCCACGAAATAACCGAATCTATCCCTTGCTTGTATAATACTGCAACGTCAACCCAATTCGTCGGGTAACCCAGAGAGCAAACATTGCGAAAAATTGACTCTTTACAAATTTTTGTGTACCTTTGGAGCATAATCTATTGACATGGGCGGAGAAATTTATTCGCTTTTGATCGAAACTTCCAAACGGACCGCGTTGAGAATACGTCCTCTCTTAATATCCACTGCTCATTAGCGAACGTCTGTGAATGAATCTGCATGAATAAGTTAGGATATACCATAGACGACTATTTGATGTATCACTATTTAAATCTTTAAACAGACGCTGTTAGGTTACTCGTTAGGGTTTGCGAAATTGCAGATTAACTAAGACAAATATTATAAACTTTACCCTTTATCGAAGAAATCTGAATTAGGACAAACTCGACATTATAAATGTATTAGTAAGAAAATTTTAGATACATTTTCCTTAAAATAATATTTTTCTCGGTACGTTAAGAAACACACTAAGTTTACACATGAAAGGGTTATTATTGGTTAAGTGTGTTTTAAAATTGACTTGCGAAATTATTAACTCTATTACCATCTTGGTGATTTAAAATATATACATAGAAAATATAAGGATAGGAATATAAAGTAAGAAGAGAATAATATTTTTATTATATTAATTTAATTTTTTTCTTGAAAATGAATATTCGTTAAAGTCATTGATTTTTTTTATACTTGAATGGAAAATTTGTGATTTATATTCAAAAAACAGTAATGTAAAAGAGCTTAGGATTGTTTCTCTTAATAAAATAACGTTTATTATTTTCCCAAATTTTGGTTTATAATTACTATTTTTGTGCAAATTAATCACTGTATCATTGTGCCCCAAGCAATGTATCCAAGCCATTGCCCCACCGGTGGGGCACCTTGATACAAAATTGACTTTTTTTACAAAAGTCGTTATATTTTAATTTTCATTAAAATTGTATTTTTTCCTAATTGGTTTCATAAAATGGAGTCATTCTTAGATATTTTTAGAAAAAAAGTACATATCTGAATAAGTCATTTTTACAACTCAAAAAATAGATTTGAATTAATTTTGCCGTAACAAATAGTCCCACTTTCCCCTAAATGATGTAAGTTAACTCAATCTTCTTAAAAAAAGGGAATAGATTTAAGAAACACATTCCATTATCACGAATGTTTCTTTTTAATTAACACAAAAATATTGAGCTACCATCATAATACAAACGATAACTTTCGCCTCAATTCTCCTTAAAGTAAATTGAATCGTGTTTCGAAAGCATAAAACTTACCATGAAATCGACCGAAACATAATTTAAACAATTTGCTCGATTTTATTCAAAGTATATTATAATTCGAAGGCCGCCTGCTTTACATTTTATGTATTTAAAAGAAAACGTCTCGTCATAATCTCCAACCAGTTTATTACGGCACGTTTTATTCAAATCTCGCAAAAACGATTCCCTTCAACCTATCACCCCCACAGACACCCCCCCTTCTGCCAATTCTTCTCACCCTGGAGCTACGCCGCGAATTGAATTTTATTTGCGAGTTAGCGCGTCCTGTTAAGACTAAGGAAACCCCAAACAACAACATTTTTGCATCCGACTCTGTTTCATGCCTCGGTATCTTCAAAAAAAACTTTTTTTGCCCCGATGGGTACAACTCCTACCAGGAATCGATTATGGTTGCCGTTTCGATGATTTCCTCCTCTCCTTTTCCCCGGATTTTCCTCATTCTTTCATCTGATGCCTCTTGAGCAGCCTGGTTGGTGGGAATAGGCACAAGGAAATTTCCTTTACATAAACCCAGTGTTGTCTTCAAGAGACGGGCTCCCGGCGTTCGCTTGTTACTTTTTTTTTTCGTCAGGAATAGAAAGCTGGAAGAATTTCCTTGAGTTTTTGCGGCGGGTCTTTCATTTCACGTTTTCGTGAGTTGGAAGATAATCCCGCTTTTGGCTCTTGGTTGTTTTGAAACTCGATTGGTTCGAACACCGTAATATGCCTATGATCCCCAGTATTTTCCTTTCTTCGTTATTTTTCCTCTGATGACACGTTCCTCTGCTTACTTTCATGAAGTGACTTTTTTCAAGATAGATGAGATCATCTTTCTAGATAAGCATAAGAATGACTTCCATTTACCTATCGGAGAAAGTTATCTACCGGGTGTTTCACACAACAATCCCGTCCAAACTCTGCACATCCGTATTCCTTGCGTTGAGTACATAAGAAATGCCCAGAGAACTATGCCTCCATAAGCCATAGTTTTTGAGAAAATTGCGACAGAAATATGTTTGACTGTATGACGTCATATATTGTGTACGCAAAAAAGTTTATGATAAACAAAATCATGGGTACTAATATACGTTTGCAAATAAAGATGTTAAAAATGTCCAATATAACAACATAACAAATATAAAGGCAGACATGAGAAAAGAAATAATAAAATATTTTTTTTTTGGATATGACGTCACATTTTTCTCAAAAAACTATGAGGTACAGTTCCTAGTGAATTTTTATGTACTTACCAAAGTGAACCAGACTGCTAAGTTTGGAGGGTTTTCAAGAAACGTCCATTACGGAACTCTCGTTCCATATCTTTGTAAACTACAAGGAGCCCATTCGGAGTTAAACTAGTCGTTTAAATAGTAAAAGAGATAGAGCAAGAAAACGAGAAAAACTGTAGTTTGTAAAGGAGGAGCAAATATATCAATCCTTAAAATGTATTCCATGTTCTGAATCTGATTGTTTGCCATGACCTTGTTTTTGCTTTGAGGCAAGATATGTTCTCTAAAAGAGCTTCGAGTGTCTAATAAAATTTGTTTATGATAATAGGTTTATAACGATAGTAATCGGAAAACTAGAGAAGTTCTTAGTTTGATTCCTTCCGGGGAGATATTTTCTCTGCAACTTATAATTAGTTCATTTATTGACGGATTTTTCAGAAATAAATGTGTATTAAGTATGGGAGATAAAGTTGTCTATAAAATTACTATTTTTTCTTTTAAAATTCTGTATTGTATTTTACTACTTTTATACCTATCTTATATGATTGATAAGAAATTTTAAAATAAGAATATGCCTACATAAAACATATTAAGCTCTATCGAAATGTAAGACTTTTTTTATAGCTTTCAATGCTTTTTAGGAAGAACTATCTCAATTTCTTTCTCGAAATAAAGTAGAATACAAGCTTTTTCGTTCTAATAGGTCCTCCAGTGTTCGTTACATCATAAATCGCATACTATGATCGAATACATTTTTTCCCAACTACCTTCTAAATGGGTACTTACAAACAAGTTACCGTGGAAACGTAAAAACTGATGATTTTGCCGAATCGAAAGAGAGGGAGCGAGACGGGCATTATTCGTCCCCAAAAAACTCTTCGAATCGCTGTAGGCAAGTTTCCTCAGACTAAACGGAATGAACTATTTGGAACTTTTTCTAAAGGGCATTTGATGCGTAATACTCTAAAATTTTTGCAAAGCATGCTATGGGTATTACAATCTTATAAACACGCATGAACAAATTTTGCACTCTTATACGTACTTTTGCAGTATACCTTCAGAAGTATTTATGTTTCAATAGCATATTATTTTACAATGTAAGTAAATATTAAAAAAAAAAACGTATGTAGAATAAAAAAACACATTTACAAAACACATTTGTATTAATACATATAATACTAGTATTAATAAAATATGATAATGACATATTTTATTCCTTATTATGTTTTTATTTAATTTTTATGTATGTGTGGTATTACGGTATGTTTTAGCTGTGGAATTTATTTTATAAAATTTTTGCCATTATCTTAAAATTAAAATATGTATATTTTGAATATTCGAATCGGAATATGTTTTGTACGAGACGGGTCCCCTATGTATTAGATCATATAGATCATTTTCAATCACATGACTCAGACCTAACAACGGCCTTAGCAACAGAAGGTTACAGTTTTTTGCCCTACAAAAGGTTAACAGTTAAAAGAAAATAGCTAGTCGTGACGTCACCTGAAAATACTCTATTACCAATTATTATTAATTAGTATTACTATTATGTATTATTATTATTATTGTTAAAGATTATTAGTATTAATACCTATCAAAATTTTACCACATGACTACACGTTTTAATTTTATTTTATGAACATTTATTTACATAACTAGGGGTCCTGCCCCCTGCTCGCTATCGCTCACCAACCCCCGGAACTACTTCGCAGTTCTTTTTAGATCGCTTCGCGATCTCAGCGAGCAAAGCTCGCTTGTTCCATCTTACCAATCACCCCGCTGGTTGGCTTAATTAATGCTCCTTTACAACCGAAACTACTTATCACTCTTGCTGATAAATAATTTAATCCAAATCATCCCGAAAAAAACTATTGCTGAAATATTACTTTCCTAACTTAAATTGAAAATAAAAGAAATCACACATAGTGAGCTATCGCTCACCAACTCTCTTAACTGCTTCGCAGTTCTTCTCAGATCGCTTCGCGATCTAAGCGAGCAGAGCTCGCTTGTTCATCTCAACAATCCAGCAGAAGCCTTTTCTCGGCTTAATTAAGCCTCTTGTAATAGAGCATTTTCAATCACGTGACTCGGCATAACAACGGCCTTAGCAACGTTGTTTTTGCCCGCCAGTGACATCATGTGCGAATGCTTCTAGTTCCCGCCCCTAACAACAGCCTTAGCAACGTTGTTTTTGTCCTCCAAGTGACGTCATGTGCGAATACTCTATACCGAAAATACCTCTCTCTTGCTTATCAATAATTTAATTGAAATGTTAAAAAAATATACAGCAAGTCTACTAATAACCATCAACCACTTTGTAGAAAAAAGCATTGTTGAAAAGAAAAGAAATCAGACTCATCAATAAAACACGCATAAAACTCGTCTGTTTCTCTAGTGAACGGAGAGAAAGAGAAGACAAAATTGAAACTTTGAATCTTAATAATTCTAAAACTAATTAGTATTTTTGAAAAAACAAAATGCCAATATTTTTATAAAAATTATTTCTATGTGTCTTTAAAATATCATATTTCTACTGTGATTAGTTTTGCTTTTATAACGAAAAAACAGAAAAATCGTCAAAATTTTCGAAACTTTAAAACTTAATTACTCCAAAACTAATTCGAAATTCGAAAAAAGGGCGACGTGGTGCAAAACTGCACATCTAAGAGTATGTGTCTGCAAAAAATCATATTTCTGCTGCTAATAGATTTTGCTGGGGGCGAACTCGCAGCAGAAAAAAATAATTTTCGACTTTGACATTAAATAACTCTAGAACTAATTATCTCATCTATTAGCTTTCAGAACGAAAACGATCCTCATACATTTGAATAGAAATGTTTAAAATTTCACAAATTTCTGAGGAATAGTTTTTGCGTAGTGAGAGTTCAAAGTGTTCAAAAATAAAATTTTCAAAAGCAGCGGCGGCGGCCGCGGCGGTCACTGTTACTTTTTTTAAATATAGAGAGATATTTAATTCACATTTGAGGTGTAATTTAAAATGCTACATTTAATGAGCGTATCCCTCATTAAACTTTATCTTAAATTTAAATCCAACCATTCATTAAGTCTATACGGAAACTAGTTTCTACGAATAAAACTCACCCCAACTCTTCACATTTCGCTTATTTTAACAATTTTAAACCAATTACGTATCATTACATTTCTCTGAGCATTCGTTCCATTCCTTTTCAAAAGCATCTTCCAAAACCCCATTTCACTCTTGGAAAAAAGAAACCACCACAACCTCAAAAGCAGAAGATTATCCGAGAATTTCAATAACAAAGAAAGAACGATAGAAGAGCCACAAAAAAATATTTTCCACTCATTCTTTAAGACATTGGTATGAAAATATAGGAAAAGAGAGATTGATAAAATAAAGATTTGTGAAATATATTTCTTGAAACAGGCCGAATTGTGACATATGTTGCTGGAAATAAATCACTTTTGAGAGGCTCGGAGCTCCTGATGAAACATTTTTGGGGTTTTCTTTTGGTTTTCGTCCTTTGACGAATGGGGTAGGTATAGTGACTATTGAGCGGTAAATTGAGTAGATTTGTAGGGAAATAAACGATTTGTTTGGAAAGTATCATGGATGATAAATAACGCTCTTATGATTGAATATGGATCGGGATTCGGGAAATTTGCAGTGAATGCGATTTCAGGAGGTTCATTTTATTTGCTATCAAAAATCAACTTGAAAAATAACACTGGTTGCTTTAAGTATACACGATTCTCTAACTAATGGTGTGTATACTGTAGTAATTTTATTTAATTAATTCGATAATTATTACGGAGTATTATTTATCTTGGGGGATGTGTAAATTTATACAAATATCTTCCTCTTCAATATATATTTCAATCGTTTTTTTTATCATAATACTTCCCAATAAGATCTCTGCGGATCATCTGGATTTTTTGTATAGTTGCGCAACATAGTTCATAATTTTTCGCTAAGTGGTAATATCTTCATGACTATACATTATTCAAATAGATTTTATGACACCATAATAAATTTAATGCGGTTATCAAATTAGTAAAATCTATAAAACTATTAGTCTAATATATAAATTCTGAATAATATTTCTTAAATATAAAATAGGAATAATTTACTTTTATATATGTAAACTATAGTTTCTACGTCTATTATAATATTAGTGAGTCAACAAAACTTTATACTTATTTGTTGGTTCGTTACTTCGATGTAACCTAAGGAGGTGCTCCAAAGAATTAATAACTTTGTCTATAATTATAAATATACGGTCCTTAAAAGTCACTAATAAATCATGATTCTCTTCTGAAATGACTATGCTCTATATTTATCCGGAATTTCTTATCCAATCAAGACTAATAAGTGTTTATGTTTAAAACCTCGAAGTAGTACTTTTTTTTGTTTATAATCTTGTTTAAAAATCACTGAATTGTTTTAGACGCAAAGAAGCAAAAAACATATATGATATAAATTTTTATTGATACTTGAATTTTTGTCAGTAAATAATCTGTAATTTAACTCAGGGAAGATAATATAATAGTAAAATAGAACTTTGAAAGCTACACAGTATTTATATTTCTCCTTTACTAACATTATGGAGAATAAGATAATAAACTTTCAAATAAAATGTTGACTGTAAATTCTCTTACATTATAAAAAAAATAGAATCGATTCTTAACATATTACTTCCACCCTAACTTCGTTAATTCCATTTATCCCCCTATAAATAACATTATTTCCTTAATTAAACAAATAATACTATTTCTCCCGCTGAAAATATTACGACCTCGTGGGGAACAAATTACGCTTGTTAATTGATTTCAACTCCTCTGGACCGAAAACAGAAACTATTTGAGGTCCCAACCTGCAGCAAAAGAACCATTGATTTATCAAACATCAATGCACAAAAGCATTTTGCTGCTGAAGCCCCATTCGAGGTTTCATCAAGTTTTCGAGGAATATCTTGTTTCCCCGACAGTTGGACAAAAGAAACAAGAAACTATCTCGTCCAGGAAACCTTTATATGAAAATCAATATATTGTGCATACTGTGGGTTGGCTGTCGTATAAGTACCATTAAAGTATAAACGTTACGTGCTTAATTAGTTATGTGTCCCGCATTGGGTTGTTTGGAGTTTCCTAAAATAATGAGTAGAGGAATAGTTATAGTAGATGTTTTCCAATTAACGGAAACTGTGTGTATGTATGCGTACATATTTTCTTAAACTTGATTCAGGACTCTCGTATTTCGTTTATTAAGAAGCGAACGAAGTTTTTATAAGGTTGGGGATGTAGTGGTCGTGGTCTTTTTCGTGATGTTTTATTACAGGCAGATAAGGTTTTCCAATTAAAGGGAAAAAGCTCATGCGGAATTTTGACTAATGAACTTCTGTTACCGTGGATATAATTAAATATATTTTTACATTATCTATGAAAACTTAAGTAATCAATCTTTAGTTTTCAGTGTTAGTCATAAGGAAGCTTTTTGTTAATTTTATTTTGTCATCAAATATTATTATTAGTAGACGTGACTGAATCTGATTTCTCAAACATTTTCAGACACCTCGTTGATTTTGAGATTTTTATAACCTATAGATGCTTTGTAAATACAATGCCGTTATCAATTCTACTAAAACTTACTGCCAAAATATTTTAAAAATAATAAAGTGAAAATAGTTAAAATATTATAATATTACCAAACTTTTATTGTTTTCATCGATAAAACCGTAAAATATTATAATCGGTTAGTTTGCAATATTTGGTGATACTTCTAAAATATAAAGCTTATTTAAAATCTACTGTATTACAGAAGCGCGTCAAAATACAGCTCTTAAACTTAATTCATGGCCAAAAATATCTCCATCTAAGACATTCAACTATCGGAAAGCAAACGCGTCCTATACTACCGTTTAATATTTTAATACTCTTATTAAATATTTAATGTAATGCAAGTTCAGAACACACAACACATTCCCTGGTTTTCTAATGAACCCAGCATTTATTCTACAGCTCTTTCCCATCTCTAAGCATAACCGAAACACCCATGTAGGGTGGAGCGAAAATACTTTTTTTTCGAAATCGGTCAACGGCTAGTGTTCAAAGTTTGTGGTTGGGTGTCCTTATAACCCATAAAAAATTTCAGTTCGATAGGACAATATCTTCAGTCTGCGCTTTTCGCTCAAAGTTTCGAGTTTTTACTAAAAATATCAAAAATACGAAAATTTCCCAAAATATTCCTAGATGCTCCAAAATGGTTTTGATGGTAAATAATTACATATATTGCTTCCATGTTGCTTAATAATAGCGATTTAGTGTGTTTTATTAAAGCCCAAAGGTTTTATACTTCGTCAAAAATCGTCAATATAATCCAAAAATAGAGTATAGATACAGAATGCGGGAGAGCAATAGCCCGCTGTAATAACTCAATCACGACGACTTAAATCACCGAAAATAGTGAAATAAGAGGAAAATAACTTACAAAAATCGGTTATCCAGCACTCACCACGAGAAGGTGGCTTCAATCGAATGCCGCCCGCCCGCCCCCCTATTGTATGACTGAGCTCAGTGCAGTTCCGCGCCTCTAGACTTTGAATAACGCTTTGGTGTCAAATTTCGGCAATATCGTTCGGTCTTCCAATCGAGCCTTTATGAAACCATCGCGGGAGTTGTAACCGCTTACATTTACAACCATTATCGATGCAGCAGATACATCCTTCACACACCGTTCTACCACCTGACTATGGCACGGCGTGTTAAACAAAGGTTTTAGTTTTTGTAGAGAATCATCACTTCCTTTTGTAATTTCATCCAAGTTTTCATTAGTTAGTAGGCGTGCTATTGGAGGTGGAGTTATTTCTACTTTTTTCCAATTAACTAAAACTGTGTAATCTTTAGCATTGAAGTTTATAACTGGGGATTCCTGCTTTGGCTCTTTGTTGCTTCCAGGATTTTTTTTGCAGCGTTTTTACGAACATTTAGGCGACTGTCTGGTAGCATACCAACAAGTATGCTTTCTGGATGTCCCCAAAAAGCATGATATTAAAAACGGTTATAGAGAGAGAGAGATTTTTCTATTCTTTGATACAATATCAGCTTAAAAAGCAGCTTATAAAGAAGGATTTTTGCCGTTGAGAGCTATCTTCTCGTGGGGGTCTGAATGCCCCTGTAACGATGGTCACTACTTGTGGGTTTTCTCTTTGTTTGGGGTGCCGAGTATTTTTTTTCTTATCTCAGCCCTCCAATACCGCTATCGCAATTCAAGGAAGCGCCATCACCGGTCCCCGCGGAGGGCCACCCATAAACTGGCGGTGGTCTTGACCTAATGACCCCCTCCCCTTTCTCTTCCGGGGTGACAGTAGTGACAACGCTTCGGACAATATATGTGTAAAACAAATAGAAAACATCTTTCCCTCAGACATGGATATGATCCCTATATTGACGGATGAAAGAAAAAGACAGCAGCGTGTTTTCGCGTAATTAATTTAAATTTGAATTTCCACATTACGAGTTTGATTCGCAATTACTTCATAAACTAAGGGCTGGAAATAAATTATTTACCTTTTATTTCACTATTTTCGGTGATTTAAGCCGTCGTGATCGAGTTATTATAGCGGGCTATTGCTCTTCCGCAATCCGTATCAATGCTCTATTTTTGGATTATATTGACGATTTTTGACGAAGTATAAAACCTTTGGGCTTTAATAAAACACACTAAATCGCTATTATTAAGCAACATGGAAGCAATATATGTAATTATTTACCATCAAAACCATTTTGGAGCATCTAGGAATATTTTGGGAAATTTTTGTATTTTTGATATTTTTAGTAAAAACTCGAAACTTTGAGCGAAAAGCGCAGACTGAAGATATTGTCCTATCGAACTGAAATTTTTTGTGGGTCATAAGGACCCCCAACCACAAACTTTGAGCACTAGCCGTTGACCGATTTCGAAAAAAAGGTTTTTTCGCTCCACCCCCCATAGCCTATGAATGTAACGACATGCCATATACTAGAGACCATTCCGACTGATACGGCCGTTTCAAGTCAACCGACTCTAAGATGCACTGTCGAATAAACAAATCTGGAAACCTCAAAGATTTCGTTTGCGGAAGGGGAACTCGGGTAGAGGGAGAGGGCATATCCTACCTCTCGTCCTAACCCGGGTTTTCTGCTCTGATGGGAATTCCCAAATGGCATTTTGTTTAGCTCCGGCATTTCTCTTCGGTTACGACTGTAAATAAATATCGCTGCGGTCGAGGAGATGTTGCGATAAAACCGACCTCGACTTGTGTGGTTTTTTTGGTCTTTTTTATGGGCTTATCAATCACTTGAGGGGTTTTGTCTGGATGGATGAACATGGTGGAGAAAGAGAAATGATAATGTGTGGGTGGAAATATTTGTTGCGGATATGAGTTGTGTTCGCTTTGTTATGGTATTATCTGATAACTTTTAATATTAATTTATAAAATGTGGACAGAAATAAACGCTAGAAAAGGACTATGAAACAATTGAATCGTCAGTTTGAAAAATGGAATAAGTTCAGAAACCAAGTTTTGAGAAAATCGAAAAAACTGAATAAATAATGAACTTTTCATTGTATAACCACCTAGTTTTTAATGGAAATTCACGATTCTATTTAGAATACAGAAGAATTTTCAAAAATATATAATCATATTCCAAAATATTGTACTGTTGTAAAACGTTGATAGACTTGATCTTTTTCAAACTTATGAAATTTCAGCTAAAAAAATCTTAAAAAAAAACCAACACTTAAATTGTCAATTAAATAAAACATTTCTGCTTAGTTCAAAACACACACAAAAAAATATAAAGACAAATAAAATTTAAAAGTATTGTGAAACTGAGTCATTAAGGCAATTTAATGAATATCAATGCAGTCCGACCAATCACTGAATAAAAACTGAATACTTTCAAATTAAACAAAAAGTTTAAAATGGCTTAAAAGGCTTAGTTTACAACATAAAGAATAAGAAAAGAAAGACAAATTAACATAATTTTTAAATTAAATAAAAAAAACTCAATGAATTGATATCGACTTCGTCAAATTCAAGGGCCTAAATATGCCTATGGGGGTACTTATATGTCCCTTTCCCCACTCATGCGATCATTTAAGCACAAAAAGTCAATTTGCCCTATATTTTGGTCTTATTCCTTTCTTAACTGACCATTCTGACTGATTATTGCAGTACTTCGATATCTTGCCCAATATTACATACTACTATTAGTAAAATCCGAGTTTGCTAAAAGGAATATGCATGATTCCGTAATAAGAATAAGACGTGACTTTATTTTTTTTTAATCTAAAATTTTAAAACTTAATTGCACATGGAAATTCTGCACAGTGATTATTTTTATCCAATCGATGGTACGAAAACAGTAATCACGATGAGCAAGAAATTTAATAACAATACACTAGTAAATTTTAATAATTTGCATTTTTACTGTACATCCAGAGCAAGGAAATAATTTTAACAGTATAAAAATAGGAATAAAAACGATAATGCGTACCTAAAGTTTTAATGCAACATATAGTGATTATAGGAACACAACAAGCAAATAATGGAGCCAAGATAAGTTACAGAGAAAATCTATTTTTACATAATGGAGATAGTATGTATCAGAACTGTAGAATATCTGTTAAAACAACAACGGCTGGGTTACAGATATTTATATTAAAATAAATAATTTATTGGGGCTGCCACTGAAGAGTTCCCTCTTTATTACATATTTTTAAATATTTTATACCTATATTCTCTGTTTACAAAAAATAAAGATATTCTGTTAAAAAATACTGATGGATATTTAGAGTGTACTTAGATTATAATGAGTAATTTTTCTGGATATTGGTTTATTTTATCTTTAAAGAGTGACATTTTATATCTTAAGAGGTATTACTCCTAAAATAGAGACATTGTTTACCAGAAAGCAAGTAGATGCTTTTCCTTGATAAACCATAAAAATAAATGGGTTAAAAGACTCTCTTTAATCAAGATATCAATTCCCGTATGCAGTTTTCCCATTAACTAACGTTAGCGTGTAAAACAATATCGAAAATCCCTAACTAAACATTCACTTGTGCTAAAAAATGTGATTGTAATTATATTTATGCATTCGTTGGAATTTAAGTGATTTCATGTTGGAATACTTTTTAATACATGTTAGAATTTTTATGTATTCAAAAATAAATGTTTTAAGGATCTTTCAAAGTAGAAAAAGAAGACTTTTCTTTTAAACGTTCCCGGAGGTAAAAAAGTATCGTTAACACAAAACAGCCGTCAAATTTTAAAAGCTAGTTTAATTTTAAGTTTTTCACCATCTTTTAAGTAATTGCATTCAAATTTACAAAAATGCGAGTAAAAGTATTTAATTGGTTAGAATTCAAAGCAAACGTTTGAAACTTTTAATGTATAAAAAAATAATAATCCATTACGCAAATGATAATTTACTTAAATGTAACAAAACCACTCACATTTAGTCTTTTTTTTCTTCAGGGATTGTTTACATACTTCTTATATATGTATTTCAAATGTTTTAAAATGCAGAAATGGGCTTTGAAAATCAAAGTTTTTAACTTCCTTAATTATTTAAATCTAATCTGAAACTAACCTAAGTTTTCGTCCTTTAGAGAACAAGTTGTAAGTAAGAATATATTCATATTCAAACCTAACAAAATCAAAGGTTGATTTTTTTCTAAGAATATCTCCTTAGGGTAGGCTACTGTAAATTTAATCGGGTGATATCCAATACCAAATTTATTTATCAACAGATTTCCTTAAGCTAAGAAGCTCTTTTTTTGCTGTAGCGGCAACTAAAACATTACGATCTATTACCAAAGCAAACAAGTCTCTCAGACTGCTAAAGTAAACATGAAAGCGCTTTACTAGCTTCAGGATTCGCGTTTTTACTCTTCTCTTTACAATCACTGTCTTTTCTCTGTGCTTGGGGCAACAACTCCTCTCGAATTATCAAAAGAAATGAAGTGGTTGGAAGAAAATCGCCAGTAAATTAGATTGGACAAAAGACCTTTATATCCGCTCACCCATATTTGCATTTTCTTCCAATCGTCACCCGTTTTTATGTAATCTTTCGAGTTTGCTTTTGAAACTGGAGTGGACCAATGAAGTCGTTAAATTAAGAAGCGAAACTCTGCAAGGCATTTGAATTCCATGCATGCAAATGGGGTTCTCTTGTCTAAAGTGATAACGATTTATGATGCTCACAGCCACAGCGGGCTATGTCTGAAGTTACAAAATTTGAGGTAATCACGAGTTTGTGTTTCTTTTTAAATCCTTTATTTATTTGTGATATTGTTTCCTAAATTAAACATTCAATAATTGATCTGTAAGAGCAGCACCAAAATAGCCTTCTCCATAGGAACACCATAGGCACCGTTACATAAAACCTTCAAATACTCAAAACTATATTTGATAGACATACACGCACTGTAATTCTGAGCGACTCAAATGCTAGGTGAGAAGAATGTACTGGTAGACCTTTAAAATATGTTGTTTGATCCCTTTAAACAAAGGCCCGGTCCTCTCCCGAGTTGTGGAAAAAGTGTACAGAAACGAGTTCAATCCCTGTTTTCAGAGGTCAAATTTCTAAAATTGATTTACTGTGTTATTAAAACTACAAATATCAATTTCAATCCCTATTGTATACCAAAACTTAACCTTACCTAGTAAATAAACTAAAAAAAGTAATTTAAGGAACTATTGCAGTATTAACAATATTCCAACCATTAACTATTATTTAACTATTTTTAAATGGTTATTATGAAAATGTAGGTTATTTCATCGAAACTGAATGACGTGAAAATCTTCAGTCAAAACTAATAAGCTCATTTATGGTCCATTTTGTCAGAAAATTTCGAAAAAATAAGTTGACAATATTCGTGGCAAAACTTAATCTTTATTTTCTGTGTCATTTCTAAGAAATATTTTTCCGGGGTCTTTGAGAGCTTAAATGTAGCGTTGGCAAAGAATCAAAGAAGTAGATTTATGTGGTTGGTTTTTTCTTTGGAGGAATAATGCATTATTCAAGCCATTAGGCTGTCCAGTGTCCATTATTGTGTTCTCGAGTTTATATGGTTTGGAAAAAAGGAGAAGCAACGATTAAGTGTTACATTTTACAAAACAAAAATATACAGTGTAGAAAATGTATGAAACCTTGATATTTTCAAATTTTATTGAAGTTTCCTGTTTATGCGGATGTAAGGACCGTTTGAAACTTCTTATGATGATGTTTTGTAGAACAAAGAAAAACAAATTTCTGATTTTAAGAAATGTAATAAAGATTCCTTTTCAAACTGAAAATAGAATAGATTTGCTAATTGTGATAAAAATAAAAGGTGAAAAGGGAGATAGCTTCAAATATATGAAAATTCCTAGGTTGATTCGTTAAACTCCAATTAGTTTATAGTAAAGCTTGTTGCTTTGTTCTTAAAAAAAAAGTATAACACCTACGTAGAAATCTGTTTTGCTCTAAGAGGAAGCTATAAATAAATAGCTATCCAACAGCTGAAGTATTTTTTTTTTTTTGGGGGGGGAGGTTTTGTTACAACATACTTTTTAATGTAGGTATGCCTTCGTTGGTAAGCCTACTTAATAAAATATTATGTTTTTGGCTATTAAAATAGAGTTTCTCATTAGTTGAAGCTGATTAATATATAATATAATTTATATGGAGTCAATGCACTTTCCTGATTTTGAAAAAAAGCTTATGATTGATAAGAAGAGGGTTTCTCAAGGAAATAATTTTCTGACATGTTATTTACATACTACTCGTTATACATTATGTTATTACGTAACCCGTTATACATTACGTTATAGACACGTTATACATTATTTACATACCCAATGAGTGTTTAAATAAGAAGAGAGAAATATATTATAGAGGGAATGGAGGAAAGTCTTATTAACCTTCAAATATTTATAATAGATTTTTGAAATTTGACAAAATGATCTCAATGTGTTGTGTAATTTATGGATTAGTATTTATATATTCAATTAAAATTTGAGTTAAATAGAAAATTTGGGGGTTTTTTACTGTTAAAATTTAGAACCTTTAAATGAGGCGATATTTTAATTTTGTTTGTTTTAAAAAAGTTAAATAATGCGATAAATACCAGAATGAATCAAGCAAAATTAATGAATAGAAACCAATATTTTCCCTTGAGTGCTTAGGAAAGGAATTGTCTTCACAGTAAATTCGATTTCACATCAACAACTCAAAACCCTCTCACTTATGCAAAGCAAACACTCCAAAACTTGAAAGAATCCACAGAAAAATAATTCTCTTCCCCCAAAACCGCCATTCCTATGTTGAAAGCCTCTCATTTCTTTGGGGTTCTGGCTTTTTAATATTCCAGTCGGGAAGGAACCAAGTCCAGTTAAAGCAGTTACTTCTGAAGGAGGACCTCAAAAAGAGAATTTTTTCCAGAGACCATCGCCCGCGGAGGAATACATTATCGGGAGGAGGAAAACGGCTTGTTATAGAGAGACCGGACGTATAGAGAAGCGCTATGGGAAATGCTTCCGGTCTTAGCTTTAAAATGAACCCTAAAAATTGAATAGAGAATGTGGGGATATTACCTTTGTTGTACTTTCATGCATATTTTTTTCCGTTCGTATTATTTTATAGGGAAGTATATGTGTGTTTATGTGTGCATATGAAAGAGAATTGTTTCAGAGTTATACAATATTGCGAGTTTTTGGGAGTTTTAGATATGAAAAGAAAAGTAAAAAAATGCCAGCTCAAAAGGGTACAGTGGTATAAAAGGGTTAACGGATAAAACTTTAGTTTATTACATGCAAATTTTTCATAAAAAAAATGTAAAACTTCTTATATGTAGCAATATTAAAAGTTTTTTTTTTTGTACATAACATTTTATAAATTTTGTATGGTCCTTCAAATCATATGTCACATTATTTATTAAAATCTGTCATGTATCAATAAAAAACTTAAACTTTTAAAAAGAAAGTTAATCTAACTAGCTGAACAGATTTTTTAAAGAAATTAATTAGAAAAACTTGGGGAGTCTTTGGCACATTTATGTATGCTACATCTTACAAACGAGAAACTGGTAACAAGTAAATATCTTTATGAAAATAATCAGAATTTCAATAATATCTGTTAGTAGTAACATAGTTGTCGTGTTTTTGTTTTAGCTTTCAAAGTCAAGTCCAAACACAGTTTATTTGCGGAATCTCACGCTGAAAAGTGAGGGCCAGTACACATGTCAGGTGTCCGCGGACGAGCCATACTTTGGATGTGTTCAAGTACATAGAGACGTCGTGGTTTACAGTAAGTATACATATAAAATACAGTTAACTTTTGAATATGTTATTCCCTTTTCTCATTAAATACTTAATTGACCTAAAATTGGAATAGTTAGAAGACAAATTAAAGTTTGCCATTATAGAATAGTTATGAAGTATAGAAGATAGGAAACGTAAAGATACAACAAAGATTAGAATTAGAATTAGAATTAGAATTTATTAACACAAAGATACATAAAAAAACAAAAGACAAAATGGGGAGACAAACACAGACATACATACAAAAAAAAATATAGTTATGAGTACCAAAAGAACTCATAGCTCGTCCATGGTACTACACTTATAATTTATTTGCCTTGGCAACGAAACTGCGCTGACTCTATTTGATTAAATTAAATAAATTCTCGATGTTGTTATGTCTTGCTATAAAATCATAAAGACCATTTTTAAATTCAGTTCTATTATTAGATGATTTAAGAGTTACGTTTAATTTATTAAATAGAAAGGGACCTAGAAAGACATGAGACTTATGAAAAATTTCTTTGCTAGACTTTGGAATAAAATAATTTCCTTGAATGTTTCTAAGAGAATAGTTTCTAGTTTTTAATTGATAGAAGGACCTATTATTGAAAATGAAAAGTAATAGTCGAAAAATATAGAGTTCTCTTACAGTCAAAATAGGTTTTGTTAAAGAATTACCTTTTATGTGAGATAAGATTTTATTTTGAAGGTGGTTTAGAGGTTTTATGTTGATGTTGTGATGAGGGTTAATAAAGAGTTTTGAACGAATAAGAGGTCTACCGAATACACCGATCCCTTCCTGACTCTTATTATTTCAACATTATATTATTCCCGAGAGCTAATCTTATAAAATGAATGTATCGTGCTATAAAGTAAGAGATGCCCTTATTAAGTGATTCTCTTCTTTAAATGCTTTTTCTAAAAATCAGAAATTTAAACGTCTACATCTTAAATGGGAGAAAAAAAAAAACCTTAACATTTAATTAACGAAAAACTAAAAATATTTCGGTTCTTGACTTCTAGTGAAAATCCAACTTCAGAATAACAAAATAAAGCCGCAAAATTTCAGAGAAAGAGAGATAGTGTCAAATGTAAAAGTAAATATGTAGTTTGAAAAATATTAAATGCACAATATTTTTTTTGTGACATTTCTTTAACCATAAATAATACGAACAATTTTCGGCCCCTAAACTTAAAAACATCCAAGCGCAGGTAAAATTGTTTAATTCTTTAAAATACCCCTAAATAAGCATAAATCTAGCAAATTTTGAAAGAATCCTGATTTATACGACAGATATTTAATTGCTAGTATAATTTACTGCTGGAAATGCCAGTAATTTTAATGGTTTAATCATTGCGCTCGTGTCCAAATACATTGTACTCTTTGCCTGGCCGCTTTCCAGATTCTACCAACACCTGTCTTTTCAGAATTCCTAAGGAAAATTTTAAACCCGGTCCCCACGATTCTCGTGATTTACAGTGTGTGAGAGCGCGTATCCGATCATAACTGTCATACTCAAGGAGTAATACAATTTGTTACTTTGGACGGTTAGAAATTGGACGTTTAGCATGCGAGTGAAATGAATTCACTGTTGTAACATGCATAAAGGAATTCAGTCATTAAACTTTTTTTCAAATTAAGGTGGAGGGGTAAATTATTCCATTGCTTCTTTTATCAGTTGCGGTGACATTGAGATTTAAAATTTCGTGATCGTTCTGTAGTTTAATGTAAATCTTTTTTTTATATTGTGTTGTATGTTAAGTCGAAATAGAAGAAACTCTTAAATATTTTTATAAGTTTAAAATAATTTCCATTTGTGAGTTATATATTTAGTAATGTGATTTTTCTAGCATACAATTTCTAAAATTTTGGTTTTGGGATAAAACTTATCCGTATACGTATTAAGGTTGCTTTCTTAAAAATTTCCTATCTACGTTTATTGGTTGAAATTATAATCAGTTTGATAACATTTTATTTGAATTTATAGTATTTTTCTAAAGTTTTTACTCTTTTTATTTATATCGTTAGTACAATTTCAGGTTTTATGATAAATGAAAAACCCATTTTGCAATAAATTAGATGAGATTGTTTAAAAAATAAAGTTGACAATCATGAAAGTAAAAGTTTCAGCCAACTATAAAAAGTGTAATTTAATAAAAGACAGACTTGACAAGAGGCTTTAAATAATAGAAAGACATAGAATGTATGAGACCACATCAAACCCCAAAGTCTTAAAATATCCTTAACTCATATAAAAAAACAACAGAATAACATTCAGGAAACAAATTTAAACATAAAAAGACTGTTTTCAATAAAGCTACAAAAGCTTACGAATGAGTGGTTTGACATTCCTCCTTCAAAATTATTTAAACCATCAACTTTGAAAATATCATTTCAAGAAAATGTACTTAGATTACTAGATTTTAAAAGTCAATGGTACAGGAAAAATTCACCATCTTTACCTATCAACATACCTTATTCTTTCTATTTATCTTGTCTTATTTCTAATGTACTGGATAGAATATAACTAAGTGAAATAAAATTGTTTCTAGAAATTACTTTTAACATCATAAATCCACAGAGAATTATATAAAATAACTCATTAATATTTGGAAAAGACGTCCCAAATCGGTTTTTAAATGAAGATATCTCCGTCGATCTGCCAAGACCGTGACAATGGAAACGATCCATTATACTTTTAGCAGAGATAACTGCTTCTGGGAGATCTCTCCTGAGCTATTCTCCAAATCGATACATCGATAATTTGTTTCCATCCCTTTGGGTTCAACAGGCAGAGTATCGATATTCGAGCTATCGATTTCATTTCACTTAAGACCGAGCTAATTGTAATGCCTAAGTGATATGATTAAAATTTCTACGATTAAAACGGTGTTTTGCTGGGAAATTTTAAGGTGTTATTTAAATGTGTTCAAATAAATTTCCTGGAGCTATTTTTCTAAGATGAAATATGTGTTCTTTATAAAGCTACTAGCTGATATGTCCGGCCTTGCACGGGTGGAGTGTATCAATTTATTTTTTTTTAAAGTTTTCTCAAGTTACATGCCTAATTTTCTGTAACCGTAAGAACCAATCATCCCAGTATTTTTTCATATCCCGCGGTGTTCCCAGTATTTTTTCATATTCCGGTGTTCCCGGTATTTTTTCATATCCCGATGTTCCCGGTGCCTTTTCCCTCCCTGTTCGCTCCCGCTATGCCCTCTCCGTTGGCTCCCTTCTTCTAGGGGGCTAACCGGTTTCTCCTCCCCCCCCCCTCCGCTCCTAGCGGAGATGTTGTGTTGTATATGTAATCAGTTCTCTTCTCTCGCTCATACTGAGTGGACGTGCGCTAAGCACTCTCGTCTGTACTTGAAATAAAATTTATATGTTAATACTTATACAGTCTGATATTGCTCCTTGAGCTACGACTAAACAACTGGTCCGTCGACAGCCGCAGTGCTAACCATTAGAAGATGTCTTTGGCTCAATTAAACAGGCAGCGAGGCACGCTGCAAACGAAGCTAAAGAAACTAGAAAAATTCGTTAATGAATTTCACCTAAACGAAGATGACGATGATGAAGCCAAGTTGGTCACACTTAAGGTGAAACTATCGAACCTAAAGGATCTACTTTCTGGATGTGGAGACCTTCTCTCGGCGTATTCTAAACTCCCTGATGGAGTGGATTTACAAAGAGACTTAGATGTGGCCATCAATTTAGAAGAAGAAGCTCAGACCTTAGAGGTAAGGCTCCAAATATGTATAACCAAGCTCAAGGCTAGTCCTCCTTCTAAAATCAATATGCCTATTAAACTCCCTGATCTACCTCTCCCCACATTTAGTGGCAAATTCCAAGACTTTGAAATGTTTAAAAAACAGTTCCTAAATGTCGTTGGAAAAAATCCATGTTTGGATGATGATCAAAAGCTATGCTACCTTCGTAGCGCTTTAAAAAATGATGCAACTCGCATTCAAAGTGAGCAAGATACCTTTGATTCTTTATGGAATGCCCTTGAGTCAAGGTATGAAAACAAAAGAGCCTTAGTTGACATCTATATAACAGAAATTTTAAATATAAGAAAAATTAATTCAGAAGATCCTGTGTTGCTACGGTCTATGATCGACTCAGTTCGAAGTAACATTCGCGCATTAAACAACATGAGTCTGGACTGCAACAAGCTTTCGGATGCCATTTTCCTCTATGTGTTAAACTCCAAATTGGATAAAGAAACACAAAAACAGTTTCAATTAAGCCTTAAGTCAACAGAAGTGCCTACACTGAAAGACTTCTTTAATTTTGTGGAAATTCGCTGCACACAGTTAGAAGCTGTGCGCAAACAGGACTTTTCTGATGTAAAAAATCAACACTTTAAGAACTATACCCCTCCACCTAAGGCATATAACCGCCATCCTAAAGTGTTTTTATCGAAGAGCAAGGAAATGAAGAATTGCGTAATGAAGGACTGCAACAAACCGCATCCACTCTACAAATGTGACTCCTTCAAAATGCTTTCCCTTCAACAAAGAAAGGAGCTCGTCAAAAAACATCGAATTTGCAACAGATGCTTAAGCTACGCACATCAAACGAACTGCACCAGCAAATACACTTGTTTCACTTGCGAAACGCTGGGAAAGGACGCATTCCACAACGTTCTACTGTGTGATAATTCCCAGAACCCTCCCCCTGTCTTCCGAGATGGTCTCGACCCCTCAGCAACAGCATTCCAACCAGGCCAGCAGTCATTGACCTTCGTGTCTTCCGGGAAGCGCTCCGCTCGCCGCGGAATCCTGAACACTGCTATCGTTTTCGTCTCCACCGGGGGTGGAAAGCGAACCCCCCTGAAGTGCCTTTTGGACAGCGCGAGTGAAAACTCGTTCCTTACCGATGCAGCTGTGGATGTTTTGGGTTTGAGAAGGAAGAAATCTGATACTACTGTGCTGGGGCTAAACAACCGAGCTTCGCGCATTTCTTCTATTGTGAATGCTGACATATCGAATTCGGACAACTCCTTTTCTCTCAACTCAAACTTTTTTGTAATCCCTGAAATCATACAGATGCATCCGTCGAGAAAAATTGATGTTTCCAGTCTGAAAATTCCCTTTGGATGCGTACTGGCCGATCCGGACTTCAACATACCGAGCGAGATTTCATGCTTGCTTGGAAGTGAGTTCTTTTTCGAGATTATCGGATGCAATCAAATAAAGCTTCAAGACTCCTCCTTCAAGCTAGTGGAGTCAAAATTTGGCTTTGTGGTGGCTGGGTCATACCTTGATAGTCCCGACCACAACTGCTGCTTGCTCTCGAAAGGATTGGACAGATTGGAAAAATCACATGATATTCTTAGTGGATGCTCCACTTTAGAAGAACTCTCCATACGCAAGGAAGAGCTCACGAAGATGTTTGAAGCAGCTGGAATGATTCTACACAAATGGTGCTTCTCCAATACAGCTGCCGATGAACAAGTAATCCGTTTTGAGAACTTGTCGGAAGAGGTCACAGTCAAAACCTTAGGTGTTCTATGGAACAATAAAACTGACTCTTTCAGTTTCAAGGTGACGCTGCCCTTTATATCCAGTTTCAAAAAAAAGAGACATCTTGTCTCAAATAGCCCGTCTTTTTGACCCACTTGGACTCTTGGGGCCTGTTGTGAGCAAAGCCAATTTCTTTATGCAAAAGTTATGGTTGCTCAAACTTGACTGGGACGACATCCTTCCTGCAGCTGTCTCAGAAGAATGGGAAGATTTTGTCCGATCTCTGCCTGCCTTGGAATATCTTCAGATCCCGAGGTTCGTGCTGACGAGGAATCCTGAGGAAGTCTCCTTGGACGGCTTCTGTGATGCATCCACCAAAGGATATGCCGCCGTCATCTACGTGACGACCATCTCTTCAAACGGCGAACCTTCCAGTCGACTTCTGTGCAGTAAGTCCAGAGTTGCCCCTTTGAAGACTCTGACTGTGCCCAGGTTGGAGTTGTCAGCCTGCCTTTTGCTGTCATCCCTGGTCACGAAGGTAATTTCCGCACTTCACCTCAGCATCAGCAAGGTAAGCTTGTACTCTGATTCCACTATTGCTTTGGCTTGGATAGACTCTCCTCCTCACCTCTTAAAAACTTTTGTTGCTAACCGTGTTTCTCAAATTCAACAACTGACTGAATCATTTACTTGGAAACATGTTGCATCTGAACTGAATCCTGCGGACATTTCCTCTCGAGGATTAAATGCTCCTGAACTAATTGATTGTGAACTTTGGTGGTTTGGACCGAAACATTCTGAGCTTAATAATTCTAATCTGAGTTTAGCTCTTCCTGAAAAGGAAGAAGTTGAAAGAGAGTTCAAAGGTCCAGTTTCAAAATCATTAGCAAGTTTGACCTCTGAAGTATTTTTTGATAACTTTGTGAACATGTCAAACGAATTTCTTAAGTTGATCCATGTTTTGGCTTATGTCCTCAGATTTATAAGAAATGCCAGAAACACCATTAAGGTGAAAGGCTCTTTATCTGCGGACGAGCTCAATCAAGCCAGATTTATCCTATTAAAACATGTGCAAAGAAAATGCTTTAAGAATGAGGTTAACTCCCTAACAAAGGGAAACTATGTTGGATCAAATAGTGTGTTAAAATATCTTAATCCCTACTTAGATAGTAATGGTATAATTAGAGTAGGAGGTCGCTTGTCTAAAGCAGATATAAGTTATGATAAAAAACATCCTATTGTATTACCTAAAAATGAGAAGCTGACTAAAATAATATTTAAACATTTTCATGACATGTATTTTCATGTTGGAGCTTTGGGCCTCCTATATATTGTAAGAAGACAATATTGGCCAATTAATGGCCGTAGTATTGGCCGAAAAATCGTGCATGAATGTGTAACATGTTTTAGGGTCAAACCCACAAGTGTAACCCAAATAATGGGGGATTTACCTTCTGAAAGAGTTAGAGCCTATGCTCCTTTCACTAATACTGGGGTAGACTTCTGTGGACCCTTCCACATTAAATATAAAAATCAAAGAAAGGGTATTCATCACAAGGTTTTTATTGCATTATTTGTTTGCATGTCCACCAAGGCTGTACACTTGGAGGTTGTCACAGATCTAACTACTAGTGCCTTTATTGCTTCGTTAAAGAGATTTTTTGCAAGGCGTGGGAAAAGTTCAATCATGTTTTCAGACAATGGTACTAATTTTGTTGGGGCTTACAAGGAATTGGGAAGACTTCTAGAAGCCTCAGAGTCTGACAACGAGTTTTCTAAATTTTTATCTTCTGAAGAAGTTACCTGGAAGTTCTTACCTCCCTGTTCTCCTTCCTTCGGGGGTTTATGGGAAAGAGGCGTTCAATCCTTCAAATACCATTTCAAAAGAGTTGTAGGGTCCTCTGTATTGACCTTTGAAGAGTTTCTAACCATTTCAATTCAGATTGAAGGAATTTTAAATTCACGTCCTCTTTCTCCCCTTTCTGCGGATTTTGATAACTTTGAGGTTCTAACTCCAGGTCATTTCTTGATAGGAAAACCTATCATTGGTCTCCCTGAGCCTAACTTATTGGATGTAAGGGATAATCTTTTGAATAAATGGGAAAGACGCCAGAAAATGGTTCAACAGATCTGGAAAAATTGGTCCAACAGTTATTTGAGTCATTTGCAGCAACGCACCAAATGGTATTTTGTGAAAAATAACATTAATGTTGGCACAATGGTTCTTTTAAAGGAGCCTAATCTCCCTCCCCTGAAGTGGTCAATTGGACGAATTTCAGAGGTGTTGCCTGGAAAGGATGGCTTAGTAAGAGTAGTGAAGGTAAAGACCTCAAGGGGGGAATACAAAAGATCCATTTCTAATATTTGTATCTTGCCTATTTCTAAGGATGAATCTAATTAAATTTCTCTATGTATATCCAATTTATGTTTCCTTTGTATTTTACACTATGCATGAAGTGTACCATTATTGTATTGAAATTGTTTTATTATTGTGTTGAAATTTCTAATTATTTCAACGGGGGCCGGTATGTTCGCTCCCGCTATGCCCTCTCCGTTGGCTCCCTTCTTCTAGGGGGCTAACCGGTTTCTCCTCCCCCCCCCCTCCGCTCCTAGCGGAGATGTTGTGTTGTATATGTAATCAGTTCTCTTCTCTCGCTCATACTGAGTGGACGTGCGCTAAGCACTCTCGTCTGTACTTGAAATAAAATTTATATGTTAATACTTATACAGTCTGATATTGCTCCTTGAGCTACGACTAAACACTCCCGGTTCCAACTGTGTAAATCTAACCTAACCCATCCAGTTCCGGTGTTGCACATTTAATTACGACAGTTACCAAATTATCCATTCTAAGTGAAAAAAAAAATAAAATTATTACAGACATTTGAAATCCCCAAACTTGTATACCCCCTGTTTAAATTGAAAAAAAATCCCGCTAAACTACCCCAAAGAAACAAATTATAAGGTTAAATAACAATTGGTCTAGTGTTTCTATCATCAACTTTCTAAAAAAAAACCTGCATTATAGAGTGTTTTCAGGTGACGTCACGACCAGCTAATTTCTTTTAACTGTTAACCTTTGTAGGGCTTTTAACTGTTGCTAAGGCGGTTGCTAGGTAACGAGGTATATGTTGATAAGGCGGTTTTTAAGTATAGGGTCACGTGATTGCAAATACTCCAACAGAAGAATTCCGAGGCCAGTCATTTTCTGTAACTTTTAACCTCTGTAGGGCAAAAAACTGTAACATTTCTGTTGCTAAGGCCGTTGTTAGGTCTGAGCCATGTGATTGAAAATGCTCTACGCAAACTTTACTTTTATTATTACTTTAACCAGTCTAATTCTTAAAACTTTCTGTTTCAACTTAAAGTTTCATGGAAAATGGAGTTTTTAATAAGAAAATACTGTTATAAAGATTTTTATAAGGACAGTTTTCAATTTTTAAAATTATTTATAACCTTTTTAAAACAATTTTAGCCAAGTTGTATCTTTAAAAACTTTGTTTTGTGTTTAAAATTGCTTTTGTTATATTATTTGCAACAATGCGAGTTAAACAGATATTCTTAAGAGGAGAAGTAAGGGGATTTTTGCAAAAAGGCCCAGAAGGGGATGAAGGGGTGGTTTTAGGAATTTGAAATTGGTTCCATTGCATTTCCCCCGTCCCCATACGTATGTGTACCAAGTTTGGTTCGCTTCGGACGGGTAGTTTAAGAGTAATTGCGTCACATCTGATCCGTACACACCCAGGCAGGCAGGCAGGCAGACAGGGACACCTTGATTATATGGAGATAGGAGTTAAAAATTTTGTTAAGGAAAATTATAATTTTCAATTCATAAGAACATTCAATTTCTCTTTGCTTCTATTCCTATGGTATTTCATTATCAATTATAAATAAATTTAAATACAGATATGTATTATTTATTTATTTACAAATTGTCATACAGATATAAAAAATCCATTTACATGACTAGAAACACTTCAAAAACACCAAAAGGTAAAGAGAATAAAGTAAAAAAAAAAACAAATACAGATCATAAAAAAAGTAACAAAACACTTTCTAAATCTTTAAAAAGAGTTAAAAAAATGTCATAATTATTAGGAAGAAGCCGATTAATTATTATCCTTGCCTCTACCAAAATTTTCTAGAATGCTATTAATTTCTTAAAATGCTACAAAACACTCTAAAATAACAAAAACAAAACATAAGGAAGGACTATTTTGAGTAAAAGAACTCTATCGTAACAATATAAACTACATGTGGAGCATCTGTAGAACTTTTGTATAGATAAAATAAACATTTAGCTCATCATGATTGATATTAAGTACTAATTTCGCTTTAACTGAGTTTTTCAGTTACCCGAATTCAGTTTGGGCTACATTATCTTGGATAATCGGTACTCTACTTGTATCAAACTTTAGAAATTTATTAAGTTTTATTATCACTATTTAAAATTTTATACACCCACCACACATAATAAACTTATTTCTTGTAATTCTTGGGTTATCCTAACCTCTAAATTTTAATAAACCTTATAGTAGTTGAAATATATTGAGATCACTTTCTTAAATAAGTCTAGAAACATCATCTTCAAATATTTACTATTAAACCTAAAACGCTCTTTATCAGGTTTTATGTGACTAGCTGTTACTTCAGAGAAGTGAATCAAATCTCCTTTCACTTTCCTCGAAGACGATTTTTAAAAGGGGGTATAAAAACTAGGTTTGAAAAATGTAAGGTAACTTCTATAGGATTTGTAGTCATGAAACCTTCAAACGAATAAAGGTGAATTGCCAAATTCCTTCTGTATATTTTTTTTTAGGATTTGAACAGGGGAGAAGCAGCAAAGGCTATCTGATAAAAAAAGGAAGTCTCAAAAGTATTTTCCCTCCTGTCACACGGTAGTCTTTATTTATGACACAGGAAACTACTGAAAAAGTCTAAAGGCCAGGTATTTTGTTTCGGGATGAGTTTTCGGAATTTACTTTTGGTTCCACACGACTACCGTTCTGTCACTGTTTCATTGAATTAGAGACAATAAGATTCTAGAACAGTTTTTGGCTAAAGTGAGGCAAAATGGCGTGGTTTCTCAGAAAAGAGTTCAAAAAATATATTTCGATAAATTCGTTTAGTTAAGCTCGAGTGCTTATGGTTACCTTAACATGAACGTGGATAAATGGTGAGACGCTGGGGAATGTTTTAGTATATAAATGGCGAAGAAGTTATCGAAATGTCGTGGGGTTTGTTTTTCAAAATCTAGATAACTGTCATTTTATGTTTTATTTTATATGACATTTACGTTTTTGGATATTTTATACTTAGGATATAGTATAATATAGAATTTTTTGTATTCTGGAAATGGTAATATTATTTCTGGCTGTATTCAAGTTATTACGCGTGAATAAAGTAAACAAAATAACATGATTTTAGAACTTTAAAAACCTCCAAACATACATTAACGACCAAAATTAACTTTTGGAATAAACTTAAGTATAAAATATTTATAAAAGTAACCCTCTAGTTTTTAAATAGTTTATCCAGGAAACCTGTAGTAAGGGTTGCTTTAATTTACGACAACTTGAACAACCGAATAAGGAAACTTACGCCTAAGGGTGAATAAAAAGATCAAATAAAGAAAGAATTATGGGATTCTGTATAAAAAAAAGCGTATCGCTAAAAAAGTACACACAACCCCTTTTAGTCTAACTGTATTTCACTGCTAAGTATTTTGAAATCAAATAGGTAATGTCGTAAAAGTTAACTTTGCGATACTTTAAAGCTTTCTTAAAAAGGCGTGATTTATAACATGAAGAAAAATATTCAATTTTGAAGAGTTTAGATTGAAATAGGTTTTAAAAAAATTTACTGACCTTTTAAAAAAAATACTATAATACATTTAAAATACATTTCTTAGTTACTTAAAACATGAATAGTTTTGCTTTTTTACTAAATGGGAAATCAGATTATTTTGAATATTTTCAACAAAGAAATACATAGAAAGAAGAATATAGAATTGAAAAAGCCAATTTTGTTTTAATTAATAAAAAAAAAATACATTTCAAACATTTTGTACAATTTACCAACAATTCTAGATACCCTCATAATTAATGAAAAAATTGTTACTATGCATCTTAATTTACTTGTGGAGAGAAATATTTAAAATATGTTCCCAAAATGGAAGCTTTGGCGCTTAGTGGGCATGATTTATAAAATGAAGAATAACATTCAATTTTGGAGAGTTAAGATTGAAAGAGGTTTTAAAAACATGCATTACCCTTTTTAAAAAACATACATATTTAAATATAAAATATCAAAACATAAAAATTTGTTCTACTAAATGGTAAATCCCGTTCTTTTGTAAATGTTTCCAGTTCCTCCCGAATACTCCCCACGAATCTTCGGAGAATTCTCCGAGTACTCAGACAATCTCACTCTGAGGTGCTCCTCTGCCAAGTCGAAGCCAGCGGCCAATCTCAGTTGGTACGTCAACGACGTTCTGGTGAGTACGAGATTCAAAACTATTGAATGAAAAATGTATGAATGAAAATCTTATTATAGTATCTACTTCTTTCCAACCACTAGGTGTATTTTTTATACTGCGTTTAGAAAACGGGTTACTTATAAAAGTTAAGAGGCTTTTGCAACGAAGTTTAAAGGAATGATGTTTTCCTTTTCTTGAGTTATTTTATTAAATGGATTTGAATATTAAAAATGCGAAATACGAGGGTTGTCCGTAAAGTAAGTTTCCCAAAATTCTGCAGATGCGAGAAACACTGTTATGGTGGATTTGTCTACACTGGCCTGTACCTTGGACCCTTTTCTTCAAATCCCCGCCCCCACCAGCTGTCTGCAAAGGTTATTAAAGGTTTGGCAGCTATTTGAGATGGAGCTTCCACTCGCTTCTCCCGCCAACCGCGTTATAAGTCACCCATAGGCCGTCCATCACGTTGGTCGTATTGGGCGTCCGTTCCGGGAGAAGAGAGTGGAAGCTCCATCTCTAACAGCTCCCAAACCTTTAATAAGCATCGCAGACAGCTGGTGGGGGCGGGGATTTGAAGAAAAGGGTCCAAGGTACAGGCCAGTGTAGCCAAATCCACCATAGCAGTGTTCCTCACATCTGCAGAATTTTGGGAAACTTACTTTACGGACAACCCTCGTAATGTACATATCGCTGATTTTTGAGCATCATTAACGTAGTGTTTAGTATTGTATTTTACATTCTTAGGGATACTTCGAAGTATATAGAGGAATTGATTCAATTTAGGTATTGAGAGAACTTGTTATTTCAACGAGTTTAGCGTTTCTAAAAAAGAGAGAAATGGGGATAAAAAAGAATGAAAGGAGAAAAGATGGAAATTAATGAAAAAAGGAAAAAAGAGAAATGAGTGATAGAGAGGAAGGAAAAGGAAGAAATGAGAAAAAGATAGTGGTATGAAGTAAATAGTGAATGGGACGGAGAGCAAGAGAAATATGAAAGAAAGGGAATGACCCCTCTTTTACCTCTCTACCTCTCTTTTTTAAATATCCCCTCTCTTTAGCTTCCTTCCCTTCCTCTTTTTTTCATTTTCTCTCTCTCCCCCTTTTTCATTTTACTTCTCTCTTTTGAGGAACTGAACATGAAAGTCCTCCAAATTCAAGTCACCTCAATACCCCAATCGAAGCCCTATTTCTAAATTTCTCCAAGTATCCCTAAAAAACGTAAGATTTTCGTGTCGTCACGTTAAGGCACGAAACTGGCCATATACGTATGTATTTTTTTTTACTAAGGCCTCAACTTAGAAAGCTGCTTCCAAACTGTCTATGTATGCTGCATTAAATCTTTAAATGTTAGAAAAGGTTCAATTAAATCGAAGGAAGTCTTAAAAGGTCATTACTTTCCAATGGAACTTTAATGGTTTTAACGTATTGAGTACTTTAAGTAAGTTTAACTCGAATGAGAAGAAAGTTAAATGAGTTGAAACTAACTTGATAAAATATTCGATATTTGTCAGACATCATTTATTTGGGTTACCTGCACTCTGTATCTATTTGAATGGATAATTCTAAAAACTGTTTACTTTGGGCTGAAGTTTAATTTAAAATTGATGAAATTCCGAGAAAAATTGCTTCTTAAATAGAATTTTGTTTTGTTTTTGCGTTTAAGGTCACTTTGGTAAATAGAGAGTGTATTATTTTTAGGTTAGCAAAGTTTTTTGTTTATTCTTTTGGAGAACACCTGCACTTTGTTAAAGCTACGTACATGATATGTTGCTTATTTGTTTAATGTTTATATTTATGTACAGATTTTCCTTATTTTAAAGTCCTTTTTTAGCCTCATTATTTTTCGAAATAGGTCCTCTAAAACGAAAATGACGGCAAAAGTATATTTGAAATCTTTTTGGATTTTTTAAACTGGATGTAAAAAATAAATTTAATGTAAAAATAATTTAATTCAGTTTTTTTATTAATTATAAACTTGGTAAAATGTTTCTGGAATAATGATAATAACAACTTAACTTAAAAATATAAGTCTTAACAACTTTAAATATATGATACAAATTTGTAAAGAATTAATTTTAATTCTTACATGAAATATAATTATTTCTATCCACTCAAATAAATTATAATTTTTCTATATTTTAAATGCAATTAAATTCGAATACCTCAAATTAAAAGTCACAAATGAATATCAAGATTAACATTTCCCGAATTAACAGGCTTCATTCTTGACACTGACTTTCAAACATTTCGGAAACCATTTAATTAGTGGAGTATCAAACGGTTTCCAATGTGTCCCCCTTTTAATCCGAATCCTGACAAACTTCCAGGACAACCTAATCCCTGATTGTTCTTTTTCGCCCACTGGCCTCGCCATTTCATTCCTCATCTCTCAGGACATTTCTCGAGATAAGGCCTCAGGAATAAATTTCGCTTCGAGATGGCTTCTTGCATCTTATCTCGGCTGCCCAGATGGAGTCCGTGCGATGCATTGCCTATTTATTTTGACTGAAGGACGATGCTGTGTGTCCTCAGTGGTGATGTAGTATCTCCAAATTATTTAGGTGTTTATAAAGCATTTTCAGGATTTAGGGAACCCTATAAATATATTTAAGAGCAAAAAGCTTTTAGCTAAACACTCAAACGCCACGAATTAAATATTTTTTAATTAGAGAACAAATCTGTAAAAGAATGTTAATTGATTTTTGACACAACTGTTTTTTAATAGTTACATTTATTTGCAAACTAAACGTTCAATTCACACAAAAAAACACAAAACGTAGTAAAGGGAAGGTATAAAATAAATGTTAGTACGATTATTTATTTACTGAATTCAATTACTTAAATAATTAAATTTAATTACTTGAATTATTAAGTTTTCCAATTAAAAACATGCTAATGTCTTAACTTGATAAATTACTTTAAAAATAATTTCTTATTTGTGTATAAAAACTAAAGTATATGGATCTTTTAGTTCCATTGATTGTATAAAATTTGTATGGGTAGTAGGCTGTAAAAGTAATTAATATTTGTTTTTTAAAACTTCATTTAAATGTGGTTTTCATTGAAGAAAAAAACTTGTATGATTAACTATGATTAACTATAAGAAAACGTCTATTCAAAAATTGTAGCTTGTTAAAAAAAATTATAGACTTTTTACGTTCTTCAGAACATAAAATTATGATTAATACAAACACTAGAATTTGATTTGATCACTGAATTTAAAAATGTTGCTTAAATTTTTAATTAAGTTTTTAATGTTTTTCCATGTAAAAACACTGAAAGGATGTTATTCAAATGAAAACCTGATACAAATATGAATAATTATTTTTCCTGTAGTTAAAAAGAAAATGAGACATTTGCAAATTAGACAATTGAAACTTTTCTAAGTAATACTTCAAAATTTTCTGTAAGAATTATTGAGTTAAGCAAAAAAGATGTCTTTCAATTTTTATGATATTTTTACGCTTACAAATCTCAGTAATTGAACAGTAGTCATCATTTGCGTATTAAATAAAAAATGTATTTCTTTCTTAAATTACAATTGAAATACCAAATTGCTAAAACATAATTTTAACCCAACATGGCAAAAGAATACTTTCTTTTTAAAAAAAAATAATAAAGAGCAATTATTAAACGTCGATTTCGTTTTTTTATGCCTGAGAAATCTGCATTTTTTTTCAACGTTTTTTTTCCCTTCCATAAAAAAATCACATTTATTTTCGTAGACTCAAGAGTGCCTTTCAAGTGTTTGGGGGATATTTAAGAGCAAAAAGCTTATAGAGAAACACTCAGACGTTATATATTTTTCTTGCCACGAATCGAAAACTTTTTAATTAGAGAACAAAGCTGTAAAAGAATGTTAATTGATTTCTGACTTTTTTGTTCTAATGCAGGAATTAATTAAAGCACCCCTACATATTTTGACCCAGGTAGCTCCATAAAAAACATCCCATTAAGATTTCGAGTGCGGTGACGGCACTTCAACAACTGGCATCTTTATCCTTTAATTAAGAATACTAGTTTTGACACATTTTTGGTAATTTCTTATATAGAATATATTTTTAACGAGAACTGGACCGACTTTCGTAAAATTAAATGTTTTTATACTTACAGCTTGATAATTACCTCTTTTTGAAACATAATCCTTAAGATGCAACACCTTTTCTCTGAAAAATATATTTTCAAAACTTCAGATAAAATTTTCAAATTGTCTCGTGTTAGTTAAAAAATGAAATGTCCTAAAATTCATTTTTTTTTCACACAACCGATCTTATCTTAAATAAAGCACCCATAGTTTTATTATAATTAGATTATTTTCTTGAATATTGTGATAAGGAACAGTTAAAAGTGAAAAAATACCCTCTAAAAATGTTATTGTTTTTTTTCTTGTTTTCTACATCTTAAAGCACTCATGAATGCTTTTACCTTATTTTAAATCTACTTTTGAAGCAGTATCCTTAGCTAAAAAGCTGTCCTAATGAAAGTATGTTTCATTATTTTAGCGAAATAGGATTTATGAATTTTGTGTTCTAAATATTTTAAGTTACTAAGAAGCTAAAAGAGCTTTATGCTTCTTTATTGCTTTACTTAGGGTTCATTATTCCCTTATCCACACAGTATTTGATTTTTATCTTGCACATCCATGAGTTTTTGCAAAACCTAGAAGAAAGGGGATAAACGACTCTTAAAGTTAAGTTTCCAGAACCTATTAAGTTATACGTAAATTGGTTCTCAAAATGTAAATATTTATTTTTCCTCAAATAATGTCTGAAACCTATACGGCCAAAAGTATCACTACCAGGTTGAAATTTCACAATTTACCCAGAAAGGAAGAAAATTATAATGTTTAATTGGAAGCCATTAATTAACGGAATTGCTTTGAACGGTTGAACCTGCTGACGGGAAGTTCAAACCAAGAAGAGTAATTTGAAATAAAACGATTTTCAAAACTACATCTTTCTGGTTGAAATTTGCATATAACCAGATCTTAGGACCGCTCAGTCTTGTCTTGACACTGGGACAAATCCAAATAAATAACCACGAACCAACATTTAAAACATTCAAACCGTGCTTGTGCATTGCACATAACTCACATTCCCATTACTACTGATGGTCTCGCAGAGGTAAATGCAGGTAATTACCTTACCTATAAGCGTTGGTCCATGCTGACGGACGTCAAATAGGTAAGTCTCCCCGTGAAATCAATGCCCAGCTTTCGCTGTAATGAGTCGAATACGCTGCTGATACGGATTATGGGGGGCGATACTTCAGATAATGATCTTACGGCGGAGTGAGCCGGCTTGGCCCTGCGCAACAAGAGGCAGGAATCATCTCGCATAAGTCGTGATTTGCTGTGATTTATCTCAATCAAAAGTGTATTTAGGTTAGCTTGGAGGTCGTAGATATGCCAAATCCCCGATTACTGGTTCTCCTTATTATTTTGAATTATTAAATGAATGTTGGCGTACATATCGTTACGTCAATATCCTTTTTCTTAGTTTCCAGAAAAACGCATTCAAAGTTCAAACGCATTCAAAGGCGTTTTTACAGATTGGAACAACGGATAGGTATCTTAGTTTTTGACAAATCTTTTAGGAATTACGATTTTCATGGTTGTAAGGTCCAAAAAAAAGTACGTTTTTAATTTTGGAAGGATATTTATAGGGCTACATGAATAATCGAAGTCTTTATATATTATCTGCCGTGACAAAAGGGAAAAGTTATTTTTTCTGGTATCTCGAACAATACAAGACTGAGCCATGTATTGCTTGTCGTGGATAGATAGACCTGTAATGTTTCTATTTCAGTCCACTATCTTTTTAAAAAAACTCAATTCTATTCGTTTAAAAGAAAATTGATATTTTCTTCTTTAAAAAAAGTGCATCTACAGCTCTATTCAATGTTGAATACCTGATCATTGTATTTCTGGTAAAACAACATTATAAATTTAAAAAGGATGCATAATCTTAAAATGTGTGCAAATTCGAAAGAATACTCCAAAAATGATTGTAGCAAGGAATAATGGAAAATAAATTTTTCTAAGCAATTCTTTTTGATTAAAAATGACATGCTCTTTGACAGTCAAACATAGAAACAACACTTTTAGTAAGGAAATAATGTTTTTTGCGTTTTTTTTTTCAAACGAATTAATATATATTGGATGACAGAGTTGATTCGTATGTGTTCTCAAAAAAGAAAATTAACGAACAAAGTGATAAAATCTTAATTCTACAGGTTGTAGCGTATTTTAGAGAAAAAAGCTAATGAGCATAAATGATCGTTTTTTCTTATCTTTTTAACACTTATCACATACTTATACCCATTATTCTTACACTTAACTTATAAATTAACAATAAATATTATTCTCTTCAGTAGTTGTGTATTTTTGTGATGAAAAAAAAAACAGGTGAAAGCCAATTATTTCTTCAATTAACAAGTTCTATGCCAATTGTTTCATTATTCTATTATTTTATTATTGTTATTGTAAAAAAACACCAATATTATAATCCTTTCAAAGAGCATTTTTATATTTTAATTCATGTTTAAAAGATAAACGCTAAGCATTTTTGGTCGGGAAGGTTTTTCTCAAAGATATAAACTCTTTTGTGTTCAAGTGTGTTAAGATACTTTCAACATTGCATGATTGATAATACAATTTTTTTTATGTATGCAAGAGAAAATATTTTCAATAAAGGGGTTTACTAAAAAAAATTTATTCAACAATAAATTTGATTGTTGAAAATAAATTATGAATATTTTTTTTTGTAAAATAGTCTTCAATACATTCTTTGTAGAATTATTAGTGTGAATGGATTAATTTTCTTTGATTAAATGTAAAGAAAAGAGATGTTTCCTTGAGTAAGAATACAAATAGGTAACTTATTTTAATCAGTACGTGGAGGTAGAGGCATTTCATTAGGCGACTAGTACGAAAATTAAATAAAAAAGAAATATGGCTTTCCCCCTTGAATTCCAACATAGCCTTAGCATAAATCAAATGTTATTACGCAGAGTCTTACTGTCCAATCTCGTAAAGTTGGAATCCATCAATTCTTTTTGACTTTGCGTGATTACTTTATGTAATGACTAAGTTTCAGTTGTATGTAAGAGAACTTCTAGTCTGTTGAATTTGGGATACCTTTCCTTATTTCCCTATTGGTTTTATTCGCTTAGAAGGTCGTTTGGTATAACAGTTGACATGCATCGCGTAACAAACTATAGATTGAAACAATATGAAAGGAGATGATATAATAAATATGAATTGTGAATGTATTGGGTTTTGGACACTATAGAGCATTTTCAATCATATGACTCGGACTTAACAACGGCCTTAGCAAAGTTGTTTTTATCCTCCAGTGACGTCATGTGCGAATGCTTCTATTGGATACTTCTATTTCCCGTACCTAACAACAGCCTTAGCAACGGTGTTTTTGTCCTCCACGTCGTCAAGTGTGACGTCATGTTCGAATGCTCTATTATTGACATTTTTTCATACATAAAAGTTGGTCATGATAATGAATTATATTTCCATTGTAAATTTTGGGAAATCGTGATTCTAATTTTCAATTTTTTCAATTCAATTTTCATACATATATATTGAAGTGTAATTTTAAAATAACCCCATTCTCGTCCGCATCCCTCAAATAACTCCCACTAAAATTTTACTCAATTCTTATTAAAACTTTAATAGCTGGATGATCTTATAGGTAAAGTTATTTTATAAACACCATGTACATATTTTTATTGATTTCCATTTTAAAATTAATTATAAAAAGACAATTTTCAATAAATATTTTTTCCATGACCAGTAATTTACAATGAAACATTGAGAATGATAAAATTTCCTTCCCCTTCCAATTATCCTATCCATGTTAAATTTTAGCTATGCCTGAAAAATTCCATGCGAGAACTCTTAAAAGACGAGCTAATGGTACAAGGACGACTAACTGCATCAATAAAAATAACAGGAAGGTTAATATCAAATATCAATTTGGGAACCTTATACTATGAAAGCCTCTGGGATGATGATTATCACCATCGAAATTGGTAGCAATAACGATTAGGTTGATGACGGCAGCCCGTACTAAATTAGCGGCTGTGTTGTGGTTTCTGTAAGTTTATCAAAAGGCAAAGTATGTGGAGATTTCGGCCAGCTGTAGCACAGTATAGGTATTTATGTAGTGAAAGAAATTCCCTGAATCAAACAGGTGGTCGATACCTTAGTTAGAAGTTATGGTTGAGTTTATTAGAACTGATAATATTTGATAGGTATTTATGCGTGTATCTAGTTGTCAGCAAAAGTGGGATTAATAAATAAAACACTGTGTGTGTTCTGACTTTTGAAAAACACGGTTTTTTATAGAGAAATTTTAAAATCTTATAAATGAAACAGCGTAGTAATATAAAGCTCTATGTTTGTCAAAAAACATTTTCTATGACCCTTGAGATATTTTAAGGAAAGCATATTGAAAGGATGAATTATATAAATGTATTGAATAGTATTGATAAAACTTTTAAGTGTAGCCCATCTTCTTCTCTTGAAACAATAACACTTCTCACAGTTTTTTCATATCTTTTCTACATTTCTTTTGTATAGATGGTACATAATCGACGCTCATTTCTACGAACCCCTTTTTCCGAACTATCTCCTTTTACGAACTATAAGCTGATCCCGAACAGGGGTCTAGCGTTATCCTGCCCCTAACCAGGACATATATGCTTAACATCTTGCAACTTAAGCCCCCTCGGTCACGGGAACGAAGATAGGCATCTTACGCCTTGGCCCACTCAGGCTGTTGCGGCGTGTAGTTTAGCTCAGTCAGCAACAAAAACTATGTAGATGCTAAGTTGAGGACAAATAGGTATTCTTAAATGTGTTTTGGGCGTTCTAGGACAGTGGTCATGTTAATCTAGCTATATTATGAACTACGTATAAAAATCATAAAAAATTATTTTATAAACAGATAAATTCTGATAAGAATACACTTGAAATAAGATGCGTTTTTACCTTTTTAAAAACATCTTTATTTTACAAACTCTCTATTTTACTACCTACATTTGAGTGTCACTCACGAGAGTATGAACTCGACTGAAAGTAGATAACTTCCTTGTTTCAGATGGACTCTAACGCCATCGGCAACACGCAAGAGGTGGTCCGCCACTCAGACCACCTCGAGTCCTCCTCGTCCTCCATCAACATCCCCCTCACCTCGCGACACCTCCCCCCTGGGGACCTGCGGCTAACCTGCGCTGCTTCCATCGCGGACGTGGTCACCTCCGTGTCCGAAGAGCTGCTGGTCAGCCGGCCCAACCCGGAGCATGTGCTCGAGCTCAGGAACGATGCTCCCTCCCTGCTTATTCAGACGGCGATGATCGTTGTTGCAGTTGTGGTGATGGCGATTGGGTGACTTGGGTCCCGATTCAAGCGATGCCAGTCCAGTCGACCTATGGTGGATAGGCATCGTGTTGACTGGAACTGGAATGAGTGTTCTTCCAGCTACTGTGGATGTTCCAGCAAATGTGATGAATGTTTATTTGCGTTTGCTGGATTACTGCGGAAGTTGTGAAGTAGGAACTGGAATGAGAATTCTTCCAGTAACTGATGGATGTTCCAGCAAGTATGAGGAATACTTATTTATGTTTACTGAAACTATCGTCATTGAGAGGTTAAAATATTTTACGCTCATAAAGGGTTATTAATATTTTTTTTTTGTACTGATGTTTCTTTTTCTGTTAGCGTAACGATGTTTCATAAGGTTTTTTTTAACCCAAAACCTAAAAAAAGAGAACGGAATACATTTTCCGTATATTAGGTATAATTAGGGCATTTCACGTCAGTAACACTTAATTTTTGTCTTTTAAATTTGTATAAACTTAATTTTTTTTCCGAAACTTTCTTATTTGAAAGTAACATAATCTGTTGACATGACTTTAGGATAGAATTTTTATGACAATGGACAAAAAATACACTTTACAGAGGGTACATTCGTAAAATCGAACTCGTTTAATCAATTAAACGAATTATGCGAATTGAGCGTTCCTAAAGTCAACCGGTTATTTCCATGAGGATAACTCGCCGTTCCTAAATTCGCTGTAAACGAAAAAAGTTCGTAACTCAAATAACTCAAAAATTTCTCAGAGGGTTGCCAATTTGGCTTTCTTAAGGCCAAATTCGAGAAATTTGGCTCGTTTCAAACTTGTTTGGCTTCGAAATTTTCGTTTGGCTTTTAAGCTGAAGGGAAAAGCCCGCCAAGCCAACGCAACTTTACAGAAAAAAGTTATGGTCGTTCGTATAATCTCAGTTTAACTCATGAAACGGAGGTCACGTGACCATAATTTTTTTCGGATTTCACCGTTTAACTGGTTAAACGAGTTCGATTTTACGAATGCACCCAGACTCTATTGAATGTCATACAGATACCGTGAATTGCATTGCTCTAATTAACTTAATTCAGTCAACTCACCACTGTCATTCTAGCTACTGATATCCCGTAAATTCGGAATAGTGGCGCAGGCCTGATTGACTTCGGGAGTTGTTGTTTCAAAAGGGTTAGTTTCGGGCGCATCAGAAGAATGAGGTGGGAATAAAGAGAAGGGATGTGATATGATGTATAACAGATTCAAATAAAGCATTGGCTTTCACCAAAAAACAATGAAAACATTCAACCTTTCAATATTATACGTGATGGATGCATTTCAATAACAATAGAAATTTTTGTTGATAACAAAACATTGAATTTTTCTAAAGGTTATCTGAACGCTATGAAATGATAACATTCTTTTGGGCCAGCTGTATATTGACTTTGTGACCCATGGCTGTGTGTATATTTTCTGATTTTCCTTTAACTGTATTTGATTATACGCTGAAATTTGCATATTACAATATGCACTTTTTAACCAGGTGTATCTTTGAATAATGTGTCGAACTTTAAATGAAGAGTCTTATTAAAAGACGTTTGGGTGAAAATTTGCTTGTAACGCAAAGGTTGTGAATGTGAAAAAAAAATCCACTTCATTATTATGTAATATTTGATATTGAGTCTTTAAAGATGTATCACTCAAAATGTATCACTTTTTTTATTCTGAGCCAAATAGACAAAGAACTATTTCTAAAATATTCTAAAATTTAACACTTTGAGGTTTGAAATTAGTGGGATGAGTTCATGGGATTTAATTTGTTTGATTTAATGTGTAAACTAAATCATTTGTTTAATGCCTTGAGTGGCAAGTAAAATAATAACAATCATATTATTACATGCATGCTTTTAACTAAGAATCTTTCTGCCATCAGAAAAATGTTAGAATCAACACTGTTTGATTATCTGTATATACTCATGGCGATCATAAATGATCCGTACGTATTCAGTGTGATTATGTATTCTCTGTGATTATATGTTTTATTTGTATGTGCATGTGTTTAAATAAATCTTTTTGCTGTCTGTTCGTTAAATAAGTGTAAGGTTTCAGTGTAATTATAGTACGACCTCCACGAGAAAAATTTTGACAGAAAAACAAAAATTTGAAAAGAAGTTTAAATGATAGTCACACAGATTTGGCACAAAACGTTTTTTGATCGTTTATAAATTACCATCATTTCAAAAATTGAGGGTCAAAAGTTTTTCTCGTGGTGGTTGGACTTAACAAAATATTCTAAATTTAACAGAACATTTAGAAAAAAATCAAACTGAAAGAGATAAAAATATGTGATTTGTTATCTACATTCTACTTAGGAAATACAAGAGGTTTTGACGAAGGTTTACAAGCGTATCTTTGAGGCCTATCCTTGAGATCATAATAAAAATTTGTTGTTTACATATAATAAATTTCAATAGACAGCGTCTCAGAAAATATGAAAGCTTTAGGGAAATAAGGGTAAAGAAAATTTACGAGTTATTAGTTATTTTTCATCCAGTTTTAATTTATTATAAAGATAAAACTTCATAACGTTTAAAAAGGAAAGGGGTAAGTTCCAAGCAACGGGGTAGATAAAATTGATCCCCACAGATCTGACAGTGGATCTTTGTTCGATTGCATTAAACAGCTGCTCCCGGGATTATTGAGATTCTTTGATAACCCTCATATTATATTCATCTGATGGTTTTCTAAATTTATTGATTGAAATTGTTAGTTTGAAAAAATAATAAATGCCTTAGTTCAATTTTACTTATTTTATTCGAAGTTAAGGACAATTCAAACATTTTTGTCGGTCTCTTCATTAATTCCTTATTACCCGAGTTCAAGGTCTACTTCCCGAGTGTCAGGGCCAATGAGAGGGATGCAATTTAAAAGAGATCTGAAATTGAGACTTCCCATTGGATCTGAGGCTCGAGAAGAAGACTGGGAATTCGATTATTTAGGTATCCGTGTCCCCTTCAGCTTTGGATTGACAAATTGGATATGCAGTATTACAGCTTCCGTTATTATGATCGGAGTGTCATTTTGTTTCGCCAAGTTTTTGTTTGATATTCTTCAATGTTGCGAATAAACCCTGAATCGACGAGGATTGGGAGGTTGGAATTTCCTACAGCATGACAAGGTAGGTTCGTTTTTTTCTTGTTCCGATTTGCATATTTGAAAGAATTGATTTCCTTGTTAGCAAATATATTGGTATGGGTTATTTTTGTAATATATGTTTATCATTGTGAAACTTCAAATGGTTCTGTTAAAAAGTATCAATTTAATGAAACTTTTTTAAAGATGAGCAGTAAAATAGAGTTATTTTAAAACAAACGTTTTTTTTTCTTTTGAATCGCGTGTTGGTTGGTTGTACCCAAGAAAGAGACTATTGACTTTAATTAAGAATATCACGATTATGGCGACTTAAATTAGGATTACGATAATGGTATATTAGATGGACTTTTAAATATATGTTAGTGCCTACTACTATTATGGTTTCTTGCAAAACGTCTAACAGCCATCAGCACCGTGGTTAAGCAGCAAATCAGAATAACTAGCTTTTGGCTGACTCTGATTGGTGGAATCCTTCTTTGACCAAGGGTTTAACACCGACGCTCTGATGACTATCAATATGGATACATGCCTTCTATGGTGTATGCAGAGTAAAGTTGGAGGCAGAAGTAGCCAAAAGGTTCGACGGTTCAAAACAAAAAGTTCAAAACGGTTTAAAAAGTTAATAAAAACTTAATACCCTAAAAATATACAATTTTGTGTTCAGATCACAATTTGCTATATAAGAAGTTCCCTCGTGCTGTTTCTTAATAAATTCATTCACAAATTTTAATTTTTAACTATACAGGGTGTTTCAAAAGTCCGTTTCACGGCTTTTATTTGGAACCAACGTCTCCTAGGGTCTTGGAAGTAAGGTCTAGGTACGTGACCCTAGAGAATCCATTGAGAGGACTTACAACGCCCCTAGCGGCGAAATAAAATAGTTAAAAAATTAATTCAGAAACTAAAGGAGATAGAGCAAACACCTCAGTGATAGTATTGTTGCCACTGTTATGAGTAACTCATTGAAAAAATTTTTATGAAAATATCGTGAATATTCGCGGAGATATTGGCATGTGAAAAAGGCCCTTTTTCAGGCCTCAAAAAAGGAAAAGTTCGCAAATTTGCAAGTTTTTCAGAGTTATTATGTAGTTTTGTATTGCTTTTGTAAGTGCTATTTTCACATGCTAATAACTCCGGGAATATTCACGATATTTTCATGAAATTTTTTTCAGTAAGTTACTTATAACAGTGGCAACAATACTCTCACTGAGGTGTTTGCTCTATCTCCTTTAGTTTCTTAATTAATTTTTTTAACTTTTTTATTTTGCCGCTAGGGGCGCTGTAAGTATGCTCAATGGATTCTCCAGGGTCACTTACCTAGGGGTAGACCTTACTTCCAGGACCCTAGAAGACGTTGGTTTCAAATAAAAGCCGTGAAACGGACTTTTGAAACACCCTGTATGTAGAGTTGTAGTTGTAGAGCTAAAAACTTATGATTAAATATGTACCTTGTTGGTACTTACGTATTATCCACATGTAATTGGCTCGTTTCTCTATTTTTCCCAAAGATAAAACGAAAACAAGAAATAAGGGTTAACAAGGATAATAACAAAAAATACTGTATAAACAGTAAAATCTAAGGTGATTATTTAATGGCATGTGGATAATACCCAAGTACCATCATGTCCAATATTTACACTAAAACACAAATACCTAATACCTAAAGTATTTGATGTTCAACCGACATGAAAGACCATCGGAAATATTTTAAAATAATACAGTTTTAGTACTTGTATTTGACATAACATTTTCTTCCCATCAAATACTCTTGACACAGAAATTGGGAGATTACACAATGGGATTTCTTTATTTTATGAGGCGAACGGCATGATTTTTTTTTTATGTTACCGAAATCTTTATAAAATACAATCCATCGTTCGCTGTATCATTTATTCAGAAAACTTCACTGGAATAAAGTAGGCTTTAAAAAATAACGTTTTTCGTATCTCTTTCTATTTCTCAAATATGAGGAATGGTATTTTGTATGAATACTTGAACACACACTGAATAAAATTATACGTATAAAAAATAGTTTTGTTAATTAAAGAATATGAGGTAAGGCACTTTAGTGTGTGTGGAATATGTGAGATAGTTAGCAGATAATTTAAAGGTAAAAATATATTTTTAGATTTAGTAAAGAAACCAAATTAAATTTAAAAACTACTTTATCGCTCCTGAATGTAATCCCGTTTCTTACTTGTGGTTTAGAACACGGCTTACTAGATACTTATACAGGCTAGTCGAGTTTTAAACAATGAAAACCATTTGACAACTTTTCCCGCTTGGAGCGCTACAAGACCTACCTATATCACCCACCGCCTTCAACACAGTGGATATGCTTTGCCAGTTGGTCCAGTATTGCCATCTGGATTTGCAATGATTTCCGTACTCGGCTAGCCTGTATAAGTATAAGCCGTGTTTAGAAACACAAACACTTTTTTCCCTTTTGCTTTGAAATGTGTGTGCGGTATTTCTTTTCCTTAGGCTGTGATTTTTGTACGTGCATAACTAATTATAAATAAATACCCGAATATTTTCTGTAACGTATCATGATAAACATTTCCATTCACCATGTGATATTAAAATGGAACTCAATAAAAATATTGCAAAAACTTTAAGTTTAGGGAATATTAACACTATAAATTTCGCTAAATAATAATTTTTAAGTAAAATGAAATAATAGACAAATTTGTCAATTTTTTTAGTTAAGAAATTTTTATTTAAAAGTTATAATTATATTAAAATTAATAATAGTAGTAATAATCATTACTATTAAAATAAATCGGTGTTAACGCTTACCTAATTGGTGTCAATACTCCAAACTAATAAGCTTATCAAATAAATTTAATTAGTCAAATAATGTTCTAGGCTTAGGATCTCACTTGAGCAGGGGGTCACATTGCATCTCACTAAATCATATCAATGGGGGTTCGAAATTTCGGGGAAAAAATCGCCTAATTAATGAAGTGTCCTCATCAGTTTCCAGTTTGAGTTATCCAATCCTTGTAACTAATCCCTCACATAAAATGCATCGATATGATTAAATTACACCGTCTATAAAATTCGTAACATGCTTTGCACGCGGGTTTGAAGAATATCCGGGAAGGTAATTGCCAACTTGCACGAATCCATTCCAATTTATGTCAGCATTTATCAAGATTTCTCTTCTCTAAAATTACCTCAAGGGCTTTCATTGTGTGTTAGCTTCTGGAAAGCTGTATCCAATGTATCAAGTGTCGTAGTTTCCTTGGAAATTGGACGTGGTTCCCTAGCTCCTTGATTTGGTACCCAATTTTCAATTTTCGAATTTATGGATGCAAAACGGACGAATTATTCTATCGCAAAGAAAAATTTGTTTCAATCATGAAGAAAAGAGGAAAGGGGGGAAATGTCATTAAAATATTTTATTTTCAGCAAGAACGTATGTTTTTCATAACCCACACTTCAAAAAAATTACCCGTAATGATACGATCGTAAGTCTTTTTGAAATCTTTTAAAATACGATTTGTACCTAAAAAACAGTACGTAAGTATCCAAATTTTTATTTTCTTTGTGATTTTTAACATATTTTTGTTAAAGCCAAGATTTTCCTTTTTTATGTAGGTTCTTTTGGGAGTCAATGAACTTAAATTCAGTGAATTTTTTTTTATCATTCAGCGCTTTTAAATTCTCAATTTTATAGTCAAAATATTTTTGTGCTTTCTTTCTTTTCTCCTCCTATTCATTTTATTTCAGTTAGTACAGTAACTTTTATCTCTAACTACGCCGTTGCATTTATTTTATATACAATCAAAAGTAAAGGAGATTTAATAGCTTACGGCTGTGAAGAACACCATTAAGTTTACTGCTTTAATGCTCAAATGATTTTGGGAGACTCATTAATAAAGACCTTAGGCTTACTAGAGGTTCGTAATGGACTGGAATAAAAACACTGTTGTTTTCCAGAAATAAACAAAAGAAACTTTATTTGAAAGATTTAATTAGCAGAGTACTCACTGAAGCGATTTGATACATTGTACGCATCCCCAAGGTAGTGCACTTAAAAAATTAAAACAAATTATTTTCATAACATGTCCTCCAATTAAGTGTATTTTCTCCTTCTTTTAGAACACATTTTTAAATAATAAGACTTAAATTTGTTTTTAAATGAATTGCTAAAAAATGCATTTCATTAAATACTAACCTTGTTTACTGGCTTTCCAATTAAAATTCTAAATTGGCTCTTGACTTACATTTCCGATAAACAATATTTAGGATTATGTGCTTTGTGTTTCAGTTATTTTTTAACTTGATTACTTTCAATTTAGACTTTTCTTCATTTTAAATATTCCAGTTTAAACCTGGAATTATTAGAAGCATAATGATCGAAATTCTTTTGGGAAAATTCAAAAATGGGAAAGGATATTATTTTAATGATTTCTAATATTTTCAGCTTTTATTAAAAACAATCCGCATTTAAAAGGGTGGTCCCAAATAGCTCCCCAGGGGGCGTTGTAGAATTCTAGGGGGCGGTGATGAGTTGGTAGAAAATAGAGGGCGTTGGTAGAGGGCGTTGTTAGAGTAAAAAGGGGCGTTGACAACTTTTAAAATATTTCTTAATGTAATTTTTGAATGTAAAAAACATAAATTTTATGAATGTATTGAAAACTTATGAATGCAAAAAACATTCAAAAGTTTTGAGATAAAAACACGAAATTTTCAGGTGGGGATACAAAATTTCCTTTGTACGTATAACAAAGGGGGTATACGCCTACTAGGTTTCAGTACATTCAGAATTAGGTAAAGAATTATTTTTGAATCAAATTTAAAAAGGGTAGAGTCGAATTTTTTTACCGAATTATTTCAAATTAAATTTTAAGGGGCATAGAAAACTTAACTTTTAAATATCGTCCATACATTAGGTTTTCAAAATTTTATTTGGCTTGGTCATAAAGTAAAGTATTTTTATTACAAAATGTTGATATAAAGTTCTATGAAATGTAAGCAAATTAGGGGGGGGGGGAGAAGAATTTGTAAAAGAGAGCGGTGGAAAATTTTCTTCTTGAAAAGGGGGAGGTGGTCCCGAAAAGTTTGGGAACCACTGATTTAAAAGAAATAAATAAAATCTCGCCCTATTTTAAAAAATATATATTTTTTACTTCTTAAATAATCAAAAGAACACTTGTAAAAAAAAATATTTAAGTATTTTAGACCCGTTACCTTTTCTCCCCACGTTATAATATTGCTCTCATTTATAAAACGTTCTATCTTTTAAAATAATATAATAGGATAGAATTACTTTTATAGGTTAAACCGGTTAAACATCAAGCCTCACCTTTTATAATAATAACAACATGACACCAAATTTCCTCTCAAATAAACTGCAAAGTGCTTATCAGCTACCCATGAAGTAAATAAATAAACTCCAGAAAAGAAAATTTACGAGCCTCTTTCCCGAAATATTTCCGACCATATTCGAAAACTGTTATTGATAAATGCAACACGAGTCTTGGATACAAAGACATAAACTCAAGCCATTAAACAGGAAAGTATCGATATCCTTTAACCTTAGCTGATTGGAATGCACTAGAATCTGGATATTTCCTAAATGATTTCATTATTATTTACACCATTATTCCTCCCCAGAGAGTTAAAATGAGCCTTCTCTGTGCCATCCAATCACTACCAATCTCATTTTATCAGTCTAATTGCCACTAAGCATATTAAGATCTGCTGGAGAGTGGTTTGAGTCTGGAGATGGGGGGGTTCGAGAGTCTTCTGCAACCAGTTAGAGAGATTTAGCATTTTCACGGGGTCTTAAATCTTAATTTCGGCAGATACTGCGATTAAAGTTTACGCTAAATGAATTATTTAAACTTATGCTAATGTCCCTTTACCGCCTGTTCGTTATTAATATTACAAGTCTAATGTCCAAGTTTCGCTTTGGGACAGTGCCAGCTTTTTTTTTTCCTGAATGCTTAAAGCATGTTTTTGAAAATTTTTGATTCATTATTAAAACTGCCGTAAGCAGTAGTTTATAATGTAGCAATGGGCTGTTGCACTCACAAAAACTTTTTTTTATCAAATCGTTTAAAAATGTAGTTGACTACAATGAAATCTCAGTTTGCCTTTGTGTAAAATTAATTTAATCTATACGGTAAAAAATACTGGAATAACTTTCTTCATGTAATATTTGTGCAATAATTAAAAACGTGTGCTAAATTCTTCATGTAACTTCTTATTGTGTATGGGAGCGTGTTTTAAAAGCTAAATATAATAGTTCAAGTTACAATTCAGGATAACTGTACAAGTGTTGGCAAACTTCGTGAGGTTCTTTTTACCCATGAACGTTTTTGATAAGAATTTCCACTTTCCCTTGACTTACCAAGGTAGTTTGATTGTGATAAATCAGATTACATAATATCTACCTTTAAAAATAAATCTCAGATGAAATACACTGAATTTTTCACCCGAAACTTGTTTTCGAAGAGTAAAAATTTGTAGAAAGTGTTAAGTTCAGTAACAGATAGCTGAGTTCACAGTACAAAATAAACCATACCTACTTCGACATAAAGTTATTTTCCATCGAATTGAATTCAGACTTTTCAAATGTAAGTCAAATAGATTTAAGATAAACACCCGTAGAACGCAAGAACATCAGCATCATAAGTAAAGAAATAACAAAGCCACTGCTATAAGGATTTCTCCACGGCTTTTAAACTTTGGACTTAACATTGACGGGTTTTCAAATGAACAAAAAATACCCCAAACTGAGAGTTCCAGGATCTGATGAGGTGGAATTTTCCCTTTCAAGAAAATCTAGAATATTCAAGGAGACGTTGAGACGTTTCCTGGATCAAGACGTTATTGTAGCTCAGCGAAAATATTTCCATTGGGGGGCAAATTTTTTTTTTACCCTGTGTATGCAGTTTCTTGGGAAGGCTGGGGTTTTAATGTCTCTATCACTCCCAAAGAAAGTAAATTAGTTTCGTTTCTAACGCTCATAAATTCCACACAACTTGTACAGTTCAGCGTAAAAATAAACCGTGTAACTTTAATCATCTTTCATCAATGTAAAGCTTTTAACCGTTTTGAATAACAAACTTTCCTTCTTTCATAAAAATGAATTCGTAAAATTCTAAAACCGTGCAGATACATTTTTTTAATAATTTAAATTATTTTAAAAGTACAATAAAAAACTATTCTAAAAACCCTTCTAGGTAAGACAAAAATATGTACAATGAAAATAACACAATAGAAAAACGACAAAAAAGAGAAGTCATAAAAGTTACGAAACGAGCGATAGAAAGTAAATAAATACACATCTTAAAGAGGTTATGAAATAACACAGATGGATTGACATTTCAGTTTCCAATATCATGAGCGATTCATTACAACCTTGACAAATTAGTAATTAAGTAGAGAAGTTTGACAGAAGAAGGATAGTCTCTAGCGAGAGAAATTCCTTAAAAGTGGTTGGAAAAGTTCCTGAATGTTTGATGATTGAGAAGGAAACCAAATTGAATGTAAGTGAGCTTCAAAGTAACCGAGTGCTACGAAACACTATTACAGGCATTATTGAATTTATCAGAACAAGGAAAATCAATAAAATCAGACCAAATACTATTCGAAACATTTTAAGATGCACACTCAGGATATTAAGATAAGAGATATAGGGGATAAGTTTTCGGGCTGTCAAAAGCGAATTGGTAATAACTTTGAACGTTTGAAAAATACTAGATGCTGATGACATCCCTTGAGCAAGTAACTGTATTATAATCTATGAGGTTTTAAATTAAGTTTCAAAAGTTTTATTCCCTCAAGGACTTGTAGGGTTTGATTCAGCGGTTGAATGAACTCGAACAATTGAAAATACCTTAGTAAATCACTGCATTTATGTTATAAAAATAAAATAGATGAATCGACAAAGATTTAGTATTCACTGGTAAGAAAATTTATCCACTACGGTTGAATTATACTATATGTAATATAAATTTTTACATCGCTAAAATTTTTAAAACCATTTTTATGCAAAGGAAATGAATGCATGACTGATACTTACCTTATTTCCAAGTTGAAAGAGAAGATAAAGTGAGAATTGAAGAAGAAATAGAGGAATAACCTATAGGAAACACAACCTTAAATAGCTCTCACCATGAGTAAATCCTTGATTGAATCTACGATAAATTTTTACAAGATGAATACGTTAAAAACTTTTCATTCTTTGAAAATATACTATTTCAACCGTGGAATAGGTAGTAAAGAAAGTGATAATTTGAGAGTATCTTATGACAATGAATGTTACAAAACAACTCCCAGAAGAACGCTCGAAGAAGATGAGTTGCGTAATGAGGCGTTTGTAGGTAAATGTGGATTGTTACGCGAAATACGTGAGAAACTCATTCTGGCTCTAAGTACTCTCTAGTGCATTTTTACGCGATTTCTGTTCTAAGTCCTCCTATTTAAAGTATAAGATAAAATGGTTTAGAATACATTTAATAGCACTAGGAATAGAGCATTTTTTTGGAAAGTTTAAAAACGGAAAGAAAAAAAACTGTTATTGGGACCGGAATTATGATACGTTTCCAAAATGGGAGACTAATATTTAAATTTTAAGAACATTTAAATTTGTGTTGTGTATAAACTTTTGACACTCTCTTTATACTAGACTGCAACGTTTCTTGACCCTATGATGTACGTAACTATGCGGAAGGAATAACTGAGCAAACAGAAAGCCTGTTGAGTTGCTAGGAGGGGTTTCGGTACGCAAATCGCGATAAAAAGACTTATACATATAATGCAAGTGGGTTTAACAAACTAATCATATTTTTAAATTAGCGTTCTTAATTTCACTCAAAATTCAGACACCGCGCTGGGAACTATTTTCTTTGTTTTGTTTACCCATGAGGGTCAAGTAAAGTTCCAGTCTTATGTATAGTCTACAATGTTTCTTAACAATTAAGAAACAAGCTGAGAGGAAACAAAGCGCTCACTCCTTTCAAGAACGTCATATCTCAAAAATCAGTGATTTTTAGTTATGAAAGTTTTCAGAAAGCCCTGAAAGAGTAGTATAACCCTGAAAAATCGTCATGTCTTTATATGTTGCATAGTAAAAAGTTTATTCGGATATTCCATGCATTTATTGTGTTATGAGTAGGTTATGCTAGCATTTGTCGGATATTGATGCACAATACATTATGCGAAAAATTCAGACAAAAATTTTATGTTATCATTTCAATCAAAATGTGAGACCAACTGTAATAGCTTCAATTTCATAGCTTAGGGTTGCTTCCAGCCCCAGCAATTCGCACGTATTACAGGTGCCGCAGTGCAGCATGAAATGACCGAGAATAGAACGGATTCCTTCTCTCCTAACTGAGGACATTGGCACTGATTAGAATACTAATTTATGAACGCTGACTTCACACCGGGTTTAGTTGAACCTTACTGGTTGCTTGATATAATACTTTGATGAATGAAATCGGTCTTTCACGGAAGTGGGTGATCCGGAATTGTTAATTCAATTATCACGGTTGGACTAAAACCGTGGCGCATTGTCGCGATTAGTTATATAGTTAACACTAGATATAAAGTATGTATACATTTTAATATTTTGACGGTTAAAATACATTTTTAAATAAAACTTTGATTCAAGAAACCCTTAAAAATTATGCATGATTACATTTTATATTACTAGAGCTACAGACGCTTTCAACTGCTTACGTAGGATCTTTCAGATTGCTTCGCAATCCTCAAATAAAAACCCAGCTCACTGAACTTAACTTACTTTATAAAACATATTAATAAAAAAATTAGCGTTCCGTTTCACATATTTTATTTATGGTTCATTGTATGAAAACAAAAGGAAATATTTTAAAGCTCTTGTTTTTAAGAATACCTCCCCGGGTTTCTAGCAGATTATTATAACCTCAAATATTGTTTAATATCTGAAATACATAAAGGAATTACAAATTATAAATCAGTCTGTGATTGATCTTCAATTCCCGATTCAAAAAGCTGTATGGTTGCTGAATAATTGCATTTGAATGCTCTAAAACAGTGTGGTCCAACCATGTCACGCGGGCAACAAGTGGCACTCTAAGAAATATTTGTGGCACTCGGCCTCAAAATTAAATTTGTATTCTAACTATATAGAATATAATCCACATTTCAATTTTTATTGCAGAAAAGTGTTAGAAACCCGGTTTTACTTTCAAAAAATTTTCAGGGGAGAACCCCTGACACCCCTTGGAAGTTATTTTTGGTTTAAAATTCACTTTGGGCAGTGTGATACAACCCGAGATTTTTATGGCACTCGGCCACAAAAATGTAAAGCTTAATCAAACTAATAGAAGGTAATTTGCTTTTCACTTTTTATTTGAGAAATATGTCAAAACATTTTCAGGGGAGAACCTCTGAACCCCCTTTTAAATGTTTTTGACTCGACTTAAAATTCAAAACGGTTATTAAAAGGGCATCAATAAAAGATCCAATTGGGGGCAATAGTGAAAGGATTTATCAAATCAGTAGAAACTATGAGTTGTCATTAACATTTAATCTACATGTGTAATTTTTAGAAATTTCACTACAAGGCTGCACCCGTGTGCCTTTGTATTTAGAACTTAAATTTTTATCATTAAAAGTGTTAAACTCTTGACAAAAAAATCCAGCCTCTTCATTGGATATGAACTAATTTAGAAATCACACTTTTAGCTGTAAATCACTAAAAATAAAGATAAATAGAAGAAGAAAATTGTATAAGATAGTTCTTAAGTGAAATGCTTCTTAGTAAATCTTCATAGTTGAAATAAATGTTTCAGTGAAATGTAAGCTTGAATTGACTGTTTTATAATAGTAAATTGTAATTTTTACTCTTCTGGCACTCGCCTCCTTATAAAAAGAGTAGTTGGCACTCGGGTATCTAAAGGTTGGACCACACTGCTCTAAAACAATGGTTCCCAGTAAGTGGTTCGTGAAATCTGGGTACCCATGGAATGTTTATTATTGATTTAAATATATTCAATAGAGTCAGTAAGGAAAACTAATGTCTTCCTGGGTAAAAAATTCGTCTTTTAATGCATTCATTTCCGTGACATTTTCACGGATTAATTCCGTTAAAGTTTTACAATCGTTTAAAAGTAACTAAAAACTTTAAATGTTCTTAAATCACAGTAATTAAAATCGACAGAACAGCTTCCTTCTAACCTACACATCCACCGAGATGGATAAACTATTTTATAATTTAAGATAATTAAAAAATACATTCGTCAAAAAATATTTTTAAAATGTTTTGGAATAAGAAAACTAAGTAAACAGTTTCAGATAATCTTAAAACCATATAATTAATCTAAACTCACAACACTACTTTTCCTTCTACTTGACTTATTTTTATGCAAAATATTTTGTCGAACTGTTATAAAATAATCTAGCATGTGTGTGGTTAAAGATGCGAGAAATCAAATCCAAAGGTTGCGCGATCGGGTCTAACCAAAAGTAATAACACGTCTGCAACGAAAAAGCTGGTAATTTTTTTTTTATCAAATTCGCATGTATTTCAGTGTGCTGCTGATAATGAAAAAAAAATATTGAAAAATTCCTTGACGTCAGGATTTATCATTATCTGCAAAATCATTTAGAAATTTTCACATATTTTGGAGTTTTAGTACATTCCTAACTTTCTTACTTTAAAAAATGAAGAGTTGTGAGCAAAGAAAATAGTTAATTAATATAGAGGATACAAAAGAGATGAATAAGATGAATAGAAAATTCCAGGGAATGTTAAGTAGTAGACATTCCTCCTAAAAACGGACATTCCTCAAATGGCGGGAAAAGCAAAAATGGACGTTTCCCCAAATAATGGAAATAATCCGGCAACAACGCTGGAGGGCAATTTCGGTTATTTTAAGAAAATATTTAGTGCTTAAATATTATCCTATCGACCATGCCGCTGAATCCGAACAGTGTTACCAAATCTCATAGACTGTGCTACTGAATCTGACGGTCGCTGAACGGTCAACAGGATAATACGTAAGAACCAAATAGTTTTACTAGTGTGGTGAAAACGAAGGAAATTTCATTGCATTCCACAAAGCAAAAATTCTGTACCTTTTCCAATTACTGCTTACATTCAGATACCAATATCAAGATGTGAGGGTCTGCGGCATGCCGTAAAACTACTAAAAAGGGGGGGGGGTCCGCAAGTCTAACCTAGTTGGGAACCACTTCTATAAAAATACGAGTCTACCATAGAAGTCTTGTAACTAATTGTTTATCAGTATAACATCTCTATAGAGTCTATTGGCATAAACATAATTTTATTATACCTGGTTTAGTACGAAGTTTTGGGCTTCTATTTTGCCGTTTACTAAAAAAATGCTTACGTAGACTATTATTAAACTTTACCATCCAACACTCGTCATAAAACTCAAACAAAGTTTTATACCTCTATATGACAGATCCTATTAATAGAACTACTCTTTAGCATTGCGGGTAATTTCAACATACTTTGCAGGGTTCGCAAGCTATCATAAAAGTTGCCTGGAGCAGTGGCTGGTTAAATGGAAAGTCTTTTACTGCTTGGAATCGACAATTTAGCACGAGGGTTGCATTAGTAACACCCTTAATCTTTAATTTCTTAATGGAGAAGGAATATTTGAGATACACACAGGAGGTTTCATTTCATCTGAGTGTTTAAATTGAAAGCGAATTGAGACGAATTAAAAACAGGCAATATGCTTTTTTCCACATGAGTTGCAAAAATATTCTATAGGTATATTGATATAAAAAATCTGACTAAATTAATTTCAATATGGATAATTTGAAGTGCAGTTTTATGGGTTAAATACTTTTATACTCTTTCTTATTTGGAACTTGTTTTCTTGGGAAAAATTTTAATAAATTTAATTTTTTTCAGCTATTTTAGAATCAGTTTCAACAATTCCAGAGTTTTATAACCTTTAGGTTTGCTTTCCATTCTTATGACGTAGATACATTAAAGAAAATAAATTAAATGAGGAAAATCATTAATAAAAAATTCCATGTACAAAATGTAAGAAAATATTTCTTTAAGTGTGGAAGCTCAATATTGAAAGTATTGATACAAGTTACCCACCTAATTATCAAAACGTACTCTGACAAAAATATTCAATGGACTCAACCCGTCTCAGATTTTTTAACCACCGTCACCTGACTTTTATAGTCTCGAACCAGATAGAAGGTTAGAGTGCATTACAAAACTTATCTTTATCGTTTGCTTCATTTATTTTGTTGATAATTGATATTTTATTTTTATATTATCTTGAACGCATGTAGGTATTTCTAAAAATAAATGAATTACAAATTAATTTCTGTAAGTTAAACTTTTAATAGCCATAATCTTAAAATTTAGCCAATATTTTTCTAAATTCATATAGAAGGAAAAATATTAAATTACTTTACTACTTTACTTTACTTTATTTACTATATTTACCTTTATACGAATACCTTTATACGAACTTTAAATAGTGATTAAAATTTTAAATCATTCTATTTTAAGGCAACAATTTTAAATCATAGATTGAACAGAGGTCATAGATCAGGTTGAACATTCAATGAATGTGACAACCTGACAACCCGGTTTCAACAGGTATTTTATAAGTTTGTATGTTTCAGAGAGTGCAACTCATTGTTATTTCTGTTGCCTCGCTTAATAAGGCTTTATTTTTATTAAGGGGGGGTAAAATATATTATTAGTGTAAAATATATTATATTTAGTGAATTATAGTGTGAAAATTAGACAGTCATTTGTGGATATAAAAGTAGTAAATGGGAATACCGCAATTTTGACTTTTTGCAGGAATTTTAGATAGTATACATTACTTACAATGTTTTACTTAAAAAAAAACAATATAAAGCGAAATCTTATGTAACAGAAATCTTTCTAAAATCTTCTTTTAAAGTCGAATGTAAATTTCAAGTAACAGTGTAAACCGGTATTTTGATTTAACTTAATTCAATGAATATTAAGAGTCCTAAAGATTATTTAAGAGTTCACTTAAATTCGATAAAAAAAAATTTCCGAAATAACAAAAATGGTTAGGAAATCACAGTTGTGTAAACTGTTGTTTTAATGTTTACAATAATGCACAAATTCAACTTCTCAATACCAGTGATAAATATCTACAAAGGTTACCATCTCAAACTCCAATCCTCACGATCAAACTGCATACATTTGCATGTATAAGACTTTGAGGTCCATTGTTACCCTTTCACTTTAAACAAACAATTGCATTACTCCCCCTATCCTGTCATTGCACCCACTTCACCGAAAAAAAAAAGACAACGCGTGCCTTTTAAGAATTTCAATACCCTATCCACCGCCAAGATCGCCTACGCTACTTTTCAATTACTTTACCAATATCAGATAATTGAAAGCCAAGCGCCAACTTCCTTGCCAGAACAGAGTAATTTGCATCCATATTCTTACGTTGAGCCGCATTTGCTTAATTAAATTAAAGCACGAGGCGACTATAACAAAGAGACAAGGTCGATGCTAGTGAGATAACGACTTAGGAAAAGGCCGAGTCGGTAGTTGGATTCCACCGTTGTTTTTCCTTTTGAACCGTGTTTTTTAAAGATAGGATTGAAAACCGATAACAATTTTAATCATGTAAAATAAAAGGGCGGTGAAAAATCTTTTGTGTCCAATTTGGGATAAATTTATTTTATTTGTTATACCTCCATCTTTTTTTTAATGTAGTACTTATATGTAGTATTGTTGTTTTGTAGTGCCTAATTGGTGTCTGGATCTTCCTGGTTATTATACGCATGAGTTATGAGATTTTAGTTTTCTTTGTGGGATAGGAATTTAGTTAAAATAGTTTGCTTTATGTACGTTTTGCTTTTTGGAGGGAATCTGTAAACATGTTTTTAAACAATAATTTTGAACGGTTAACTAAAGAATAAATTTTACTTTAGCTTGTATTTGGAAAAATTAGATCCCTGAGTGAAAAGAAGAAAAAATCGTCAACAATAGATTGGGAAAAGTTTTTTTGGTAGCTATTTTCCCATGAATGTTTGTTTTTATCTTAAAAAATTTAGAATAGGTAAAATAGTAATTGGCTTTGTGGCAAACATTAAAATGAAGTAAAAAAGTTTTAATAAACTAAAATTCATTTAATTACCCTTTAATTCTTATTTCTCATGCACCGTTTTAAGTCAATGTTTTTTTTTTAAAAAACTGACATCTTTTTATTCTCATTTTTATTGAAAACAATTATAATTTCAAATTTTAAACATAAGCTTGTCTTGATAATGTCTAAATATGTAACGATAACTTTTTAATATTTACTAAAATATAAAAAAAAGTAACGTTGAACTCATTTTTAGTTTTTACCCTGATTAACGAATTAATCATCTTTTCTTTTGATATTACTTCTGTAAATTCAAAAATTGCGGTGATTGCAGCAATAAAGAACTCATTTCAATGTAAAAATGTTGTAATTATCTCGTTTTTGCTATTTCCTATTTGTTAAAATGAAAATTACTTAAATCTGTCAAAACTATTTGTGTGCATATAGTAAGATAATAATTTAATAAGATAATTTCTGTCTGTTTTCAACTGTCATATTTCCTCTAAAACGCATGATAATTTTTACACATAATTCAGTATTTGCAACTAAAAAATGAATGAGATACAGTCCTTTTAAGGCAATAGATGTAACATGGGCCACTATATTTCCCATCCATGCTTCCTATTCAATGCTAGAGTTCATGCAAGACAGTGCGACGTCATGGGATGCATAGAGCGATGATAAATCGTGTCCAGTGATGATTTCGGAGATGACAAATGACTTTAGAGTTATGAGGGAAGCTGCCGAAGTATGAATACTCTTGAGCTATATATTTCACAATCTGCTTTAAAGTTATTAATAGTTTGTGAATGGTGCTTACGTAGAATTAATATTTAACTGAGTACGACGAGGTCAGTTGTTATTTGCATTAATTAATCATCTATATTGTAACAAGAAAACAGGAAAAGTTGTTTCAGTATCAGAAAGGACGCATAATGTTTTTTAAACAAATATCCAAACAATTCAATATATTTATTTAAGTTTTTAATTCAGTGCAGTTATTTTTTTATTTAAAAACACCCAAAAGAAAATGAATTTATCGTGTTACGAACTGATGACTTTACTTGCAACATAATACTTAAAAATTAATAAGATGTAAGAAAATGTTAATAAAAAATCTAATTAACAATTTCAAGGTTTTTCTTTGTTTTCATGTTTTATTGAAATTTCTTAGAATGGTATACGAAGAGTTAATGAAACAAATTTTTTTTTTCCTCTATCCTCTTTGGATTCAGTTCTTTATACCAAAAAAATAAAAGTTAATGTTTTTTTTGTGTGGGGGTTTAGTTTATATCAAAAATATCTTTGTTTTGTGAATATCTTTGTTTTAATCAAAACTTATATTCTTTATTTTAATTGAAATTTCAATATCCAATCTATTAATAATCAGTATAAATAAAACGTTCACCTTTTGTACATGAAAGCAAACAAACAGTTTCTTTTTAAAATTAGTGACTTTCATTTCAATTTTTATGAAATTACTAATTTTTTTATTAAATTTATGTTGAAAGTTATAATAGAATCTTTTATATATTATATTTTACTAAGACTACAATATACTGAGGTATGGTATAAAATGGCAATAAATTTCGAATAATGAATGAATTAAATCTTACCATCAAACTGCTTTTCAATCAGTCTATTCTTTTGTAACCAAATGATGTAGGTTTTGGGTACGACATTTTTAACTATATTTCGATTAGTTTATTTCGAATCTTTTAATCTAGTGTAAATATTGTTGAAACTAATATAAACTGTTTAAATAAGAATTTAAAAGTTGCATCAGTTCAAGTACTGAAAATTAGATCACATATTTACTAGTTATGTTTGGTTTTCAGAATGTTTTAACTTTCAGTTACGTGCTTTCTGTTCATATTTTAATTTCCATCGAATTAATAATTAATTCACATAAGAAAAAAAGTAAATTTAACTGGGTAATTTGTCATTTTAACAACTCTTATTGGATAAATAACTTCTCTGCAGGTAATAGCGGATGAGTGCTCTAATTAAATTAAAAGAGGGATAAAAATAATTACAGGAAATAAACCACTAGCCATATAATTGCAATTAGACTACAGATAAACCTAACACTCTCTTGAAATATCGACAGCAGTCACGGAAACACAATTAATAAAATGGCGGCTAGTTTAACCTCCAGAATCAAAAGCAATTATTCCAAAGGTGGTGGTTAGAGAAACACACAATATTATTTACTTTCTTTAAGGGGAATTATCTAGTAATCTCCCCTTCTCCTCTAGGGTAAAGAAATTAATTTCGGAAAGAGCGAAACTCGGCATGTCTCTGGATGTTAATTTCCAATTACGTCGACCTCTGGTGGTGAAAAATAAAAATGCGGAATGAATTAAAGTGAAATACGTGCGGTACTTTAGTTGCGACACAATACCGCCATTGAATTTCTTATTAACGTTTGATATGTAAGTTAGAAAGTTAATTTTGTTAAAATCAAACGAAAGAGTTTTTTCTTAATTTATGGAACATAAAGGCTTACATCAGAGGTCCACAAACTGCAGCAAAACCTAACCTCACCTCCAAGAGCTTTCAAATGGTCCGCAAATATTTCTTTAATATTTATGTTTAATAAATTAATAGAATCTTCGTTTTTTATGCCTAATATCATTCGTAGGTTTCTTAGAGATGTGTGATTCTTTAAGAAAAATTATTATTTCTTAAATTAGGTATATCATTGATAATACAGTCTAAAATTTTTGTCAGATATTTATCTAACTGAAAAACCTAAAAGTTAAGTATTAGGTGCTTTAAAATATTTTTAAAGTTCATGAATATTTGTCAGGAATTTATCTTGTTCCTATTCGACAAAGCGGGGAAATTTCATACATGCCTTTCTCCATCTAAAAAGTTTCCGGATTAATTTTAAGTTTTAAAACTTAAATCAGGGCTTAGGATAACCAACCATACTACAAGATGAGCAAGGTAGTGGAATTCTAAAATCTATAAGAAACATGAAAGATGAATTTTCTTGTAACGATTACTGAAATAAGATAAAAGGTATGTTAAAGATAGGAGGATGAAAGTGTGCTGGAATTTTTAACTGGAATATAATTAAAATTATTTCAATTATATTTAAGACATTTACATTGTTTGAAATCTTGATAACTGTAATTTTAAACGTTAAAAGTGTAAAATAATTGAAAACGATAATTTGAAATTTAATACGCGATACCCAGTACAAATTTTTGGCTTGTCTCGCATTGAAACCTACAGCTGGTTCTGGATTTTTGAATCATTTGACTTTATACATCATGAAAAGAGACAGAAACGATTTCGTTTGACGGATGATGTTTTGATTTAGGCTTTTTTTTAAAGAAAGATATTCATATTTTAGAAGTTTCAGTTGATAGTGTTATAATGGATATTGAAAGGTATAAAAAACGTTTTATGGGAATCATTTTTCATAAAACTGGATCATTCTAACATTTCTAAGACACTCTAATGTTACTTTATTTTTAAGTTTTTTTGACATCCACAAATATATATTCCATAGAATCAATATGTTCTATTCACTGATGTAATTATTTAAAATTTCAAAGTAATTTCTGAGAGTGGAATCAAAGATAGTTTAAGAATTAAATAAAAGTTAAAAAAAAACACATTCTATTAAATTAAAGGTTCAAATGCATATCGTTACAAAAACACAAGGACAAAAGAATAACAAAGAGAAGTTCACATAAAAAAGGAAGGTTTTTGTTGTCTGTTAATTAAGGTGAAATTAATTAAAGTAAAACATTCTTAAACATGGGCCTTTTGAAAAGGAATCATCACACAATCTTCTCCTTGTTCAATTAAATGTAAATGACTTAGTTTCCTTTTCAAGGTAAAAAAACATTTGAACAGACAATGTCTTTATTTTTATTAAATGCCAGATGGTACTAGGTGCTGTTTGATGTCACTTTTAGAGAGTTAAACAGAACATCAGGGCCATAAATGGAATTTATCTTAACATTAGTGCTATTTAATGTAAATATTTAAATTTTTCTTTAAATCCATACTGTTATATTTATATTTTTTTACTGAATAAAACGTAATAAAGGGTAATATATAATGCAGCTTTTTTTATATGTAGTACATAGAACCATTTTATGACCAATTTGACAGTTTTCAGATTCAATTAGGTTTATAAAGATTTCTAACTTAACTATCAAATACTCTTTTGGGTTTGTAATTAAAACATACTTGTTCTCCTAGAAAATATGGAGAATCCATTTAATAATTAAAATATTTTTCTTATAAAGTGATAAATACTGCTGAAGTATAATTCTATTTAAATTTCGCGTTGTTTTAAATCAATGTGTTGGGGATTATAGTTTCCTAGATATCTATGACAATAGAAACTTCGTATATTGTGTAGTTATATCCCAACCATTTAATTTATTTAAATTTAACTTATCCTTTTTTTCTTGTTTAAGTAAATAAGTATACTTGATTAATTAAAAATATTGAAGTAAATATATCCAAAATTTAAACAAAAACAGATGAATGCACGATATTTGTAAGTTACAAGTAATTCACTCAAAACGTGATTAAGTACAATAACTTTTTTATTTAATTTTGAAAGCCTAATAATTAAAGAGAAATTCTAATTAACGTATCTATTGGCTCTCATCATTGTCAAAAAAATTGCGCCCTTAAGCAATGTAATTAAAGTAGTTTTTTTGCTGAATGCTACTTTATTATAAATATCTCTGTTACGGAAGGCAAAGATTTCCAATAAATAATTATTGGATTTAAGACGTTAGGGATTAAAATAAACAGCTGAACTCACCAATAATTTACTTTAAGAATCGACAAACCTAATCGATTAACCGAAATAAAGGTTATTGTTATCGTTATCTTTTGACTTTTCTAGGTACACTCTCAAGAAAAAGAGGCTTTAATTGTATCAAAAGAAAAAAAAAGGGAGAGATTTTTTTTATGTAACTTTGTTTTGCTGACAATTGCAAAAGCCACCGGAAATTATTCCCCTGAGATAATTTGCATTTAAATTGAAAGTTTCCTTGAAAAAATACTAAAGGTGTGGAGATTTCGGAAACAATAGGATACAAAATAATTTTGTTCCTCTAACGGCTTTGGGTAATTGCAGGAAGAGAAAATCAAATATGGTAGAGGGTTCAAGATATGTGAGCTATTAAATTTTTTATTCCAATTATGGGGTGTAAAAAGAACAGTTTTTTTTTACCAAAAATTGTGATAAGATTTAAAAAAAATAAAGTCGTTGAAATTTTACGAAGAAAACTGGTGAATCATATCTGAGTTTTATCAAATTAGAATCTATATTCAATTTATTTTAGAAGGGATGTTTCAAAATAATATTTCCTAATGCTACTAAAACCGATCTTTTTTTGTAGAATCCTCGAGATACAAGTTAAATTTAGATTGCGTAAATACTTTTTTGAAAGTTGGTAATTTCAAATCCAGAAGTCTTAAAAACACATTATAATTTTTATATTGCGAAATTAAGAAAATCGGGTGGTAGAAATGGAAAGAAATTATTTTTAAAATAGGTGTCAGAATTTTCAGAGAAGATGATGTGTCTTCGATAACTTTCTTTCTTTTTTTTTTTCATATTTAAGGTTTAAAGTCTTCATACACTTGAGATCAAAACAGGATGTACTAGTTATTTATAAAAAACAACGCATTATTTTCTTAAAAAATATTAAAAATTCTCCCAGACAAAAAATAACTATTTGTACAAATACTTAAAATTATTCCGTAAAAAATTCGCAATATCGCATGATTACTTTTAAAATTTGAGTGAAGTAGTATGAAATCGAAATAAAATTTGCTGATCAAACAAATCTAGTAAAAGCCAGAAGGTTGTGAGTTCAATTTAGCAGCTTACACAATACATAAATCAATTCAAATTCAAAATTTTAATAGTAATGTTCACAAGTAAAACAGTTAACTTTCAAAGGTTTTAAAATATCTACTAAAAGTTCTAAAAATTCAGAAAGGTTCAAACAAAGACAAGAAGCTTTAGAAAAAGTTGTTGAAGTTTCAAAATGAATATCAAGATTCAAAACGTCATCGATGGTATGAGTGAAAACCCTCATTCCTTTATTAATAAAGGGATATCTACTGAAGGTAAGACATTTTCTTCAGATTGAAATTGATGGGGTTTTCTATTATTTTTTGAATAATTTTAAAACGATTATCAAAGTATTTTTTCTTACAGTAACACCATAAATTTTTTTACTCCTTTTTCTTTATGAAAATTAGCAGGGGGAATTCAAATTAGTAAAGAAATGTTTACTAAAGTCGAAATAATTTTGGGGAAGGTTCAGACATAAGCCCTATATTGTTTAAAATATGTCAAGCAAACTTCAAATTGCTCTAATAATTTCAAACCATCAGTCAAATCATAAAACTAATAATTAGAACCATTTAAAAATGTGATAGTAGTCAAAAAAATATTATAAAACATTATCTATCTTAAAGGCAAAACAGTTAAAAATATATATTTATGGAAACTTGGAAATCAATAATAAGATTTGTGTTTACAGAGGTTTCTCAAATCCTGGAATGTGTTGGAGGCTTTATTCGTAAGCATTTACTCGAAAATAATGTAAGTAGTACTATCTAAAAAGTAAACCTAAGTATAAAGTAAGAAATAAATTATTTCAGAACTAGGAATATGAACTTAAAACAAACAAAATATTATTGTTAGAAACATTAATGTATTAGAATGAATATGAAGTTGTAGGTATATGTGAATTTAAACGGAATAATTTTTCAGTTTATCGAGGGGATTGCTACCATTAGCAGCCAATTAAAATTCCAAAAATTTTAATTGTCTTCATAAATGGCTGAATGCCAATCAAACTATGAGATTCCGGACCATAAATGTATCCAACAAAAATTTTTAGTGAGTGAATAATCCAATTTTAAACGGAATTTCATGATTTCAGAATGTAATCGTCCAAGGTATAGGGACTTTCGCCTTGTTCCAGCAGAAGGTTCCGATTTCGCACCATCCGATAAAATATATCATCAACCAGCAGCCTGTCTTCCAGCTATCCCATAGTTTAGCATCTAAGTACAGATTGAAATGGGCACGCAAAGCATACGAAAGTAAGCATGGAGTAATTTATGTTTGGCCTCCTTTACTACCTCTCTGCGAGTGTAAAATTTTACATAACTCGACGTAACATTTAAAAATATTAGATACAACTCGGCGCATTTTTATCTTTATAGATTTTTTTTTGCTAAAAGTACTTTATCCTCTGTGATTCCAAATAGTCTTTAGGACTATGATTGTCAAGATTATGCGATTCCATATAGTCTTCTAACCTTCTACCAGAGTACCAGATGTTTGTACAATGAATTTAAAATCACCCTTGTCCTTCTCTAGTATCAAGAGAGTGCGTTAAAAGCCAAGGGGGTACCTATGATAATGCGGGATAAAATACGTTTAGTGTGAATCGGCAAGATTTGCAACTTTTCTTCCCTACCAGGTGCATTCTTGATAAGAAATTTCGCTTTCCCTCGGCATCCAAAGGTAGTTTATAAATCAGAGTAGAGACTATCATCTCCCAAGAAGTTTGTTAAATTAAATTTTCAGTGAAAGAACGATGGCTTACACGCCCGAAGTCTATACCTAGATGAATCAATCCGGGCTGGAACCCAAGCAGCACAGACGTTCAATATTCATCCAATTTTTGTCATTTATGGCCAAATTTCGTTTACTTCTAGTAGCAGTAACGTAAACTGGACCTTTTTAGTATGAGCTATGCTGCTAAGGAAGGTCTTAAAGATTAAATTAAACATTATTTTTTGACCTCTACTTTAGAGTTCATCCTCAGCAGGATAAAATTTACACTTTCTGAAGCAACAGTCCTTGTCACTGGTTTGGCACCCGGCCCTACAGAATTAAAAAGGTGAATGCCCTTTTGGTTCCTCACTCGGTGACTGAGTAGAAAGCGAGTCATCGTGTTTTGGAGACTTCATCACCAACAACTTTTGGTCATCATTATCTGAAGTTTAAAATCGACATTCCAGCTAGAGGAAGTATTTTTGTACCCTACTGATGGTGTATTCCAAAGTAGAGATCGAAATGTCTAATTTTTATTCTATCTTCAAGACCACAGTCATCCGAAACGGGGGGATATTAGATACATTTTCAGTACTTAAATTTTATCCAGTACGCATAGATAGTAAAATCCCATCACTCGTCGTCATCACTCACCATAAGATTTCCCCCCTCCAGTCTCCCTCCCTGCAAAGCTCCTCAACTACAGCCAGATCGCCTTCAACACCGGCCTCCCGCGCTCGAAAGTGGTTCTCGCCATGTTTGACCTGACCACTTGGATAGAGCGACTGCTGCACGACAAGCAGAACGTGGTTCTCCCCATTGAAGGAGTCGGAGTCATCACCATCTGCGATGACAAGTACAAGATGGACTTCAGCCACCAGTTCTTGAAGGACGTGACCTTGCGAAACGTGTTGCATGTGGTGAAGAAGTCGTAAAGCGTCAGAAGCTTCGAACTCTTGTCTGTGTGATGGAAACTTGTGGAATGAATCGTCAATGAAGCCAGTTGAGGGAAATTTTCTCTAATTTTTAAAAGATAAAGTTTGTAAATTAAATCAAAATAATTGAAATCAAAGCATGATGTTGTGTTTACTGATTAATATCGTATCTTTAATTTAAGGTGTTTGAGTAGGTAAGAAGCCATCGGGTAATGCGTGAAAGATTTGCTAAGCTTGACAATTTTGGGATGTTTACTGTGTGTACTTTGATTTGTCAATTTCATCATTTTATTATTTGTGGAAGTCAATGGAAAATGAAACCTACATAAAACGAACGTGGTAACCCCCCCCCGAAAAGTTTGATAGTCTAGCCCTAGCCGGTGAATAGAAGTTATCCCTCATCGTCCTTGCAGCCCATGACTTCTGATCCACTCAAATAAAAATATGAAGCACTCGTATGTGCTTAAAATTAAAGACAAATCAATATCTGCTTGATACTTATGAATAGCTTATTATAGTGAAGCAGCCTCTAGAAATTCACCTTTATACGAATTTCAAAATTGAAAAGGGAATGAAAACTACTGAAAACATTTTGGATGAAGACAAATTCTTCGTTCAGTGTAACTAAATTCTGTCAATTAAAATTTAATTTTTTTTTTCAAACAGGAACACTGATAACATTTTTTTAGAGAAATGAAATCGGTTAGAACTAGATATGAAAATGCAAGGAAACTATCTATTTAGAAAGGAGTGATGAAGAATTAAAATCCCTGCATTAATTTAATTCAATGAAACAGGTTAAATGTTGCAGGTAAAAAGTATAAATAAATTGCCTACTCGAAAAAATTCAAAAATCAAATAATTGTTATTTAGTGTGTTTGAACATCAGTGGAACGTTTTCAATATTATAAAAACTTGTAATATTTCTGGGCACCACAGAGTACGCAACGCAGTTTAGGAACCATTACAATAGTAAATTTATATCGTTCAATGTTAGAATGAAATAACTCATAAATTAATCGAGGTTTTCGAATGGAGAACTCGTAGAAAATGTAGAATATACGTGTTTGAAAGTTTCTCTATTAGGTGAAACGCAATAGCTTGGAAACATTATTTTCTACAAGTTTTGAGAGGGCACGAGGGTCCTATCAACATGAAAACTATACCTGTAGATTTACTAAAAGGTCTAGATTCGAATGAAAAAAAATTCTTACTAAACCTCTTTTAAACTATTTATTAAATTAACCCCAATTTCAATAAAAGAAACACCTAAACCTTAAATCCTCTAAGATCCACGCAATTAATCTTCCACTTCCCACTCACCCATGAAATTGAGGCTCACTTCACGTTCATTTACACTCTGCACCCTCTATACAATTTCACTAAATCGCCATTCCACCTTCTGGCCAAATTTATAATCCAACCTCCCTTATTCTGTTAACATGCGTTTCCAGTCCCTCCTCACGTACTTGAAGAGTACACACATGTACACGCCCTCTGACCTTGGGCGCATTGATTCTGAGATCTCCCCCTTTCGTGTAGGTAATAAGGTATTGTATAAAGTGCAACTAGTGTTTAAATTTAAAGTTTTGAGGCCTTTGTTTAGTGAAAACTTGTTTTGAAACAACCCGAAGCTTCTTGCTAGTCTCACATTGGTATTATCTTTCAAGATTTAATTCGTTGATACTTTGAATTTACCACTTACTATATAGAATTTTTTTTTATTTTATGGTGTGGTTACTCCTAATTCACTAGGCCTGGTTTACAGAAAAGTAATTTTGAGTATGTGTGTGCGTTTGTGTGGCTTGTAAAAATAATAAGTATTAGCAGTGTATTAATTAATACATAGTCGAGTTCAGCCGAAAATACGCAATACCAAATGACTCATCTCATCTCAAATCTCATCTAGAGACCCTATATATAGAGAGAGACTGGACAACGGCTCACCGGTATAATCGGTATTTCCGCCATTTTAGTTACAACTTTCCTATACTTTAACATTACGAAATGTTGAAAATCGTGGAAAATGCTGTTGAAAGTTTTGAAAAATACCAAAAGAAGAGCTGAAATGTAAACAAATAAGTTATTAAAGGATTGTATCTCTGGTTCTACTTAGGATAGAAACATAATTCAAACATCATTTTAAGCTGAAGAAAATGGGTTAACTTTTAAGAGCAAAAAAGTATTTTTGAAAATCTGACGATTTTTGTGTCCCGGACCCCCTTAAAGGAAGCTTCCTGCTACATATACCACATTGCCACAGTCTTGTGGTGTTAGTTTTATGGAGTTTGAAGTATTTAGAGAGTCCTTCGTTTCATTATAATTAATTCATCGCATGAACCGAAATTTTTTTTTAATTTGTAAGTCTTTGAAATTCTGCTGCATCATATAAAAGTTTGAAATGCATATCCCTAAATGGGATATTAATTCACTTAATTTCATTAAGAAGATGGATCCTCCCTTTAGTTCAAACATTATTTATTCAAGTATCTGTTTATTCCTGCAAGGAAGTCTTCTCTAACAGATGCGTTCTAGCCAATATAACCTTATACTTTTTGTTGTTAGAGCAAGATTGAAAATAACGAGGTAAAGGTTTGTTGAGAAAGGTAAAAAAAACTTTTTGAATATTCAAATCGTCCTCTTAGGAAAATATAAACTCGTTTCTTTTTTCCCTTGGGATCTCACTAATCGGTATAGCTTCCTTCACCAATCTAGTATTGACAAACTTGAAAATATTTGCTCAATACGCTGTGATTCTTTAGAAAGGAACGTTCAAATACAAAAATACCGTTGGAGTATTTACTTAGTGTGGGGAAGGCCCAGACTCCAGAAAGTATTCCAAAGTTTCCGCTGAAGCTTGTCTACAGAGGTTTTCAGCTATTTGAATTTTCGGGCTTCCCGTAACACTAAATTTGGTTTCACAAGGAAAAGAACTACTAAAATTATTTTCTGAATCCATCCCAATAAAATTTCTGTTCCGTTAAAATGCATATGGTTTTATTTGAAAATGTATGTAGAAAACTTCACATTCTAATATTTAATTATAAATTTCCGACAGTACGAATTTACTAGAGAATGTATTTTTGCAAAATATTTGATTTGTGAAACATAAATAGTAACTTATAGAGTGTTTTCAGGTGACGTCACAACCGGTTACTTTCTTTTAACTGTGTACCTTCTGTAGGGCTTTTAACTGTTGCTAAGGCAGTTGTTTATCTGTTGCTAAGACGGTTTTTAGGTATGGGATCACGTGATTGCAAATGCTCCAATAGGAGAATTCCACGGCTAATCATTTTCTGTAACTGTTAACCTCGATAGGGCAAAAAACTGTAACCTTTTCTGTTGCTAAGGCCGTTGTTAGGTCCAAGTCATGTGATTGAAAATGCTCTATATATCATGAATAATGAAATTTCAGAGTTATAGAATAGTCAGATTTATAGTACCTATAGATAAATTAAATTTAAGCAAACTTTATAACATGATTTTCGATGAAAAACCACGCGGCTTACTAGATACTATAGAGCATTCGCACATGACGTCACTTGGAGGATAAAATCAACTTTGCTAAGGCTGTTGTTAGGGGCGGGACATAGAAGTATCCAATAGCAGCATTCGCACATGATGTCACTGGAGGAATAAAACAACGTTGCTAAGGCCGTTGTTAGGCAGAGTCATGTGATTGAAAATACTCTATACCCATACCCCACTATCTGTAACTTAATACACTATTACCAGACTAGATACTAGATACTGTATAGTATTTAGTAAGCCGTGAGCACAGAGTATAGAGCTTAACAGAGGTCTCATCTCCATAGACGCTAATGGTAACTTTTAAAGCATGGTTTTTCCCATAGAAAGTGTCACCCCCTCAACTGGCTGAATAAGCTCCGCCTCCTTAGCTCCATCGTCGCCGCCCACCCTCTCCCGCTCGCCTTTCACTCAAATCGGAAGAGGGGAAAAAGGAAAAAAGCTTTCTTAAATTTCCCTAAATTTAAAATAGTTTTGTCGATCTCTCTTCTGGCTATGATTCATACTTGGACTTTTGAGTTTTTGAACCGCAGTTTTTCAAAGCACTACAGCGATTTTCTAAAACATTTCCAAAGAGATTACAAGTTTCTAATGTCATTTTAGTTCACTGACTGAGATTTTTTTTATCATCCAAATGGCTAATTTATTGATGCATATATTAAAACTTTATGCCTACATTTAAAAATTGAATAGGCTTGAAAATACTAAATTTTAAGAAAACAAAAAGTACAAAAACATTTAGAGCAAGTAATCATTTTTATTAAAGAAATTATTTTCACACATTAATTTGAACTTTTACACATCATATAATTTGTTTTTCTACAAAACCTACTTAAACTACGAATTTTGCATTTCACAATTATTTGTGTTATTTACAGTGCAACTTAAGGAACTCAAATATCTCTAATTCATGCATTTTTATTGATCCCTTGAACTCTATTTTAAATCAGTTTAGTATTTTTATTAGAGTTTTTGGATCATTAGAACTTTTTGTAGGTATCTAGAGTTTTGAATTATCCAAATTACACTGTATTACAATACTTTGCACTCATACTCTCTTTATATAAATTAGGATTAACTGATTGTTTACATTAGTTAATTTATAACATGGCACAAAATTAAATTCATGTTTAACATAAATTCAACAATGAAATTAATGAAGTGATGACAAATCAAGAGCTTTTAACTACAAAAAATAACATAATTTTGGAGATTATAAATGATAAACAAAATCTGCTTACCCCATTGTTTCAAAAATAAACATAATGCAAAATAACAAGTTTTAAAAGAAAAACTAGATGTTTAAGTCTATTTAAAAATAATATTAATGATCTAAAAAAATAATAAATAACTACTTTAAAATATTTTATTTGAGAGTTTAATTTTTAAATGAAAAGATTCATGGAATAGCATTGTTGTTAAAACAGTCTCCATGGAAACGAGAATGTAAAATCCAAAGATGATCATATTATTGTAGTTTTTAAGAAAGTTCATTAAAACTTTTCTGAGTTCATTCATTTAAAAACTTAACATTAAGAGTTGAAAAGATACTTAAATAAATTACGAAACTTGCCGATTATTTGTATTCTTTCTTGTAGAAATTTTGCCATTTCATCCACTCTGATGTGAAATTATCGGAGATGCCAGATTAACAATTAAAACAAAAAAAAACAATCAAAGTTTAAAAAGAGAGGGATATTTTAATTCTAGCCAGGGATAGTTTCACTACTTTAGGGAAAAAGTCTACAATCTGGGGAAAAGAAAGCAGCTCTGTCGTAATTAAAATGCAACGCCCTATATAAGTTACATATCCAATGAGGAATCAGTTTCAAGGTTTCGCCTTCTCCTGATTGGCAGAGGTGATTGGCTGGTGGAGTTTCAGCCTGAAGTGGCAACGGAACTAAAAGAGGAAAACTGCCTTTTGGACACTCTGTTAAGCTCTATACTCTGTGGCCGTGAGTTAACAAACCTAATCAACATGCGTGAAAATAAAAATGTGAAATGAAAGTGCTACAATATCAACACCCTCTATATACAAAGCCTGACAACTACGTCACTGTGACGTCAAAGGTGGCGGAAAATTGCTACATTTCCCATGTTAAGTCTATGGAGCATAAAAACTTACTTTCTTAATTCCTCGCGTTATGTATGCCTTCAAGGCTGATAATACTGTTCTGGAAACTCAAAATCTTTCGTTTAGAATCAAAATTTTGTCCCTTTTGTACAGGTTTTTTGTATTTTCATTCAGTTTTTTCGCCTTAGGACTAACATGGCTTTTAGTTCAGTTTGCAAATAATGAATGCATGTCATGTAGGTTTTTCTCACAATATCAAGTTTATCTAGGAAATTAAAAAAAATTCACTAGTAAAATAAAAAGTAAAATCTATTAAAAATTAAAACAAATAATTGAATTTTCGAATTCTTCCAACAGTAAACAATTTATTTAATTAAACTAAATTCTTTAATTTATTATAAGATTAAACTGATGAGAATCAAGAATTATATTTATTGTTGCGGGAAATGCACTAGTAGCACTAAGTTCTAGTTAATGGACTCTAACCGCCTATCTGGTTCGAGACTTCACGGAACCAACACGTGACCTACAACTGAGCTTGCAATTGGTTACCACAGATACTACACTAGTAGATCTACTAGTGTAGTATCTGTGGTAACCAATCGCAAGCTCAGTAGGTCACGTGTTGGTTCCGTGTGACGTCAGACGGTTAGAGTCCATTGCAAGCTCAGTAGGTCACGTGTTGGTTCCGTGTGACGTCAGGCGGTTAGAGTCCATTCTTCTGATTTGTATTTTTACATTTTTTTCAGATGGCATCACGTTTTTGTTTGTTGTTCCATCAATTTTGTTAAATTAAAAGGCATTTTTAATACTTTATGCTTATTTCAGATTTCTACTTTTTAAACTGTGGTTTAAATAGCGATAGCCATTAAAAATTAATATCACGGCGTTTGTTTTTACATCGTTCCATTAATGTTAATAACAAAAACACGAATATTCCTTGTTCAGTGTTACATATAAATCATGGCGTCGTTTTGCATGTGACGTCAAAGGTGGCGGAAAGTGTGACGTCACCCACCCGAGTTGTGAGGCCATTATATAGAGGGTCTTGACAATATCGTGGCTTTGTATTAGTACAGGACTCCACAAAACTCCCTATTTAATTTTATGAAAGACGTTGTTATAATTGGTTACAATAGTCAGGTTGCTTATGACAAAATAGTTTACACTTCACTTCGGACAAAACTTTGGAGCTTCTATGCCCTCAGTAAAAGCAAGCCATAAGTGCCGTTTACATGGGAAAAATGCTACCCGGGTAGCTACCCGGGTAAAAAGTGGGTTGAAGGGAATTTCCAACTCTACCCGGGTAACGAAATTTGAAGGCGTTTACATGAGACATGATCTAACCCGGCTTTTTCTCGGTCACGTGGTAAGAAAAGTGATCTGCCTGTTTCCATGGTTTCCAAGTTTGTTAACAAATATCTCATTTTTGTTTTTGAAAGAGAGCATCAGAATGAATTTTAAAAGAGCGTTGGCGATATATGCAAAAAATCAACGGATGATAGCAGATTTGCTTACCGAAGACCTGCGAAGATGTATGAAAGCAATCTTGTATTATTTGTTGAATATTTTGTTTATTTACTAGTAACACTTATACAATTATACAAAATTGTGTTGGCAACATTGTTTCAATTCCATCAATGTTTATTGTTTTGATTTCCGTTTTTCATCATGTTTGTAAGTTGTGCTTGTCTTAAAAAATAAATGGATGTTTATTAAACTTAACGTTTTATCTTCACATTTCAAACTGCATTTGCTACTTTCTACATTATTGATGTCCATTACAAATTATATCAAAACAATCAACAGAGCACACACAAACAATTAAATGGCGGACTACACAACACGCAAGGTAGTGTGGGATGGGACACGAAATGCATCATGGGAAAGGAGGGTACTACCCGGCAATTGACTAGGATTGAATCCTACCCGGCTTTTTCCTATCTTTTTCCCTTCGTAGGGAATGCCGGGTAGAAAAGAGGAGTAAGAGCCGCCTTTTACCCGGGTAATTGGCTCATGTAAACGGCACTATAAAAGGGGGTGCCCGATTTTATGCTCCTCTATCTCGGTATACAATATATCTTATATCCCATCCCATATCTTTGCTAAATAAAAGCTGAACGAAGAGCCTAAAAACTGGAATATCATTAGCAACAAAATAAACTTTAATTCCTTTAGTAAATTTTTGAAACCTGCCTTTCATTTCATCTCATAATATAAAGGGAACCTATCTATCCCCAAATAGAATGAAAAACAAGGAGATCGATTACTGTTTGAAACTCCAATACATTTCGAGGATCATAATTGTGGTCCTTGAAATCAGAGATATATGTTGACAAATTTCGAGTCATTCGTTTTACTGACTAATTCTATTTATTTGTGGACAAATGCTGGGTTTTGCAATGGAATTGGGGATTTGGAGAACAAGATGAGGGAGTAGGCCACTTATCATGTTTAAACAACAAACTCGTTATGTTAACTGAAAATAGGAATGGTGATTTTGGGCTTTGAAATTCTACATCACGTTATTTCAAAATTAGAATTTGATTTTTAGGAATGGTAGAAAATAAAAAAATAGTTTTATGCTTTAGTAATATGTTTTTAATCCTGTTTCGAACAACCGCATTCTTTTAAAGGAAAACGTTCTAAACATATATATTTATATCTTTGTTTACCCGTTCCACTTAATAAATTTATAGTAATATTTTTTCATTTAATTTAAGTTGTTTTTAATCCTCAAGAAAGTAGTAGCAACCTAGCAACCATTTTAATTTTTAGTTGAAGCATTGTCTCGAATACCAATCATACACATGCGTGTGTTATTATTTGCTTTATCAAAAAAGAATGGGCTGTCCTTGTATTTCAAATGTAAGACATTTTTACCAAACCGATTTTCATTTCTATAAATGTAAATAGTAACTAATTGAGTTTACAACATGAATAAAATTTACAATGAAACTGTCTCATGTCGTTTTAGTTAAAACTATTCAATTCTAAAAATTTAATGAATTATATATGATGCTTTGGGTACTAGGAATAGCTTTTCATTTGTAAAAAAGTATTTTTCATAACAAAATTGTAACATCTCTTTAGCTTGGAAAATCCAATACAGCTTTCCATCTCCACTTTATTTGTAAACTTACCTTTATTATTAAAACATGGTAAGGAATAAGTGTTGTGAATAAATCTTTAGATATCTTTAAGACAACTTTCCATTAAAAACTAAGTACTATCTCATGTATTACACATGAGAGTCCATTATTAGTTTCACATCAAAGAGTTAGCACGATGATTGCTGTTTAATCAGTTTTTACTTTCTTTGACACAATAATTGCAACCTTTTCTATGAATTTTGTTCCTTCACTTGAACCCCGTTTTCTTTCTCTTATTAGTTCAGAAGCAATAAAATTCGGATATTTCTTTGATCAGTTTTATTTTTCTGTCATCTTTTGATATTCCGGTGTTTCCCCAGGGCAAAGTATCAATAATGTTTGGTTGGACGATCTTTATTGAAAAGACCTTGATTTCTTAAAAACTAAACGCTATTATGTGTTTCGGATAGTATCTATCTTGTACTACTACTTTCTTTCTAATTTTTCTCCATCGATTAGAAAAATCTCTCTTAGTATCCACTTCCATTCATTGGTTTTTGATACAAGAATGGAGCTGAATTAAAGTACCTTTAATTTTTTTTTGTTTCATTCTGTAGTACTTGAAATACTATCGTGTGTATAGAGTGTTTTCAGGTGACGTCACAACCGGTTATTTTCTTTTATCTGTGTACCTCTGTAGGGCTTTTAACTGTTGCTAAGGCCGTTGTTTATCTGTTGCTAAGGCGGTTTTTAGGTATGGAGTCACGTGATTGCAAATGCTCCAATAGAAGAATTCCACGGCTAGTCATTTTTGTAACTGTTAACCTCTGTAGGGCAAAAAACTGCAACAACCTTCTGTTGCTATGGCCGTTGTTATGTCCGAGTCATGTGATTGAAAATGCTCTATATATTCATCATAAACTTATGAAAGCTGTTTTTAATCAATATCAGCGTTTTATTTCAATGAAGTACGTGTAATTACACAGGTAATTAGATTAAACAAAATGTTCCATGTTTAAATATTTAATTTAACACTTTGAGACTAACCTGTACCGTAAAGTTTTACACATATTATTAAAAAAACTATAAACTGTTAGTCATATCTTCCACTTCCAATAGAATAAAATTACCGATTTTTTTTTAATTCAAATCCTTAATTTTTTTCAAACAATTTTTTTAATAACCCTGGACTAAAAAAACTTATAAAGTCCGGCCAAATCCTGTGCGAATGCGAAGTCTAGTTTTCAGTGGAAAAATTTTGTGAAAACATGAAAATTACTAAGGTGTTGTATACTAAAAGATAAACTATAAGAACATTCTTTACTTCAGCAGTAAAAGAAATCAAAGCTAGAGCAATTTCTTAAGCACCGTTTCTTTTTCATAGATTAAATTACGAAAGAGATATTTTTGTATTGAAGGAAATCACATTTTCTATAATTCATCAATGCTATCATCGATTAGAGTCGGAGTGATACTCGATGCTGAAAGAAACAAGTCATATCTGGTTTTATCTTACTTTTCTCAGACTCCACTAACTATACTATATGCTATATCAAAAGAAGGTAATCACATAGGTTTCAAAGATCAAATGAACTTTTTTACAGGTATTCTTTTCAAAGCCAGAAGAAAAACGCTGCATTGAAAATAGTAAGTTTTTTAGTAAAAATGATTTGAGGAGGAATACTAATACATTTTATAAAAATGCTAAGGTTTAATTTTATTAAATATAACTAAAAATATATCGAAGGTTGTTTTTCGTATTATGGGATTGGTGTAGCCTTCTGCCAGAATTAATCAACTTTTTTTTTTTTAACTTAATTTCACTAAAAACGTATTTCCATAATAGTTAAGGGACTACCAATTAAGAAATAGTGATATTCTAGACTTGGTCATAGAAGATACTGCTGAAGCGCTCATAAGTATTTTGACAAACGCATTGTTTTTGGATTTGAGAAGAATTTTAACGTTTTTAATATTTTTTGTTTCAGATTGTAAATATCTACTATCTATAAGCCGTGGTTGGACTTAAAATGGTTCAAAATTATTTTGACTATGGACGGTTAACCGATGTAAACAACAACAAACAGTCCGACATTTTTAACTCTAGTGATAGTTCCGGTGTATCCCTCCGCTTATGTTTTCTATGGGAAAAAGGCGTAAACAGGCTCATTTCCTCAAACAATTTTTGATTAAAGTACAGTTTTAAATGTTTTCCAAATAGTATCATCCATAGGATAATGATGAGCTTAGTAATTTCGTTCAGCTTTCTATCCATCAACTTAATCACAAAAAATATTATTAGATTAACTTTAATACGAATGGGTTGCTAGATTTTACGATTATCGCTCAATTTGGCGGTATTTACGTTTTGTTTCTGTAGTTTCGTTACACGAGTTTTTTGGTTATTTAGTTGATATCTTGATTATTTAACTTGAAATATATGCTCATAGATGTAAAATATCTAGTAAATATCTTAGTATATATCCAAAAAATAAGTTTTTACATATGTAAATAATAAACACTGGCGCACATTGGCGGTTGCTGGCGCTCTGAAAAGATGCCAATGTGTAACCCGGAAGTGCTTAAAGACTCATTTTCACTACCGCCCTCTATACTGAGTTTGATGGCTGCTAACCATCCATATAAGTTTTCTCTGTACAGATAGAAAATAATGATACTACAGTCTGTTCATTTAGAACTGGCGCCTGGGATGAAATGTATTAGAAGCAGTTACTATTGTAATTATCATCGAAAGCATTTTCTTCTGCAATGAAAAGGCAGCCGAAACAGAAGTAGTTAAAATACTGTAAAAAAAATCGGTCACTGAAGTTGTGTGATGACCGTTATGATGTTATGAAGCATTTTTGAGCGTTTTTGATCCTGTTTCAGGCGCCAGTTCTAAATGAACAGACTATAATTCCTTCCTTTCTTGTATTTCTAATCCTTTCATCTCTAATTAGTTTAGAAAATAGCTTGAATTACATTTCAAAGGCTTAATATTATTTTATGGGATATTATTCATGAAAACGGTCCCTTCACAAAAAAAAACCCAAATGAACTTTAATGATTATTTGCAATAAAAAAATCCAAAAATCTTTGAATTTTCCAGGTTTGTGAGTTTCTGTTAAACTATACAATTCACCGATCTGGTATCGCCGCGAATCAGCCTGTAAAGGCGGCTTTTTCTAGTCTGTGGTTGTATTGTAGAGTTTTTTTTATTTCCAATGGCCAAGGTTACAAAAAGACCACTACGCCACAAAATAGTGTTGTAGAGTAGATAGATGTTTTTTGCCTTTGCCACAATGCAACCTACAGATGAGGAGAAACTGACTTTATAGGAGGCAATAGACAAAACTCTCAAATAAAGGCTTGATCATAAAGTTATTTCTCATTGATGGACCAAATAAAATATTGTATTTTATTAAAATTTTAAAACTTTTAACTCTATTTCAATTTTTATTGCAAGTATTACATTTTTCTCCATCAAAATAAAAAATTAAGCTATAAACATGTATGCCTTTACCAAACATATTTTTTGCTTCAAAATACCTATTTTTTTAAATGCAGAAGAAAAATAAATTTCCCACTGTCCGATTTTAGTATGTCGTATGGATCATTTCTTAGTGAAAACCGTTGAAAAAAAGCTTTTATTGAAATTTGTTCCAGGTGTAGGGACTAGTTTTACATGAAGAACTTTCTTAAAAAAAAATTAAAATTTCTAGCTCTATATTAATTTTTATTGCAAAAATGTTACATTTTTAGGATCACAATTGAAAATTGACCTACTAACATGTATTATAAGTTTATATAGTAATATTTAAATTTTAAATTAAAGAAAAATTTTGTTCTTAATAGTAGTATTCATTTTTTTAATTCTGATAAAAAATTTAGTTTGTCAAAATACTTTTGAGCCCTTACTGTACTTACAAGGTTATGGATATTATAAGTTTAATAATACAGCTTTGTTTAACATTAAAAATATTTACTGTTTAATATTTTAAAAATATTTAAGATTGGTTAATTTTAAGATCATAAACCTTTTACTGAACAACCAAAATCATGAACTGAAACTGTCTTAATCTAGAATACAGCTCACCCTTAAGCTCCTTCCATTTTAACATAACCACTATAATAAAGGAACTACTAATTGTGAAAGTTCGAAAAAAAAATACACCGTTTTTTGTTGACAAATTATTTAAGTAATCTCTTCACAAATAGATGTAAATTATTTAATGGATAGTAAAAAGTTATTTCTTGCAACAAGTCATTTATAGAGTGATAAAAAAACTTAATACTTCATTATTTAAAAAATAAATCTTTATTTGATATTTAATATCCAATACAAAAAATAATTGACAATATGGATTACCAAGTACAAAATATGGTAAAAAATAATTAAACCAACAAGTAGAATAAAATTGCTGTCAATAAAATCTTTTTAAGTATTTCCCTTAAAAGCAGAAAATAAGTAGAACATACCAAACATATAAATTTAATTAAATAAGAATAATATAGTTTTTTTACATTAATTTGGGAAACAAAGTACACAAAAACAAATAATTCATTATTGGATTAATTTCTTTCTAATGGATTGATACTTATTATTTTGAAATTATCTCATGGGTAATTTTTGAATTGTAAATTTATCAAACCATAATTAAAAAGTTTTGAAAACTCAAGAGTTTTATGAGTATTTATCTATGAAAATGTTATAGGAAAGACTATTTTTTTAAGGATATATAATTTTAAATTTCAAAATAAAAGGAAAATTCAAATTGGTGGTTGATAATGTAGGTAAATAGATGCCATCTAGCTGCTAACAAGAAAAGCCAGTTCTTTAATTGAAATAGTTAAGTAAAAAATAATTAATTTACTGTTGTAGGATGATTTCTTCATTATAATGAAGATTTTTTAGATGATGTTTGATTAAAGTAAAAATTAGTGCTTTACTTCACTAATAATGTATAGAATAATTTTAATGTTCTATTTGAGTTAGCATGATAAGTGAAATTATCTAACTTCATTTTCAATTAGAAAATTCCATGTGATTCATATTTTTTGGTAAGAAATCAAGACATACATTCATCAGGTTCCTTTAAATGATCATTTACACTCTAAGAGCACTTAACTTCAAAAAATCAATAACCAATTTATTATGAACAATTGCTCATAAAAATGTAACTTATTAATAATGTTCACTTATAAATGTTCATCTTCAACTCTTTTCAACAAAAACTTCACTGATTATGTGTATCCACAGGTACAACTGGGTCTGTCTGTAAGGTTAACAGCTTATTGTACTCATGGACACAAACTTTATGGAATTATCCAAACATATTAAAAATAAAATTTTCAAAATTCAAGTTTAAAAACTATCACGCTATTTACAAAGGTTAAGACTATAGGTTAGGGACTTTAAATAGTCATACTGTGATTTTATCTGTTTTAGAAAAACTAAAACATGAATTTTGTCCATAGGCATAGGTTCAACAGTCTATCCTATTATTTAAAAGTAATATTTTTAACCCTTTCAGGACGACAGCCCTCGATCCACGCAGCTAGGTCTTTCGCGCCTGAGATAAAATCAGAGCTTATTTTCACGAGTGGACTCGTCCGGTGTGTTTGTTTACTTATCGCCACCGTCGATTGCTGGTGCAAAAGGGGGAGAGCTGTCCGAATGATTTATAACCGGGGCGGGAGGGTTTCCGGTGTCTTGGGTGATGAAACTACACATAGCAGAAAATTTCAGGATCTGCAATTAGGCTTTGCTTTTTTTAACTTCCAGATAGATTTTCTGAATTAAAAGCCCGAAACCTGAAAACTAGTTCAAAATTGTAATGCAATTTTTTTATCCATTGCAATTAATAACTAAATACTATTCTTAACAGTATCTTTTGATTTTCAAATCCTTAAAAAATATGGAGCTAAATACAAAAAAAAATTGGCTAAAAAATAATATCAAGAACTCGTCAAGTATAAATTAATATATTTTGCTTCAATTTCGTTTTAATGAATGTATTATATCTCCTCAAGAAAATATCTGTTTATCCCATATAAAACAAAAGTTAATAAATTAAATTTGTGAGTTAATATTTGAAAAAACTGTATTAACATATCAAGTGCCATTTACTACAAGTTTAAAAAAATGTATTTGAGCTTGAGTGGATGAATAAAAGGTATTTTTTTTTATTATTAAAAAAGAATTAGAATTAAAAGTATAGTATAAATAAAGTATCAAGAGTGCGAACTATATAAGAGTTGGAATTTAATAAGAAGAGGTAAAAAAGTGTTAGATTAGCATTCTTAGTAGTATTCTAATCATGAAATAACTAAAGGATATTCAATTCAAAATGATTAAGAAATCTTAATTAAAATCTATAAAATATAAGTTGTAATGTTAGGCCGATAACAATACACAGTCCCCTGTGTTAGTTTCTTTTCAATAAAATCCAAATCAGTTTTTTCACCGTTTAGTTGATAACAAATTAATAAGGTTGCTTAAATTTAAATTTTTATAGAATGTTTTTGGAGTATAAATTAATTTATGTATATCGATATAGTAAATTAATTTTTCAAAATTCAAACCAGTTATCTAGTAATTGATTTATGGCATGAGTTTGTAATATTGTGGTCATAATATTAATGTAAATTTGCTAGTGCAAAAAATTATAGCATGATTACGATGTTGAAAACCCCAATCATAAGTTATACTTTTTATTGGTTTAGAATTAATTCAGCGAAATTTCTAGCTTTTTTAGGATATAGTTAAAACTTTGATATTAAAAGGTATAATTCAACAAATTACAATCTCTGGGGGGTACAAGTGCCTAAGAAATTTAATTAAAAATAAAATTTAATTTTTGAAGTTATAACATTGAGATCGCACACAGCAAGCACTCGAATTCAACAAACACAAGTTGCGAGGACTCAACAAAAACAAATGCTTATCTCGATAATCCCATGCATATGTATCACTCTTGACAGGCGAGCCTACCCCTGATTAGACTCGCTTGACTGACACTCCAAACTACCCACCCCCCTCAAGCGCCCGAAAAACCGCCCGAGCCGTCCTGAACCGGAGTAAAAAGTTTCGGGCGCCGTCGCCTTGAAAGGGTTAAAGAAAAAATCCATACTATTGGAAAACTATGTTAAGCTTAGAGCAATGAAAACAGTCTGAGTACATAATCTCAAAATCTCATTCATAATGCAACACCAATAAATAACAAAACATTCACAAAACAAGCTTTAAAAAATCTCAGTAAAAGAAATTAGTTAATAAATAGACATAAAATAATCTAAACATCATTAAATAATCTAAATAAATCTCAAAAAGACCAGCTAAAAAGCTTAGCTTTTCTCCATAATCTACCCACAAAAAGAAAAAACCACACTTTCATTTATAGCTAAAAGTAAATCCTAAATTAAAAATAATATTATAAATTAATTAAAAACCCACATGTTTTAATGGTAACAAATAAACTGCAAAATAAAATAATACTTCCTTAAGATAAGATATAAGATCCCCAAACATATTTTTTCATAGTAACAAATAGTAAACTTCAAAATAATAAACCCCAAACTAAAATAATAGTATGAGAAAAACCAGATCATTGAGTATTTGTAAATTGTATTTATAAATAATAGCTTAAGATACATGCTTTATTAAAATATCTAATTATATAAAAATGTAAAAGTAAAAATTACAACTACATAGTAATTGTTTCAATACAAAACTACTTAGTAGAAACATGTATTTTTTACAATTTTGATGAAACATCATGTAGCAAAAAACACCATTATATGTACTTTAAGTAGCTATGAAAACAATGTATAACATATAAAATATGTATTAATAACTCATTAGAATTCAGTTACTTCTGCTTGTACTCCTTTGCCTCCTAAAACAATATTAAACACTTCAAAATCATATTTTTGAAGTTCAACTTTTAGCTCTTCAACTTTACTTTGCATGTTACCTGCAATACAATAAAAATGTGAGAATAATAAATATGATATGCTCTTCATGTTCATTTTTAATCCTTTCTTTCATAATTTCACTTATAACTTTCAATACCTATAATAATTACTGTAGCTTTAATGCTATTTACTTTATGTAGCATATCCACCTTTCATTTTAAAGAAAATCTCGTTTCCTTTAAGTGTTAAACAAACCAGTGTATAAGTAATAAATAATTCTAAAGAAATATTTTTACATAAACTATTTAATATGATTAATAAACCAATTATAACCCTTTCAAACCAAGACTGCCCGAGATCTCTATTAAATCCTTTGGAAAATTTGTGGTGGTCGGGATTTAAAAAGTATTTCTAATTGATTAGATAGTACTAAATATTAAAAAAAAGGAACATACTTTCTGAAGGTAGCAAAACAAGCGCACATCCTCCTCCCCCAGCACCTGTTAGTTTCGATGGCAACGAATAACTGTTGGCAACATCATGGATCTTTTTCAGTTTCGGGTGACTAACATTCAATGCATCAAGTAAGTGATGATTCATTTTAATCAAATCCTAAAGGAAAGTTGAGAAAAACTAGATTATTTAGAGTATGATGCAAAATAAACATGATTTTAGATTCCACACAATTTTTAAAAAGTATTAAGTAATTTGCCTGTAAGTGATGCTTAAAATCACTTCAAAGTATCATTAATAGAATTTTTATTTTAAAATAATGTGAAAAATAACAATTGAGTTTTTGTGCCATGCCTAGGACCTTGGAATAAGGAATATTTCATAGGATTAATTTTTTTTTGTTATAGAAATTTATGACTACTGTAGGTGTTAAACATTTAAACCTAGTAAATACACAATAAACAAACTGGGAGAGTATAAACAGAGTGAAAGAAAACACAACCTAAACACACAAATTTAAAAGCTTCAGAAAATGAATAAGAAAAACCTTAACTTTTTACCCTTAGAGTTTCTAAATTTCCATCTTCTTGGGACGAACTTTGTAAACTTTTTAAAAATTTCCAACTGTGTTTGGATATAGAATCAATAGCATCCATAATGGAATCTACAACCATTGGATACTGAAATAAAGCATTATTTATATTAAATATGTAATACTTAAACACATGGAAAAACTATTAAGTTCTAAATCGAATAAAAATTATTTAATAACATTAAATCAAATCAATTGGTAATTTCTTACACACATTTGCTGTTTCCTCACTGTAGCTACTAATGTCTTAGTATTTCGATGAACTTTAGTATTGACAAGCAGCATTTTGACGACAGGAAGGCTAAGGAAATGAGAAACATTCAAGTTCTTTTGTAACAATTTAGCTTCATAGAAGAAATAAATTTCAATTTCTAAGAAATATCTACTAATAAAGACAATGTTACATGAACCAAAACTTACTTAGATAACAGATCTTCAATCTTACCATTTTCATACAATAGAGCACCACCTTTGAAAATATAAAATAATTAAATCACTATAAAATGCAATACAAAACAATGTGTTAGTTTTAGAAACTCAAAAATATTACTCAAAATTCTTAGTTTGTGTAACACTGTTTTGAAAAAATAAAACCTTGCACATACAGGATAGAGTAAAAATTGGTATCATACATGTGTAGCTACTAACCATATGTACACATAGTGTTATCTATCCCAGATGGCTTCCCATGAAAAATTCTCTCAGCTTGATAAGCCCAGTTGTTAATTGTGGTTTTTTCCTCAGAAGTAAATTCTGTAGTTATTGTCTTTGAAAACAATAAAAGAGCTGTAGCAATACTAACAGAGTAAGATGCTGAAGAGCCCATTCCTGATCCTACACTAAGTTCTGAGTTCACTTCAACACAGCATGCTTGTAAGGGTCTATAAAGAAATAAATGTCTTTTAGTAAATTGATTTAGAAAAATCCTTGTTTAAGGTGACAATTTTTATGCATGCCTATGTACAAGGTAAGTAGGCATTATAAAAACTGTAATGAATATTTTTCACTTAATTTTTAATTTCATAATTTAAAAGAAAGCCATAAAATAACAATAAGTGGGCAACTTACTTTTTATTGCATTTGAAAATGTACAACCATAGATACAAGGAAGCAACAATGGCTTGCTTAGATGATTCTTGAAGATCATTTGAAGAATTCAAACCAAATGTTTCAGTGATTTTTTCTATTATGTCATCATTCACACAGATTAGATTTTCTTCTAGAAGAGAAAGTACAATAACATTATATGTGACTACATTAGTGTAAAATATTCATTAAAAGTTCTTTCCTTGACAATTCATCATCTAAAAATCAAAATTATGCTGAAATTAACACAATTCTTGGACTTCTAAATTTTTTATAGCTTTTAGCACATTAAAGTAAATAACAGGATGGTTTGAGAAAATCTTCCTTTTTTACAAGGAATAAATTTAAGAGCTCAGTAACAAAATACACAAATTGTATATTCAAAGTTTGAAGTTCATTTTCAGTCGTAAAACATATTACTTTTTTATTTATTTAGGGCTGAATAATGGTCTAGCTTACAACCATAAAAGCCAGTGCTTATGCAAAAGAGAAAAGATAGACTCATCCTTCTCTATAGTTTACATCTTACATACTAGTAAGTTTATTTATTCTTGAATTTAGTCATGCTATTTTTTATTGAGGAGTTATAACTGTAAATTTAAAATTTAATTTGCTGTAACTAGTTCTTTTTTCATATATCCATTAGTAGGAAAATTGTAAATATGGACAATAATAATATAGCTGGCAAACTGAGTGGGGTATGCTGTAAGAATTTTAATTCTTTTAAGAGTAAAGCAACATGAAAAGATTTGGTAACCCATTTGAATGGGCATGCATTAAGCCAATGTGCGATAGGATTTAGGTATAAAAAGTTTGAAAGCTAAATGAAGTACAATAGAGGCCACAAAATGTAAGTAATGCGTTCTACGTAGTAGAAGTTTGTGTTGAACAAAAAAAAATCTTGGGTTCTTATGTGTAATCATTTTGACCATTCAGCAAATATCAGATTCAGCAGCACAGTCCATTAAATTTGATAATGCACTACAGATTCAGTGGCTTGGTCAACAGGATAATACATTTGTGTAATGCAAAATTCTTCACACTTAAGATCAGATGTAAAATAAGGAATTTTAGGAAGGAAATTCCAATTATCAGAAGTTATATTCAACAAGGCACTTTATGGAGTTGAATTTAATTCATTTGTTACTTAGAAATTGTTTGATTCCAGTGTACAATTTTTAAAATGGGTTCAATTTCACTATCTGTCTTGTTGAAAATCATTGAGTTTTTTGGCACTTTTTAATAGAAATGACACTGATTTTTATTGTTCTTAATATAATGTGATTTAAAAAAGTAACAAATATGTTTGCAATTTGTGCGATATTTCTATCGTTTGCTGCCTAAAACAAATTAGCAAATATTTACAGGACAGAAAATGGAATTTTTACTTAAAGGTTAACCATTGATTCACTGAATAGCAAAAATTCTGTAAAAAATGAGTAATTACACAATCTAACCAAACAAAACAGTTATATTAATGACAGTCATAAAAATTTGGGTACATTTGAATATTTAGCAACTAAAACAAACCGGCACAACAGATAACGGAATTGAACCAAAATCACATAGTATGAATTCCTGTCCTGTTAAATGATTTTGTAATATGGCAGTCTGTTTTTAACTTTGGTAGATTGAAATATGCACAGATGGTATGTGGAAGCATAATGGGAAATGTCTTTATAAGAACAGAATTTTTTTTTACAAACTGCAAAACATTACCTGCATTCACTTCAGGAAAGATGTCTGTATTAATTTTACTTAAGTTCCATTCCTTTCGAAGATCAAAGCTGTTCAATTGAAGACTGAAGACGTTTTCACATGGAGTAAGATTTACTTTTGTGCATAAACTAATTGTTACAGCAACTGCTGCCTGAAAATACAGTTTTGATCACTAAAGATTTTAAATATTATTTAGAGAAGTAATTAGTTTATTGATTATTTAAATTTTCAAAAGCCACAAAGTAAACTGCAAAAATTTAAAAACAATCAATATGTTCAATTGTATAATGCCTTGCAAACGATTTAAAAAATACCTTTCCATAAACAACAGCATGTTCACCATGTAAAATTACTTTACCAGGAGCAGAGACGTTAATTTTCATTTTAAGTGGATTTTATAGATTAAAATTAAAAAGTTCAAAATAAATTAAAAGGATTTTTACAGATTTTTCACAAAAATACCCTCTAAGATGTCTAGATAATAAAGGATTCAAAATAGTAAACAAAATTATACACAAATAAAATATGCAAAATCAAAACAAATACAGCAAGAGGAAATGCCAAAACATAAAAAATGCCACGAAGTAACCATGACAACCATGATGACAACGGATTCCGGCAGTTATCTTTCACGTCTACAGTTCTTCGATAATTTCAATGTTTATAGAAAAAATCTTAATGACTTTAAATAACTATTTTCAATCTATAAAACATTTAACATTTATACATGAATTCCAGAAATTATTTTAAAAAATTAGCTCAGCTAATGCACAGAGTAGCTAATGTAGCCAGTGTACAGGAAATCAGATATTTAACTTATTGGAAATGGCAACAAGATTTTGTTTTGAGTTGAGTTTGTCGTGATGGTTTCGATGGACGCTTTAGTTTTCTGTTTATATTTAAGTTTTTGTTCAATTTTTGCTTCTTCTGGTAATATTTTTTTATAGCCGTTTGTTTTTTCCCGTTAAAATATGTGTTTTTTATATCGTTACCAAAAATTTTGTGTTTATTACTCCTACTTTTTCAGAAATTACTAGAAAGACCGCGCCCATATATCCGTTATTCGTTTTGTTTACCTTGTGGAATTATACTTAAAAATTATTAAGTTAAACGAGTAAACTACTTTTAACAATATATATTTTTAAAAAATGAAATGTTTCGTAATTGCATGTCGTTTTCTTCTGATGAATTTATATTTTCAATGTTTGCTTTTTAGAGTTTTACACAATTTTTAAATAAAACATTAATAATAACATAAAGGGAATTGTAAAAGCTGACAACACTCTTATGTAAAACCCAAGAATGATGTGTACTGGCGTCATCGTTCAGTTCTTTGAACATTGATCTTCTGCTCAACACCCCCTCAATGTCAAAACCATAAAAATTAACACTCTTACAAACAATGGATACCCTGCATAACATTATGGTTATATAGGAGTGTTTTAATGAACATATTTATATATTTTTGGGAGTGCTGAATCTGAATTTCAAGTTTACTTCATTTAAAATAGGTTTACCTTCATGAGGAGAAACATAAAAATTGTTTTTCTTTTTTTTTATTTTAAGTTTTTTCCAAATTTTCACAAAATCATTATTTAAAAAAAGAGATATATACTTCAAAATCATAGTGCCTAAAAATTCCTACAAGATGGACCTTGTTCCACTTTGATTTTCTGACAATTACTGTTTTTTTTCAACTCGTTCTCGCAGTTGAACCACTCATCTGAATATCAAAGTTGAACAATGCATTTTGTTTACTTCAACTTTGTAACTTTTGAGAAACTTATATAGAGTATTTGGAATCAGCATCCTACAAAAACATTAAACTGTTAAAAAAATACCTTCTATGTTCACACAAAATTTTCTTTACCAATTTATAAATGTAATCCATATTCTTGTGTGACAAAAGAATTTTGCACAAATTATTATGACTTTAAGATCAAGAGTGATTCATTTTCATTTGTTTTAGTACTGGGATACAATGGAGATTCTTGTTACATTCCTCAAACACTACATGGTGAATGGTTTTCCAGAGAAGATGGATTGAATACCTTTATTAATATTGATACCCATGCCATACAGGAAAGAGGAAGATGTAAAGAAATCATGAATACTAACAATGATAACTTCACCATTCTTTTGAGAAATGAGTATGCATTGTTATAATTCATTTTTCATGTTATTAGACACATTTAAATTAGTTTGTATTTATGTTAACTTTTTTATTTCCACACTGTACAAAAGTTTACATTGCTAGTGATTATTATCAGATTATCAGCTTACTTTTAATTGTTTTTTAAACAAATATTACTTCTAAAAAGTGTATCATCTTAACCTTCATCTGTCTCTACAAGCTCTTGTCTTGATAACACTTAAAGGAATTTAATTATGTAAAAGAAATTTAATTTTAATAAAGTTTAATGTTGTTTTAAGGTGAGTTGTTTTTGTTTGACATTTTGTTTCTTACATGTGCTTGTAGTCTGTTAAATCCTTGTTATTTATGCAATATTTCATTTACTGAATTATGATTCTTAGAAATTTTCAGACTATACCTATGTTTTAATACTCAGCAATATATGCTTTAATGAGATTTTCTAATTTTTTAGTGCTTGTCATCATTGCATTCGTATATTAGTACGAACCCTGAATGTGCTGGAAAAGATAGAAAGTAATTGCTGTTTCTGATATCTATGCTCTATGATAGATTTGTAGTATGATATATAGTATTTCTCTAATTTTTCTAGTCTGTAAGTAGTTGTTTTAAAAATTTTGTTGGAAGATAGGTTCTATTACTAAACCATTTTCATAAGAGTTTAAAATAGTTGTGACCAGAGAATTATTCAATTTAGGGCTAAGAACATTCAAATTCCTAAAGTGGACCTGGAAAAAGTTGTAACCTTCCCCCGAACCTAATAAAATTTACCCGAACCTAATGTATTGCTCCTATGGAGCTAGCAGGAGCTTCCCCCGAACCAGGTTCGTAGGTTCGGGCACTTTTTCCAGGTCCGTCCTAAAGTAGCTAGTACTGAATTGCTGTTTAGGTTGGTTCCAGCTCAAATCAGGTCCTGGTTGTCAATATTTATTTTTCACTTGGGCTTTTATTATTATTTTACCTATGCTATATTAAATTTCAAAACCGTATCACTTTTAATTAACATTCATGTTTATATTTTGTTGTATTGTGAAGGTCTGTTTAGAAGAAATGTGGGTTTGTTTAGGACTCTTCACAAAATATTTACCTTAAAAAGGGACCTTCCCTACTTTTTAACTCTAAAAAGATTCTTTTTATGCTTCTCTCTCATAATTTTACATTGCTTTTCCTTTTAAATTTTACAATATCACCAAAAGATAAACCTGTTTCCCCAAAAACAGGACTGGTTGTAAGAATCAAATTTAAGGCTATTTTAAATTCACGAAATTATGAATTGATTTTCACAATTTCAAAAAATAATATCTCTTACAAATACTCTGGGCAAATCCCTGATACTTTACTTTATAGTTTTTTAAAACTGATACATTTTCTTTACAGCTGGATGTGTAAATCTGGAATATGGAATAGTACCTACCATAGAATCTGTGTGTAAATTCCTTGATCCCAACAAAGAGCTTGTTACTTGGTTTTGTAAGTTCAAACTTTTTATAATCACATGTAACTGTTTCATTAAAATACTAGGAGGATATTTGAGAGATTACCTAGGTTTTTAGACCTTCATAACTCCAATATAACCAGCGTTACTGGGTAAAGCTCATAATATTACAGTTCTAATTCTACCAATATAATTCTTCCATCACATCAATTCCAGTTCAATACACCCCTTCCAAATTTTTAGCAGTTTCTTTGACAGACCATGAAAATATCACCAAGCAGTTTGGTTATAAAGATTTTTTTTTACAGAACAACACTTGTATTTATACAGCAAAAGTATCAGACATGTTACCACCAAATCAAAGTAAACCACATATTCCATAAAATACATCTGTACAGACTATTGATTATATACATGTGAAATTCAAGCTGAAACCCTCTATACCCGCACACATATATGCAGACTATTCAACAAGAACAGTAAACATAAGACACAAATTTTCATCAAAAAGAAATTACAGTTTTAATTCAGCTGTTTAAATTTTCTCCTGTGACCTTTTACCTCAATATCTTTAAAAATGCATGGGGTTGAAAGTGTATTTGTAATTTAGTAAGCACTAGTTGATGATCCCATGTGTGATTCAACTGAATATACTCTGTTGTACTATTCTATTGTCCAGTTATTTATATTCTAATAAATTTGACATTGTGTTTATATCTCTATTTTTTTTTTCTAGCAAAAACACCTACCTTAAAGAACTGTCGTTCCAGTTTAGAAGGAGTATGGAAGTTTGCATACCAAAATCAATTTTTGTTTACTGGAGAATGCAAACATGAAGAGGCAAATATCACTGCGTGCCAAACTCCTGGAAGCCAGTTTTATATTGAAAATCAACAGTACATGATGAATTACAGGCACTGTGAAGGTGTTGCTGCAACACAAGATGCTGGTATGTATGGTTTTTAAATTCATCTCAGAAATATTCCTACTGATAACTTTATACCACTTTGTTACCTATCATTCAAATTATCCAAGAAGCTTAACTGTTCTTAAGTTAAGGATTTTACTAGAAGCATCGATTTGTTTTAGCATTATGGGATGAACATTGTGATAATTTATATAGGTAAAAAATATTACCTTTATAAAAATTAGTAGTTGATTTGAATTCTCTAAATGGTAAACCAGTTTTTGTGTGTAGATTTAAGTTATTTTTTGGAGGTTCAATATTGAATAAATGGAACAAAACCTGCTTATTATGTGCAAAACCTCAATAAATTAAGCATTAATTTTTAGAAAATCTTGCTTTTATCTGTCAAAGCTTAATTTTTACTGCTTTACACTTGTGGTATATAAAGCAAAATTTTTATATTTTCCATATCAAATGATTTAATTACTGTTTTTTGATTTATTATCGAGTCTTAAAGTGTAAAAACTTTAAAATTATTTTAAACCTGCATTAAAAACAGTAGAGTTTTTCACCAATTGTAGCAAGGACTCAGGTTTAGTGAGCACTAGTTGCTGGTCCCATTGTGCTCCTTATAAAGGGTATCATTTTTACTGTATATGCTGTCCTTCACTTAATGCTGCAAAAAAAAGTAGAGCTGTTTTATTTTAATGTTTTTCAGAGGTGCAATATAAGTGCTTAGGTGACTGGTACATAGGAAAAAATCATTACTGGGCTGTTTTGAATGCTCGTGAATCTAGAATAGAAGAAGCTTACAGATGCTTTGTAAGTTGGCTGCAATATTTTTGACTTGATAATTAAATATGACAATTCACCAGACACATGAAAACAGTATTAAGAAAATCCTTTTTTCTTAGTTCAATAACTATAAAAAAAGTACAATGTGCAGTTATGTTACATACTCTTAACACAAGTGGTAATATTTAAATACTTTTCTAATTTTGCTCTTTTCCTTTTGTGAATTTAGCCCATTAAAGGGGCCACACAATCTTTTACATGATAGAACTGGCTAAAAATTATTTTAAAGAAATAAGACCATGTTTTTGTTAGTCTAATTCTGGACCATATTTAGTTAACTTTTTATTAAACTTTTAAATATCAAACCATTGAGGAGAATATATTCTTTAGTTAAAACTGACTAAAAATAATTATTTGTCTGAGTATTGGAATTTCTAATATTTTTGTACAAGTTCATGTTAATATTATTCCATTGGACTGTATTAGTGTTTTTTTTTCAATAGTATGGTTATGTTGCGCTGTTATGGGCAATGTGATAAATTCACCCACTCGGGCATTTTTGAAAACACCCGGTTTATCACTTGCACTTAGCTAAGAAGATCCTTATCACTTTATAAAGAATCATTTAACAAATGTCAATCAACACTCACACTTCTTGTTGTCATCTAAATTTTTAATTTAAAACTAACCTCTCAAAACAGCTTTTCCCCTTACTTGATATAAAATGAGACAAATATTAAAAATACTTCCCAAAACACTTTGTTTGCTTCTGTAATAAACATTAAAAGATGTAAAAAAAACCCAAATAATTAATGTTGTAAAAATTGGCACTACAGTTCTTACTTGCTTGATAGGTTTGTTTGTTTTAACTGAAATGTGCATGATTTTTAAAATTTTATATCCTTAGCTTGCCAACAGAGATGATGACTTCTTTATATCAGTTTCTATAACAGCTGAATGTAATACTCTTAAAACTGCTCAAGGTGGGCCAGAAAGGCTTCATTTGACACCAGGTAACAATTTGTAGTTCTTGCTTAACTACTGTCGTACCGCGAGGAGAAGAGCTATTGACGTCATACGATGATGCGGCGGTTGTTATAGAAACGGATTATTCCACTGAATTTTGGGGGTGATGGTCACTTGGCGCTGATTCACTTGGCGCTAAAATAAATGTTTCGAGCCAAATCTTTCTTTCGATTCTAGAGTAACGGATTTTGGGATTTTCTTTCGCATTACATCTGATTTGATTAAATATTTTTAATCTGACCTTTTTCAACTGATCTGATCTATTTTAACTGAGCTGATATATTTTAACTGATCAGATCTTTTTCAACTGATCTTAAATATTTCACCGAATCTGATCTACTTAATTTGATATTATGTTATGTGATTTACATCAATTTACCGGATTTGATTTTGGATATTTCATAATTTTTTGGATTTATAAGTTACCGTGTTAATTAATCTTTCTTTTAAACTCTCAAGTTGCTTATCATTTATCCGATCAAGTAGTTACCTTTAATTTTATTTGATCTGATCTGCATCAACTAGTCTGATCTACTTCATATCTGATCTGATCTGATTTTAGAAATTTTTGTATTCATTTGCGCCTTAAATTTTTGCAATTCTTGCAACTTGTTCATTGATCTTTTTTAAAACTTTCAAGTTGCTTATTATTTATCTTATTATGTAGTTATATTTAATAAAATGACAAAATTCAAAATTGAAAAGACTTGGAATTCTCAAGCACGTGCTATAGTTCACAATGTGAAGGAGTTTTTTTGAAGAAAAAAAAAGCACCAATTCTCTAAAAGTGCCCATTGCAAATGCCATCAAGAGGATAGCCCAAGCAACAGGAGTTTCAGAGTCGTCAGTTAAGAGGACATACAAAATATAGAAAGCGATTATTGGAAAAAAGATGGGTTGATCGAAGATATTGTAAACGAACTAGTGATTAATTTGTCGGACAGCGATTCAGAATCTTTGTCAAACACTGACAGTGACTCTGACTGCAGTTCTAGTGACAATGAATCGCATTAGATTGTATTTAAATGTTATAAAATATTTAAAAAAAAAATGAATAAATATTTCTATATTTTGTCTCTTTACAATTTCTAACGCCTCATTTAAATTTCAAGTATTGTGATTAAATTATAAAATTATTAATTTAAGTGATATGAGTTATTTTATATAAAACTAAATGTAACTAATTCACTCAAAATAGCATACTAAACGTACAAAAATGTTTCATGCCTAAATAAGGTATTTCCGATTTAAAGAAATTTCAAAGATAATCTATATTTTAATGTAGTTTAATAAAATATGATTATCTTATTTTCATTTGCGAAACGCGTTTTCTCATTCGCCAAATGTAGGCTTAAAAACCTAAATATTGCCGTTCAATTCATACCAGCTTCCCTCTTCTTTTGGACTCGTCTACTCACGGCAACCCTGTTCAAAGCTCTTCTCCTGGCGGTACATCAATAGTTTAATTACTACAATTTTACTCACAATATGAGAGAAACATCATAAATTCTGTGCTTTACAGTTAAGGCTGAATATGTCCCTCCTCGTTGCAAGTTCCACGACAACTTTACTGGCGTATGGATCAATACTGCAAACTTTGATGCCGAGGTTACAATAAATGCCACTCACATTGTTGAACGTTGGAAGCCCGATCAAGGCAGGGAAAAAGAACAAGTTTATGTGTGCCATGAGCGCAGAGATTCTCGTTTTGTGGTTGCCAGAATGGGCATCAATGGATGGTAAATATATTTATTTAAATTTCATAGTAAATAACCTGTATTCCTTCCAATTTAAATTTTAAAACTTAACATAAAAATCATGGGTCTTTTAAACCCATTTTATTTACCAAAAACAGCCCCATAGCCAGCATTTCTACTCAGGAGGGTACCACCCCTGTAGTGGGGGTGACATCATATATTTTTAAATGATATCTTTTCGATCTGTGTTTGTTTATTTGATACATCCTCAATATTTATTCATTAAGTATCACTCTTGGAAGTGTCAGGTGAGGCCCATTGATGATTTATGTTTACCAAGTGAGTATGGTAACAAAATAGATATTAATTTTTAAGGTGTTTACCCATTTATGAAATATTTACTCAAAAATGAGGATTTAGACTTTCATTTTATATAAGAAGAAGAATAGTGTTAACTAATTTTGACTGATTATTTCTTTCAAGATTAAAAGTTATATTTTGTGTTGTTTAGATAAATTTGGCTACTGGCCTGTCTGAGAGCAATATACCTTTAAAAGTACTAAAACTAAGAAGTTTAACAATCTTTTTTTTTTTTAAATTATGCAATCTGAGTGTGTAGAAATAGTTTTATTTGTTGCAACTATGTACAGAATCATAGATAAATATGTGAAACGTTTTCAATATGTAACTAAATGCTATTTATCTCTTTTAGCATTGACTGCATAAACTTAAACTTTATTGATTTTTCTATTCATAAAAATAATGTATTCATTTTTTCAGTCAAAAAGATTACATGTGCTTTGACTTTGTTCCCAGACATCACAATGTAATAAGATACAGAAAAAGTAAGTTAACATTAAAATTTGTATATTTGTCTAAAACTCATATTTATTTTGATTTCATCCCAAAAATATATTTTATTATCAAGGGTCTTTATCTTTATGTGCATTTTTTACTGAAATATACTGATCTTGTTACATTCAATTCTTGGACATTCAATGTATTTAGACTGTCTAGAAAGAAAAATATACTTTACTTTTTCAGGCAAGTCATTGGTTGCTGATGATTTTTCTACTGTTTGCTCGTGGGCTATGTTTCCAAATAAAGAACAATGGCGATATGATCTTTTAATTGGTATGTTAGCAATTTAAGTTTTATCAATTATCGTGTAATTAGTAGTAATGATCAACAGCAATTATTTAAAGGCACACATTTTTACATTCTTTTATTTCAACTTCAGCATGGTTTAATGCTTATTATAGCATGAAAATATTCATTTCACACCATAAAAATCATGACGGTATCATACATTTATTATTTTGCAGTGCATATATCTATTCCTTTATGAGTTTATTATTTTTTAATTTGGCTTTATGAAAATATTTAAATTAAATGTTATTTCCATTTTAATATTATTTTAAACTCAACTTAAATTTTGTGACACTTCATAAATTATTTTCTTCAGCAAAGAACCCTGTGTCAATCAAGTGTCCCATAGCTGGAAAATTCCGCTTTAAGCAGAAAGGGGATATCCTGTTTGAGACTAGAATCAGAGGCGGAGTTACTTCTAGCCCTAGACCAAATGTGAAATGCCAGGATGTCATATCAGACTTTTCTGTTTGTGATTCTGATCAGAAAATTATTTACATTGATGCTGAATATTGCATTTCTGTAGATTATTTCGGACGTCCATTGGATATCTATAGTAAGTTTAAATTGTGTTGTGGTAGATTTTTGTATAAGTTTTTATAACATTTCATTACAATTGTATTTTTTATTACCTATTTTCTGTTTGTGTTTTGTAATTTGAGATGTTTCAAGACTTCATAATTTCATTCACCACATTTTCATTAATAATTAAGTATTAAGTGGATACCATTATGCTAAAGCTATGTGCCTAAAGGGAATTGAGGATTTGAATAACTCCTTATTATCTAGCTAGGAAAAGTCCTTGAATTATTGTTTTTCAGAAGGAATTTTTGCCTATTCTTTTTAAAAAATTAAACAAAAAAATTAAAAGTAGGTAGTACTATCTTTATACATATTTAAACCATTTTAAAATAAAAAAAATGAGCAAATGAAGTTTTTTTTTTTTTAATTTGCTATAAAATATAGGTTTTACAAACTTGATTTTTCCACATTTGAACTAATACTTTTGAATAATCTCTCTGAAACTGATAAAAAACATAAAATTAACTGAAAAATTACTTTTAAACAATGGGGTTGTATCAACTTTTTAAACTAATTGTTTTGCTCTTTGTCAATACCTTGAATCTCAAATGATACATCTTCATACCATAGGTGAACCTGATTACAAAATGAAATGTATTGGGTTTTGGAAAGAAAATCTTCGGTCATACTTGATTACCTATGATGAAGAAGATGCTTACAGCAAGTATAGGTGTTGGGTAAGTGAAATACCAGTTTAAAATTATGTTGTTAAATTGTTGGTTTATTTCCAATAATTATATTTCCTTTCTTTTCTCAACCTTATAATTCTTTGTTCATAAACCATTTTATCTCATGAACTTTTACTACAGGTTTACCACATAATATTTATAGCATAACTAAATAATAACTAATTAAGTTCTTTGAATTTTTAAGAGTAGAAAGCATCAATATTGTAACTGTAAAAACATAATTGACGTATGAAGTTGTGAAACTATGTTGATTGAAACAGTTCCTTGCTATCTCTTCAACTGTATCCTTTATTTATTCTGATTATTAGAAACAATGGTTTATTCGGAAATATGCTTTTTCAAAGCAGTATCCACTGTATTTTGAAATTGAGAAATTTATTCAAAATTTGAAGGGCCTTAAAAAAAATTTTCAAAAGAATTTTTAGACAAATTTAATTCTTAGAATTTGTCATAGAGACCAATAATTTAACAGTTTTCTTGAAACTAGTTTGAAACTTTCTTTTAAACTAGTCTTATCAGTAAATTCTAATCTATGTAATTATGCTTTTTATCAACAAGACTTCCTTTTTTCACAGGTTTACCAAAAGGCTGATCTGAATCGACTTCTGATGTCCGAATCAGTTGGGGCATTTTGTCACATTAAACAAGATGTGACCAGCTACAATGCCTCTGAGGGTGCTCAAGTTTCTCTTTACATGGATGAATACGAACGAGAACGTGAGTTGCTTTTTTCTGTAATGCACGAAGCTTACTTTTAGGATTTGTCTTTATACCAAATCAATGTACAAAACTGATTTATTGTACTTGGCTATGTATGCTTCAGTTAAAGTAATTTAAACATTTTAATTATCATAATTTTTAAGTTTATGGATTCAGATTTCCTTTTATCTATTAAGATGCTAAGTGTGTAAATCAGTAAAAAATTTACAAACTTCAGAGGTAGTAAAATTTTTTGTGAATAAATATCAGATTAAAAGTTTTTTTTATAAAGATAATTACATGTATATTTTTATGTGTTTCATCTTTTCTGCTGCTAAGTGTTTTTTGGCATTTTCTTTTCAGATGATGATTGTCCAATGTATTTTGATGATGGGTCAGATCCGTATAGACCCATAGCTGATAGTGTTATGGTGTTAAATTCTGCAACTGGGTATTTCATCAACATGAAGTGGTACTTTATGTTACAGTTTGTGGTAAGAATTTTTCTTAATTCATGTGTTAGCATAAGTTCATGCATTTAATTACTCAGTATATTGCATTTTTGTCAATCTCTTTAGTACTAAAAATTCACCTTTTTATTTTGCTGTCATTCTAGTTTATAAGTTTTCCTTGATTTTTATTTTATATCAAGTAGTTTTTATGCCATTTACTTGGTTGACTGAGGGTACATAGGAATGGATAGAGTGATTATGGGTTTCTGTATTTTATTTGTCTATTATATCGTATCTCAAACTATGCACCCAAATATAATAGTGTACCATGGAAAAAAATAGCTGTCATTTTTATTTTTATGATTGATTTATGTTAGTACTTTTATCCTAAATTGAGGAAACTGAAGGTAGTTTAGGGATTAATGAATTTGAAAAGTCATACGAGCAATCTTTTTTCTTTTACTTTTTAGAAGCATAGTGGTGAAATCTCCACATTTAAACATGTAAACATATATTCTTTGAAAGGTCTAGATTCAACTTTTAGGAAAGGTTCTTGTGTTAAGTTTGTCTTTACATCTGAAATGCTTTCATTTAATACTGTGTGAAAAGAAAGCAAATATTAGATGCAATAGGAATTATATAAGACTATATTCAATACCACTTATAAGTGAAAATTACTATTAACACTTGATGACTATCATTAAATTGATGAATGGAAAATCAATAAAAGTTCAATGTTCACCATTTTGGAAAACACATATTTTATAGCTTAAATCTTGTAGAATTAGCCATTAAACACAAGAACATCAAGCTAAAATATCCAGGAAATAACATATAAATCTAATAGCCTAAACAGGCACTTGCCAATGAATATAAACTGTCCAATTATAATTGTACTTTCTAATCACTCTACCCAAAGAAGATTTTGCTAGATTTTTAACTAAATGCATTAACATTATTTTATAACCAATACATTATTTTTATATTTCTATAAAAATAATTTAAAGAAAAGTAGTTATTTATTCAACTGATTCTAAAATCTATAGTTCTTAGGAAAATAGTTATAGAAGAGATGAGACAAAACTTCTTATTCTGTACCTTATTAATAGCTCATTAGGTTTAAAAAATTATTCAAATGAAAACACTGAAATGTTTTTTCTAGTTCCTTTTCATCTTTGGGTGGTGATTCATATGAGGCACAGAAGAGGTGACAACATACAAGCTGCAGAGCATCCTAGCCTCACCAGTAGCAAATGCTAATTCATTTCATTTTCACACATTACTTTGGTTTTCAAATTCAACAGAAGCCATTGCTTTTTCAGTAGCTTTGAATACTGATCAAACAAACAATTCCTCACAGACTATTTTATTTTTTTATACAAAACAAAACACTTTTGATGTCACTTTGTTAATTGAAACATGTTGCATGTTTTTGTAATATTTGACCATGAGCACCGAAAGAATAATGCTCAATAAGTTTTCTAAAAAGTTGTTTTTATTTTTTTTATCCTCTCTTTGGGAGTTTGTTGAATAATGTTTGTATATTTGTGTTTTGGGGAATATTAGGTGGTTATGTTTTATTTATTTGGTGTGATTGTTTACCTCCAATACTTGTTGAACTTTTCAATGATACAAGCAATAATCAATTACGTTTTTCTTCGTTAAACTATTAAATCTTCAGTAAATTTTATATTTACAAATCATATCATCTGCTTACATGACAAAGATACTGTCACTTCTAGCTCAACTATTCTGAAGGAGTTTAAACCAAATTTGACGATATCAAACTCTTTTTGGTCTGTGGCCAACATTCTGATCTTGCCAACATTATCTTGCCCATTTATCTTGCCAACATTCTGATCGCTAATTTGTTAAGCAAGATTTAGGAAGTGCCTTAAGGCTTCCCTCATTCATTGGTGAGCTCTTGACAGTGAAAAGTGACTGTGCTTTTCTCTTGTACGCCAATGATATAAAAATTTGACTAAGATTGAAAAAAAAATATATGGTGTTAACTGGTTTAATGAATTTTAAATCAAAGAACTTTTATAACATATCCAAATGACTTAGATACTTTAAAAGGTGTTACATAATCTATTTAATCTTGATGGAAGTTGTAAAAGTGTATGTTCACACAAACCTGGAATACAAAAGCATTGTTTATTCCAGAACCTTAAACTGTTATACAAAGCTCTGGCTAAGGTAAATATTTTTTTTCAATTGGAAACTTCAATAATTAGAATCTCATCTATTTCAGAAGCAGAAGAAAACAATATATGTTTCATAAGCTTAATTCATGATCACAAATTAAAGTCTAATATATTCAGTTGAACCTTAAAAAGTTATATCAAACAACAATATCTAATATTTCTTTAAAGAAAGTAATCTTTTTTATCCTTTTTGTGTTTTTGTAACTTTTTTCTTGTTAAATGAAAGATTTTTTTACAAATATTTTTTAATGAATGTAAGAACTTGTTGGTATGCAGTGTTTTGCTGTATATTTTAGATTACTGTACTAATATGTCCAATATTTTGGATTATCTGATAAGTAAAAAAATTAAGTATCACTAATATATACGAACTAGTCACATTCAATATTAAATAATATTTTCATTTCTTTTTACCACTCATTTGCTGACAATAAATTGTGTGTAGTATATGTAATTTTTCACTTTTTGGGGTAAGGTTTTTTGCTGGTATTATCTCCACTCTTTATACACTTTCAATCATGATTTTTGTTTGTTTTTGTTTATATTTGAGTTAAAATATTGGTTTTATTCGTGTTTCTATCATAAAAAGACAAAAATATGCCCCTCTTATTTTATTCTCTGAATCATATTATAGCATTCCTCTATTCAGATAGTATGGTGGGGCATTTTGGCAATCATGGTACTCAATTATTTTTTAACATTCCATTTTGCTCGTCTTTTTAAATGGGTCTTGTAAAGATTTTGTGTTTACACATTTTTTCATTTCAATTTTACTATAGTAAAAGAATCTCAATCTCAACATCGATTTTATATGGCACTACTAGTTTACTCTGAAAATAATAAAATCTATGTGTTATCACTGTATATTTACATATATTATCTGAGAATTTTTGGCAATATTTCCGATGCTAAAGTAGAGGGGTCAGCTTATGTTCCGATCAGCCAATCTAGGAAAAGTAACAAGTATTTTTCAATTGACCAGCAATATTGACTGGTTAAATAAAGCATTCAATCAAATATAATATTATGAGAAAGATGTACTAATCATTTGAGAGAAATGGGTTTAAGAATCTCAAATTTAGGAATTCTGAACATAAATGAATTTAACTCATATCCTTTGGGGTAGAATGTTAAAACAAAATACAGAGTTACAATCCAATAGTATTTAAAAAGATTGTACTATAATGGATCAGATAATTTTATATCAGCTTATATACAAGGTTTCAATTTCCGGTAAATCAATGGAAGATAAACCATACTCTTGGATTATACACAGATGGGCTTATTTTCAGAAATAATCGATAGTGTACCAGTATTTCAAAAATTACCTGTGATACCAAATTTAGCTCTTTATTTGTTGAATATGTGTTCTGAAAATTTACATTGGAAAATTTACACGTTTTTATTTTTATTCTATTTTTTTTTTAATTTTTATATTTGTTTTATTAATTTAAAAGTTTCGTACAAAAATCAATGACAGTATTTACATGAAGTATAATAATCTGTGGAATCTACTGCATGATGTAATATATTATATGAATATGGAGATATTCATACAGTTGTATGTTTACTAATTTCATCTATCCGTCCATTGCTCTGTTTACCAGTTATGTGTGGTAATTATGATAAGGAAGAGTTGTTCTCTATTTACAATGTATAGGAATCCGTCCTTTAAATTAACTCTACATATTTTTGTTACATTCCATTTTTTAAGAAGTTGCAATGTAAAAAAAGTTTGTATTTTAAATAAAATTATAAAAGTTTTCTTCGTTTCTTCTTATGAGTTAATTTTGCAAATTTGTAAACATACTCCTTTTAAGCTAAAGTGCCTAAAGATTCACTTAGTTTTTCTATTTAATTTGAAAAAAAGTGTATTTCCATCAATCACTCATAGTTTTATTTAACATTTTAGCTTTAATTGATTTACACCTGATTCTATTTAAGATGTTTAAGGGTCCACTGTATTTTATATTGAAAGCGTTGGGTAGCTATAAAAAATTTAAAATGCTTATTTGTCTGATGGAGCTCTATAGATTTATTCTGGTTGGATGTTTTGTGGTCAAGGACTATTGTTGATTTTGGGTCCAGCTTTAATCCTACGACTGAAAGAAAAAGTGGTCTAAATAAAAATTCCTAGGTTTCTTGAGGCTGTTCTTTATTTATAAAAAAGGTGGCTAACCTCTAAATTAGTTCTGTATTTGAGAAATACAGAAGTAAACTATAAATTTAGAATTTATACAGTGCTCACAAACAGAAAAAATAATACACCATACCATAAGATGTGTTAAATCAGTTAATCCACTTTTCCTTTCAGCAGCTCTGTTGTTAATATTGTCTATGTTGACAAATTTTCTCCCTTTTTATTATCCTAAGACTGATTAATCTTTTCGGCAGACTACTAAATTTCCAATGATCTTTGATCTTTATGGGTCAGAATTTTTTTTATATTTAATTTGCCTCCTAATTAAACTGATGGTTATAAAAGATATTATTGATCTTGTCTAAAAAATACTAGCACAGTAACACATCACACTTAAAAAAACAGTTGTCAAGAGAAAAACATATTATTAATAGCATTAAGCATGACTTTGGATTGAGAAACTATACTAACATATTTCCCTCTGTTTAAAAGAAAGAAGAGAAGTTATTTAGTCCTTTGTGAAGTATAACTTCATTTAGTTAAAATATTAAAATACATTTTTCATTCATTTGGGTGCAAAGTTTGAGAAGCATTACTGCGTATGTGTGAGATTAACTTCAGTCTGGTAAAATTCTGCACACTAAAAGGTTCATTGCATGGAAAGCATAAAAAATGTCTAAAGAACAATAGCTTTATGACATCATTTTTGAAAATGTGACAGCATATCATATAAAATGACATTGCACAATGGATGTTTCCAACATCTTACTGTGAAACATCCAAATAACTATGTTCTTGTTTTCTTTAAACCTTTTTTGGTGTAAACTGGAGGATATGACGTCATTGGCTTTTCTGTCACAATTTTCTTGCATCTTAGAGGTTCTTTGGGCATTTAATATGTACTTCATCTGGCTGTGCAGAGTTAGTGCGGACTTGTTGAAACACCCTGAATATAAGAACCCAAAAGTTCCACTGTTCCATAGAATTATAAAATTAAAATGTTAGTTAGTAATGTTTACACATTTTTAGGAGATGAATGCAACCATTTTTTTAAAGAATGGTAGATATTGAATTTTTCTTGTATGTGAACTTTAAAAGTGAAAATCTTAATATTTTTCTCTGCTGTGGACCATTCACAAATTACGTCACATGTTTAGAAGGAAGAGGGGTTCTGTATGTGTGTCTAATGGGAGGGAAAGTTAAAATATTTTTAGCATTATTCTTCAGAACTTTTCCATCTGTTAAAATGCAAAAAGAAGCATTTTTTCTTCTGATGGCATCAATAGTAGTTTTCTTCCAACAGTGATAAAGAAGTTACTTATACTCAAGTAGCGGAAATAAAACATAAGTTAAATTTATAATTTATTTCATTTTGATAGTCAGGTGTGCTACTTTTTATGGTTTATTTCCGGAAATCCAGTTTATTTCAACAGCATGAATTCCGGGTTTTATTAAAATTTTGGGAATCTTGAGCACAAAATACTAGTGCAAAATCAAGTCCAATGAAAATTTAATTAATGACTGCACCCTGAATTACATATTTTATGAAGAATCTGTTCCTACCCTTGGTTTTAACGCTTTTTCGTAACTACCTCCAGAAAAATATAAACAATTCAAATTTAAGAGAATTTTGGAATTTAGGATTCCAGACAAAAGGTTCGTGACTAATACTTTTTTTAATATATCAGCAGCACCCCTGAAAGCCTTTTTTATTACTTAAAATCGTAAATTCGCACTAGCAAGTCAGATTCGACTCAAGTTACATCTGTTATCCATGATTTCAGCCGACGAAATTAATATATCAAGCGATGAGAACGGGAGCTTATACAGAAAATTATGCGGTCGCGTGTTCCAAGTGTACAATGATGGGACACCGAATTAAAAAGGCAATTTAAAAATTAACATTTTGTTGATTATTTAAACAGTTACAAAATTATGAATTCTAAAAGTAGCGAAGCTGAAGCACTACAACAAAGTAGATATTACAGCACAAATTTCGCTTCATTTCCATCGTTGCTTATTCAACTCTCCGCCAACTGCTCGCCCATGCGACACGCAATTGTCTTTATATCTTCATCTGTCCCTTGCGCACTCTTCTCGGGGGCAGAGAGTAGCGTGTTAGCGGGGAACATAGGCCACACGTCCGTGGCCGAGATCCCCGACTCCCTCTGTCCCCCTGGCACTGAAAAGGAAAATTGTCTCTTTACATCTTCATCTGTCCCTTGCCCACTCTTATTCTCGGGGGCAGAGAGTAGCGTGTTAGCGGGGAACATAGGCCACACGTCCGTGGCCGAGATCCCCGACTCCCTCTGTCCCCCTGGCACTGAAAAGGAAAATTGTCTCTTTACATCTTCATCTGTCCCTTGCCCACTCTTATTCTCGGGGGCAGAGAGTAGCGTGTTAGCGGGGAACATAGGCCACACGTCCGTGGCCGAGATCCCCGACTCCCTCTGTCCCCCTGGCACTGAAAAGGAAAATTGTCTCTTTACATCTTCATCTGTCCCTTGCCCACTCTTATTCTCGGGGGCAGAGAGTAGCGTGTTAGCGGGGAACATAGGCCACACGTCCGTGGCCGAGATCCCCGACTCCCTCTGTCCCCCTGGCACTGAAAAGGAAAATTGTCTCTTTACATCTTCATCTGTCCCTTGCCCACTCTTATTCTCGGGGGCAGAGAGTAGCGTGTTAGCGGGGAACATAGGCCACACGTCCGTGGCCGAGATCCCCGACTCCCTCTGTCCCCATGGCTCTGAAAAGGAAAATTGTCTCTTTACATCTTCATCTCTGTCCCTTGCCCACTCTTCTCGGGGGCAGAGAGTAGCGTGTTAGCGGGGAACATAGGCCACACGTCCGTGGCTGAGATCCCCGACTCCCTCTGTCCCCCTGGCACTGAAAAGGAAAATTGTCTCTTTACATCTTCATCTGTCCCTTGCCCACTCTTATTCTCGGGGGCAGAGAGTAGCGTGTTAGCGGGGAACATAGGCCACACGTCCGTGGCCGAGATCCCCGACTCCCTCTGTCCCCCTGGCACTGAAAAGGAAAATTGTCTCTTTACATCTTCATCTGTCCCTTGCCCACTCTTATTCTCGGGGGCAGAGAGTAGCGTGTTAGCGGGGAACATAGGCCACACGTCCGTGGCCGAGATCCCCGACTCCCTCTGTCCCCATGGCTCTGAAAAGGAAAATTGTCTCTTTACATCTTCATCTCTGTCCCTTGCCCACTCTTCTCGGGGGCAGAGAGTAGCGTGTTAGCGGGGAACATAGGCCACACGTCCGTGGCTGAGATCCCCGACTCCCTCTGTCCCCCTGGCACTGAAAAGGAAAATTGTCTCTTTACATCTTCATCTGTCCCTTGCCCACTCTTATTCTCGGGGGCAGAGAGTAGCGTGTTAGCGGGGAACATAGGCCACACGTCCGTGGCCGAGATCCCCGACTCCCTCTGTCCCCCTGGCACTGAAAAGGAAAATTGTCTCTTTACATCTTCATCTGTCCCTTGCCCACTCTTATTCTCGGGGGCAGAGAGTAGCGTGTTAGCGGGGAACATAGGCCACACGTCCGTGGCCGAGATCCCCGACTCCCTCTGTCCCCATGGCTCTGAAAAGGAAAATTGTCTCTTTACATCTTCATCTCTGTCCCTTGCCCACTCTTCTCGGGGGCAGAGAGTAGCGTGTTAGCGGGGAACATAGGCCACACGTCCGTGGCTGAGATCCCCGACTCCCTCTGTCCCCCTGGCACTGAAAAGGAAAATTGTCTCTTTACATCTTCATCTGTCCCTTGCCCACTCTTATTCTCGGGGGCAGAGAGTAGCGTGTTAGCGGGGAACATAGGTCACACGTCCGTGGCCGAGATCCCCGACTCCCTCTGTCCCCCTGGCACTAAAAAGGAAAATTGTCTCTTTACATCTTTATCTGTCCCTTGCCCACTCTTATTCTCGGGGGCAGAGAGTAGCGTGTTAGCGGGGAACATAGGCCACCCGTCCGTGGCCGAGATCCCCGACTCCCTCTGTCCCCCTGGCACTGAAAAGGAAAATTGTCTCTTTACATCTTCATCTGTCCCTTGCCCACTCTTATTCTCGGGGGCAGAGAGTAGCGTGTTAGCGGGGAACATAGGCCACACGTCCGTGGCCGAGATCCCCGACTCCCTCTGTCCCCATGGCTCTGAAAAGGAAAATTGTCTCTTTACATCTTCATCTGTCCCTTGACCACTCTTCTCGGGGGCAGAGAATAGCGTGTTAGCGGGGAACATAGGCCACACGTCCGTGGCCGAGATCCCCGACTCCCTCTGTCCCCATGGCTCTGAAAAGGAAAATTGTCTCTTTACATCTTCATCTGTCCCTTGACCACTCTTCTCGGGGGCAGAGAGTAGCGTGTTAGCGGGGAACATAGGCCACACGTCCGTGGCCGAGATTCCCGACTCCCTCTGTCCCCCTGGCACTGAAAAGGAAAATTGTCTCTTTACATCTTCATCTGTCCCTTGCCCACTCTTATTCTCGGGGGCAGAGAGTAGCGTGTTAGCGGGGAACATAGGCCACACGTCCGTGGCCGAGATCCCCGACTCCCTCTGTCCCCATGGCTCTGAAAAGGAAAATTGTCTCTTTACATCTTCATCTGTCCCTTGCGCACTCTTCTCGGGGGCAGAGAGTAGCGTGTTAGCGGGGAACATAGGCCACACGTCCGTGGCCGAGATCCCCGACTCCCTCTGTCCCCCTGGCACTGAAAAGGAAAATTGTCTCTTTACATCTTCATCTGTCCCTTGCCCACTCTTATTCTCGGGGGCAGAGAGTAGCGTGTTAGCGGGGAACATAGGCCACACGTCCGTGGCCGAGATCCCCGACTCCCTCTGTCCCCCTGGCACTGAAAAGGAAAATTGTCTCTTTACATCTTCATCTGTCCCTTGCCCACTCTTATTCTCGGGGGCAGAGAGTAGCGTGTTAGCGGGGAACATAGGCCACACGTCCGTGGCCGAGATCCCCGACTCCCTCTGTCCCCCTGGCACTGAAAAGGAAAATTGTCTCTTTACATCTTCATCTGTCCCTTGCCCACTCTTATTCTCGGGGGCAGAGAGTAGCGTGTTAGCGGGGAACATAGGCCACACGTCCGTGGCCGAGATCCCCGACTCCCTCTGTCCCCATGGCTCTGAAAAGGAAAATTGTCTCTTTACATCTTCATCTGTCCCTTGACCACTCTTCTCGGGGGCAGAGAGTAGCGTGTTAGCGGGGAACATAGGCCACACGTCCGTGGCTGAGATCCCCGACTCCCTCTGTCCCCCTGGCACTGAAAAGGAAAATTATCTCTTTACATCTTCATCTGTCCCTTGCCCACTCTTATTCTCGGGGGCAGAGAGTAGCGTGTTAGCGGGGAACATAGGTCACACGTCCGTGGCCGAGATCCCCGACTCCCTCTGTCCCCCTGGCACTAAAAAGGAAAATTGTCTCTTTACATCTTTATCTGTCCCTTGCCCACTCTTATTCTCGGGGGCAGAGAGTAGCGTGTTAGCGGGGAACATAGGCCACACGTCCGTGGCCGAGATCCCCGACTCCCTCTGTCCCCCTGGCACTGAAAAGGAAAATTGTCTCTTTACATCTTCATCTGTCCCTTGCCCACTCTTATTCTCGGGGGCAGAGAGTAGCGTGTTAGCGGGGAACATAGGCCACACGTCCGTGGCCGAGATCCCCGACTCCCTCTGTCCCCATGGCTCTGAAAAGGAAAATTGTCTCTTTACATCTTCATCTGTCCCTTGACCACTCTTCTCGGGGGCAGAGAATAGCGTGTTAGCGGGGAACATAGGCCACACGTCCGTGGCCGAGATCCCCGACTCCCTCTGTCCCCATGGCTCTGAAAAGGAAAATTGTCTCTTTACATCTTCATCTGTCCCTTGACCACTCTTCTCGGGGGCAGAGAGTAGCGTGTTAGCGGGGAACATAGGCCACACGTCCGTGGCCGAGATTCCCGACTCCCTCTGTCCCCATGGCTCTGAAAAGGAAAATTGTCTCTTTACATCTTCATCTGTCCCTTGCGCACTCTTCTCGGGGGCAGAGAGTAGCGTGTTAGCGGGGAACATAGGCCACACGTCCGTGGCCGAGATCCCCGACTCCCTCTGTCCCCCTGGCACTGAAAAGGAAAATTGTCTCTTTACATCTTCATCTGTCCCTTGCCCACTCTTATTCTCGGGGGCAGAGAGTAGCGTGTTAGCGGGGAACATAGGCCACACGTCCGTGGCCGAGATCCCCGACTCCCTCTGTCCCCCTGGCACTGAAAAGGAAAATTGTCTCTTTACATCTTCATCTGTCCCTTGCCCACTCTTCTCGGGGGCAGAGAGTAGCGTGTTAGCGGGGAACATAGTTCACACGTCCGTGGCCGAGATCCCCGACTCCCTCTGTCCCCCTGGCACTGAAAAGGAAAATTGTCTCTTTACATCTTCATCTGTCCCTTGCCCACTCTTATTCTCGGGGGCAGAGAGTAGCGTGTTAGCGGGGAACATAGGCCACACGTCCGTGGCCGAGATCCCCGACTCCCTCTGTCCCCCTGGCACTGAAAAGGAAAATTGTCTCTTTACATCTTCATCTGTCCCTTGCCCACTCTTCTCGGGGGCAGAGAGTAGCGTGTTAGCGGGGAACATAGTTCACACGTCCGTGGCCGAGATCCCCGACTCCCTCTGTCCCCCTGGCACTGAAAAGGAAAATTGTCTCTTTACATCTTCATCTGTCCCTTGCCCACTCTTCTCGGGGGCAGAGAGTAGCGTGTTAGCGGGGAACATAGGCCACACGTCCGTGGCCGAGATCCCCGACTCCCTCTGTCCCCCTGGCACTGAAAAGGAAAATTGTCTCTTTACATCTTCATCTGTCCCTTGCCCACTCTTCTCGGGGGCAGAGAGTAGCGTGTTAGCGGGGAACATAGGCCACACGTCCGTGGCCGAGATCCCCGACTCCCTCTGTCCCCATGGCTCTGAAAAGGAAAATTGTCTCTTTACATCTTCATCTGTCCCTTGACCACTCTTCTCGGGGGCAGAGAGTAGCGTGTTAGCGGGGAACATAGGCCACACGTCCGTGGCCGAGATCCCCGACTCCCTCTGTCCCCCTGGCACTGAAAAGGAAAATTGTCTCTTTACATCTTCATCTGTCCCTTGCCCACTCTTATTCTCGGGGGCAGAGAGTAGCGTGTTAGCGGGGAACATAGGCCACACGTCCGTGGCCGAGATCCTCGACTCCCTCTGTCCCCCTGGCACTGAAAAGGAAAATTGTCTCTTTACATCTTCATCTGTCCCTTGCCCACTCTTCTCGGGGGCAGAGAGTAGCGTGTTAGCGGGGAACATAGGCCACACGTCCGTGGCCGAGATCCCCGACTCCCTCTGTCCCCCTGGCACTAAAAAGGAAATTGTCTCTTTACATCTTCATCTCTGTCCCTTGCCCACTCTTCTCGGGGGCAGAGAGTAGCGTGTTAGCGGGGAACATAGGCCACACGTCCGTGGCCGAGATCCCCGACTCCCTCTGTCCCCCTGGCACTAAAAAGGAAATTGTCTCTTTACATCTTCATCTCTGTCCCTTGCCCACTCTTCTCGGGGGCAGAGAGTAGCGTGTTAGCGGGGAACATAGGCCGCACGTCCGTGGCCGAGATCCCCGACTCCCTCTGTCCCCCTGGCACTGAAAAGGAAAATTGTCTCTTTACATATTCATCTGTCCCTTGCCCACTCTTCTCGGGGGCAGAGAGTAGCGTGTTAGCGGGGAACATAGGCCACACGTCCGTGGCCGAGATCCCCGACTCCCTCTGTCCCCCTGGCACTGAAAAGGAAAATTGTCTCTTTACATCTTCTTCTGTCCCTTGACCACTCTTCTCGGGGGCAGAGAGTAGCGTGTTAGCGGGGAACATAGGCCACACGTCCGTGGCCGAGATCCCCGACTCCCTCTGTCCCCCTGGCACTGAAAATGAAAATTGTCTCTTTACATCTTCATCTGTCCCTTGACCACCCTTCTCGGGGGCAGAGAGTAGCGTGTTAGCGGGGAACATAGGCCACACGTCCGTGGCCGAGATCCCCGACTCCCTCTGTCCTCCTGGCACTGAAATGGAAAATTGTCTCTTTACATCTTCATCTGTCCCTTGCCCACTCTTATTCTCGGGGGCAGAGAGTAGCGTGTTAGCGGGGAACATAGGCCACACGTCCGTGGCCGAGATCCCCGACTCCCTCTGTCCCCCTGGCACTGAAAAGGAAAATTGTCTCTTTACATCTTCATCTGTCCCTTGCCCACTCTTCTCGGGGGCAGAGAGTAGCGTGTTAGCGGGGAACATAGGCCACACGTCCGTGGCCGAGATCCCCGACTCCCTCTGTCCCCCTGGCACTAAAAAGGAAATTGTCTCTTTACATCTACATCTCTGTCCCTTGCCCACTCTTCTCGGGGGCAGAGAGTAGCGTGTTAGCGGGGAACATAGGCCACACGTCCGTGGCCGAGATCCCCGACTCCCTCTGTCCCCCTGGCACTGAAAAGGAAAATTGTCTCTTTACATCTTCATCTGTCCCTTGCCCACTCTTCTCGGGGGCAGAGAGTAGCGTGTTAGCGGGGAACATAGGCCGCACGTCCGTGGCCGAGATCCCCGACTCCCTCTGTCCCCCTGGCACTGAAAAGGAAAATTGTCTCTTTACATCTTCATCTGTCCCTTGCCCACTCTTCTCGGGGGCAGAGAGTAGCGTGTTAGCGGGGAACATAGGCCACACGTCCGTGGCCGAGATCCCCGACTCCCTCTGTCCCCCTGGCACTGAAAAGGAAAATTGTCTCTTTACATCTTCATCTGTCCCTTGCCCACTCTTCTCGGGGGCAGAGAGTAGCGTGTTAGCGGGGAACATAGGCCACACGTCCGTGGCCGAGATCCCCGACTCCCTCTGTCCCCCTGGCACTGAAAAGGAAAATTGTCTCTACATCTTCATCTGTCCCTTGCCCACTCTTCTCGGGGGCAGAGAATAGCGTGTTAGCGGAGAACATAGGCCACACGTCCGTGGCCGAGATCCCCGACTCCCTCTGTCCCCCTGGCACTGAAAAGGAAAATTGTCTCTTTACATCTTCTTCTGTCCCTTGACCACTCTTCTCGGGGGCAGAGAGTAGCGTGTTAGCGGGGAACATAGGCCACACGTCCGTGGCCGAGATCCCCGACTCCCTCTGTCCCCCTGGCACTGAAAATGAAAATTGTCTCTTTACATCTTCATCTGTCCCTTGACCACCCTTCTCGGGGGCAGAGAGTAGCGTGTTAGCGGGGAACATAGGCCACACGTCCGTGGCCGAGATCCCCGACTCCCTCTGTCCCCCTGGCACTGAAAATGAAAATTGTCTCTTTACATCTTCATCTGTCCCTTGACCACTCTTCTCGGGGGCAGAGAGTAGCGTGTTAGCGGGGAACATAGGCCACACGTCCGTGGCCGAGATCCCCGACTCCCTCTGTCCCCCTGGCACTGAAAAGGAAAATTGTCTCTTTACATCTTCATCTGTCCCTTGCCCACTCTTCTCGGGGGCAGAGAGTAGCGTGTTAGCGGGGAACATAGGCCACACGTCCGTGGCCGAGATCCCCGACTCCCTCTGTCCCCCTGGCACTGAAAAGGAAAATTGTCTCTTTACATCTTCATCTGTCCCTTGCCCACTCTTCTCGGGGGCAGAGAGTAGCGTGTTAGCGGGGAACATAGGCCACACGTCCGTGGCCGAGATCCCCGACTCCCTCTGTCCCCCTGGCACTGAAAAGGAAAATTGTCTCTACATCTTCATCTGTCCCTTGCCCACTCTTCTCGGGGGCAGAGAATAGCGTGTTAGCGGAGAACATAGGCCACACGTCCGTGGCCGAGATCCCCGACTCCCTCTGTCCCCCTGGCACTGAAAAGGAAAATTGTCTCTTTACATCTTCTTCTGTCCCTTGACCACTCTTCTCGGGGGCAGAGAGTAGCGTGTTAGCGGGGAACATAGGCCACACGTCCGTGGCCGAGATCCCCGACTCCCTCTGTCCCCCTGGCACTGAAAATGAAAATTGTCTCTTTACATCTTCATCTGTCCCTTGACCACCCTTCTCGGGGGCAGAGAGTAGCGTGTTAGCGGGGAACATAGGCCACACGTCCGTGGCCGAGATCCCCGACTCCCTCTGTCCCCCTGGCACTGAAAATGAAAATTGTCTCTTTACATCTTCATCTGTCCCTTGACCACTCTTCTCGGGGGCAGAGAGTAGCGTGTTAGCGGGGAACATAGGCCACACGTCCGTGGCCGAGATCCCCGACTCCCTCTGTCCCCCTGGCACTGAAAAGGAAAATTGTCTCTTTACATCTTCATCTGTCCCTTGACCACTCTTCTCGGGGGCAGAGAGTAGCGTGTTAGCGGGGAACATAGGCCACACGTCCGTGGCCGAGATCCCCGACTCCCTCTGTCCCCCTGGCACTGAAAAGGAAAATTCTCTTTACATCTTCATCTGTCCCTTGACCACTCTTCTCGGGGGCAGAGAGTAGCGTGTTAGCGGGGAACATAGGCCACACGTCCGTGGCCGAGATCCCCGACTCCCTCTGTCCCCCTGGCACTGAAAAGGCAAATTATGAGGTGAGGGCTTTTGAGGTGTCCGGCGGGTTAACTCAGCTTCTATTATAGTTACCAATTACGTAATGAAATTGTTTTAATTTTTTCCAAAAACTTGGAAGATTGCTAAAGAATAAGCGAAACTTGAAACTAAATTACTTGAAGTTGGTATACATTTAATTGTTATTCCTCTTGTACTTTGTTATTAGCCACGACTTTTCGTTAATTTGTTTATTTATCCTCCTTTAGCATTGTAGAGGGGGAAGCCTACCAATGTTAGTTGTTAATAAATTAATTCAGTAGCACTTTACACTGAATGTTGGTCATCTTAAAGCCCTGGATGAAGAGGTAACGTCTTCATAAAATATTTTTTGGGTTCAATTCCGTTAGAGTCCCCGCTAAATATCGTCAATATCCAAATCGCTAAATATATCCAAATATCAACAAATTTTTCTGACTTTTATTAATAAACTGAATAGTTATTGATCTAATTAAACATTTTAATTCAGGAGTTTGAAATTATTTATGAATATTTCTACTTTTTATACTACTATAGAACCGGGCGATATTTAGCGGGGACTCTAACGGAATTGAACCATTTTTTGTAACCATATTTTTTCTGTGCTCTAATGTTTATACTTTTTTATCAACCTTTAAATTATGTAGGTTCTCATATTTATTAAAGAAATGTTTATTACTATATTATTTTGGTACTGCAGGATTAGTCGGGTGTGAATGATTTTTATGGAACTTCATTGGAGATTTTTTAAAAATTACACATAAAACATAATGAACTTTAAAAGTAACACTGCTAGTTAAGAAATATTAATTGTTTTTTGTTTTTAATATTTGACTATTTTTGGCAGTTTAAGATATAGCTTGCTGCTTGTTCCTGGCTAACCCTAAAGTACTGTGATATTTTAGTAATTATCTTCTAGTTCCATGGTAATTCTCTATTATTTGAATTATTGAATTTTTACTAAGTCTTAGGTATGAGATTTAGGTGTTTTTTTCTTCCGTAATTTTTAAATATTTATTTTTTGGCTTGTAAATGTGTTTGTATTGCATTTATAATTTTTAGTAACTAGCGAAATTTAACATTTTTTCTCGTGCGTTTCAGAAATAATAATTTGAAATGAAAATAAAAATATTTACGTACGATAACTGAATTCAAATTTTGTTTTATTTTGTTTCAGAAAATAATTTCTGCTTAAAATTAATCTGCGATCAGTAATTCTTTTCTAAGATATAGCTGTCCATCTAAATTTTGAAATAAGAATAAAGTTTTTGTCTTATTAAAACGTATGTGAAACTATTCAGTCGTATTCTCGTTTATAATTATCTCTTAATTTAATTTATTTCTTTGAGTTTAATTTCTTTTTACAAAATATATCAATTGTGTCATAATGTCATAGATAAGTTTACTATTACGTACTCCCATGACCTCAATGTATTATAGATTATATGAAGTTCATAATTTCAACTTCAAAATAATTCATGATAATTAATAAGGTTTCAACTCTTAACTCATAAGATGGTACAATTCCGTTAGAGTCCCCGCTAAATATCGCCAATATCCAAATAGCTAAATATATCCAAATATCAAAAAAAAATTCTTACTTTTATTAATAAACTGGATAGTTATTGATCTAATTAAACATTTTAATTCAGGAGTTCGAAATTATTTAGGAATATTTCTACTTTTTGTTGTCTAAATGAACCGGGCGATATTTAGCGGGGACTCTAACGGAATTGAACCCATAAGATTGTATCCAAAAAGGGAATTTTAAAGAATAAAGTTATGTATTACAATTCAATTTATATATTCAAATCACAATGAAAATTAATTACTTATAAATTATTATACTTAGTTGGAAATGAATCGACAGTAAAATAAAGACCATACTTTAGAGTAAAATTGAATATAATTAATAATATAATTTATCAAATCACTAAGTATACCTTGAATGCCAGAAAATGTAATATTCTACCATATGTTCCTATTAAGTTCTAACTTCATAATTTTTTTCTTGAATATTTCTTAGTTACTGAAAGCAATTAGTACTCACAATTGGATTATCCATCTTTTCAGTATGTTGATACACACACATCCAACGATTCTTGACCAAAGAAACATTTTTTTTGGAGAGAGGATCGCATGAGCTGTTTCATTTTTGGAAGCAGAGTCAGAACTGACGAAAGTATCTGTTGCGTTGTTAAGATATTTTTAATTGCATTGTTGTCAATTGTTGCAATTGTTGTGCTCCCAACAATGACATGAAGTTGCATTGTTGCAAAACCGATATTATGATAAACCGGACGCCATATTGATAAAAATTAACTTTAAAAAAAATTGGAATCGGTTTTTTAGATATTTTAAATGTCGGGGATAAAAGATTGCTCTTGAAAATAGCTTTTGAATGGTGGTTGTAAAATTTCGTAGAAATAAACAGAACTTATTAAAAAAAAAGGATAAATTCACAAAATACACACTATCAGATTCCAGGGGATAAACATTCATACTAAAAGCCGTTACTTTAATACGTTTTTAAAAGTAAAATTAATGTTCGCGATTTGAATGATGTGGTAAATGATAGGTATTATCATAATCCAGGGGTGCTACTTTACCAAGGTAGCCCCGGAAATCAGTTTTTTACAGCATGAATCCTGTAATTGTAGAAATCTGGGTTGATGAAATGTGACACTACTGACATATGTGGGAGTAGGGATAAGGGCCTCCCTAGACCCCTATAAATCTCCCTTAAATACGTATGAGGTAATTATGTGAATAACTTGAAGGAATTACCTAACTGTATGTTTTATTTTACTTTTAAAGAATTTACCAAAATATTTCCCCTTAGGAATCCGCGTTTGTAGGTGTCCCTTTGCAACTTTTTAATTGTATTTCATTCATACAGTTTAACCCTTAAACCCTCACCATAAAAACGTAAAGACTGTTTCTATTAAAATGAAATTTGGAGGTTTTCTCCAATACTATATGTGACGTACTGTACTGCCATGGAAGCAAAAACTTTCAATTTGAAAAGCGTAAAGACGGGGGTTTCTAATAATTTTCGTTCTTGAAAGGAAAAAAATGGAAGAATAGCAATGATTTTTTAATTTTTTATAATGAGAATCACTACTTTTACCTTTTTTTTCCTTGAATCATATCTGGATAGAAAAATATTTTCCAAGAACTAAAGATTTACCTTAAAATCAAAGGACTAATCCAATTTCGTGAAGAGTTTGAAGTAGATAGTAATTCAAACTTTGCTTTAAAACCATATTTACATTGCTCACAAGAATAAAAATTCACATTCTGTCCAGGATTCTACGAAGAGTTAAAACCCGGACCCTTCTTAATTTTTATCCTCGATTTTGTTCTACTTTCACTATTTGCTTTGCATCCTTCATGACCCAAATCCAATCGTAATTTTTTTCCCCTTCGAACGAACGGAAAAAAAAAATTTCCAATATTCAAACTTTTTTTTTCTCGGGGAAATTTTATTGATTCAATTTTCCCGAGACCTTTTCAAGGTCTATCGAAGAATTTTAAAACGCAAAAGAAAGAGAGGGGAAGGAATGATAATAACAATAAAAAACGGAAAGGAGGGTCTGGCGAGTGTGGTGGTGAAAAAAAAAATATCGCTTCGCCAATACTTTCGCGTTATCACTGGGCAATCTTGCCCTCAGAGGGAGGGGGTGCAATTGAGGGAGGGTGGGGGCGATAAAAATAAATGGGCCTTCATTAAGCAGGCGAAAATGTTCCATCCGCAGCACTTAGTTCCACCCTTTTGCTTCAGCCCCAGCTGAGAAATTTCACACAGCCATAAAACAAAATCATGTTCTTCGGAATTTCTTTTCCTGGCGTGTATGAATAATATTCCGGCTCCTTCATATATTCGAGTACGATTTCCGCATACTTTTAGTGCGAAAATGGGTTTATTTGTTTCCCCCGCGCCGCTATATTGCGTTTTCGAATGCGTTTCATAACTCGAATGCAATATTTCTGTTCGGCTGTGATAAGGTGGTATTTCGTACGAAGGGGGTCAGTTATGAGGAGATGTGGAAAGTCGAGTTATGCCATTGTTTATGAGAATCATTTTGTTTTTAAATGAATTACATAGTTAGAAAAATTCATTATTAGTTCATTTTTCATACTAATTCACCGATAACCTGACCGGCGGTTAACCGACAGTCAAACTTCTGTTTGACAGTGTTACAGAAGGAAAACTAGTTTTCCACCAATCAGACGTTTGACTCCCGGTTAACCATCGGCGCCGGTCTGGTTATCAGTGAATACGGCCGGTGTAAATCTAGATGGTGACAAATTTTAGTTTGATTTTTTTTTTCTAAAATCGATTATTACAATTATTCTGAAATTTCAAATTTGATGTATAAAGAACCTTGGGAAGTCGAGTTATGTCTTCTTGAAAAATACGATAAATTTAATTAAAGTTCATTATCATGAAAAAAAAGATCATGTATAGGATTATCTTTACTAAATTTGAGGGTAACATCCTGAAGGTTTTATACGTCAGAAAATGTGATGAATAAATTTTTCGTAGGATTACCCCCGTTTGTTAGCCAATATTTTACATAACATTAAAAAATTAAACACAACGAGAGATAGTTTTATTTCTTTAACCTTTTAAGTTTCTTAAAAGCTACATTTTATGATGCACATATGAAACTAATGTTTGAAAAATAACCATCCCCAAGTCGAAATAAATGTCTAGATGGCTTTTAATCAATAGGGAACGTTTCTTTTTATATGTAAATCCTTTAAAATAATTTATCTAAAAATAATTATTTATTTCATTCGATGGAAATTGTAAAACCATTTGATTTAAAGAAAATCATGTTTATGTTTACAGTGGTCAGCAAGGAACTGCCGTTGCCGTGTATTTGTTCTCAATATCCATTCACTCATTTGTCCTCAAATACTAACATTTTTCTCTCTTGGAAACAAAACAATCTGAGAATGATTAAACTAAAAGTAGGTATTGATCTGTGAGACTGCTTTTTTACATTCCAATAACGATTTGCCTCATCATACGCGTAAAAACACTTCAGACGCAGCTTTTTCTCCAGCAAACGAATGCTATTTTTTCATTCATCTTATTCCCACTGCAATGCGAAGGTAACGAAACCGTGAAAAAAATGCTGATATTTTGATTGGAAAAGCTTTCTCTTAAATAATTAACCTCATCAACATCATGCTCGAGGCTGTGTCTGATTTAGGAAAGTACAAAACTAATTACAAGAGTAACAAAAAGAGCTTTGATGATTAGGACTTTTTTCTCCACTCGGGTATGGAAATTTTCACACACAAGATTCACAAACTCGACTTTTTTGAAAAATTATTTATGCATAAGTCCACTTAAGCATGCAAATGAAATTCCTTGTAAATGCATCAAAAATATTTAATGGGGCTAAAATTGTTTAAATTTTAAATTCTTTTACTGTAGTATTTTTTTATCATCGATTCAAATAGAAGTATATAAAATATCAAACAAAATAAATTAATAAAAGATAGCTAAAATTATGTGAATAATTAATGAAAAAATATCAAAAATTGACTAAAATATCATTTGAAAAACATATAAAACTTTCTAAAATATTTCTTTAATCCAAGGGTTCTCAGAGGGTCGTGACCCCCCTAAGGAGTCGCAGGACAATAAGGGGGAAATAGAGTCGCTAAATATAGAAAAAGTAAATAAATCGGAAAATTTTAATGACGTTATTGTAATTGTACTATAAATCACTAGATTTATTACTTGTCTTATTTACTTTGATGTGTAATTATGTTTTTAATAAGTAACACCTGTTAGTTATTCAGACTAGAATTAAAATTATTTTAACATTATAATTAAGGGGGAGTAGGCAAAGCATTCATCCTAAAAAAGGGTCGCAGTGTCGAGAACTCCTGCTTCAATCCATTTGAATTTGAAAAGTTTTTGTAATTTACAAAGTTGTTTGACGAAAATGACCATTACAAAGAGTTCAACTTCTTAAAATCAATCCTGTTTCATACAACAAGTAATAATTGCATAGTTACTCAAAAAATGAATGCGTATTCAATTAACTATTTTTGTAAAATCTTGATAAGGAATGATTCTAATAAATCATCCACATTTGTTACGTACAATTTGCGTAAAAATAACCCTTTAAAAATATCTTGTCATTCTTTAAAAACGCTTTCAGTATTGTATAATTTAAAAGTCGAGTTTTTGAACTATGGAACAGAAAAACTTTACTCGGGGAAAAACAAAGGAATCTCGGTTCTAGGTCACGCATGAAATTCGATTTTCCAGCAGTGCCTTTATTTAGAATACCCACATTCAGTAAGTGTTGCTTTTATTGAGATGGGAAAGTATGAGAAACCAATTTTAAGCAATTCACATTCTAAGTCAAGACATACATACAAACCCTTTTTCCCCTCGTCTAGACTGACAAAAATACCCCATTTTTTTAAGCGTTAATGCATTACTTTTCCCGTACATTGAGGTAGTTTTAGAATTCGCTACATTTAGTTTCTTGAATAAATGCATGTTCTATTTGTATTCCAATCGTTCTTCGTATGAATGCGATATCTCGATTGTAGGCACTTTTCTGAATCGATTTATCAATAAATTAGATGCAATAGTTTGTATCACAAATATATCTGAACTTCAGCCATTAGCTTCGTAATTTTATTTTAAGCACAACGAGATTTATATTTTTTCTGAGTATTATTAATTTAGCTTGTTTGATTTGAAGGGTCCCTTACCATATCTTTGAATAGAATACCGCTTGACATATGTGAACCATGCACTTCTTAGTTCGGCATATGTAATTATGGATTAAATTTAGAGGAAGTCATAGTTTGGATCTCCCCATAATCCTCACATTACATAGTATCTCCCTCCTTCAAATTTTGTAGCCCTTAACCCTTTCATTTCTAAGGCACCCGAGATTACCATTGCATCCTATGGAAAATTTGGGGCGGTTAGGAATGAAAGGATTAAACATTTATCCGCTACTTAGATATAAAGCCCGAGACATTAGATTAGCATCATATAGTTCTAAATACGCTAGTTCTATCATACGCTGAATTCATCTTTTATAAGTACTACAACCATACTTATCTTGATAATGCTTTTGTTTTATTATTCACAACCAAAAAATACATCCCGTATGTCTGTGCTTATATTGACTGGTATTTATAATATCTTTCTTGCATAATAAAATAAAATCAAACATAATCCCCAAACCAGTAATTTTTCTATTCCCTCACTGTAAAAACTACGCATAATAGTATATTTCCAAAGACCATCAGACCTAACAATATGCTAATAGTACCAGTATTTTTTTATTCTAAAGAATTTTACTGCGCTTTTAATTTCACCAAATAAATTTCCAACTTCCAATATTCCATCTTCCCCCCCCCCCTATATTCATCCGAAAGGCAATTGTGCAATTGTCAAAACATTTAATTTATAAGAGGTTCCGAATACTGCTTATTTTTAAGGCTTATTAGTTTCATTACCTGAAGAACTAGGAAAAATAATTCAATTGAATCATAAAAGTTTTGATGTGAATAAAATTTATGCTTCGTAAAGTGTTCACTTACTTTTACGAACGATTCATTTTTTAAAATTCGATATTATTATTATCGTGCCACGTATAAAAAAAAACACTTAACATGCCTTCGCGTATTTCCTTGCAAGTTAATTCCCGACACTCAAAATATCGTCTCGACTTCAGTATTCTTCAGAATTACCTATCTCTTAATTTGTTTAAAAGCCAGACATATAACGGTCTGGCTCTAAATGGGGGACTCTATTCTAAATGTTTTATTCGAAAACTTCCGACGTGTTGGTGACAGAATAAATAACTCTGGGACGCAGAATGAAAATTACTTCCCTTTCTAACTATAAAAAGAATGAAGGGCAAAAAAGTCTAATAATAATAATTCTAGCAGCTACGCGGAAATGATAGGGTAGTTTGTTTTTACTTCCGATTTTAACCATAGCTCCGGAAGCTATTAGTAGTTCGTCGTACTATTTGTTTCCTCTTTTAAAAAAAAACCTAAAAGAACGCCATGGAGTTATATTTTTAGGAAGCGTTTTATTTAATTGTGTTTGATGCAATAGTATAATAGTTTTTCTTTTTGGAACATTGGCAACAGTGAAACAATAATTGATACAGGAAGGAAGGATGTCGTTGAGGGGAATCATTCGAAATTAATAAAAAAATTTAATTAGGTTTCTTATGCGTAAAAGAAATGTTAGAAATGAAAATTCATTTATGTCCTTTATTTCGTTGACCTGCGTGTAAACGTGATAAAACAACCAGGATTAAGTTGCAAAATTGGATGGTAAGGAAAAAAAAAAGGAATATTTTCTTATTAGTGAATATTTTATAAAGAGAATAACATTTTGCTTCCAATTAATAACACTTCTTCTAAGGGAGATAAGAAATGAAAATCATTCTTAAAGATTTTCTAAACGAAGTTCTATAGTAAAATAAAAAGAATTTCCAATTCGCGTTTATAAAATAATGAAAACCGAAAAATACCCTGCTTAAATTTTCTTCAAAGGCTTTCAAACACTTTCCACCTGGATAATGTATTTTCAATTTTAAAATAGTAGTAGAACAAATTTCGTAAAACAGAATAGAAAATTTTTACTAAGCTTATAGGATGCATTTCCAGCAACAAGCCTACACGTGCCGTAAAACAACATGTACATGTACAGAAGCTTTGCTGTGAAAACACTTATCTTAAGCTTCAAAAATAAGCATAATCGTTTTCAAAAATGAATAATATTAACAACAAAAGTTGAAAAATCTGTGGTTTATTTTACGCATACTATTTTTCGATTAATATTTTACAAAACATCTTTAGATATAAATTTTGAATAAAAATAAAAATATTTGTTACATACTGAACGAATACGAAAACAAGCGACATAGAAGTAACTTAACAAAAAAAACACAGAGTTAAATTCAAATTCAAAGGTTTTTAATAAAAGTAACCGGCAAAAAAATTGAGAATAATATGTAAATATCAGACGCTTTTAAAATTTATAGTAACATATGAAATGAAATATATACGTTCACAAGTATATTGTATAGTTCTAAATTTTCACAGATATTTCTTTGGATCCATAATATGATTGCGAGGGATAATAATTCTTATACATTATTATGTATGTTAACTCCACTTGTATAACCTTTACTATCCCTACAGCTATAGTATGTAGGGTAGTTAAATGTTGCTTAATCTTAAACTTCTATTAACTTTTATATGTATTTAATATCAAAGGACTATTAAATTTGGTATTTATTAAAGATTTTAAAGTAAAATTGAAGGTTACTTTTAAAATTAAAATAACCCGCCTTTGTTCTTACACTGAATCATAAAGAAATTTATACCCAAAATAAGCTTCCACATATTTTAGTTTTAGGCACTAAAAATAACTCATAAATTCTTTCTTTAAGTGTTATTTTTTTTAAATCTTGGAGATTTGTGGTAGTGATTCTTTTAAAAGATAATAAAAATAAAGTATCAAAAATGGTATAATAAAGGTATAATAAATAATAAAAATGGTAATAAAGTATCAGTGGTAAAATTTCCACTTTTTCAAATTTTACATTGTTTTGATATCTTAACTAAGTGTATTTCAGCAATTTTTGGAAATTTTGATAAAAAATAACTTTTATGTTTATATTGCAGTACTTAACAGTTAAAAAATTAAATTGAAATAAGAAGGAGAAAACTCAACAGGGTAGTTTTCTAAATTTCAGTTCAGTCAACGTAACACAATTTTGTTCAGTTTTGTTTCAATAGGTTCCCATAGATGGCGGAGTAATGCCACAAAATTTTTCCAAAAGCTGTCATTCTTCGATCACTGAAGATCAGGAATTGGGACAGTATTTTCAAGGGTAGGAATAACTAAAAACAAAACACTAATTTAGATCAGTGGTACTTTAACTATGGACTTTGTTATGCCGTGAGAAGATTCTGAGCCTACTTTTTTTTTGTTTATCATCATTTTCTTAATTATTGATGACTTTTGCTCTTTTTTTTACCAACTTATTACTTTTGTGAAATTGGAGATTTATACAAGAGGAAGTAAATTAAAATCGAACATTAAAATCTATTTCTAGATATACATATCACAAAATTCCAGCCGTTTCAAAACAATTTTTGTGCTTTCCAAACATCAATCCAATATACATCGAACCCTTCGGAAAATGTTTTAAACATATTTTTTATGGTAATAAATGATAACTTTAAATTTCGTTTTGTAAAATATTTTGCAATTTTCCTCCTATTGAGCAATGTTTGAAAATGGGGGAACCTATATATTAATATCATTCTTTTTTTAGGTTAAGATAAAAACTGAATCATTGAAGGAATTCATGGATTAAAAGGAAAGTGGAAAAGCTTTCTCCTACAAAAAAGGTTCCGCTATTAAAGGTAATTATTTCTTTTTCATATATTGAAATACCGATTTTAAATCATAAGGTGTGTTGTTTTCCTTTGAACTGTGTCCTTAAAGTGTTTATTTCACGTATTTTAGTTGACATAAACCCACTATTTTAAACTAAAGGGAGTATATTTTTTTGTATTTCAAAAATGAAATGAAATATAAAAATTTAAACTTTTTTGTTTAATAAATTCTGACTAAAATCATTTGAAATATTGTTTTTTTTTAATTTTTGGGAAAGATAGAAGCATAAAGGTTTATTCTTTTTAGATAAGACACCCAGCGCGAAAAAAAAAGATTTGAAAATGTTTTAAACAATTTTGTCTCATTTTTTTGTAGCAACTATTCATGAATTAAAAGGTTCAAATCTAAAGCACTCCCACAGTAGCTTTTAATAATATAATAAAGTTTTTACGCTATTTAAATAAAATATAGATTAAAAATAAATAGTCTTTATTTTTGTTTGTAATGTGTTCACAGTTACAATTAATTTGAGTGAAAAGTAAATATTTATTGCGTTTAATATCAGATTTTTTTTTAAGTTTCACTTGCATAGGACAGAGAACAACTGTGAATTCTTTGTGATTTTTGAATTCTAAAAGTTCAGTTTTCCTTTTATATTTAATTGGGGTTTCTTTAAAGTCGTCTTTTCTGTTTTTGTGTATTATTATACGATAGAATAAAAACATAAACTGAAAAGAATTAGACTTATCATGATTTAAAAATTCGTTTTATAATTGAAATTATAATGTCCCTACAGAATTTCTAAAAGAGTTTCCATACTTTCTTACATAAATATTATTTAACAAAACTATCAAATAATTTACTTTGACAGTCCTAATTTTTAGTTTGAAAGTTTTAGTTTAGCTTTTTCGTAATTAAATTCAGTTTAAATTACGAAAAAGTGAATTCTGTTTTATGAAATTAAAAAAACACATTCAAAGCATAGGTTTATTATTTTTTAAAAAGTGTATCGCGGCATTTCAATTACCATATTCTTAATAGAATTAAATAAATATAAGAGAATCTCAGAAGATACCTGTTTTATAAATAGGATAGAACCTTTTATCTTTAATTTATCATTAAAAATGTATTATTCTATTCTTTAGAATCTTTCCTCATACTAAAGATGATAGGAAGATCAAGCTTTGGGTAAGTAGTTTATTGCAGTTTTTTTTCTGGGCAGCTATAGCTATAAACAGAAATATTGTGCAAACATAGAATAAAATAATATTTTTATGAATCGTTCTAAAAATTATACAAAAAGAAAACTAAGGTGTCTCTCATGCAGAATTGATTACAAAAGTAGTTTTTGAAAATAAAACGGGATAAAACATTTTCCCCGAATAAAAAGCGTTACGTTTGTATAGTCATACCGCCAGGAGAAAAACCTTTGACGTCTTACAATATTGTTGCGATTGCTATGGGAACGGATTTTTCCACTCAATATCAGGGGTGACCTAATTCATAAACGATGAACAAACGTTTTGTGCAAAACCTGTTGGCTTTGTACTTCTTTTCAGAGTTTTGTTTTTTGTCAAAGTTTTTCTCCTGGCGGGTGGTATGACTATATGCATGGGTTTCAACATTCAAAATGTTCAGCGTTGTAAATCTTATTTTAATTTTTTATATGTTTTGTCTTTGTAATTCTTTGGTTAAATAATTATTGCATTGACTTAAATACTGTAATGTTGAAAAAACAGGTGTTCTTTACCTAATAGATTTTCAGGAAAACTAAATAAACAACACTCAATAAAATCTCCTTAGTTCAGTCACTTATTTAATACCCGCCCATTGGTTAAAAAAATTACAAACTATTTTGTTTTTCTGTAACTTCTATAATTTCTTTCATTGAGAAATTTTAATAGGGCTTATATTTTTATGTTTGGTTATGGTAAAGCTTAGATTTTGGATGCACTCAACATTAGAAAGTAATTTATATTTTGTCCTCGATAAACACTAAATAAAGTATTCAAGATAATGCAACAGGGAACTTACATTCAACACTTCATTACACTTCAAAAGAAAATGATGAGGGAGATTTCATGTATCAGTCATTCAAGATACTCTATCAGATAAAAAATAAAACATGTTTTCGTGTTTCATAGCGAAATACTTGCCTTTTCCCGATGTGTATTCCCTCCCTTTCCCCGTTAAGCACTGTCAGAGAAAGCAGCTCATAAAACCGGAATTAGGTCTGGGAATTCCCCCTCGCTCCAGAACTCCAAGAACCATTTATAAAATGATTCATCTTACGTCAAGTACAACCACGCGTTGTTACAAAGTTATAAAACATTGTCTCCTGCGCTACCCCTTCCAAAGCTCAGAACAAAAGAACACCGGAATCAATGAAAAGATCAGAAATTAATCTTTTATAGTCAGAGGAGTGAAATATGTCCCTTCCCTTTTCTGATTTGATATTCCGGGGCAGCAGAAAAAGGACGGAGATAAAAAAAGAAAGAAAATCGGAAAGAGGAAAAAAAAATTTCAATCGAATGCGTTTCCTTGAAACCTATCTATTCCTGTATCCGTCATATGCTGGCTTATACGTGCGTTTTGATCGATAGGGGAAAGACACACAATTTATCCCTTTTGAATGGGGGAAAACAGGGGAATAAAATTCCCTCCATATATCTCTCGGAGGTCCTTTAATCGAGTTGATAAGACTTAATCGATATATCTCTCTTGTTGAGTCGGAACTCTCTATTATGTCAAACACTTGCATTGAAAAAAAAAAGTACGATTGATTTCATGTTAAAATTCGCTATGTCTTGGGAGGAATAATAATTTTTGTAGGATATGAGATTACCCTTTTTGTATGGCGGGATTATCTGCTTTCTTGGGGATGGGTTACTTTCGCCGAAGGAGGGGGATCGTTAAACCGTGCTTGCTCTTATTGATGCATGTTGATCTTCGATATTTGGAGCGATAGAGGCGCTTTAACGAGCATTGTAGTTTTGAGATTGGAGTTTGTGTTTTTTTTTTTTTTGGAATTATACGTGTATTGCTTTTTTTATCATCGAAGAAATGGGAATGATTTAGTTTGGGTTGAGTTGAATTGTGTCCTTTGCTGCTTGTTGTCCTGAATTAGGTTGTTGTTTAATTGAATGTAGGTAAGATTAAGATATGATAATGTATGTAATGCAAATATTGTATGAATAAATAGATTATTTCGTGCTCTTAAAAGGAAATATTCAACAGTAGAGTTTTGAGTAGGAGTAGTAGGAGGATTTTATCTCGGCTGATTGGGGAAGTTGGTTTGTACTGGTTAAGCGCGCGTGCGGAAGGATGATTTGGGTTATACAGTATAGAGCATTTTCAATCACATGACTCGGACCTAACAACGGCCATAGCAACAGAAGATGTTACAGTTTTTTGCCCTACAGAGGTTAACAGTTACAGAAAATGACTAGCCGTGGAATTCTTCTATTGGATCATTTGCAATCACGTACTCCCATACCTAAAAACCTCCTTAGCAACAGATACCTCGTTACCTAGCAACCGCCTTAGCAACAGTTAAAAGCCCTACAAAGGTTAACAGTTAATAGAAAAGAGCTGGTCGTGACGTCACCTGAAAACACTCTATTGTAAACTTTCTTGATGATGATCTAGATTTAATTGAGCTTTAGCGAAAGCAAAAATCAAGACACATCAGAATCATATAATTTATTCGTTGGTTGATTAGTTCATATTGATCCGAAATCACACATTTCGTATAGATATTAACATTAAAAGTATCGGTCTATGAAAAAGTATATTGGAAGTGGCAATTTTTAAAATAACCACTCATGTTTACTTAATTGTTGTTGTTCCTGTTTTGGTGTCCATGGACGAAATGTTCTTTAAACTACTGTCCTCAAAGGCACTGATGACAGCGGCTGCTAGTTCTGGTGCTTCAGGTCCATATAAGGTTTCTTGTAGAGGGTGGGTAGAGGGGCACCAGACCAAGCTTTAACACCTCTTGGGCAATAGCCGGGCACTCTAAAATATGTAAGATAATATATTACAAAGATAAGTTAATAATAAAAAATAGTGTAAGTTCTTGTCTTGTCTGTTTATTTAATTCCCAACCGAAATGAAGGCATTAAACCTACATATTTCCCTTTCAAATAAAAGAAATAATAATATACCTTAGCAAATAAAGGTATCTAAAAATGAAATGTGATTGAAAACAGCTGTTGAATACATTATAAATATTTTTGATAGTAAATATGAATTAAAGATAAATAATTTCATAAAGGGATCTTTATATGGCGTAAAACCTAATATATAACATGCAGGACAACGATTCAGCATGTGTCACCAACATGTGTTTCTATTATAAGTCCATGAAACAATAAACTTTCCTATATCTCCACGCTATTACCCTTTTACTCAGAACCTCGTCGTATAACCCAAAGGCAAAAGAGAAGAAAATTGATCCACACACTCCCCCCCTTCGAAAGACTGATCGCGACGGGGTCAAGTGCAAAGTTTTCTCGCCAAGTTCTCTCTCCCCCTTAACACTAACTTCACTTACTCCATTCAGCCCAAGTGTGAAAAGCCACGGAACGCCAAATATTTCATTATTAAAGCCTTCGACGCGATGAAGTAATATATATCCGATTTTGCCACCGGGAGACACCCCTCCTCGAGTGTTAATAAGAAATGGATGGGTTATGTGTGACCGGAGTCGAGGAAGTGGGTTTTGTGGGTGAAGAATGCGAGGTATTCTTGGATGTGTCTCTCGTTCTTGCGGGTTGTGGGGATGTTGGAAAGAAATATGTAACAGTTTCTTGTAATTGGTTTGTCTATAATATTGGTGTGAGATAGTTGTAAGATGATATTTCTGTATGAGCCGCTAAGAGAAAAAGTAGGGTTTGAGTGGACTATTCTTACCATTAGTTTTAATTCTACACGTTAAAAAATAACCGTGAAGAAACAGAAAAGGTCTGTCAGCTAAAGTTGCCTGAGCTTTTTTTTTGTACGCAGGATTTTGCTGTTGACTGAACCTTTTTTTGTATACCACGATCATTTAGCATTTTTTTTTCCCAAGTTTGAAAATATTAGTAGGTTATTTTCCAAATTGCTTTGGCTGAAAACGTTGACGGAAGATTCCTGTATGCATGTCGACAGAGAAATACCTAGGAACAGAAAGTCTCTGGCATCTTTTTATCCCATGTTTCGACGATTATTCTTTTACATCGTTCATTTCTGTGGTGCAGAACTGAACTAGACAAATATAACTTTTCCTCTAGAGACCCCCCAGAAAGTTAATTTCAGAATACTAAAATTTTAGAAATATTTCATAAAAGAAATAGTTATTTAAGTACATTTGAAAAGGAGCAGCATGAAAAAGGGACCATAAAATTATCTGTCTTATTTTAATATTATCATCCTACACGTTTTAATACCTGCGAATGAAAATTAAAGACATAAAAGGTTAATAGGGGTTTAAAAAAATCCTAGGTTAAAATTTTAAGCTTCTATCAAATTTCATAATACATTTCATTTAGAATTTTACTTTAGCATTTAATTTATGTTTATCCATCATTTTTATGGATTAAAATCATTAATTTCATAAGCATAGAAAATATATTTATTCTGTACAATTTTAAGTACTCTGGTTGTCCTCGTGCAGACACATAAAAACAAAACTTTCCAATTGAATAATATTGTGCGGAATAAAATTCTAGTGGCACACCATTCAAGAAAACTCAACTGGAATATTTTATTTCTTTTGGCGAGGCATTCGAATATTCCAAAACGGAATATCCCTTCAAAAACACTTAGTTACGTTCCCTGCGTGCTGAAGTACCCGTGCACTGAGAAAAATGTTCGGTTTTTAAGCGGCAAATGTCGCTTGTCGATGAGATAACCCCCCGAAAAGTCCCGTTTAATGTAGTATGCAAAAATATATCCATCTCAATATGTTACTTGTAATTTGTTTCGATGCGTCTGACGCTCAGTGAAAAGCCTAATGTATCTGTTTTCATTTCGCGAAAGAAATTTAAATAAATGGAATGGATTGATTTATCGCTGGCTGAAAAGATTGTAATGTGTGTGGGGGGAAGGTTTTTTTTCTATATTTAATAAGATGTGCAGAATTGAGGGATTTTTTTGAGGGAAAATAATTTATTAAAGAAAAGGCCGAGAGAGGAAATAGAGATTAATGCTTTTTCATTTATTTCAGGTTTGAGACATCTTGAAAGATGTCGAGTTTCATTTATCTGTGTATGCTTAAAATACTTCAAAATTTAGCTTTGAATGTGGTATATTTTGGATTCAATAGGCAGCGTAGCAATAATTTCATTCAATGTTGGTTGTTGAAAATTTTCTAAAAAATGTTGTGCTATATAAAGTTTAATTTCAGTCTTTTATGAGAAAAGATTGCGTTGTAATAATTGTGAAGATTTTTTAACTTCCTAAAGCTTGAATTTATGTGACTAAATTCAGTTAAATTAAGTTGATAGATTTTCAAAATATTAGGAGTAAGCAGTTAAATTATTATTTTAAAAGGTATAAAGTGAACAAAATAAGAGTAAAAGACCAAAAAAGGTTTATATACATACCATCTATAAATAAAGCAAGTAAAAAATAATTAAATTACACTTTATTTTTTTTCTTACCCCCAATAAAACGTTAGAATGTAATCTTAATTCTAAACTCTTAGTATGAAGCAATAAAGACTAAAATTTAAAATTTTCATTTTCCAACAAGTTCTCACTGAAAATAATGAATTCTGTTAAAAAAAACCCATCCACTCAAAAACCTAAACATTCATTGTATATCGATTTACATAGCAAATTATTGTTAACATCTTCACTCCAATAAAACGTTTACTGTGCAATTTGTAGGCATTATATCCTGTTACCTGAGGGCAGTTTCGAACTGTCATGTTACAGCTTCGGGACATGCTATTCCTTTTAGAGCGACCCCACTCAAAACCATTTAAGTTCCCCTCTTTAGAGAAAATGGCCGTTTACTAATTCTCCCTCTGCACGCCATAACTGAATTACAATCTTCGCGATAATTACAAACGAGCCAGAAAGCCATGAGGAGACTCGTCGCAGAAACTGTCAAAAAACAAACGGAAATGGTGGATTTGTATATGGCTAAGTAAAACGCAACGGGATCGTATAGCTATAAGTAGAAATTTCCCTATCCTCCTCAGCTATATTTAAACCACTGCTTTCCCTCTAAAACTCCTAAAAATTTTTAGTTATAACTGAAATATTAGCTTGAAATTCATCAACGGCTTAATTAAAACATTTCCAAATTTAAATTTCCACGTTTTTATTAATTATACTTTTCCCAAATTGTTATTGAAGTTCATTCATGAAATTTGCTGAATCATTTCTGGCAGTCACTGAATTTCAGGGGGAAAGTTATCAAAGCGAAATTGATTATGTGTAACTGAAAAATTTAACTTCAAAGTCATTCTCTTGAGAAGTTATGAATAGTTAATTAACCAATTTGTAATTTGAAAAGATAAATTTGACAATAGAAAGTTTTATTGATTTGAGAAAAAAAAATGTTCATGCCTTACAATTTTAAAGAAAATTTTGGAAGAGTTTTAGCTTGTTATCAACTTGAAAATCACTTTTAAATTATCTTGTTGGTGACATCTTCATAGTCTATATGAATTTGGTTTTTTATCGTTACTATAGTTTTTATGCTACGATCAAGCCCAAAAATTTAGAAAGACCTATAAAAATCTCTAATAAAAGGGGAATATAATTCACCTTTCATAAAATTTGAAACAAAAACCGGACAAAACACAAATATCGTTGATTTATTTTGTAAATATCATGTATATAATTTTTTACAATCCAGGTGCACTGTTTGTAATTTCAGATACTTTTAGGGTTCTAAAACATTTTAGAAACACTGATGAAACGAATGCAGTGTCTGATCCTTCTACTAGTTCTTGACGCTACTACGTAGTAGATATGATACGGGCAAAGTGCTAAACTATAATATCCGAAGTGAGTCGGGAAATGTGATAAATTCAATGGCATTTATCAACGAGTATTTATAATTTTGCCCGGAATACGTGGGCATTATTAATAATGCCCGGTTTTATCACATAACCCGTAACAGATACATCATGAAGTAAATCAAAGGAAATGTTCTATGAGATGCTAACGATCAAGTTGCGAAAACCAAGCTATACAAAACCACCCTTACAATTTTAATGACCGCTTTATCAAAGTGCGAAAAGAACCGCCATTACATATCGTCCGAAAGAATAAAAATGGCGTCCCAACGTTATTATTTTTTTTTCTTCTGGTTGAAAGTGGAAAGAGACGTAATTATTTTAAGTGGCGTAATGCACGCTGCGGCGCTTCCAAAGAGCCGACATGCTTAGGGCGTGGTCAGGGCGATAACAATCGCCCAGAGGTGGACACTGGTCACCGGATTCGGTCACGTCTGGCTGCCCATTGTGCTTGTTATTTATTTAAGGGTTGGGGTTTTGTTATTTGACCGAAGGGGAGACGCGTTGATGGATACTTTGATAATTGTCGACTGCATCATTGTGTGAGCAGCTAGTGTGTTTTTGATATTGGGAATGAGGTGTTAATTAATTTTGGAGTGGAGTTGAGGTGATGTTGCCGCTGGTTTCGTCCATTAACGTTGTAACTCGAAAATCCTTTATCTTTAGTATAAGGGTGGTTGGAGTAGTGGTTTTAGAGCTATAGTTTCAATTGAGATGTGGAGGTGACTTGATTTGATGAATTTACTGATCTGAAGCGTCCATTGTCTGTGTTCCATAGTGGTTATTTCTGTTGTGTTGTTGTTTCTAATGCGACTTGAGAATATCCAAGCTCCATCCGCAAAGGCATAGAATTAAGGCAAAAGGTAGCGGCTCTTGAGAAAGTGTGGCCCATGATTGGCAGGAGTCCGACTCTAGCCTTGGATGATAGATTCTTCCACCATCTATCGCCACCTCCACAATTTTGCCGTAGCGTCCAGACGACCTGGACCCAATGTAAACTGCGCCATGAACGACCCCAATGATTTAACGAGAACATACTCTTCATAATATACTCTGTGGGTCTTTAATGATGTCGGGAATCCAACCTGGGACCCTCCGATCCCAAAACCGATGCCTTAGCCACGTTATTTCTCAGCACATGTTATTTCTTTCATCATTCATTCTCTTTTCGTTCAGCTCTCTCTTCCATAAATAATTCCACTTCTCTCTTCTCTTTGTTTCTCCTTTATTTCTTTCCCAATCTTTCTCTTATTTTCCTTCTATCTTTTTAAAGAACTATAAGGCCAATAAATCAAGTTTTCTCAATACTTTAATTGAAACCCCTTATCTCTAAATTACTTGAAAATCCCTATACTAAAGACGTTTGATTTTCGATTTGTGACGTTATGACGTTGCGATACCAGCTGTATGATCTTGTTTTATCATTTCCACGATTTATGCATTAAAAAAGTCGACATAACCTAAAGTAAAGCATATTGTCGATTTACTTGGGAAAGAAACTATGTCAGAAATCACTATCGACAAATTCGGCAGTTTTTACCAATATGTTTAAAAGTGACGTCGCTAAAAGTGTAACCATATTTGGCGTAACCTGAGATATAAAATTCTATCGATTTTTAACTCATTAATGTCTTTCTCCAATAAACCGATTATATTATATCTTATTCTGGAATGTGTTAAGTTAGTCTCTATAATGATAGTGTTTGTTTCCTAAAATTATTCTAGTAAATGTATTTAATATTGTTGTTGATTCAGAAACTTTCAATGTTACTTACGTGTTTTGAAATCAAATAGTTTTAAAAATGTATTAGATTATTAAAACAGAAATAAATTTTAAATTGAAATTTTACTTCCAAATACCTAAGGAAATACAGTACTGCCAGATTTATAAAATGTTAAACCCATCAGCACTTTCATTTAAGAAAGAGTATAATTTAATTAATTTAAAAGCTATCCTTTTTAAAAGTTTAATGAAACCAATTAATAAATTTCATTACTTAGGCTCAGTTTCCCTAAAATATTTTCAGTAACTACATGGTAATCCCCCATGAGAACAAAAATTTCATTTTTCCATTCCAAAACCCGTTCTTGTAAAGTTGGTTTTACTGCATACAGAGTCTTATAAAGGAAAAACGTGTTTGGCAGGCTGAGCGCGTTATGCAGTGAAATCTCAAACTGATGTAAATCTCTCTAACATCATTTTCTTAGTTAATTAGCCAGTTTTTCCATTAGTACTAAGTGATATTTTTCTTTGATATTCATGAAAGTATCAATTATCAACAGAAATCGGAAACTAAAAAAAGCATTATATAAAGAAAACGATGTAAAATGTTTTAAATAACTGTTAGGTTTTAAGTAATATTTACAACTAAATCTTTGTTATTAGTTTTAAATATTTAGATTAGTAGAAATTAAAATCTATTGATTAATCGTACCGATCCATTTTTTTTCCTTTTTTTCTCCATTTAAAAAGTTTTTTTTTTCTGTAATAGTATAATTGTAACATTTTATTGTGAAACTATGAATTTAATCATCTTTTAATCTCAATACTGCTTTTACTTTACTAATTTATGAATGAAGAGTTCTAATTAAAATTTGAATTTACAGTTTTATATTTTCCAATGTCCATCTTAATTGAAATATATATGCTTATGTATCGAAATTTGATATTCGATTGTTTAACTGCCAGTAACACTCACCTAGATACAATAGTTAAAAATGCTCATTTTTTATCTATCCTGCTTATGCTTTCCCTGAAACACTTTTCTCTTCAAGCAAAGTACTTTTCCAACCTTATCTCCTGCACACCAGAGATACCGAATCGGCCACATAAGGGAAAATATCACCTGAAGAAAAACCATCGCTATACGAAAAAGATCCCCACTTCATAACCCGACGATACAAAACCAATTCCCTCTAACGCCCCGCAATCCTCAGATTCCAGAAGGACTCTGCGGTCCCAGTGTCCCACTCGGGAGCCAAAACCTCCTGATTTACTCCGTCCTAGACCCTAAAACACAGCAATGCAGCCCCGTATAATGTACCGCCATGCATCAAAATGCTCTTTACCGTCAGCCAGGGAGATGGGCTGGATCTATAGAGGTGTTATTTGTAGTAAGCGCTTTGGGTGAGGCAACGACGTGGTTTGTGGCAAAAACAGATTCGTACCGTGGAAAGTTAATTCTATTAGACGTGTGTTAAAAAAAAATTGCTTACCCTCCTCCAGGAAATGATCGGATAATGGAACGGGTAGTTTCAAACAGTGTTGAATATTCAGTGAAGGACAATTTCTATACTTAAGTTTGTTTTTAAAAAGCGATGATTTTAACCCGCGAGGACGCGCGCAGGGCCTGAGAGGCCCTGTCGCTTCAATAAACCTTCATAAAAACACTAATTTTTAATCAAAATTGCTGAAATCCCGTGTATCTGCCTAAAAGGTTTCCACCCATCACCTCCTAAAGTTTAAATAGAGTGTGTATGTTATTTTCCGAGTTAGGTTGTTGTTTTTATTGAAATGCTTCGAAAATTGGGAGGATTCGCGCGAGTTATAACCAAAGAGGTCTCGAAAAGTAACTAAAATCTATAATTTTTCTTGCAAAAAAGAAAATTTAAGGTAAACAGCACTAAATCAACTGCGGAAATCGGCCCCCCTTTGAAGATAAGATAATCTCGGGCACTTCCTCCTGAGTGCTGGTGCTTTTCAAAATAGTCTAATATACCTATATTAATAAAAAGCAGTCAACTTAAAAATGAGTTATTATGCACTTTGAACGATTAAATTATATGTTTAAACTTTCCGTGATAAAATTTTAGGATTCACTGAACATTTAGAACGGAAAACGATGTGCAGGGCTTGAGAGGCCCTGCGCGCGTACCCGTGTAGTAGTAGCACGCGTCCTCCCGGGTTAAAACATCGTGTTTTTTTAAGACCTGTATTTATGGAAGAAAATCGTAGTTTTAATGATTGATTTAGAAAATTAAATTGGGGAGAATTGGTAGTTGGATCTTGAGGCACGTATCTTTGTGACTCTTTTTTCAGTATTAATTATAACTGAAAATATTTTTATATTTTGTTTATACATAGCAATTTCGGTTGAGTATGCCTGTCACCTGAGTGGTGCTATAGCTTGACTTTCTTGGAAGGCGGGGGATAAGTGCAGAATCTTGTATAGTGGAAGGCATGTTTCCGCAGTTCTCAACCGCATTTCAAAGAAAAAGAAGCTTTATGGCTCAGTTTAGAGTTTTACGAATACAACACTCGATTTTGTGACACAAAAGAACGCCTGCAAAAAAGGGATAGATAATACAAACAAAGAAAAGAGTGGGGAGCTATCTGTGTGGTTTGAGGGTGTTCCCCGGACCCGAGGACTGTAAAATTTAAAACCGACCCTATTCCATGATCACCACGGTCGCTTCTTCGGGAACACATAGTTCAAAGCGCCCTCTTAACATAATTCACTTATGACCTGATCGGACACGGTATCCTCATAGGCAAACCCCATAAATCGGGCACCCCCGGGACCCCGCCTTCGCCGCGAGGACTTCATCCTGACACGTGTTACTTACCGTCCAAGATAAATGGGGAAAACGCAGGAAGAGAGAAAAAACGCACTGCGCCGTGCCGTCCTATATGCGCCGCGCAGCGCAGTGCGTTTTTTAACGCGCGATCGGGGAAGCATCGCCTTTTTTCCATCTTTCGGCGGAGAAAGGTTTATTTTTTGAAGAGGCGATAATTATTTGGAAAAGGGGAAGATTGTTGCGGGGGAAGCGATTTCTTGAGGGAGTTGGTTCGTGCTCGTTAAGGAGCTCTTGTGCGATATGCGGACTTAACAAGCATAAATATTTTCCAAAGGTTAAAGTTTCTGTGCGTGGACGTTTGAGAGCAGTTTATTGGGTCGTAGAAAAAAATGAAAATTAAAATAAGAAGAGGCTCGAGGTTTAATCGTTTTATTAAATAGAGTGCTTTAAGCAGTGTTTGAGTGAAATGTTTTAGTCGATATATTTTGTTTTTATAATTAAGGATGTTGCTTAAATTTTTCATGTAATTACGAAATACGTGTTGTTTTGAAAGTCCGTCTCATGGCTTTTGAAACAACGCCTCGTAGGGTCATGGAAGTAACATGTAATAAAGTGATCATGCAGAACACATTGAGATGGTTTCAGCTAGCAGCAAAATAAGATAATTACAAAAATTAATAAAAAATTAAGGGAAATGTAACAAAATATTTAATTAGTATTAGAGAAATGTTCACAATGTCATAGAAAATGTGTCATGATAATGTTTTATAAAGATATTTGCAATTAAAAATTTAAAAAAAATCGGGCCTTAAAAATTTGCAAATTTGCTTGCTCCTGTTATTTTTCTATTTAAATCTGCCTTCATTAAACTATTATACCAAAAACTTACATATATATTTGTACGCTTGATAAAAGACTATTTCCACACTCAAATATCTATCCGAATATTTATTAATTTTCATGAAACTATTTCTATACTTTTGTTATTGTATACACATTTTTCTTACTGAAGTTTTTGTTTTATCTCCTTTAATTTTGCCTTTAGAAGCGTTGTGAGCCATCTCATTTTATTTAGCACGGTCACTTTATACACCTTACACTCATGACTATAAACTTCATTGTTTAAAAATAAAGTTGTGAAACGGACTTTCGCGACACCCTTTATAATATTGTGTGTATTACGTCAGGCAATAGTTAAAAAAGAACATAATTAAAAGGTGTGCTTAAATTTCAAGCGGAGAAATCTTTTGTAATAGTTGACGTTTTATTTTTTCGGTTCTTAAGAATCTTTTTCTAAATTAATTACTTGGTAACTTAAGATTTCGTTGAAAAAAACTCGTTACTCATATAAATCTTTTAAAAAAAGGCCTAAATTCTTCAGTTGGAATTCTTTAAGTTCTAGATAGAAGAGTAAAATTCCGAATATATTTACATCAAAAGTAAAAACTATGTTTTGTACTATTAAAAATATTCTTTCTAGCTGGAAGTTAAAAACGTGACTATGAAAACATGCTATTGAAATCCTTTAAATTTCAGTTGCTTACTATGTTAAGAATATTTACATTACAAAGGTGAAAAATGGCAGCTAAAAATAAAAAGAACAACTTTATTAAACAAACCAAAATATTTTTCTTGTCTTACAAAGTGAAAGAAATAGCTAGCTCTTACTTGAAACAGATTCCATACATAAGAATTTAAATACATACAATTTAAATAAATAATACAAATGAGGTTATTTGATGCAGATTTTTTTGTAACCTAACAACATTTTATTGTAACATTTTATCTATGAAATTCATTTTGAACGTTTCATTTTCCATTTTCGATTAAATGTATATAATATTGTGTTTTGTTAACTAACTATTACTTAAAGAACAAAAGTATCTTCTAAAAAGAAGAATAGAATGGAAAAAAAATTCCTGATCCTGTTTCCTTGATACAGACGGGATTTCAAAATTTAATTGATGAGGGAACAGGGTGTAAAGAAGGATAATTTAAAATTGGGTTTAAAAATTAAAAGAAAATCAAGTTATTGGTCAAGTATATTTTTCATCCAAGAATTTAGATCTTAATACTTTCATAAAAGGTTAATAAGAAAACTGAAAAAATATTAAATGCGGAAAATTACGTTATGTTTCCCATTTTACCATATGCCTGGGACAGAACGGTATAAAAAGAAAAATTAATTATTAAACCGTATAAAACTACAGGAAATGAAGATAAAATATTCCTACCTATAAGATAGTCATTCAAAACGACGAATTTGAAAACTGACGATTAAGAAACGATTAAGAAAACTGACTTAATCAGAAAAAAAATCGATACGGGGGACTTTCGAATCACAAATATTAACCACCAAACATAATTAATTGACAATTCATAGATGTTTTTAGAAAAGTTTACTGTCACACATTAATAATGGTATAGTATAATAAGAAAATGACATGAATTCCGTCTTGAAATCAATTTTCCAACATTGGTCCGATGTGAATTACTATCTACATAAATTTACTCCGAATCGAAACATGACGATGGAGTTTTTACAACTCAATTATTGGGACTGAGAGCCCAAGATTTAATTCTTTGAAAAGCCAGTAGTTATGCAAATAACCGAGGTCGAAGAACAGTTTTCTTAAAACTTGTTTCAAAACTCCTCTTCCCGAGAAAAGTGCATTTGCGTTTCTCATTTGAATTAATTGACAAACTGGATTGGGATTGGGGGGCCGAGGAGGAGAAAATTATTCCAGGAAATTGCTTGTTTAATTTTGACCCCCAGGGAGTGTGGTTTCCAGTCGGTAAATGTTGACCGAATTAATAAGGCGAAGGGGAAAGTTGAACCGGGTTATCCACTTTACAAAAAAAAAAGGAGCGAGAGGACATAATGACTTGATAAGAGGACAAAATGGGGACGAAAAACAAACAGTCCACCGACTAAAAAAAAGAGGAGCCACTTGGTAACAATGAGTTGACAAAAAAAAAACATCGTTACCGAAAGTTTTAAGCGCTGTTTGTTTTTCTAGAAATTAAATCGAGGGAAAAAATGGCGACATTGTTTAGGCCCTAACCGGCTGTAATTAAAAGTGATAAAACGGATGCAAGAAAATTCGTTGCCAACAATAACGTACTTAAATTTAATTAAAGCGAGATGGAAAAAAACGTTGTCATACTTGGTGTGAAATTTTTAAAACGCTGCTGGTTGGTTGGTTGAGATGCGTTTTTTTTTTCTTTTCGTTTTGAGAAATAATATTTTTTGAGTGAAACTACTTCTGGTGTATAGTATTTCGCTTTTTTTTTTTTTTTTTTTTTTTTTTGAGATTGTGAAATATTATTTCTTATGAGGATACTTAAACTTATTGTAGTTTTATTAGTGAACACTGTATTGTTTTCGTACGTTAATGAAATAGTTTTCTTGTCTCAGAGAGAGAAAAAAAGTTGTAAAACAAATTGGTACAAAATTAATTATTTTTTCACTTTGCAATTAATCTTTCTTTGGGCATTTAACATAAAAACTCTATCTCTTCAAATTCTTATTACATTTTTTTCAGTTGATGAGTTTGTTTTTATATGAATTAGTTTATTAATACTGTATAAACTATTAAAACTAATGAAATTTTTCAGAAATTTCAGCAACACAGAAATTAATGCAGTGTTGATTTACTTATATTTTACGCTTATTAGAAAATGTTGTTTGTTCAGTAACTTTGAATATTCAAAAATAGAATTATTTTTGAATACATCTGTTTAATAAAGGGATGATTGTGTGCTTTGTTGCATCTTTTTATTCCAATTAAATTGTGGTTCGATATTTTTATTAGATTCTATATGACAAACTTACTCAGTAAATGCTAATTAAACTAATAAAATAATTGATACTTGTAGGTGAACGTGAAAAATTAAATATGCAATGTAATTATTAAGGCCAAATTGTGTTGTTGTATACTCGGTTGGTTTTTAGTGGCGTCGGGAATCCGGAACCCTCCGATCCCCAAGTCGATGCCATAGCAAAATTGTAGTATGTACAGTGGAAGCTCTTATAACGTAATTAATCCGTACTGAGTTTTTTGTCGCTATGAGAGCAAACTTCGAGTGATACACTCGAGTGTAGAATATCACTCGTTTAAAAGCAATAAACTCGTTAAGCTAAACTATCAATTTTGATGCTATTCAGGAAGGTGGACTCGATTCCCTCAATGATGTATTTTAAGTAGACTAATTTATAAAGTCTGGAGGAAATCTCAACCTGAAAACGATATCATTGGGATTTAGAACACAGTTCGAATCATCCAATTGATCTTTCTTCACTTTAAACAATTATTTCTTATTTTATGAAGTCTTGATACTTCCAATTTCATGTTATATTACCTTTTTTTTGCTTTTATTTTAATTTATATAAAGTTTAAAGTTTACGATCAATATTTTACAGAGTATAAATATTTGCGTTTGCTTTTTAAATTTTGATTTTGATATTAATTTATTGCATAGCTTAGCTTCCTTAGAAAGGTCTGATGCTTAACAAAATTTATTACATCAATTTCACCTGCATCTGCATGCAATTTGAAAAATTTATGTCTTAAATATAAGTCAAAAAATTGGAAATAAAGAAAGATAAATGAATACGCTAATAAATTTAAAGTCTAAAATGAACAAGGACATTAGGTAGTGAAAGGTTTCGTTTGGGATTGTAGCCGGTTACCCCGGGCGAAAGCAAGCGAGAAGAAAATGCAATCGTTACTTGGTGCTGTTTGTCATACTCTGATATTAGTTTATTGGCTAATTCTTGTGTGACGCACACAAACCGATCCAGAAAAGTATTCGATAAGCTGAATCGATTCGAAGATTAGTCTTTATAAGAGCACAAAAGTGCTCTTATAGAGACTAATTTTTGGGTCTTTATAAGAGAGTATTTTTATAAGAGCAGGTCGCTATAAGAGCTTCCACTGTACTTGCAAAGAATGCAGGAATCATTACATACGTGTAATCCCTTAACTACATTTGTTTTACTTGCTCTTATTATGTTAATTTGTGGTTCACTTAGTTACAACATAACATAACATTACATAACACTTTATTGGACATGAGACAAAACATATACATACAAGTAGAACACGGACAAAAGACCGCACAAAATAAAAAACAAAGAGAAAATATAAACTGTAACATAATTATTTGTAGAAAATCAGGGGGGAAAATATATATATATATTTATGTGGAACCCAAACACAACACACACAAACACAATATATCTTCTGAATTGAAAAACATAAATTACTATTGAAGAAAAGATTTTGTAAAGGACTCGCAATATTTCAAACATTTATGAATATTTTTTTTAATTAAAGGTTGTTACATTTATGCTGGAAAAATACTGCACATTTTTCTATTTATTCTTACGTTTCTTAACCTCGTTTAGATGGGCTTTATGTTAAAAAATATTTTGTTTATAAACAAGGTAAAATATGCGATTGAAAACATAACACTTGACAACGCTTATTAAAACGGATCTCAACACTTTATTTTAAAGTGTCCAAACTAAAACTGATATGCTAAAGAAGAATATGTTGGTGCATTTACATTTTATGTTTAAATTTTGAATCTGATTGAAATAGTTATCGTATAAAATTAAAATCTCACCTAATTAATTACTTATGTTTCCTACCTTTCTTGATAGGGATCTTTTTCATCCGTAATTACTTACTTATATATGGCGACCTGGTCCTAACCATTTTAGTTAATCTAAGTTCTACTATGTTCAGAAAAGTTAAAAATTATTTGTTTGAAAGAAAAGAAATTTATAACTTTTTGGAACCAAATTTAAAACAATATTCAAATCTCATTAAATAGGTTGTCAAAATGATGAAAAAAAAAACCCAACTAGTCTGAAAGTAGTCGTTACTACTTAACCCAAAGTTACTTAAAATAATTCTTTGGAAAACTAGATTTTCCTCAAAAATTCACCCTTGTTAACAAGCAATTACCCCCGCAGAGCTTACCGTTCCACACAGAAGAAGTGGGTTTTTCCTCGTCGTCGAAAACTACCCATAACCCGCTGAGGTTTGGGTTAATAACGTTACATTTTGCAAATTGGATAACTTCGGTGAAGAAAAAAAAACGCTCTCTCTCTCTCTTTAAAAGAAATATAAGAAGCTCGTTCAATTAGTCCGGGATTCAACGCCGTTGGAGAGCGTTCATTAAACTTTTAAGTCTCATTGCGGACTAACGTCTCGGCTTTAAATTAATTAGCGCACACGACGCCTGAACGCGTGCATAACGCCGCTACGGCGAAACAACGCCACGGATAAAAACGCCGCCGACAAAAGAAGATTCCCGTTACCATGACAACAACTGCACTCACTTTTCGAGGCGTCTTAAGAAGTTGTTCGCCCCCTCTTTTTTGTTTCTCCTCTCTCTCCCTGTTCTTGTTTTAGGGCATAACTCTCCTTATTTCTTCCATTTCGGTGAAGCGTTTTCTTTTATCAAAGAAAATGAAGCGGAAAACGCGAAGGGAGAAAAAAAAAGAACGGACCGTCTTTACCCGGGCAAAAGCGATTTTAAGACGCCTTTAAGACCCTCTTCTCCTTTTCAAGAGGGAGGGAGGGGGCAAAGTTAAACAAACTGGAGGGTCGTTATTTTGTAGATCAGAGAGCAAGTATCCGTAAATTGTGCCCGATAAATTACAGGAGAGCGCCGAGAAGTGGTTATCTATGGGAATTGTGAAGAGGCTTGGAGAAAAAAAAGGTGGATTTTATCTCGTTTTTGCACCGAGCCATTTTTATACGGATACTCCAGGGATGGGTCATGGAAGTGGGCAATAAAATCCCTACAGAAAAATGCCCCCGTTTAACTTTTTTACCCCTGCCTTCAGAAGAGAATATGAGGTTTGGATAGACCGTTCCTACACGGAATAGATTCCGGAATGCTGGATGACGACTATAAATTTCGGCAAGCGCTTATATCAAAACTGCTTATGTAGCGTTAGGAGGTTGGGAATGCAATGGGTATTTTGCCGCTTCCCTAACACGAGATTTTTCCCTCGATTGTTTGCCGTGGAAAAATCCTCTGGGAATCGCGGAGAATGAGGAAGTGCGTTTCGGGCGAGCTATTTATAAAAGCCCGCATCAGGGAACCGATGGTTGGGTGTCAATCCAGAATGCATCGCGGTGATAACAAAGCGTGTGCTTCCAAAATCCGATTTTAAGGAAATAGGCCCTAAAGGCTAATATATTTCGAGGATTGATGCATATAGATTTCTTTCAAAATGCACTCCTAGCAGGCGTAAAGGTAGTTTATTTTATTTCCTTAAGAATCGAATTCTGGATTCGATGGAACTCTTACATATGGAACGAGGGAAGTGACTTTTCTGATTATGCTGTCTGTCTTGTGACACGCTTAGAATGTCGCGTCTGTGTCTTCTCCTCGACGCGTCATAGTTTGTTTTACTTTTCGATACTACTATAGGTGATTTTTATACATTTGTTATGCGACAGTGAGATGATCCTTTTGCACAATGGAATTTTTTTTTGCGTTTCTGAGCTAGTACATCAGACGTTATTTATCCAAACTTTACAATTTACCTTTTAATAATGCTTATAAATTATCTTAATCGTATTTTTTGTGAGTTAGGAGATTGATATTACTGAGTTATTTAAATTTTAAAATTAGTAAAATAGAGTGACTTGCAGCAACAACAAGCTAACTACTCCAGCTTTACATTGTAGCTAGCTTGTTGTTTTAACAAACACTTCCTTGATATTCTATTTGTATCTTAGTTGAAATTAATGTTTATGAAATTTAATTGAATAAACTTAAAAAGCCATTTTCATTTTTTTTCATGTAGTATTTCTAAACAGAGGATTTAAGATACCTTTTTGATAAAGAAAGTGGGATTGGTTGCTAAAAAAATGGATAAGAGAACCCCTTGTATTTTGTTAAAGTAAAATTAAGTCATAAAGTCAAAATATATAGTTTATTTTAAGTTTGAATTCTCTCGCAATCTATCAAAACATTGGTTAAAACCAAGACTACTTAGAGTGATTTATTATTTGACTGATGACTTTTCCTTATCACTTTAAGGGCAGTTTGAATTCAATTTTTTTTTAAGTATCAAAGGAAAATAGCTATGTAAAAAATATAAAATTCTTCTAATTTTTTTATTAAACATACCTAAAAAACCAGGTAATCAAATTAATGTTTTTCTTGATTTTTACACTGATTCTCTCCTGTAAAGAAAAAGTCCCCCTTGCTTAAAAATAATAAAATTTTTAAAAGTATAATATAAGTATCACTTCTCAATTCCCCACGTGTTTAATTCACTTAACATTCTTATCGATCTGTTTATTCTGTTTTATTTAATAAATAAAAATCATGCAATATTGCATTTCTTAGAAAGAAACTTTCAAGATTTACGCTCTTTGCTTTGGCGTGGACGGAAATAAACGTCAAGAACTCGGAAAACTCGAAACTTTGACCTCCTCTCAGAACAGTTTCTCTTTTCCGTGGAACCTCAACCATTCCGAAACAAGATACGCGTTATTTTCTCAGAACGGAGGGCCAGAGTTAAATGGGATATCCCGAGGTGAAGCCCGTAAAGGCAAGGAGAAAGAGAGAAAAAATACTAAGACAAAGGTGGACGAAAGTCCCTCGCTCGGAATAGAAAAGCTGTTAGGTAAGGAGCACGCAAGAAAAGCTAGGGTATACTACTTTCTCAAAACGTCGAAAGGGAAACTGCATGTAAACAACGGAGGCGAAAACCGTCGAGTTTAGGAGAGCGCTGCTGCTGGTGGAAAACGCATAAAAAGGGGCGACTTTGGAAATATGACTTCAGATTTGGCTAAGAAGGCGCTCGCTCCGGCTTAATCCGTCAATGTCAGAGCTTTTATCTGGCTCTCTGCGTGTTTGCCTTCGAACAAGCCTTCCGGAAATTCTATTTCTTTCTTTTTTTCCTTCTTTTCTCGTGGAGGAATTACATATAGACAGTGGTTTGAATGAAAACCTTGCGGGGCAACACGGCGAATGGCACATATATTGCCCGATTCCACTTCGTCAGATGTGAGCGGGCGCTCTGATTGGTTTGTCAGATAACTGTCATTCTAAATATGGAATTGTCGGGAGCTCAGAAAACTCTCCTATTGGTTCTTTGTGAAGATGGAAATCTTACGAAGTGGATTTAGCAAATATGTGTGAGTGGCCAAAATGAATCAGTAGCTTGGGGAACCCAATATACGAGTAGGGTTTGATCTAGAAACATTACTCTTTTTCTTTCTTATATAGAAAAGATCGAAAGAAATACGTGAAATTTCCTTTCATGAGATAAATGATTTCCGAATCATTCAATGGAAAGAATTTCTCCATGTACGTTTTATTTAACAATGATTTTTAAGCACCGAGGTTTTGAAAGAACGACTTCTCTCTCTGATTGGTATACATTTTGGTTGTTAGGGGAAGGAAATTTCTGTGGAAAAGCTTCAAATATAATATATGAACCCTCTAATTTCGACGACTCGATCCGTTACTAATTGGTTTAAACCAGCATTTAATGGAATAAAATAGTCAATTTCGTAAAAAAAAACAAAGATTTGAAAGTTGGCAAGGCTTGGAAGTTAGAGCTTGGTTTCCTGAATGCCTATGGGAATGCGAGGGAGGAATGAAAAATCTCAGAACTCTAAAGAACCAACTTAGCCATTAAGTCATTACATGTTGCAACCTGTGGAATTAACTCTAGTTTGCACAGAAAAGTGAAGGAGTAAAGAGCGAAACGGCAAGTTAAGGTTCATTCACACCTATCACTTTTGATATTCCTTTGGAGGAATAATCGAAAGTGAAGAGTGTAACTTGGAGTTCACTCTTTACTCCTTTACTTTTCTACGTAAACTAACGATTCACGGTTGCGAATTACTCAGGATGAACAGTGGGAGTGAAAATGTGAATGAGCCTTTACACTTTTCACTTAGGATGATTCCTCCAAAATGAATATCAAAAGTGATAAGTCTGAATGAGCCTTAAGGATGACGGCCACGCACATTACAATATGAACAGCTGTTCATTGAGCTCTCTATACACAAAACCTCCACGCTTCTTCTCCTTGGCTTTTTTTTTATTTAGCCGGGAAAGAAAGTCGGGAACATCGCATTCCCGTTTGTTTTTTTTTTATTCGTGTTTCCTCGGGTGGCGTCTGCGTCGTTGTTCTTGTTGTGCAAATCGATGTTTTGTTCTCGCCTGTGGAACACGGGACGTAAACAAAACAGCTGTTAGGAAAAGATAGAGTCACCGTGGAGAAGAGAGTGGAAGTCCTTTTTCAAAAGGACTTTTCAAAGGAGTGGAGTTGAGACGACGAAAGAATTTTCGGGAGGGCAGTTTTCGGTTGCTTTATTTTTTTTTCTCTCTCGCTCGTCGTCGCGGGGCACAAAAAATATCATCTCCGTTCTTTTGACATTGGAATTCGTAAAGTAGATTCGGTAAGCATGCAAAGTTTTGGAGTAAATCCAAAGCCCAACATACCTTGTTAAATATTTTTCTCTACGCTCCAAAGGGATTTTTTGACGTTTACTATTCGATACATCAGAACACAGAAATTGGTTTTGTAATTTTCTATTTTTTAAACCCTTGTAGTACAATATGTGAATTTATCCCATGTTCTATCGATAAAGTCTTGGTAAAACACGAAAAAATGTAAGACGCTTCTTTTGTTAATACTGTAAAGTAAAATACCAGTTAATTAAATGTAAAAAAAAATAATGAAACTAAAACTGAAGTGACTAGGGTGTAGTTTTAAAGGGATCATTAGGTTGTATTCATTCTTTTAAAACACATTTTTCAAACAAATTGGAAACTTTTTTTTTTTTTTTTGAAAATAATAACTTTTTTTGTAAAGAATATTGCCAATAATTTTATAATGAAACAATCATAAGAACTAAATATCATCAAAATGCATTACGAATTCCAGTAGGGTTGATTGATTTTATATTCTAAAAGCTTCAAATCTTACTTTCTTGGCGCAAATGCTCTTGCCTTATTCTTGCACCGTTAAACAATAATCAAACCTCAAACCGTAAAAAAAATTCTCGTAATATGCAAGAATTTTTGTTGAATCTAATATAAATTTTCATAATATCTACTCTGTTGGAAAAATTTCTAAAATTAAAAAATAATTTTTGTGTGGAAACAAACATTTCAAAAGGTGTATTACCCAAACTAAATTAAAACAAAAAAATAAAATGTTTTTGATAATTACCTGATGATTATTCAGCTGCTCTAATAACATTCTCATGGTATGAATAAGCCAATCGAAACCCTTCCATATTTTATTAAACATGCCCTTTTCAACCTCCGCGTCACAGTCCAAAGCCGATGACAAATTACCTCCAACCTGACAAACAGACCTCACGACGCCGCGGTTCACCACCTGAAATATTCATCCGTGGGTAATAATAACGAAATTCAACTTGAATCTGGCAACACCCCTCGACCCCCCTGAAACCCCATCAATCTGCTGCCGTCAGCCAAAGATCCCATTAATGCTCGCTTCCATTTCGCATCAAGCTGCCTTTGTAATTTCCTCACAAAAAAACAACAACCCTGAAGCATTAATAACCACATGCCCTTGTTAAGAGTAGGCCATCTCTCGCTTTAACGCATTGTTTTATACGTCATCGGTAAATGCGTTAACCTCTTCACGGGAGGTGGTTAAGGTAATAAGGCTTAATGAGATATGCGTTAGTTTGGTGAGATTATTATGAATGTAGTTAATGGCGGTTGAACTTTTTTTTAAAACGGGATTTATTTAGGAAAGTCGTTATTATATTATTTGGTTTTGTTCAATCGGAAGGTTGGTCTATCCATCAAAAGGTTGGGGTATCGTCATGCTCTTTAGCAGTAATGGCATCGCCAGGATTAATGATTGTAGAAAGTTTTATAACCATTCTTGTTCAGCAGATCGTTTAAGTCTTTTTACAGGTCCTAAAGACTTAATCGTGCAGAGTGTATAATTACGAGCAAAATAGTAAGGATTTTTGTTCTTTTGTGTGTAACAATTGTGGTGCTTGCAGCAACGATGTGTCCAATAGCTTTTCATTGGAGTTAGCTCGTACTTACAGCAAGCACTTCAATTAAAGAGTTTTTGAAGCAAGTTCAAATCAAATCAAATTTATTAACTAGAAGGAAAAGAATAACATACAATAAACATACAATTTTACAAAACACACAACACATCAGGGATTGATTCCGCCATGGTGCCTTTTTTCGCAAAAATGTTAAAGAATATTTGAGACCATTTTCGCGAAAATGCTGATGACAAATCGGAACGTTATTGATACTTGAAGAATACAAAAAAAAAATAGAGTTGTGTTTATAATATAGTTTTTATATTTAAAAAAATATTTAGCATTGGGTTTGTTCTTTGCTTAGACATCACATATATTTTTCTATCAAATTTTTCCAGCTAAAAAAATCTGACGTATCTAACCAGTTTGTTATTTTGCTATGTAGCTTTTTCCTCCATTTTAGCTTTTTTGCTAAAGGAATTTTTTTCTTTAGCTTAAATCCCTCAACATACACAACAGAAAAAAAGGAAGTTACTGAAATATCCCAAAGGAGTCGCAGCTCCTAATAGTAGAGGAATATATATTTTCGTACCATAAAACTATCTGTTAGAGCCCGTGGCCCTCGAAACTATTTTCATTGAAAAAACAAGTTAAGTTGAACGCCATCCCCGAGTCCCTATTACATATTTTAGCAACTTCTACAGTACTGGATGAAACAAATACTCCATGTGCTCTTCATAAAAATATTAACACACCGAGTCCACTTCAGCTAAACTAACATTCCGAGGTATGGTTAGCCAAACCTCTATCATTTATACAACCATCAGTTACGCCCTAACCACCAGACACCGAATAAGAAAATAGAGACAATACGCAACCTCCATCATTTCTCTTATGTATCCATTCGCGTAAAAACAGGGAAATGCGAGCAGCACACAACAAGGCATTTCGAAGAAGCATCGGATAAATTTATAGCGGTGGCCGCAAATGGGAGTGACATCAAAAGCGATGGCCGAAGACATTAATCCGATGCATCGGTGGATGCCCACAGATGAGGTTTCAACAGCCGGCAAAGCTGTTGCAAAGTGAGAAATGCTTCCCTTTTGCCACGGCGGATAAAGTTGGGCCTTTTGCGGTGTTCTGGTAGTAGCAGGGATTCTTGTTTAATGGCGATGGACATTAAAGGTGGCCATTTTGCAATGTATTGATTGCGAGTTGTGCCCACTTCTGCAAGATACGGATTTTGATTAGGGTGTTTTGGGTTCAGTAAATTGTGTAAAAGACGTATGTAGAAAAAGTGTATTAGTGGAGGAGGTTATATTCCAGTTTTTAGACTTGGTTTATGTAAACCAATATCTCAGCAAAATTATTTTTGATTTCGAATTGAATTAGATAAAATTTTTGTTTGTCTGTATTTATATGAGTGAAGCGAGTTTAAGAATTGTATGTGGAATGATGATAAATATGTAAGTGTTATGAACAAAGTATTTCATACGTATTCTACTGCCCTTATAAATAAATACTTACGTAACACAAGAATGACCGAGTGTCAAAAATCTTGAAAAATTTGGTATTAAAGAGTAATACTTTAAAATGCGTGGTGGTTTCAAACATTGTTACCAGAAAATTTTGGGTGGAACATGCAATACATGCAGAAATTTTACTAAATGTGTATCAATAAAATGTACTTAAATTATAAAAAAAACCATGATGCTAATGTTTTGGAATCATAGAATTGAAAGAGGACACGCTCCTTTAAATTAATTTAGTAAAGAATGCAAACTGGTTAGGATTTTATATGGGTAAGCCGTATATTTTAAGTAATACATCAAAACAAACAAAATTGGGTATTTGGAGAATAAGTACTTTTTTTAAAATTTTTGCGCTGTATTATTTTTAATTTAAAAATTTCTCCTTATGTGGCCTTTTTCGTTCAATTCAATTTTATTATTGTGTAATTAATAACATTATAAAAAACATGAATTTATTTAGAAATTAATTAATTACATTATTTATAAAAATAAACCATTATCTTTTACATACGTATAGTAACAGATTTACTTTACTTATAAAGTTCTTAATTGCAGTAAGAATAATACTTTTTGAAAGGTAGGAACTTTTTGATACGTGATTGTAATCAAACCATAATTTAATTTCTTAGTCATTTTGAACTACATATAAATAAAGTAAAATATGTATTAAATTTTTTTTATGATTTATTCTGGTGAACACTGCACAAGAAGCATACTAAAATTTCAAATTTGAAAAAAATGAACTCATTTTTTCTTTACGAATTATGATGTTATGAGTAGTAGATAAATGTCACTCAAAATATATACTAACAAAATATCTCATTTTCCTCTTTAAACTGGAGTTTTCTTTAAGCTAATTAATGAACCCAAATTTATCAATCTGCTATCAAAAATATTTATTCTTTTATGTGTTCTTTTAGTTGAGAATAGATATAAATAAATACTGAAATTAATCTTATTAATTACGTTTTACCATAAAAAGTTGGGAAAATACACCTTCCCAATAATTATATTTTTTTGACTCTTTTAAAAAAATTCAGAAAGTGCTATAATACTTGCTTTTTATTATCTGTTTTGTGTGTGTGTATTTGTATTTATCTTTGCCTTTTGGTGTTTTTATCTTGTCATGTAAATGGATAGTTTATATCTGTATGGCAATATGCCAATAAATAAATAAAATCTGAAATTCTTTTTTAACCAAACAAAATTTTTTTAATACCAAATTCTTGTCAATATTTTTTAAGTAAAATTAAAAGTCTGTGAGGGCTACGCCAAAAGAACGCTTATCCCTGTTATAGACAGTGAGAGAAATTTCACCCGATTTCAATCCGCAACACTCCATCTCCTTTATTAATCACGCCTAGACGGGAAATTTAAGAGACTAAATACCCATTCCGGCTTTACCCCGGGAAATCCAGCAGCATTCACACGAATTTCCCGCCGCGGAGTGCTCTTGGAAACATTTCAAAACCCCGTCGCTCTCCTTATTGGCCGGCGGACGTAAAATATGGGAATTTTTCGCCAGAGAAGTTTCAATAGCGTTGTTCAGAGGTCCGCATATTTGTCTTGTCACTTACGGCATATTGAAATATGGCACGGGCCCGGTGACTAGTCACGGGCGATGCATCATTCTGGCACCGGGCTAAGGGAATGGAATTTGATGTGTAACTTTTATGTCCCTGGTGCCGCGTAAATTAGTCCGTGCCATTAGATAAATGGAACAGGTATAAATCTTTCACGAAAAATTAGTTTTATAGGTTTCGCCCCGCGCTCTGCTGTGATTTAAGGCAAGGTGGGAATTCCTGCTCCTCCGTTGGCGGTTTGTTTTACTTGTGGCGTTTTCTGGACTGTAATTTCAAGGTTAAGGTTGCTTGAGCGGAGAGAGAGAGGGAGATTTATGCTGTGATTGAGGTGTTTTGACATTCTTTTGGTTCGTTCGCTTCCTGCTGGAAATAACTTTTCAGGTGTATGGAGGGATTTTGTTTTTTGTCGGGAGGGGAGAGTTCGGGATGATTTGATGAAAGGGTTTGAATTGTCGTTTATGAGATTGAATGGTTGGAATTGTTGACTCCCGTATGTTATTTTATATGTTTTGGTAAGAAAAAAGGGGAAACTGAATTTGTAATGCGCGATTTAATTTTAAATGTTGGAAAAATTCCTATTGAACACTGTTCGTACACGTATGTACAATATAACTATTTATATTACTTCGGGTTTAATTCAGGAAGTTCTTAGACAGGTAGAAAACGTAATTCAAATAGAAGAAAACGCCTTATACACTATTTTTCCACTAAAAATTATTTTACCTGTAGTGGAAAAAGCCCCATCCCTACAAAAGAAATACTACCTAAATATTAAAAAAAATAACAAACTAATGATTAAATGAGAAAGTAACCTTAAATAGAAAACTAATATCAGGCTTTGAAATTGTAAGATTTCGGCATATTTGCTATAAACAGTTTTTCATTTGCTCTCCTGCATCCTCTCCTTGGAATACTAAAAAGAGTTTCATCCAGTGACATCTCTTGTTTTTCTGTATCCTTTCTAAGGAACGCTTCATCCTGAGATTTCTTAAATCTTGTGCAATGCGTCCTTTCAAATAAGTTTCATTCGGAATTTTCTCTCTATGCTCCTTTTACACTGGAGTAAAATTCACTTGAACTCTAAATTTTGGTGGCTGTTTCAAATTCAAAATTTGATTTGAATCTTTATAAATCTGTGTCAGTTTTATTGATTCCTCTTTATTTGCTTCATCCAAGAAGCAGATGCTAACATACCTTAACGATAAATTCAATCTGATAATAACATCCTCTCCTTCATTCTTAAGAAAAATAAAACAGGATTTCCCTTGTTAAACTTCTTTACTAATCCACGTTAACGTAATTCGACCTAACCTAAGCACACAAAAAACCCATTGGAACCAAAATGCGAAACTCATTATCCTATTACTCTCAATAATCACCCAAATCCTAAGACCCCATTTCTTTCATCCCTCACATCACAAGCCAATCCTTATTAAAGAAACCCGCTTTTTCCCCCCACACCCTATGTGCCCTCAACTCAACACACCTCCAGTCGAGTGTAAACAGGTAATTACACCCTCCACCCTCTCTTCACCTAAGCGCATAAATTACATAAAACAGATCCACTCCTTTTTTCCCTCCTTTTACTTCTGTGAGAAGACTTAAAACTTTTAATGAAGGCAACAACACCTTAATCACGAAGCCTTTTTTTCTCTCTGCCAGATCTCGCTGCAGTCGGAAAATGGGATTTGGTAGAGTTGAGTGGGATTATTGCTGGCCTCTGTGCAATTAGCGCGCGAGTGGGGGCGGAGCACAGGTGTGTCGTGGCGATTAAAGACGATTCGGTGCACACGGGATGAGGGAATCTTAATGATACGATTATGTCCCTTCTGCCCGGTGGTTGTGGGGATTTTGGGGGGAGGGGAGGGATAAAAACTGACAGGAGCGCGTCGGGATGATGTTCTTCTCCATTTGAGATCCAAAGGGGAAGTGAGTTGATGAGGGTCAACGGTACTTACCCCCACCCATTCAGGGTGTTTCAGGGCTTTTATTTGGGGTCATCCATAAATGATGCCACACTTTTTTTCAACATTTTTGACCCCCCTCCCTCCCCTATATTACAAAGTGTCACTTTACCATACCCCCCTCTTTGTCACGTCACGGACTGCGCCAATAATAAGTTTAGAATAAGGGTGATATGACTTTAGGACCCTATGTTTTTATTTAAGTTTAAGTGCACCCCACCTTTTAAGTTCAAAGTGAACGCTTATTTCGTTGGTAAAACAAGGGCTCTTAGGGTCATGGAAGTAAGGTGAACCTATAGTAAAATGTAATCATGCTGTATTCATTGAGGAGGATGGCTTACATTGCTCCTGATGGCAAAATAAGAAAACTTAAACTATAATTACATAATTACAGGTGATAGAACGAAAACTTCGGTAAGAAAATTGTTTGAAACAGTTAGTTAACGCATAGAGGAAAATGTTATGAGAATATCTTAAATGTTCGAGGAGATATTAGAAAGGGAAAATGACACTTTTTCATGATCTAAAAGAGTAGAGAAAAGATTCGTGAATGCGCGAATAGTGAGCTTTTTTTTTGTTAAATAGAGACATTTTAATTGAAAAATCAAAGAAACCTTCAAAATTTGGGAACTTTTTCTTTTTATGGGCCCAAAAAACTGCTATTTTCTTTCAATAATAACGGCTCTAATACATTTAGGATATTGTTATGAAATTTTTTCAGTGGTATTATTGTGTAATTTCATACAATTTTTCTAACTCTAAAGGGCTTTATTCTATCTTCTATTGTTTTTTCTTTCTTTTATACGATACGATACGATTCAAATACATTTAATATACTCCTTAAAATTGTATTTGTTTCTGTTGACTTTATTTACACTGCATTTGATTTTACTGAAATTAGTTATATGATAGTGGTCCACTATGGACATGGAATACCAGGGGTTACAAGTTTGGGGACCCAGGCCAAAACACCAATTTGGGGGCCCCGACATCTCTTAAAGTAATACCTAAATTTATTGGACTTAAAATAACTACATCAATCATCTTTAATTCAAGTGTAAAAACTGCGTAAAATGTATTCATTTGAAATCTTTAAAAAGGCTTAATATATTGATTTCTTTAGATTTTTACAACATTGAATTTTTTTTTAAGCTAAAATTTTTTCGTCAAACTTAATTTTTGTACGATTTGTGAATGGACTCTAACCGTCTGACGTCACACGGAACCAACACGTGACCTACTGAGCTTGCAATAGAGCATTCGCACATGACGTCACAGGCTGTGACGTCAGAGGCTTGGATGACAGACAGTATGATGGAAAACTATAGGATGCACATCGTTTATTTGTTTACTTTTGATGTGAATTTTGAAAAATAAGGATGTTTTATGTTTTTCTCCAAAGTTTACTTTAAAGTAACCTTTATTTACTCTAAAATAGCATCTCTGCATATTATAAGTCATTCAATAATACTACATTTTATATTTAGCAGTGTTCTAATTGCTGAAACCATTTCTGCCAGTGTTCTAATTGCAAGTACCATTCGCAATGCAATAAAACTCTTAATTATTTATTAATTATTCAATTTTTAGTTTCAGTAGCATATTATAAGTATTTTACAGATGTATCGGACTCGCATATTGTTCTAACAAATGTAAACAAAAACATGTCACCTCGTAATAAGTCTTTTTCTAAATTTAGCTTACCACTAAAACACAAAAACATATGCACTTACCTTCAATAACTATTATTCTTTCGTTCCGATCTTTAACCGAGCCTAAAGAATCTTTTTAAATGAACTTTTCTTATAAAAACTAAATGCAGCGCGTATTCTCTATGGGAGCCTAATGTTAAAGAAAAGTTGTCTATCCTCCAAGCCAGCTTGATCACGTGATCGGAGACACGTGATTGAAAATGCTCTATTGGTTACCACAGATACTACACTAGCAGATCTACTAGTGTAGTATCTGTGGTAACTAATGGACTCTAACCGTCTGACGTCACACGGAACCAACACGTGACCTACTGAGCTTGCAATGGACTCTAACCGTCTGACGTCACACGGAGCCAACACGTGACCTACTGAGCTTGCGATTGGTTATCACAGATACTACACTAGTAGATCTACTAGTGTAGTATCTGTGGTAACCAATTGCAAGCTCATGTGTAGGTCACGTGTTGGTTCCGTGAAGTCTCGAACCAGATAGGCGGTTAGAGTCCATTGGTTACCACAGATACTACACTCTACTAGTGTAGTATCTGTGGTAACCAATTGCAAGCTCAGTTGTAGGTCACGTGTTGGTTCCGTGAAGTCTCGAACCAGATAGGCGGTTAGAGTCCATTGCAAGCTCAGTAGGTCACGTGTTGGTTCCGTGTGAAGTCTCGAACCAGATAGGCGGTTAGAGTCCATTGCGAGGTATTTTTGAAAATAAGGAAACGTGTCTTTTTAACGTCTTACATAAGCATTGTTAATCAAGACCCTCTCAAAGTTCAAACTAGCGGACCGCGGCTCACATCCGGACCGTTGTGTGGTTAATTCTTAGGGCGGTAAAATATTTTAAAGATCACTAATATGTTCTATTAATTAAACTCCAAAAATTAATTTTACCGGGTCAATGTTACAAAATTTAGTTAAGTAGTTTAATGTTTTAAATTGTATTTTTGTGATGTGATACGATTATAACCTCTTCACTACCGAGGTATAAAAAATTCTTTCAATTCAATTTTTTTTCTTAAAATAGCATTAAAATGCTTCAAATAGTTCATATAAACTTTCATTTCAGGAAAATGTTTTTCAGGGGGCTTACAATTTAAGGTCCACGTATGTGGACTCAAGTACTTAACTTAGTAAAACATGGCACAATTCTGGTACCCAAAAATTGTTACTTTCATTAATTATTATTTAAATTTTTAAATTATTTATAATTTTTGTGTCATAATAGGTTATTTGAAGGCTAGAACTCAATTTCCTTTTAAAATAAATTTTTTTTTTTAAATTAATTTTTAAAAAATCAAAAATTTCTTTTTTGGGGCATAGACAATGTTTTGTGCATGTTTTTAACATTTTTATACCATAATCTAAGTAAATTAACATTTATATTGTAGAAAATAATATTTATTTTTATTTTGAAAAAAAATATTTTGAAAAATTTTAAAAACTTCAAAATTTTTTAAAACTTTTTTTTTTAAAAAATATGTGTTTTTAAAATAAAATTCAAAATTTTAACTGATAGAGTAATAATTATCATTTTAATTATCAAATATATGATTTGAATGTTTAAAATAGTTTATTTAACAATTTTTCATAAATTTTAACTCCCGCCCGATTACTATCGTTGAGTACCTGAGTCCACGTTTGTGGACCTCTCAATACCCTGCTCTCAAAAACTCAAAATTTGTAGGATTTCTTTACGAACAGTTTTATTCTACTTAAAAAGACACTGTTTATTAAAAAAAGTCAAATTAAGTCTCATAAACAAATTAATTTAGGTTTAAATCTATTAATATTCCCATGTTTTAGATTGGACGCCATTTTTTCCAAACTGCTCTTTTTAATAAGGCTCTTTTTGCAAAATATCAGTTTCAAGCGCCATCTCTCGATTGAAATAGGAAGCAAAATCATCAAATAATAGATTTTTGGGGATTTTAGCTGTTAATTTCAATAAAAAGCTTGTTTTTGAGGGGAAATGCCTAGGTCCACGATCGTGGACTCCAGCAGTGAAGAGGATAAAGGTGTTCTTTAAGAAAAAACAGGTTTTTTAAATTTAACAATTTAATTAAGAAGGTGGTGTACTCAAATTACATCGGTGTAAAAAGTACACTTTTTTTTTACTTTCGACCACGATAAAAATTCTCAAAATTATCCCAATGGAACACCTTGTGCAAAGATTCTTACTTTCGCATTTGAGAAGTTATTCTGTTTAGTGATTCAATGGAAACTATTGATTTATCATTTTAAATTATCATTTAAAAAAGCTAAAATTTTATGTCTTACTTTTCAAAATTCAGTTTTTTTTTGTTTATCAGATAAGTTAGAAAACAATTCAACTGGTGATGAGAAAAAACCTACTTGTACTTCTACTACTCGTCACTTCTTGTTTGTTTACAAAACAACCGCTCCATAATTTTTTGACGTGTAAATACCTGGTAAATACTGAGGAATTAGCTTTCTATACAAATCGGTCGCTTGTGTGAGTGATTTTGAACATGATGACTACAAATTACGTGCTTGTTCCTGGGCTAATAAACTCCAATTCCGGAAAAGTGCCAATACCTAATTATAGTAAACTTACTCGGTTTCGAGCTGCCCAGAGAAGATCTTATACTGCATATGAACGAAAAGTTTTATTCCAGTGTATTAGAAAGCACAGAACTGAGAATGTAAAGGATTCCAACAGTCCTGCAGCCACCTCCAAGACTTTACCATGGCCTATAATTACTGAGGATTTTAATTCGCGTCAAGGAATTAGTGCAGCTACTGCGACCCAACTTTCAAATTTGTACCGAAACATAATACGGAAGAAGAAGAACGAGCTAAAGAATCGTTTGACAAGTGTAGTTAAAGTTGAACCTCAAGATGACTGCCATGATGAATCTAATCAAATTCAAATAACTGATGTTGTCTGGGCTGATGATTCAACAAAAATAGTGTCGAGTGAGGATGAGTCTGAAGTTCCAATAGATTTAGATGGTAAGTCTTTCAAGATAGTATCTTATAGATAATCTTTTAAAAGTGTAACTTAAAACAAAAGTCAATCTTTTATATAAAGAGTAAATATTTTGAAATTAATTTTAAATTAAATTTACATCAACAAACTTACCTTAATCAACTACCAATATCATGATGTTTTGTTACGAAAAAAGGGTACTTACGTATTATCCCGGCCATTGACTTTACTATTACTGTGTCGCTGAATTAGACGGCCGCTGAACTGTCGACGGGCTAATACGTAAGTACCGAAAAAGTTAAGACATTCATTTGAAATTACAAGCAATAACAACTAAATTTAACAAACTTACCTCATTATTCAGAAGGAAATTAAAAACTTGTTTCAACTGGTATGGGATTCTAACAAAATTACACGTCAAAGTAATCATGTTGCAAATTATGATATTGAATTCATCCAATCATAATTTTTTCTACATTTAAGATCTCTCAAACTAACATCTTCATCTATTATTTTCTAACTAACACAAGAGGCGTGTAGATGCATGACAATGGCAATGACGAAATTGCATCTTGATAGTGTGAACATAAAATAATGGGATCACTAGGGTTGGCGACTGATTGCTATGCACTTTGGCTCTGCTCCTTCACTTGGCGATTGAACCAATTGAGTGAGAATATGAGTACAATTATGTTGGTCAACCTGTGCGAAGCAGTTGCATTTATGAATGATAACTGGTTAAAATTCCGATTTTCCACTTATTTTTTGACAGGTGGAGGTGATATAATAGCTATTCAAAGGTGTAATTTTCAATGATGATACATGTAATTTTAATGTTAATTATTATTGATTAATAAATTACCTAGGCATTTTAGAATCAACTTTATTTAATTTTCTAGATATTAAATTTTAAAATTTTTACGTTTCTCTGCTTTATCATTATAACACAACAATGAATTTTTACAAAAACATCTCATAACACCTGCAAAGAAATTTCGATACTAATGCATTATCCCGTTCAATTCAGCGGCACAGCTATAGGTTAGTCAATAGGCTTTGATAACATTTTTGGATTCAGCATCACGGTCAACAATATAATACGTAAGAACCGAAATTTCTTTCCTTAGCTGCATCAGCGGGAAATTTGTGCACGATAAAAAATACATCTCATAACAATGGAGCAGATGTTCCTTGCTATATCTCTCTATATTTCTTCTGTCTCTATCCAATCTTAATGTAATATAAATTTATTTCATTTGACGTTTTGTTTTGCAGGTGAATCCGTTGCAAAGGATTCCGGGAATTCCTCATCAAATGCAAACTTGGTAAGAATATTGTATATATTATATTGGTTTATTTTCTGTTAGTTATATGAATAGGTTAGAAGCCAAAGGGTACAAGTGAAAATATGAGAGTTGATTTTTGTAAAAAAAGGTGGGAAGTTTCCATTTTTTTTTTCAACCGGTGTGTGTGTTTGATAAAAATTTTATCTTCCTTCGGTTAAAGTAGTTCACAAATCCAAGAGTAGAATTTGAAACTCCAGTAAATAATAGTAATGTGTTAATTAAATCTTTAAGTATTTACAATTCAATTCCCCCATGTTTATTTTATTGTAAACTACTCATCACTTGTAACATGTTGTACATCTTTTGACTTCTCACTCACACATTGAGGTCTTATTGAAAAGCTCTGCTCCTGTTATTCCTTTTAACTTGATCAAACCTTACCTAAGGTAATTCCTAGAATAAATTGGTACTTAACTACCTAATTAAAGGGTTTAGTGGATGAAGGGGTTATGTAACATTTGTGACAGATTCAATAATCGAGGTTTTCACCAAATTTGGCGAGATCGGATCTCGCCAAGCTACTACTAATACTACCCTACATCAAAATCCCTGTTGTGCTGGTAAAGTCTGTCTGCCCTAGCTAGGCACGAGTGGCAAATCTAAAATCAGTACCCACAGCAGAAAAAGTAGTGGCGAGTGCAGGGTATCGGGTATCTAATAGAAGTGAGATAACATCTTTATGGCTTTTTTAGTGCACTCACCACTGTTTTTTCTGCTGTGGGTACTGATTTTAGGTTTGCCTCTCGTGCCTAGCGAGGACAGACAAACTTTAGAAGCCATTTTCATATTGAAATGGTTATTGCCCAAATTTGGCGAAAACCTCGTTTACGGAATCTGTCCCAAATGTTACATAACCCCTTCATCCACCAAGCCTTTCAATTCTGAGAATAATTTTGAAAGCAACAAGGTTTCTCCTGAAAAAAATTTCCAAAGAGTTATAAGAAACACAAAATACTATAGCAGTCTTAGTAAGAAATTCCAATTTGGCTAACTCCGGATCTGGTAATATTGGTTTGTGGACCAGGTATTAAAATAGGCTGATACCTAGCTGAAATGGTATGCTCATCAATAAAAAGAAAATATTTAAAAATAAAAACACACTGGATAGGTCAATCATCCCCTTTGGTTAACCATCCTTCTACTCAAATCAGTTAAGGGGCATTTTACATTGCTGGTATAAATTTATTTATCAGTAAAGGTGTTTAAAAAGTTTTATTTCACTTCATCTTCCATTTTTTAATTTTTTATTTATTCTCAAAGAGAAAAAAAATTAATATTTTTCTAAAAACAATTATTATTTATTAACATTAATAATTACTAAATTACCATTCAAGCAGAAATGCTCTATATTTGAGTTACAGCAAGTCCTCAGAGCTATAGCCAAATGTTTCCTTGCTTTTCCTATTTTCAAACTGATGAATAGAATCTTTAAAACAGATGTATATTTCTTTGTTCACCAACTTATATTGGTGATTTACCTACTTACGTTTTTTTTTACTTAAATATTAATGAGGAGTTATTATCATATGTTTTGTAATAACCCTTTCAATAGTTTAAGCTTTTATCTGCCATGTACTATCTGAGTTTGTTTTACAAAATCTTCACGAAGTAACCCTGTTTATTGTCTATTTTTTCTGGTTTTATCACTGACCATGAGGACAGCATGTGTTTGTATTCTACACTGCATTTAGTTTCTATAGTTTGTCTTGGTATTCATTAATAATAAATGATTTATTCATAATAACTTCTTTATTACTTTTAGGGTTGCTTGTTTATAATATCAATTCTTAATTTCTAGAAGTATAATCCTCCTTGGTAAAATTTTATTTTTCTGAAGCAGTTTTAAAAATAAATAAATGCTTTTCAGCCTTCAAAAAGTGCCAGCTCAAGCCCTTCAACATCAAATTTGATGAAAGCATCATCGAAAGCTGCGGAAGCTTTTGTGGAATTGTTGAACATTGCTGAACCAGTCACAGAAAATAATGCATTAGTTTTGAAACAAAAAGAAGAGGAACATCAATTGAAAATGTCCCATCTTGCTCAACAACACAGCATGAAGATGATGGTTCTTCAAGCCAAACTAGACTACTATCGGACTCTTAGAGAAAAAGTAATTTCTCATACGATTTCTAAAAATGAAACATAACAAGTTTTACACTTTTTTTTAAGGAGGTGATTGGTTTTAAATCTTTTTTGTGTTAAGTAAATATTTTTAATGAGGGAAAATGTTATCACTTAAAGGTAAAGGATTAAAGTCTTGAAGGAAAGCTTTCCACCCCTAGATGAGCCAATAATATAACACGTTCCTCCAAAACCTTCCATTTTTAAATTACACGTTTTTTTCGTTTTGCCCCCATGTTAACTCTATGGAGAGGTTCCGTTCGGCCGGCCGCCAGCCCGAACCCCTGAACCGATTTGGACAAACTCGGTCTTGATCGAAAGATTCCCAACCCTAGATGAGCCAATAATATGTCACGTTCCTTCAAAGCATTCCATTTTTAAATTATAAATGTATTTCAATTAGGCCCATTGTTTTCAGCTAATATTTTTACCAACACAGGCAAAACGTCTTTTAAAGAGCGTGAAGAAAATCTACTTTGAAATTATCAAACTTCAATGTTTTGACTTTTTACTAGATTTATCGCAACAGGATACTAGGCATATTGGATTTATAAAAAAAAAAATTACTGGTACAGGTTTAATAGAAGTATTACTTCTTTCTCTTCAGATAAGAATAAAAATCGCATAAGAATAAATTAGTTGTGGTTAGAAAAACCTATAATTTGATTGAAAATATTGAACAGTTTAGCGCTGACGATGCAGCTTAAAAAAAGTAGTAAATTGTAAAAAATTTACCTGTGCTGCAAGCTTGTGGTAGTAACGAGCGAAGCTCGCATCAGCGCCGAAGGCGCGTAATCTAGCTGGTAAGACGCGGCTTTGCCGGGTCAAACCAGCTAGTTACCTTTTAAAAGAGTTTGCTTTTTGTCCCTAGTGGTCGCCAAATTGGCGCTGTTTTATTACTACTGAAGATTTGAGATTTGTTTTTTTGCACAACATTTGTAGATTGTTATTGAGTGAATTATCATTCATTAGTTTTTTCCAAAAATATTGTTAAATATTTTGTGTTATTATTAGTGCTGTTAATTAAAAATTTATTTGTAAAATATTGCATTTATTTTGTTATATTTATATACTATATTGCTTATGATTCAGCTTTAAAATCTGCTATCAAAGTTTATTATTGGAAAATTTATAGTGATAATGATTCTTAATTACAATTTTTTACTTAAAAAGCAAAATTTTAATCATTTTAACCAGTAGTGCATATGAAGTATTTCTTAATGAATATTATATAGAAGAATTATCAGGCTCAGTACTTAAACACTTTTAATGACAACTGTGTTTTTTTGTTTTTGTACTTCTAGACATTATGGCATGTTCAACATTTTTACTAAAATTATTTTCGTTTCTGTTGTTAATGAGAGCTTTTCATATAAGTTCTAATTGAAAATCTTATCTTACTAGTAAGTATATTGTACATTCTTTAACAAACATATTTTTGCTGAAAATCTCATATGTATATAGGGTCATGATGGTTGTAAGTTCTTAATCTACAGATGAAAATAATGACCTGTTGTAGTTTTTTCTGGACAGGCCCTTCTTAGGATGCATTTGAAACACTTGTACATTTTCCCAAAACTTTATTTCTCATCATCAATTTCTAGCAGTGTAATATAATATGTTTCCAATTCAGTTTTTCCTTTTCATATGCAGTTATCTTAAGAGAATTTAACCTAACTTTTCATCGTAATTTAAAATACATGCTAAAAGAAACTCAACATTCTTCTTTGGATTTGTGTTAAATATGTAAAAAAAAAATATGTGTGTGCTTAACAGTTTAAGGATTTATTTGACTGTTGTGATGCTGTTGAATGCTTTGCTGTATAAATGCTTTTGTATCATATTTTTTAGCTTTCTCCAATTTTATGCAAATGTATTTTAAATATAGCTGTGAAATGTACTGTAAGATAGAATGTCTTTGTGCTGGTCATGGTGCATGATAATATTTTTTTTAACTATGTGAAAATATTTCTACAATAAAATGGAAGTTTTAAAAATGTTGCTTTATGTTTTGATACATGTTCTAAAATGACACTGGTTAGTAAGATGTTTGTTGTTAGAATAACATTTGATGCTAATTTGGAATCTTACTTCAAAAAATTTCAGTTATCCACTATTTTTCTATCTTATTTTGTACTGTACCATATTAGTCTTAGTAAGCCATTGTTCTGGGAGATGGCATAGTTCTCTCGACATGAGGAGTCTTCTAAACACCAAATATCTAGGAACACGGGAGGGAGTATCACTATACCTCTGAAAAAAATTAATATTTTGATTTTTTAATATTGAAGGTAGACAAATTTTCCACATGCTATAATAATATGCTAATGACAACAAAATTATCACAAGTTAAATGAAAAATTATTTCCTTACTTTTACTTAATAGAATTTCTTCTATTTCAGTGGCCATATTTTGACTTATGAAAGAATCGTCTTTATGTAAGTTATAGCCTCTTGCAACTTTTTTCGTTCGACAATAACCTACTAAAATAAGTTTTCTAACATTATGAGTGTTGTATAAAAAAAGTTTTTAATGTCATTTAATGATGCATATTTACTACGCTTATTTTCAAATGCTTACATTTAGTCACTTACTAAAACAAACCTAAAATAACTTAGCAATCTAACTCAAGTCAGTAATAACAATTCATTCTAAGGTTAGTAGAATAAGTTCATTCAATGTTTAAATTTATGTTACTTGATTGACAAAGAATTAAAAATGATTTGGGGGATCTTGGGTAATGTAAAGTTACTATATCTTCTAACACCTTTTGTGACACTGGGTTTTTCTTAACTTTGAGAGAACTTGTTTTGCAACAAACTAATTGATTAATGTTTAATTTTGAGAAAACAAGTTCAATCGACATTCCACCGTCATCGTCAGTAAGAACTTTAATCTTGCTGATGATGACCTCCGTAGCGGAGGTCGAACCTTTCAATGTATCACCATCGCCAAGATCACCTCTCAATACATCCCGGAAGACTCATCTTTTGTTACAGGATCCGGCCATGTGTGAGCTTTCATCTTTTTACTAATTTTATAGTTTAATTTGAAACGCAGCATTCAAAAAGATAAAATTTACTCGCCAGCCCATAATATTTGCTCGCCACCCTGAGATAAAGGATCTAAAAAGGAGCCTATAAATATTTTGCTTACCTTAAATGTCGTGATTTTGGTGGTTGAACTCGGACCGTTATCATGCTAAAGCAGCTCAACTCCAACTTTAATAAATGCTCCCAACCTCAAGTGACGGAAACGCAATAAAAGCTCCAATTCGTGGTTCTCCCGGTGAAGGAACTCGACTAGAAAACCTACTACAAGAACAAAAAACGAGCCAACCAAATTCCACTTTCATCTCCCATTGCCATTCCCCTGATATAAATACCCCACATCCCCTCACGCAGTCTTCACTAGGAACAAAAAAAAGGGAAAACATTATTCCAGGGTTTAATAGCCACTTATTCCCATTCCTTTTCATACACCGTGAAGGATCCAGCCTAGCAGCAACAAAATGATTTCCCAAGGTGTGCCGCGGAGCAGAAATACGGTTGTTCGGGTAAAATCAAACCCTTACTTAAAATATCGCCCCCCCCTCCATCCCCATTTCCCTTCTCAGGTGAACTACAAAAAGGGGTTCGCCAAGGCAGGAAATTGCCAGCCAGGCAATGTCTGCGTTTTTCCGACCGGAAATTCACTCATCTATGAAGAAACGGCCATTTTTTTTCTCTCTCTCTCCTTGCGAGATGCATTCTAAACATTCTGCTATCTGCTGCGAGTAGTTGGTTGGTTGGTTTCTTGTTTGTTTGTGTTGGGTTTTGTGATTTTTGTGAAAAGTTGTTTCGAGTCGATGTGTTCGGTGCGGGTTTTTTTTATACAGGAAGGAGTGACTCGTGTGTGTCTCTTTTGAATAATTTTTTGAGTGACTGGTTTCGATTGGGTTTAAATGGTTTGTGACGAGAGGGAATGGATGTGTAAGTTGATTTTTTTTATCTCCTGGTGAACATTGAATGCGTTCTTCTTCTAGAGACAAACTTTTCCCTAAAGTATCCATTACTTTAAAATTCGTTGTTTTTAACTTATTGTTTTGTGTTCACGGGTTCGACTCTTTTCTACTTGAATTTTTTTGTTATGTCATATTTTAATGTTTAGAACAGAGGTTTCCAACCGGTGATGGTCCATGAGAGGTTTGGAAGTGATCCACAGTTTGCATCAACGAGATAGGTATTATGCCGTTATAGTAATCCATGCTAGTGGTTAAATTTGTGATTATCAACCACACCAGTCATCCTTAAATTGTTTGCTATACTTTCTATTGATTCATGATCCAAGTATAATCAGTCATCTTAAACCTCCCCCACCTCTTTATATATCCCACGAAATCCTCATGATATTCTCACATCCTCTTCATTCCTCTTATTCTCCTTATCTTCTTGATTCATTTATGCTCTTCACTCCTCTCATCTTTTTGATTTATCCCATCATTTTGTTCCCTTCAATCTACTTAATGACTCTCATCCACTTCATACTTGTCATCCCTCTGATTTCACCAATCCTCCTCTTATCCCTTGTTTTTCGCATCTTTTATCCTTTCCATCCCTCTTATCCTATGTATTCTTCCGATCTTCTTCATCCCTCTCATCCTATTGATTCTTCCCATCTTTGTAATCTCTCTACTTCTTGTCATCCCTCCATTAACTTTAACTTTTATATTAATCTTTTCTCATTCGTGTGATCAATTTGATATTCTCTTTCATGCCATCTCTCCTTTTTCCTTCATTTGGCATATCTAACGATACTTTCGTTCTTTTCAGCTCATCCATTGTCTCCATCTCGTGCATCCTCTTATCTTATTCACCTCTCTTATTATCTTTACTCATATCATCCTCTTCATATATCTCATCCTCTTCAACTATAGCATTATTCATCCCTCTTCCCCATTCATCGTCTTATTAATACTTTTCATTTCTTCACCCATCTCGTCTTATTTCACTTTATTTATCTGAAAAACAAAAAATCTGTATTTATTCATCGGAATTTCAACGTTTTTTAAAATTTTTATTAAAATAGCTTTAATTGATTACTAAATTAATAAATAGTAGCTTAAAATTTAAATAGTATATGTATCTTAATCGTTAATTTAATATCTATTTCGTAAGAGTGGGAAGAAAAGTTGTGTCAAATAAATGAACGTATTGCCAGTGTTAAATGGGCAATTTTTTGTGTTCTCAAAAACTTTTCAATTCGGCTCATTATTGGAATCTTGGAAATTTTATTCCCTGATTCGTGTCCATTTCCTGATTTTAAATTAACGAAAACAATGACTTTTTAAGAATATCGAAATAGTTTCACATTAATTGAGAGCATCACGAAAAAGTATGCTTTAAATTGAATAATTGAAGGTTCGTGTTGTAAAGTCCAATTTTGGAGATGAAAATAGATCTCAGTGGGAAATAACTTGAATATATAAATATAGACGCATTTGAAAGAACGGATATTTTTCAGACGATGTCTTCTTTGCCGTCTGAAGCTGAGACTCCTTCTGCTGTTGTTAATCGGTAATCAATGCTTACCGTTTGTGTTCAGCACTTTTTGTTCGCTGCAAAGCGATTCACTCACTAGATTGAAGTAATTTGCAGGTGTGTTGTGTCTCAGCAAGGAAAGAATTTGAATATGGATTTTTGACATAAAGACGTGGTTTGAATAAGATTATTTTCAATTTTAAGTTCTTGCGTCTTCCTTTTTGCTTATCCTCTATAATATTCAATAACCCCCATGGAATTTTGTAGAATGTTTTGGACCCCTAACTATGGTCTAAGAACAAAAAGTGGAGCATAAATTCTATTTAAAATTTCTTTTTTAAAGTAGATAATTGTCTTAAACACACTTCAGAGATTCAAATGCACGATATCATATATCATTACATTTTATTAAAAGAAACTGTCTAAAAATGTAGATTTTACGGGGTGCATTGCGGGGAAAACTAGATATTAGCAAACGAATTATAAACTGAACACTTGTAAAGCGGGCAAAAATCGACAAAAAATTTTGCTCTTTTCTGTATCAAAGTTTACAATAATTGAAATTTAGGTTGTAAAAATATGGAAATTTTTGGGTCCGAAATTGAAAAACAAAACGTCGAAGCTAAATTAATAAGTTGAATACCTAATTTTTAAAACGCTAGTCCCCTGCGATTTCACTTATCCAAGCTCGACTGCATTGTGCATATTGTGGGAAAACTCAAAGGAGTTTTGGTAAATATCTCCCACACGTACCTACCAAATACCCATTCATAACTGGCCGCCATAAACCACTGGAGAGTTCCGCAGGGAGAGCGAAGTGCCATTCCGTTTCTTCTGGCTGTAACTCAAAACTCCTCCGCCGGAACTCGTAAAACAGCCCCTTTTGGTTGGAACACACCTCTCCTCCCCCGAAAAGAAACTCAATTTAAATAATGCCGCCCGTTTATGTATTTCTGCTGCCCCGTTCTTTTTCCCTGCGGAATGGCGACAAGACACGCCAAGCCCCGTCTTTGTTGTGTGTGAGAATATAGGGCGGTACGGAAAAGCTTCCGTCTTCTCCATTCCCACAGTGATTAACGGCACGAAGCAGAAGTATAGTGAGACTGAGGGTGTTATCCTTGCCTTGACTCTGTGGAAGAGAAGAAACGCCAAGCAAATGAATGCTGCTCGTTACCCAGAGACGTGCTTTAGGGTCGATAAATTAATAGATCAACCTGGAAACGGGTTTAGGAAAGGTCGTGTTTGGTGGTTTTTGCGGTTGCTGACAGTTGAGGTAAGATGGGCTATAGAGAAATGGTTCCCAACTCGTAGAAGTCCGCGGACAACAAGCCTAAACTTACGAACATTTAAAATCTTTCACCCTCCCAAAATTGCAAAATGAAAGTTCATTTCTTCTATTGAGCATAAAAAATTTATTTGATTTCATGAAATATAATCCAATTTTAAACAAATTTGATTTTATCTCACTAGAGATAGTAAGTTTTGTTAGGATATAATTACATCTTGGGAACCCACTAAAAATGTCAGGGTTTTTTTTCCAGAGAACCCTTGATTTCCCTTTAATCCTTTCAGACCTATCCACCCGAAGTTCTGTATGAGTTTCATGGATATCTCTGGCGACTCAAGACTGAATGGGTTAAATATTTATAGTAGCTGAACGGTATTGTTCACAATTTAGTGGTGACTGTTATCCTCGCAAATTAAACAGCTGAAAGTCATCGGCACGGATATAGTAATCCAATCCTTACTCGTTCAATGTGCTCAAATTTCTGTATATGTACTGGACATTTTTTGTGGTATTCCGGGTCCTTGGTGGTCCATGGAACATAAATGTTCCGTTTGATCGTTGGAAGCGGTCCCCGAAAAGGTGCAAAAGGTCACATAAAAATTCTTCATGGATATTTGTGTAGTGTGCCTTACGGGGGGGGGTGACTGCCGGGGGGCCAAAAGGGATTTCAGGTATACCAACCCCGGAAGTCAAAAGTTTCTCTTTTTTCAATCTAAAATTACTCCATTTTCTATGTCCTATAGGTAAGCAGAGGGACCGAGGGTCCTTCCCGAGAAAATTTTGAGTCTGCTAAAAAGTGTTTTAAAGCTACTTTTTGGAGATTCTTGGGGCTTAGGAGTCATGGTCTCCATGGCGACCTCCTTGAAACTGTCATTGGTTCAGTAGTGAATCCAGGATTTTTGACTTAGGAGGTGGGACTGAGGGTCTTATAAAAGCTTCGTTGCTACTTTTAAATTTTGAAAGGAAAAATGAAGGTGTTTGTTTACTTCAGTTATAATAAGAAATTCCTCATTATTTCAGACCAATATAAAAACCCGTTATTTTTTCCGTTTTTTTTGTGTTAACGAATATTGTTACAATTCTCGCGAAGTGATTTGTATGATTCTTGTGAAGCGATTTGTAGTAAAATCCATTTACTAATTTCAATCTGTGGTGGTTGCAGTGCAGGTTCTCTGACTCATATCCCTACCCTTCAGACGGTCAACAGAACAAAATAATGCCTCAGTAAAAATGATAGATAATCCACAACCCCAACTTCCAACTCCAGTTTTGTCACGACAGCGAAAGATTGGAGCTAAAGGGGGTGCTGAAAAGGGGGCGGCGATAAATTTTTGCCTTTTTCCTCCTTTGAGCAAAGGGATCGATCTAATAACACGCTTTTGCAGTAAAAGCAAACCTTATAAGCACGCAATCGCTATGTTTTCTTTGGCTCATTTATTATTCATAGGGGGCCGCAGAAACTCGGACTTGGCATATATCTCAGAGGAGAGGGAAAACGGGTAAAAAAAAAAAGAGAGAGAAGAATCCGGGAGGGTTCAACAGATCCGGAAAAGGGTTGCGTGTTTGATCTTGTTTTGTGAGAAAGTGATTTTGCTGAGGAAATGTGAGTATTGGATGGGGGTTTAGTGTTGTCTCCAATTACTAGTACGTACTTGAAGGCACATCATCAACAATGAGTGTTTTTTTATTTCTTTTCTTGAGGGAAAATAAGAGAGGAGTCCATGTTTCGTGGGTGCATTTATGCCCTTTGAGGAAATAAAGATGGAATTGTTTTCTAGAAAAATAATGGATGGGGCTGTTCTGTTAATGGCGCGGTTCTTCGTAGTTTTGGCATTTGAATGTGCCGTTAGTGGCTCTAAAATATTTATTTTTGGTGTGTTCAACTTATTCGTGTTATTTTACATAACTTTTCATGAGTAAAGTCTTTGTTAGACTTTTGGTCCGACAATTACGTTTTTGTTTGGAGTATTTTATTGTGTTTCGGATGGAATGCTTTTCGTGCTCTTGTATTTTTGTTACAGGTGCAAAACTTCATCAAACTCTATAAAACACACCAAATCAAATAAAAAGATCATTTTGTGCTACCTATGTATACTACGTATGATAATTTATTAACTATTAAGAATATAATTCATAGCTATAAATTAAAAATGTATAAATTAAAATTCTATTATTAGAAAGGCTTTCAAAGGAATTTGACATCTTTAGTTACCAAGAAGAGGAGTATTTAAATGTAAAATTGAACATTTAAAAAAAATTCTATAATATATACTTGATAACTTTTCCCAGAGTATTTTTTCTGAGCAAAAGGTATTTGGAAAGCTACGTAAAATAAAATAATTGTATGAATTGAGCTTAATGTACATACTTTATTTAGTACCTATATTTAATATATTTTAATTTCAACAATTTTTATTTATCAAATATTAATACTAATTATCTGGGGGTCTTGCGTTAGACTGACCACCTAACCGCGGGACATATGCCTTGCACCCCAGGGCCCCACGGTCAAGAGAACGAAGATGGGCATCGTAGGCCTTGGCTCACTAGGGCTGTTGCGCCAATGAGTTTAGTTTAGTTTAGTTTAGTTTAATACTAATTATAGTGTAGAAATGGACTCATTAAGTAGCAAAGGTTATTGAATGCAGGTTTGGAAACATGCAGACAATTCAAAGTTAAATTATAGAAACATCTATTTTATTTTTAGACCATTGTTAATAGCTTTGTTGTAGACTAGCACATGAGTTGAGTTGTCTTGCGTCTTTTGCTGCAGGAATAACCTGGACATAAGTTGATTACAACCTACAACCATGCAAACGAAAAACAGAAGTAATTGAGTTGAGTAGTTTCAAAACAAACATCGATGGAATTGCAACAGTGTTGCCATCACATATTGCATAAACGTTACTATAGTAACGTATTTTATTTACGATAGTAAATAAAATATTCAACATATAGTTTATTGGCAATTCATATCATTATTATCAGCACATAGAAACTGATATGCACTAACAACGTTAACCACTCATAGTATTTAACATAGACACGATATCCCTTAATTTAATCTGGTCTTATACTATTATTAAGTTATATTCTTATCAACGATTTAAGTTCTTGGCTGTAACTATTCTTTGGAAACCTCCTTCTACATGTCCAGAGGCATAGATTGAAGTCTTCCCCGTGACACATTCCATTCTTCTTTAAAAATTAAGCACCACCCCCAGGAAAATAAAGCGCCGGTGATGACTCCTGTGGGGGGGGGAGGAGCTCTTTGTTTTCCCTGATCCCCCTAATAATCCAAAAGGAGTGCCTCCCCTATTAATTCCGTCACAAGGCTTTTGAATAATTGAGAGCTGAAGGTCCCGTAATGATATTATATCCTTGATGGACGATGATGGCTTCTCGGATCGACTTTGATGCAATTATCCCGATGCATCGACGCCTCCGGAAAACTTTTCGCGAGGAAGAAGAAGACGACGTTATTTATGGACGCCCCGGAGAAGAAGAAGACTTTTTACCGTCTTCCAGAGGCATGGGCAATAATTACCACGTCAATTATTGTTACGATTATTGCCCAGTTTTTTTCTCGGGTCGCCGACTAATTCAATCCATTTGGTTAGCTAGGGATGGTTTTAACCTTTGCCTTGTATATCGTTTAGGGAAAGGGTAATTTGATAAAGGGGCAATAATTCGATGAAATGCGTTTTTAGGCGTGGTGAGGACAATTAAAACGGGATCAAGCGGTCCTGCCCTGATGTAATTGGCTTGCTTTGTGGCCAATCGAATTAGCGAGTTTCGTTCTGTCGTGAGGGACTCCTCGGCTGATTGTCAGCAGAGTTCGGTTGAATGTTATAATCTAATAATTCCGAGAAAAGCACGTTTGTTTGGTTTATTAGTGAACCTCGTGAATTTTTGTTTTAGAATCTGAAGCCAAACAATAACTTAATTATGTTACGAACTTCATCGGTACACGTATCTTATCTTCAGCTTCGGTTAATTTGTTTGAATACAATCGTTTCTTGGAATCAAAAGGAATGTGGAAGTGACTTTTGAAAACGGTAAAGTAGCTTATTTCTTGTATTAATTCAACGTGCTGTACTTTTTCACAAAGCTTAAACTGAATAAAAACATCTTTAACAACGAGTAATGTTTGGTAGTTTTTGTTACTTATCAGTTTGAGATTCCCAATCTCTAGGCCTTTAAATTACAAATGGAAATGGTTGATAACTCGCAATTAAATACTCCTGAGATAAATGGTCAGTTTATTTCGGTACACTGAATTTAAGTGAAGAATTTCTTATAAATCCCCCTGCATATTAAGAAAAATACTCTTCAAGGAAACACAGGTGAACCATGGATTATCTTGTAGAAAAATATATGAGTTTATATAACTTTCTGCACTTAGAGTAGATAACGGGCTGGCATTTAACAATCAAAATAAAATTTTTTCAAAGAATTCAAAGAAGAAAAATTTTCCAGAAAATAAGAGCTTTCTCTCACTAGACTTAGATGCATTTTCTTTCAAAAGAGAACTAACTCGCTACGGCGATATTTACTTAAACCTCTAAACTTTCCAGAAAAAGAGGCATTCAACTTCATTCCATCCATCCAGCAACTCCCCAACCCCAACAGAACAAATTAATCGTCCCCTTTTTTGTCTCCCAAAAAGCCGCTCTCCGGTCCTGCAGTCACGTCTTGGGATTACTACAGTACATGGCGGCCATTTACGAGCTAGCTAATAGGACCGGAGGGAAACGGTACTTGATGACTGTTCTGGGGGGGTCACCAGGGTCCTAACAGATCGATGTCCTGTGATGCAGAATAATGCGCCTACTTGACACGGAGTCTCGCTTATTATTGATAGCCTTGTAAAACAGGGGTGGTGGGGGGTCATAAATGTTTAAAAATGAACGACGGCTTTTGTGGTTTTAGGTAATGGAAGTTTTTGATAAGTATAATAATAAAGCGGTTGATGATTTATCGCCCTGTGAAATCTAGTTAATGGACGGAATATGACCGGTTTTGATTTGAGGGGGGTTAATTTTTTATGCGGAAGCACCTCATGCGTCCTTTGATTTATGTAGATGATTCGGAAGTTAATCGTGGGTGCGGGGTTTGTTGTGGGTTTTAAGTTGGGCTACTTTGTTGATTTGATCGTAGCTTCCGTCGCTATAGAAAGCGTAGTAAAATGTAAGTGGGGTTCTGGGGGGTGGGTTTAGGCTCTGTAATTAAGGTCGATGGCCATCAAGCATCCGACGTGTCCACCTTGTAAAAGGTATGACAAATGACCTAATCAAAGTAATCTTTTGGAGATAAGCAGTCATAATGGATGAATATTGAATGCATTTGGCACGTTTTATGCCATAGCATTCAATATTCATCCATTCTGACTACTCATCTCCAAAAGATTACTTTACAATGGTTTGTGAATACTCCGAACCCATATAAAATTATCTTGCTTCATTTCTGCTTTTTATACCTTGAAGTATATGAATGCACTGCTTAAAAGTTTGTAAAATTAATCTGCATAACATGGATATCCATAAAGAAGTTTTTATTCATTAGTTAGGATGATAGCGTCCCCTTTCTTAGAGTTCTCCTTTCAGATTGGACCTTACTTCTCTTGTAAAATATATTTATCTGATTTTACTCTGAAGTACAAACAGTAATTTTTCTATTTACTTAAATGCAAAAGTTTTCCCTCGCATGTCATAGACGCTCACCAGACGCTTTTCTAATGAACAAATAAATGTTGTAACGTAATGTTTCCAAATTGAAATTTATTTAGACTCCCAGACATATATTCTTCCAAAATTAATCAAGTTTACATTCTTAAAAAATCATTTTTAAAGATTCATTCCAATTTATAGAACTCTAACATGTTCAATTTTCTCTTCCCCGTGCAAAGTTTCTGTTTTGTAACGTGTCGCACGCAATGACTTCTTAATCCATGAGTTCTCAAAATTGGAAGGAGGGAAATATTCCCCTAAGCTAGTTGCCAAATTATTCAGGTGCTCAATTATAGATTGTCTTAAATAAATTTTAATCAGCAAAAAGTAAAAATAAAATCCATGGAATTTCAGGGCTCCGAAGACCAATGACCTTTTTTGTTAACTTACTAGTCTACTAAAAATTTTTCTTTAGAGGGAAAATTCATTGACTTTATTTGAGAATGCGAATCGAACCGTAAAAAATCAGTAAAGATGATGAGCCATGCAAAACAAGCTTATTACTTTTTCAACGAGCTTTCGACTTTCTCACAGCTAAACAAATTTGAAGAACGGATTAAGTTTGCTACGATAGCTTCCACCGCTCAGAGATAAAGCAACAGTGGACTTTTCTCGAAAGCAACTCTCTCTTCCGAAGTGGGAAGCGTGAATAATTAACCCGGGTGACACTGTTGACTGCAGTTCATTAGCAAAAGACTGCAGATCCCCCGGAACTGTGATTAGATCCTAATGGAGAAAAGGATTTAAATGGAGGAAAGAAACACTTTTGATTAGTCAAAAGCACTCACGAATAAATTAGGCGCTTCTTTTCTCCCGGTTTCAAATCGAAATAATTGCCTTCGATATTCCGAACAGACGTCCCCATTCTTTTTCTCGCAAGGTTCGATTCCCCCTTTTCTGCTGTTCGCAAATTGGGATCGAACTTTCCAGAGACCATTAAATTGTTCATTGTTGCCTCTAACGACCCGCGCGATTGCTTTTGCTGCTGATAAGACGACACCAAAAATATATCGCGCAGATAAGACAAAACGAAAAATATATCTCCCTGTTTTACTTATGAGTGCAATTAAGATTGCGATGGCGGAGTGATATTTACAACGGCGAGAGAGAGAGAGAGAGAGAGCGTCTTATTATTCTTTTGCGGAAAAATTTTATTTGTGAATCCCGTTGCCATCTCCTTAAATCCATTTTCGTAATTCCCTGTCTTCGATCAAAGAGGGATTTTTAATGGGACTTTTCGAACCGTGTATTCGACTGACATTTGCCAATTTTTTTTTGTCGTCATCAGAGTGACGAAGTTTCGTGAAAGTTTAACAATTAAAGTTTGCCTCGTGGCAGTGTCTGGGGAGGCATCCTTGTAAATGAGATGTGTTTTTTTTTGTTCTTGGGAAAGTTTAATCCGTGGAGTTGCGTTTTATGCAAATGATATTTATCTTATTTAGAAGCCATTAAATTGAACGTAATAACCAAACTAAAGTTCCTGAGGTTTTAAAATAGTTTTGAAGTGGTTGGGCATTTGTAATTCACGGGTATTACGCTTTGTTATTTTCTTTTTAATTTAGAATTGACGACTTGGGATTATATTCTTCAAATTCTCCTTATTTACTAGATCCCATAAGATAGGAATATCTCATTTTACAATACTTTCTTTATGAAGCTTTCATAAATTTTACTCTAGCATAAAATGTAAGCTTATAGTTTTAGGAAGTTTTCTTTATCATTAATATAGAACGTTTATCTAAATAGTGAGCATTATTTAACTCAATAATATTCTTGCCAAAGTTAAATAGAACTTACATGTTCCTATTAAAATGAAAAGCACTTAAATACATGTCCCCTGTACCTAAAGGATTGAAAATTTAATATGCCCTCTTAATCCCTATTAAGCATTAAAATAAAAACCGAAAAAGCTCTTTAGTAGGATATGCCAATAATAAATGATAGAGTTCATGCTTGAACCTTCTTACTAACGTTTTAGTTTTGGCTACATAATTTTAATACTACGACTTTTTTTAATCAAGCAACCTTTATTTGTTCGAGCAATGAGTGAAATTAAATATTTAAAAATGTTATAGTATAGGTAAGAATCAAAATATGTTAAAATTTACAGGTTTAAATGGAATTTCAAAATAAAATAAAATTTTATTTTTGTAAGTAAATGTTTTTCAATATTTTGATAAAACCTTTGGTTTCTTGATTGTTTTTTACATAAGGAGAAAACAAACATGACTGGGATTAAAAACTGGGAGTATATGTCTTGAACGGATTTACAAGAAATAAACATTTTCTAGTTATTGAATTCTTTTATCACCGTAGGTAATCTCTCAAGTCACAAACTTTACAGAACAACTCTTGATACCGTCTTAAGTTTCACCTTCTCTTGGCCTTTAAGGATAGTTCGTAAATCATAGAATAGAATTTCAGCTTGTAAAATAAAAATTTCCAGTGTAACAATATTATCCACCACACATACGGCCTTATTCACTGCTACCTGACCAGCGGTTAACCAGCAGCAAAAGAAGGAAAATGAGCTTTTGACGACTCTGATTGGTGGAATTCTTCTTTAACCGCTGGTTAGATAGAAGTGAATAAGGCCGTTAGTGAGTTCATCACCCAGCTTCACTAGTACCCCTTGGCTTATTCACGCACACTCATTTGCTGATAAATAATTACCTAATCATCACATTCAAGTATTTCAAATGAACTGTCATATACTCAAGCCTGCAGATTCACAAGTTTATAACGTTCAAACCCGAGTTCTCGTTACGTGATGGATTCGCACCTCGGATCAATTCGCAAAAACCAGTTCCAGAACCGAAAATTCCGATAACGGGCTCAATTACCCGAACCGGTTCGATGAAGTGGTAAAACAAAAGCTCAGGGCCGTAAATAGAACCGCCATCGGTGGCTTTTTCATTAGGGGGGTGATGAGGACGCATTGTCTTTTAATTAGGGCCGACGGCGAGGGCTTGATTGAAGCGGTGTGTTCGTGCCGAATGCTAATCGGAATCGGATTTGGGAGAGCGCTCTGGCTGAGCGAGGGCTTTAATTCGGGGAAAAAACCTCCCTTCCTTCCCAAATTGTGCTCGGTAATGTTACGGGGTTATTGGGAATGAGTTTAAATTGTATTATGTGATCGGGGATCGCTCATTTTTTCGATTTTTGAAACGCGTAAATGAGGATTGGGAATGTGAACCCTATTAGAGAAAGTCAATAGCTAGTGTGGAATCGAGATCGAATAATGTTTTTGCACCTCCATGCAGGGGGGATTCAAAGGGATCTCTAATAGGTCCCCCCGAACCGAAATTTTGATCATTATAAATGCAATGGCTTTTTCCTTGAAAGTTGTGTGGAGCAAGGGTGAGGATGTCAGTCAAGAGTCCATCCAAAAGCAAGTTTAAAAACTGTTTTAGGAGGCAAATTGTAAAATATCTTCTAGGCCATTTTTTGTATTGAACTCATCAGCGTATTTTCCCTAAATTTTTATGAAAAAGTAAAACATGATTAAAATTTTATCTTTTAACAATTTTGAAAACTATTCAATAAATATTTTAATCGTGGAAATTAGTGTCGTATTAGTCCCAAATCCATCCGAACCAAAAAAATCCTAGTTACAGGCCTGCCATCATATTGGAAAAAACTTCATTCAAAATATGAAAATAATCCGAACACACATGTAATAAAAAAAATCTCTGCAAGTTTGTCAACCCACGGCATAATGAAGTTTACCCCCTGCATCACTTGTTGGCACTTATTAGCTTCTAACCTACTCAAACGATATTTTTTATGACTTATAGATGATTTATTCATTATAGATATTTGGAAGCTGTAGTGGGGTTTATATTATTCAGGTACAGTTCAATTGATAATAACACTGCGGCTAAGCATAGACCAAATCCAACGAATCATTGCTACAGCTATGTCTAAAACTTGCATTGCAACTTTGGGATGAGGAGGTGAGATGACAGTTGAGTTTAACTCACCTTTAAATCATTCTAATCAACATAATGGTCCAAACCATTTTTTTCTTATAGTCAATATTGAATCTTAAAACCTAATTAAAGACATCACATTTCTTTTTCTTCTCATCTTTACAACTGACATTTTTTAATATCTCCAACCTGCTCTAACAATTTCCCTATAAAAGGATGCTAACTACGATGTTAACCACTAGGGAGATCTTTTACTTACTATGTGACAGTTTTAAGAGACCGCCTTTAAAATATTAGAACCACACGAACCAGTTTAGTAGAACACACTTAAATGCAATTAAGATTCCCAAGAATTCATTACCTCTTAATTTTTGAAGTAGGTAAAACATACCATGAATCTTAAGACATAGCTCCTAAACTAAGAATAAGAAAAATAATTTAATTAAAGAAAATAAACAATCTTAAGTTGAAAACTTTAACAAGTGAGGCTTTTCAAGGTTCAAAAGTTAAGCAACAAATACTGCCACGCACTTATACATAACGACGTGAAACCCCACAAAACACATTTGTTATCAACAATCCTTCCCATCTTTCTACCTTTCACGATTCTAAACCCTCTTCAGGCTTCTAGAGACCTCGTCACACAAAACGAAATTTCAACGTATCTCCAAAAGAGGACCTCTACAACTCCTCAAAGGTGCACAAAACCTCCACTCCAGCTCGCTCCATCCGGGAACCTTTCATGCACCATCCCCTTTCATCCTTAAAGACTCCACCGGACTCGGCACCTGGGCCGTGACCTTTGAGCATCCCTCCCTCCCAGGTCAAAATTTATGCTAGAATTTCTTTGCTAGACAAGCATAATATGCTATGTTTAAGCTAGGAAAAATAGCTTAAACTAGCATAATTGTTTGCTAGTTCCAGCATAATCACCTAGCATGGTTATGTGTGTATTGGCCCACTTTTTATGCTAACTAGCATAAAAAATCTAGCTTGTATTGCTAGAAAATGATCACTATTCTAGCATGCGTTGCTAGAAAATATTTGGTATTCCAGCATGTGTTGCTGGAAAATGATCACTATTCTAGCATGGGTTTGCTAGAAAAGTCAAAATTTATGCTAGAATTTCTTTGCTAGACAAGCATAGTATGCTATGTTAAGCTAGGAAAATAGCTTAAACTAGCATAATTGTTTGCTAGTTCCAGCATAATCACCTAGCATGGTTATCTGTGTATTGGCCCACTTTTTATGCTAATTAGCATAAAAAATCCAGCTTGTATTGCTAGAAAATTATCACTATTCTAGCATGTGTTGCTGGAAAATGACCACTGTTTTAGCATGTGTTGCTGGAAATGACCGCTATTCTAGCATGTGTTGCTAGAAAAGAACAGCTATTCTAGCATATTTTGCTAGAAAATTACCACCATTCTAGTGTGTGATGCTGGAAAATTATTGCTAATCTAGCATGTATTGCTGGAAAATGACCACTATTCTAGCATGTATGGCTGGAAAAAGTTTGCCGTCCTAGCAAGTGTTGCTAGAAAAAGATTGCTAATCTAGCATATAAATGTAGCTTGTGTTGCTAGAAAATGCATGCCATGCTAGCATGCAAAATCTAGCTTGTGTTGCTAGAAAACGCATGCTATGCTAGCATGCAAAATCTAGCTTATGTTGCTGGAAAATATTTGCTATTCTAGTATTATTTTTCTAGCATCAGATGCTGTTTATTTGTATATTATTCTAGCATTATTTTTCTAGCATCAGTTGCTGTTATTTTTATATTATTTTAGCATTACTTTTTTGCCATGAGTTGCCTTTATTTTTTACATAGCCTATTATAGTGCTGGCTATAGCAATACTTTTCTAAATCTTCAGTTTTAATTTCAGTTTTTTCTAAAAGAGCATGTATATTACCATTATTACCTGCAGTTGTTCTAATTTTTTATTATTCTATTAACTTTTTTTCAACCATTTAAATAAATTTATTTTTTTTAAATAAAAAAAGAATAAAGTTTAACATTTAAAAATATTTATTTTTAGAGCTTCAACATTTCAAAACATCTTGCATCTTGTTTTTTTTTTTTTTTTCATCTCAGGCAGGTCCTTTTCATATTTCATCAATTTTCTTCTCATTTGATCTTAAATAGAAATAGAACAATAAATAACAAAATATGACTATAAATGATTAATGAAAATGCACTTAATTAAATTGAATTCTAATTTAATTTCAAACACCAGTACTTCATTTCTATTTCAAAATCCCAGATTTTTTTAGTTACCAACACATTTCTGTCTTAAGCTTAAAATCCTTCAAAAAGTTCATTTGTATTTAATAAAAGAACATTTTCTGTAGTTGTTGGCAGAAGTTTAAATTTTGGCCTTATTTTTATTCAAATTTCTAAATATTAAAAAAAAAAATTAATAAACACACTTTGCAGGATTTTCAGTTTTAGAATATTAGCTCTCAGAAAAAAACAATTATTTATTTAGTTCATATTTTTAAAAAATGCTTCCTAACCCAGTCGGTTACCTTAGGAGTGAAATTTCCAAAAAAAAAAATACCTGGGGAAACACAGAAACGCTCTTTTTAACACGGTTGGGGGGGGAATGGTTTTTTTTGTTCATTTGGTCTAAACTGGTTTTTTTTACAAAAATTTTTCCTTAACACATAAATACAAATATTTCTGGTTGTTTTCATTTATGAATGCATTAAATATAAATAGTTAATCAATTCAGCTCTTAACTAAGTGACTTAATTTATTAATTAAAATTAATTTTATTTAGTTAAAAAAGTTCAAATTATATATAAACCATAAAAAAACCAAGGGAGTCTTTTTAGAGCATTAAAAAACCAACTGGTTTTTATATAAATGCATATTATAATTATTATATTTAAAAATCCGGTGCTTAATTGATTAAAAAAAATTGGTTTTTATTATGCATTCAAATATCCAGTTCTTAACGAATTAAAAAACCAAATAGGTTTTTTATAAAAAAAACCAAGGGAGTCTTTTTAGAGCATTCCAAGTGGTTCTTATAATGGAAATTTAAAAATCTAGTACTTAGTTGATTAAAAAAACAATTGGTTTTTATTATGCATTCAAATATCTAGTTCTTAATGAATTAAAAAAAACAAAAGGGTTTTTTATAAAAAAAAACCCAAGGGAGTCAGTCTTTTTAGCGCGTTAAAAAACCAACTTTTTTTATAATTCATATTTAAAAACCCAATGCTTAATTGATTAAAAAAGCCAGTTGGTTTTTATTATGCATTCAAATATCTGCTCTTAATGAATTAAAAACCCAAATGGGTTTTTAATAAAAAAACAATTCTTTTTAGAGCATTAAAAAACAACTAGTTCTTATAATGCATATTTAAAAATTTGGTGCTTAATTGATTAAAAAAAATTGGTTTTTATTATGCATTCAAATATCTAGTTCTTAATAAATTAAAAAACCAAATAGGTTTTTTATTAAAAAAAAAACAGGAGTCTTTCTAAGAAAATTTCAATTGCCTTGTTTCAAAAAATTGCATAGCTTTACAGCATTAATGTCAGAAGCATTTAATATATTTTGTTCAAAAGATAATCAATAAATGACTTTAAACCCAAAAGTTTAACTAAAAAAAAAATTCTGTGTTTTCATAAAAAACCAAATGGGTTAAACCGTGCCAACCTTGCTTTTTAATATAAAGCTAATTATAATTTACAAACACTTGTGACAAAAGTTACCTACTTTACTTTATCCAATGTCCATCCGTGGCTTTTTGAGCAAATGAACTGGACGACAGGCAGGGGGGGGGGGCACATCAGAAGCCGCAGTGGAGGTGGGCCTGCAACAAAAGTTAATTAAATGGTTACAAACCTTATTATTTAGACACTGTGCTGAAAAGTAAAAAATTTATAAATAAATCAGGGTTATGTTAATCCTTCCAGGGAGGAATCAAATTCCTGGGGACCCATCCCAATGAATATTTAAATGTGTTCCCCTGAAATATTTAATTTCTGGTAAAAAAGAAGGTGTATTTATTCAAAAAACAACATTAGTTGAGGCTTAAAAATTAGAATATTTAAGTCAAATTTCAAAAACAATCCTGGGGAAACACAGAAACCCAGTTTTAATGTAAAGCTAATTATAATTTACAAACACTAATGACAAAAGTTACTTACTTTACTTTATCCAATGTCCATCCGTGGCTTTTCGAGCAAATGAACTGGACGACAGGCAGGGGGGCACATCAGAAGCCATCCCAATGCAGTGGAGGTGGGCCTGCGACAAAAGTTAATTAAATGGTTACAAACCTTATTATTTAGACGGTGTGCAGAAATGTAAAAAATTTATAAATAAATCAGGGTTTTGTTAATTCTTCCAGGAAGGAATCATAAATTCCTGGGCCCATCCCAAGGAATATTTAAATGTGTTCCCCTGAAATATTTAATTTCTGGTAAAAAAAAAAGGTGTATTTATTCAAAAAACAACATTAGTTGAGGCTTAAAAATTAGAATATTTAAGTCAAATTTCAAAAACAATCCTGGGGAAACACAGAAACCCAGTTTTAATGTAAAGCTAATTATAATTTACAAACACTAATGACAAAAGTTACTTACTTTACTTTATCCAATGTCCATCCGTGGCTTTTCGAGCAAATGAACTGGACGACAGGCAGGGGGGCACATCAGAAGCCATCCCAATGCAGTGGAGGTGGGCCTGCGACAAAAGTTAATTAAATGGTTACAAACCTTATTATTTAGACGGTGTGCAGAAATGTAAAAAATTTATAAATAAATCAGGGTTTTGTTAATTCTTCCAGGAAGGAATCATAAATTCCTGGGCCCATCCCAAGGAATATTTAAATGTGTTCCCCTGAAATATTTAATTTCTGGTAAAAAAAAAAGGTGTATTTATTCAAAAAACAACATTAGTTGAGGCTTAAAAATTAGAATATTTAAGTCAAATTTCAAAAACAATCCTGGGGAAACACAGAAACCCAGTTTTAATGTAAAGCTAATTATAATTTACAAACACTAATGACAAAAGTTACTTACTTTACTTTATCCAATGTCCATCCGTGGCTTTTCGAGCAAATGAACTGGACGACAGGCAGGGGGGCACATCAGAAGCCATCCCAATGCAGTGGAGGTGGGCCTGCGACAAAAGTTAATTAAATGGTTACAAACCTTATTATTTAGACGGTGTGCAGAAATGTAAAAAATTTATAAATAAATCAGGGTTTTGTTAATTCTTCCAGGAAGGAATCATAAATTCCTGGGCCCATCCCAAGGAATATTTAAATGTGTTCCCCTGAAATATTTAATTTCTGGTAAAAAAAAGTGTATTTATTCAAAAAACATTAGTTGAGGCTTAAAAATTAGAATATTTAAGAGTCAAATTTCAAAAAAAATCCTGGGGAAACACAAAAACCCACTTTTAATGTAAAGCTAATTTTTTTTTATTTAAATGAATTAACAGTTCTGTATATTCTGAAAGTGGTCAAAAATGTATTGATATTATAATTTCTGTGTGATATAATAATTTTTTAATATAATTAATTAACTAATCAAGGGAAGAAGTTCACTGCCATCTCATCGGTGAGATGCCCATTCTGAAAGGGTGAATGAATAATTGTACTATTAGTTATTAAAATTTTTATCCTTCTTTCACTTACTATACTTACCAAATTTTGATATCAATAATTATTTTTTGCAATCATAAATATGGTTACATTTGATACATTACTAAATAAATCAAGACAATGATTATAATTTGATACATTACTGAAAAAATCATGATATTTTTTGTGTAAAAATTGAAATCAATCTTTGAGTTTATTGATTAGTTAAATCACTCTTACCCATTAAAGTAATGTTTATTTCTTTAAAACAATAAATAATAAGTGATAAAAAATAAATCATTGATATTTTTGTAGAATAAGAAAAAAATTGGATTGGAAAACAAAACTAAAAATATAAAAACAAGCTTTTGGTAAAAATCATCTAAACATTTTAAAAAGTTGATAACAGGTAAAAAAAAGTATAGGATTTTAATTCTTGATTAGTTTATGAAATTATTGATTCCAAACCCTTGCTATTTACAGCATTTTCATAATCAAGGGTCAATATGGTAGTAATACTTGTTTTTGAAATTGCAGGCAATTGTATAGATGCTAAATGTATACTAAGTATAAAAATAAAGTTTAAAAATTTTAATGCAAATAATTTTACAAGCCATTTTTAAAACATACAACTAATTAATTTCTTTAAATTGTGGTAGTTAACATTTTTCATTTTGAGGGTCAAATTTTGAAACAAATTTCCTGGGGGAAACCAGAAACAACCTTTTTAATAAAAAAACCCCTAATTATAAAAACTCTGAGACAAGTTACTTACTTTAATCAACGCCTATCCAGGGCTTTTCATTTTCCTGTTGGGACATCGTGAGCAGCCAGTTTCATAGAGGGGAGGTGGGCCTGAAGGTAGAAGACAAAAGTTAATTCAATAGTTATGAATATTACAATTTTGAAGGGGGGCTGAATTGTAAAAAAAAACTTTGTTGGTAATAAATTAGGGTTTTGTAAATCTTTCGGGCAGGTATTCCTGGACCATCTCATTCATAATCTCATACAGTTATCGTGTTGTGTTGTGAAACGGTTTTAACCATTAAAAAGTTTGTTTAAATTTAATTAAGAAGGTAGTGGTAGCATACTCAAATTACATGAATATGAAAATAAATAAGGTTGATAAGGTAAATTTTTAAACAAATTTCACCCAGAACCCCAATTTCTAATAAAATAACTAATTATAAAAACACTCAAGACAAGTTACTTACTTTAATCAACGCCTATCCAGGGCTTTAGTGCTGGCCTAGTGTCCAGTTTAGGAAATATTGAAGAGTCATCATGAGCAGACAGATTCATACAGGGGAGGTGGGCCTGAAGGTAGAAGACAAAAGTTAATTCAATAGTTATGAATATTACCATTTTGATGGGGGGGCTGAATTGTAAAAAAACTTTGTTGGTAGTAAATTAGGGTTTTGTAAATCTTTCGGGCAGGAATTCCTGGGCCATCTCATTCATAATCTTATACAGTTATCGCGTTGTGTTGTGAAACGGTTTTAACCGTTAAAAAGTTTGTTTAAATTTAATTAAGAATGTAGTGGTAGCATACTCAAATTACATGAATATGAAAATAAATAAGGTTGATAAGGTAAATTTTTAAAACAAATTTCACCCAGAACCCCAATTTCTAATAAAATAACTAATTATAAAAACACTCAAGACGAGTTACTTACTTTTATCAACGCCTATCCAGGGCATTAGTGCTGGCCTAGTGTCCAGTTGTAGGAAATATTGAAGAGTCATCGTGAGCAGCCAGATTCATACAGGGGAGGTGGGCCTGAAGGTAGAAGACAAAAGTTGATTCAATAGTTATGAATATATTACCATTTTGATGGGGGGGGGCTGAATTGTAAAAAAAAAGCTTTGTTGGTAGTGTGGTGGATTCAAACACAATACCCTTATTCTAGCCTGGCCACGAGAGGAGCTTGGAACTTTCATGTTTCGGAGTTGGCAGCGAGAACAGTATAAAAAGGAGTTGCTTCAATGTTTATTTTTTACTTGCCTTTTGCAATTTTAGCTCCTACCTTTTATTTTTAATGTTGAATAAATTGTTTGTTATTAACATTGAAGCAACTCCTTTTTATACTGTTCTCGCTGCCAACTCCGAAACATGAAAGTTCCAAGCTCCTCTCGTGGCCAGGCTAGAATAAGGGTATTGTGTTTGAATCCACCACAGTAGTAAATTAGGGTTTTAAAAGTTTGTTTAAATTTAATGAAGCTAGTGGTATCAAGTATCATACTCAAATTCAGATATAAAAATGAATATTAACTGAAAATAAGAATTAAGAGAAAAATCTTACAATTAAATCCCAATTATAATTATTTATATTAATGGCTTAAAATAAAATTATAGGTGATCAATTATAGGTACTGACTTTTCACTTATTCAACAAAGTAGCCTTTTAATTCACAAACAAAAAAAAACAGGAAGACTTACTCTAGTTCATATATCTTTTTGTATTTTGATAAAAAAAAATACACACATATACAGCTTTTAATTACTAGCCTTTTTCTCAGTTACATAATCTATAATAGAAAGTAAAATATTCGAAACGCACGAAAAACCCTAAAAAATTTGATTATGATGTTTCTAATACTTTAGGACTAGTCAGGAAGAAGGTGGACTAGTCAGGTGGAAGGTGGTCAGTTTTAAACTAAATTGCTAAAAACAATTAAGATCAAAATAAAACACCATTAAAATATCTCAATTAAAAGTTTGTACAGTTTGAAATATATTTTTTAATTTTCATATATCAACTCAGTTCATTTTCACTGAGGGTTCCTCCTATGGAAGAGCCGCTACTGGCATCAGTCAAAATATAGAAAGATTAAAAGTTACTATGTACTCTTTTAAATACTTATTTTGTTCATTGTAAGATGATAAAGTAGTAGGACATCGTCTTAACAGCCCGCCGGCTAATCCACCAAATCTTATTAGACAACATATATGTATCTACGCATTTAAATGGTGGAAAAATAAACTAAATAAATAACTTATCTAAATAAAATATATCAAGCATTTAACTTACTGTTAATAAGGACGCCACGCGATGCGGCGCCATTCCGCCATTTCTTCTTCTTCGTGATGGTGACGTAATGGTAAACAAACTAGGCATTGCCATTTCAGAAAGTAGTAAAATCCAATAAATTCCAAAACTACGTGTGGCTCATTTTATAAAATAAAAATTATGCTCGATTGGAAAAATCATCAAGCTTTCAAAAGGAATCTTGATGAAAATGTAAATTTTCATAGTTTTAGATAGCTGTGAAGGTATAACGAATGACAAGAATAAACTTTATCGCCCATCCATTCTGTTGGTTAATGCGTGGGGTATCTCCGCTCAGTGGGGATCTCTCGCTCGTAATTTTAGGTTCTCATTTACCCTCGCTCTGCTTTATTCTTATTTAACTTCATTAATAGTTCACATTATGACATTATTTTCGCTTTAATTTATACACTAATGCATGCATGTATCTTATTTTATTGTGGGGAAAATATATTATTTACAGGCATTTCACTGTCGAAATAATGCATTTTTCTCGTTTTTAACCCAATAAATACTTTTCATATATTTTTCTTTGATATAATCTTAAAGAGTACTTCAAAATATACATCTTTTCAAATTTTCAAGCGATTTGTTACATATTTAGGGTTTTTTAAAGTCGAAAAAGAAAACGGTATTTTGAGTAAAAAAACACAAGTCCGAAAAAGCCCAATAATTGGTATTTAATAATAAGTTTGAATTTTTTTCAATTTTTATTTTTGTAGTTAAGTAATGTGGTAAGCTTTTTCCAGAAATTCGGGTTGCTATGGTGATTCTGACGTCATCCAGGAATTTTCAAACACAAAAGTGGTTTACTTGTCTTTGTAAGAATCCATTGCATTTTTTGGAGGTATATGAAAAAGGGGGAAAGGGGAAAAATATGAATGAACCCCCAAGTGTTTTACATTACGGTATTCCCTTTGATTAGTAGATTAAGAATATGTAAAGTATGAGGGGGTGGGTCCCATATTTCGGGAGTCTTTCCGGTTTTATTGAAAAACTGAATATGGGCGTCACGCCCGGAGTTTTAAAGCTAAAGGTCTAAAATTTTAGTATTTTTACTTCCTCAAAATTCCCTTTTGAACCATCGAACACACTAAGGGGTAGTACCCATATTTAGAGGTTTCGGGTCCATGTGCTCGTTCTAATTTTCTAATCCTAGCACCCCTGATTCTTTTTCCCGGTCTTTCTTCTAACACGGTTCTTAAAGGTCTTTAAGAGTTCTTCAAGAATCTGGTTACTGCTAAGCTTTCTGACAATTATTTGTAAAGAAATATGCGAAAAACCGTCTTGGAAAACGAAACAATGAATTGAATTGTCTCTGGATCACGCAATTTTTACACTGTTTGTTAGTGATTCATACTGTTCGAATTTCCACTTTAAATGCTTTCATAAAATATAAATCACTAAGCTGTGATCATAATAGATCCGCAGCTATTCAGCGTTAAAATTAGCATGTGTTAGGCTTAACGCACCACGAGGGGTCCTTTCTCGCCAAACACTACGGTTTTCATCACTTAGCTCTAAAACACCGATCGAGTATACATTTACACAGTTTATTGCAATACATTAAGCCAGATTAGATTGTCTGAAACACATCGGTATGTTTTTACATTGGTATCAATATTTCCAAAATTTTAATCTAACACCCCTGGTTCTTTTTTCCGGTCTTTCTAACATGGTTCTTAAAGGATTTTAAGAGTTCTTCAAGAATCTGGTTACTGCTAAGCTTTTCGACAGTTATTTCTAAAGAAATCTGTGAAAAACCGTCTTGGAAAACCAAACAATGAATTTAATTGTCTGGATCACGCAATTTTTACACCACTTCTTAGTATGTCATACTGTTCGAAGCCCACTTTAAATGCTTTCATAAAATATAAATCACTAAGCTGTGGTCATAATAGATCCGTAGCTATTCAGCGTTAAAATTAGCATATGTGTTAGGCTTAACGCACCACGAGGGGTTTGTTCCCGCCAAACACTACGGTTTTCGCCTCTTATGTTAGCTCTAAAAATACCGATCGAGTATATACATTTGCACAGTTTATTGCAATATATTATAAGGCAGATTATATTGTCCGAAACAAATTTGTGTAAGTTTTTACATAGGTATGCATCAATATTTCCAAAAATTTTCATACAGGTATATCGAATTATCCAGTATGTTTTGGAATTGATATCAAAATTTCTTTATTTTTAGAGAAAATGTTTTTAAACAAATTAATATAATTTTATTTAACTAATTGAAATACACTAATCAATTATAATTAACCCCTGAAATAAATGTCACATTTACAACTCAATTATACTGCTACTACTATTATCACTGCTAAAATGACTTATTCTGAAAAAATTTAAAAAAAAACCCCTTAGTTTAAACTACGTTTAAACAAAAAAATAGGTTTACTAAAAAAGTTTTTTTTTTAAATATTCTCTTTTAAAAATAATTAAATAAATCCATACAAATAACTCTTAATTTTCCCGCTAGATGGCTGTATCAAAAATCGGCTGGAAAAGCTTCTCTACAACAGGCTCGAAAGTCACGTGACTGCCTCTCCCATCCGATATTCCTTCGACCTAGCTCTCCATGCTATGAAAGTAGCTTTTACAGCTTAAAAGCATTGGATGCTTTTACCAAGCATGCCATGCTATTGTTGGGGGTAAGCTAGGTACATAGCATCCCATGGTGGAAAGCATGAAAAAGCATAACATAGCACATCAAGGTACCTAGCTCTCCGTGCTATGAAGATAGCTTGGTTTGCTAAAAAGCATTGCATACTTGTTACCTAGCATGCCATGCTATTTTTTCGTAAGCTAGCTACATAGCATCACATGCTGGCAAGCATAAAATAGCTGATCAAGCTACCTAGCTCTCCATGCTATGAAGATAGCTTGGTTTGCTAAAAAGCATTGCATACTTGTTACCTAGCATGTCATGCTATTTTTTCGTAAGCTAGCTACATAGCATCACATGCTGGAAAGCATAAAAAAGCATAAAATAGCTGATCAAGCTACCTAGCTCTCCATGCTATGAAGATAGCTTGGTTTGCTAAAAAGCATTGCATACTTGTTACCTAGCATGTCATGCTATTTTTTCGTAAGCTAGCTACATAGCATCACATGCTGGCAAGCATAAAAAAGCATAAAATAGCTGATCAAGCTACCTAGCTCTCCATGCTATGAAGATAGCTTGGTTTGCTAAAAAGCATTGCATACTTGTTACCTAGCATGTCATGCTATTATTTCGTAAGCTAGCTACATAGCATCACATGCTGGAAAGCATAAAAAAGCATAAAATAGCAGATCAAGCTACCTAGCTCTCCATAGCATCCCATGCTGGCAAGCATAAAAAAGCATAACCTAGCATAAATATCTAGCATACATAGCAAAAACTAGCAAAATCTAGCATATTTGTTTGCTAGTTCCAGCATAAAATTTTGACCTGGGCTCTAGCCAAGAAATAGTAGGCGAGGCACTCCAACGTAGGGGTATTATATGGAGATGTAGCTTTGGTAGGGTAACCCCACGTCGTAAAAAGGTTAGTGGCTAAGTGAAACCCGTTACATAAGAAGTCACCGTAGACGGTTGGATTTCGGAGTAAAAATCATTACTCTCTTCCATGAAAAAAAAAGATAGGGTTAAAGGACCAGCGACTTTCTACATGAGAGATAACAATGGGAAATGATTGAGTAGAAACTAATAAATGAAATTTGATTTTTTTTTTTAAATTTAACACCACTGTTGTTTTAGAAAATAGCAATATATATTTTTGGTATATAAATTTTGGAAAATATTTTTGGTTATTATGGTATGGGGAAGTTTTCAGTAAAAATCTTTCTCATCATACAGTCAAACCTGGTCAAGTTGAACGTAAATGGAATTCACTGGATAAATGGAATGAAATTATAGTCCCGACCCTACAGCGTGTCTAAGTGAAATACTGGACAACTGGAATATCTGGTTAAGTGAAATTTTCAAGGGGAAAACACTGTATTAAAGGAATAAAATTTTTGGAAGGGGGTTTGGGAGATTATTTTTTTTGTGGAGAAAAAACTTTTGAAAACCAGAAAAAACTTTTGAAGTTACACCCTTAAAAATAATGTTTTAACTCATTTTAAGATCCTTTGGGTTACAACCAAAGAAGATCGCTCTTGTAATAGCAGAATTTTCAAGGGAAAACAGCATAAATATGTATGTAAAAATTTCGTGTGGGGGGTTTGAAGTTCAAGGGGCTTAGGCCGTATCAAAGGCATTAGGCGACATCGTTAAGGGTTCTTATTGACTGTTTTTTAACGTAACGTTAGAAAATATAATTTCTTGACGCTAGTGTATGTGAGAATGTCCATGGTTTCCATTGGTTAGGAAAGGAATGTCCAAGGAACCATGCAAATGTCCAATGGTCTCTCTACATGCAATACATCTACGCACTCGAAGCTTAAATAGGCGCCCTGGAAGAATAATACCACTCGCTACGAAAAACCTCACAAAAGAGTCCAAGTGGACGAGTCCACTCGCTGCGAAATCGCTCCCTATTTGGAGTGGCGGAGGGGGGATCGTAGATCTTCTCCAGGGGGCTAAAGTGGAGATCTGAGCTTCTCTGAAAAAGTGGAGGGGATGGAGATAACAGAGTGGAACGAAATTAACCGTCGCTGGTGGAGCGAGAAAGAAGGGGATGAGGGCTGAGATGTAATTTTGCTCCTGATGGAAGGAATTCGATGTGTTGAAGAGGGGTGTTTTTAGGTGAGAGGGTGCTCTCTGAAATTGATTCTCTTCCTTTTTTTTTTTAGAGGGAATCATTTTTGGGTGTGAGTTGGGAGTCTGGGTTTTGTTTTGCAGTGAAGTGAGTTGTTTGGTTGGTAACGGACGAGGATATTTTTTGAGAATGAACGGTTCTGCACGGGATAGGGAAGGTTTTGATTAAGGAAGAGTTATTGAAGGGATTGAAAATGCGAAAATATTTTTATTTTTCCTTAAAGATAGTGATCTAGTTAAGCAAGAATGTACTGAAATTACATTCAGGAAAATTTTTAATATTCACCTCTATTTTCCCTTCTTTTGGACCACTTTTCTCAATTTTCTGTCTTGTTCTCTTACATAAGTAAACCATAATAAAAGATACCTTTAACTAAACATTGTAAAAGAAATCTTTCTGTAAATTTTAGACAAACGCGTTTGGCTCGATGGCAATAAAAATAATTGTATCATAAAAATTCTTGCTAATAATTGTAAAGGGCTTTGCGTATGTAGGGATTTTCAAGTAAATTATGTACTTAGAATAAAGTTTAATTTTTTAATACGTATACTGACACAATTAGGTTTTAGTTATTGAGCTTCACGCGTGATATTCACTATTATCTAGAAAGATGTAAAGTTGGTGCTGAAGCTCAGCCAAGTTGTTGACCTTTTTGAATATTAAAATCAATTTAAATACTGTTACAAATTTTAGAAAATTTATATTTATAGATTGTTTTGAATTGTCAGGAGTAGTAGAGGATGGACTTAACGTGGCAAAAGGGCTGGAAATAGATATAAAATTTCTGAGTCCATTTATCTTGCTTTAACTTACTTAATGAAAATATCTGAGGTTGTGAGTTTTCTTAAGAGCTACTCATCACAAGGTGACAGCAAAAACTTCGTTACTGACTTTGGAATCGCATTTTTTTCTATTGAATTAAATATATAGATAATAAATAAAAATATGGGAGAAGTAAATCATATTTATTCGGGTACATCATGCTTGATCTATATGAAATTACATTTTATTTGGTTTTTATTATTAAAACTCCCTCTGAATTCCGAAAGGTTATAGAATCTCAGTAATTTGTTAAATGTTTCTTGAGCCCCAAAAGTTACCATAGTTCCCCAAAACCCAAAACCACATTGCCATCACAAAATATTGTTATTTTAACTACAACAAACAGAGCTTTTAATATGAAAAGTTTCTTCTAATAAAAGTTCTAAGAAACTCAACGAGAATTGGAGCTTAAAATTTATTTTTCTTACTCCCTTGATATTAAATTCTTTTCTACTCAAGTGGCATTTTAAGTTTTCCAGTTTCGCAGATTCTGAAAAAGTATGACGAGTTGTTATGAAGGAATATACCATCAAAACTGTTTTTAAAAAATCCCCAATTTCAAAAACATTCAATATTGGATGCAAGCAAAGTTTAATGTTTACATTAATAGTATTAGTTTAATAACTAAACGTATTGCTTCTCTCAAGATTTATTTTAAAAGGGATCAAACTGAAACGCAAATCCATTTTCTACCTTGAAAAAAACCTTTCCTTGTCTGTAAATGAGGGGACGTCCATCAATTACGTGAGGTGTGTTTTATTAAATTAGAATGCTGTTAATCCCCTTACTTTAAATTAAACCCATTACTTATAAATTGAATTTATTTGATACGTTTATGTGTTTTTCATCATGTCACTCATCACTTAAACTTAAACGTTAATACTGATGTGTTCCATAGCATATTGATTAAAATTTTTATTATCAATAATTATCTTTATACTCGACAGCAACGTTTCTTGACCCTATGACGTCACTACGCGGAAGCAGAAACTGCGTAAACAAAAGGCCTATTGGGTTGATAGAAGGAGTTTCGGTACGTAAATCTTGGTAAAAAGACACTAATATTATATACTATATGTTGCGGGCAAAGTGATTAATCGGGCATTATTAATAATGCCCGAAGTGGAGGTTGGTAAAGTGATAAATTTTATTGATAAATGTCATTAAATTTATCACATTGCTCGCCTCACATTGGGCATTATTAATAATGCCCATATTTATCACATTGCCCTTAACTTATACATGGGTTTAACAAAATAATCATACTTTTAAATTGACGTTCTTAATTTCACTCAAGTAGTTTTATAAATATTGAAAACGACCTGAAAAGAAATTATTTATTCCAAAGAAAAATTTTATAATTTTATACTCTTTTTCTTAAAAGTATTGAAGAAATGTATTAAACTCTGAATTCAATGAAAGTTGAAGTGATATTTTTAATTACTCACCCTCTCTTTTAGTAAGTTTTGACGAGATTTTGTCATACCCCTCCCCTATTATAAACTTACATAATTAATAGACGTTCCCTATCGTTAAAAGCGAATGATTTCTACAACGTTTAAACGAGCGATTCTCTTTAGAACCGTGGCTCCAAAGCCCTAGTTTTCAACTCAATGCATTCTTGAGATTTTGTTTTACCGGTTGTTTCAATGAATGTTTCTTTTTAACCGTCCCCGAAGAAGCCGATCAAGTTCCTTGTTTCCGAGGAGCAAAGAATAATTGTTTGCTAAGTAGAGATTAGATCAGAGCATAAACCTGAAGCTTTAGTAGTGCAAGTTGTCTCAGACAAACTAATGTGTATACATTGGAAGAAAGAAATAAGTAAAACGCTCTAGAGAACACGGTCTTGAAACTACTTTGATACTGCGCCGACATTGTTTTAGAAACCTCTGTTGTTCATTGTTTTGTATCTGGTGGTTTTATTTACATAGGTTTAATTAACACAAACATTTAGCGAAATAAACAACTTTTGAGACAAGCCCGCATGAGGTTCTGTTAAAACGTATAGTTATAAAAAGCTTTTGTGTACATATCAACACTCTTTTCGAGGTTTCAGTTTAAGTTGAGAGAGCAAATACAAACGATATTTAAATTTCCACGTTTTCTTCTCTTTAATATTTCTAGAATAATGGAAACATAATTGAGCTTTTCGTCATTTCAATAAATTATTTTTTATTGATTGAAGATAGAACTTTGCTGAATGGCCTTATTTTAAATCATCTTGATGAGTTCATGCATGTAAAAAAATTTAGTTAGTAAAATCGGTAAACACTTTACCTGCAAGGCTGTTTCTTGAAGTTTTTAATTCTTATTGTTATTTAATTCTTATTATTATTTAATTATTATTATTTGTTATTATTATTGTTATTTTATTATTATTAAATTATTTTCAACCATTCAGTCAATTTTTCTAGAGGGCAATAGCTATGAAAACTAGCTTTCAATTTATATAGTTTCAAATCATAGGTTGGAAATACAACATAACTATTATAATCGTAAATATTAACGTATAAAAATGAGGTAAGCAAATAATGTTCTTGCTGTATACATTATATTTCAAGACGCTACACATAATAGTTTTGAACCCCCCCCCCTCAACTTAAAGAATATAAGACATTAAAAGTAACTAAATATACTCACATTTGTGTATCTATTAATTGATAAAATGTTATTAGGTGTCTGAATGTTGCATTCAAAAGAAGTGTTTATTAAGTGTTTCTATAAAACCTGAAAATTAAAATATATTTAATTATTTAACATTGAAAATAAAGCTACCACTCACATGAAATAAGCCAAACACATAGCTGAAGAAAACGAGAACTTCAACTGATTCAATTGCAGTATGAAATCCAAAAGCATGACCCCAAAAGAAAATTAAACTCGAGCACACCACGCGTTCCGAGATCTCGTAAGATTACATCTCTTAACGTTAATAATTAGATAAACCGAAAGAAAACGCGAAGATGAAACAAAAACATTACCGACCACCTTTAAGTAACAACCCCAAATCTTACAAAAGCATCATATAAAAAAAAGCTTTTCCCGCCTCATTTCATACGCGTGCGGCAAAACACATTAAGCACCAAACCAGATTTTCGCGAAAAGAAAAAAAAAACTTGATCTTTTAATCAAATTAACCTCCACCCGTGCTTCATTTACAAAATTTCCTCCCCAAAATAACAAAAAAATAAAAAAACACCCTCAGATTTCGCCCAAAACACCCTCCCAAAAACAACAACAGCAAATGAAATCAAACGGGATGAACAAAGCGAAAATTCTCAGAAAGAGAGAGAGAACCTCCACATTTCTCGACACTTCCTTTGGTTATTACGAAGGCAATTTTACTCTCCGTGAAGCATTATTTGATTTACTCGTTCCGAAGGCAATTTACATATGAAAGAGCCGACTCCCGGACAAAAAGCTCGGGTCCGCACACCTCTGGGCTGTTTGTTTTTGTCCCGGGCATTATCCCAGGAATTGGACTCCTGATTACTTAGGCAAACTCGATCGAGGCAGGTTTTTGACTTTCACGCTAGATTTCGCTCCTGAAAGAAACCTCCGCGTCTTTAATGCTGCCTGAAAAGGCTTTTTATTGGGGAGAGAGAGAAAGCGATGTGTTGTTGTTGTGGTTTCTCTGCTGCGAAAACTTGAAAGTGAATAATAAAGCGTGTTAAGTTTTTATTTTTTTGGTTGATTGGAGATAACCTGGGAAAATTCTATTAAGTTAATAGTGTGCACAGAGAGTGTGAGAGCGCGGTTGTGTGTTCCTCAGTTGAAACGTTTAGTTTTGAACCGGTCAAGAGCCAGATTTGTTGATTTGAGAAACTGGTTGGTTGAGGTACACTAACGCCGAAATGTAACGTGTTGCCTATTTTACTTGCTTTAAAAATCTCTAATTCTTGGCATGTATGAGCAATAAAGTATGCATTTATCCTTAATGTATAAAATAACACCGATAACACATGTTAGAAAATAATATAATGTCTTTTGATGTGGTTTTCAATGGATTTAAAAAAAAAACCCGGTTAAATTGCACTGCTTCCTCTCTTAAAAAAATAATGAAGAAGCTGAGTATCAATATCTACTAATACGTTAATATACCAAATATTTTGTTTTAGTTTATTGTATACGTTTAAAATATATGGATCCTAAATTAGATTACCTCTAGGTTTGGACTTACTGAGTGAAGTTAGTCCTTTTACTTGTAACGATAACTAGCCGATCAAAATTAACATAAAACTTGGACTCAACTGGAGACGGAACGCTCTATAATGGATTTTCGGTATCTCTCCTAAAAATACCTCTGTTAAAATATTTTTTGAAAAAATAAATTTCGAAGAAATACATCAGGAGTTCGTGGAATGACTTTTTGTTTAAGAATTCCAACATAAATGGCATATTTTTTAATCCTTTCCAAGAAGAACTTAAGATATTAGTCACTAAAAATATATAGCATTTCTTTTCTCCTACTTTTAATCCAGTTTTCCTGGAAAAATGAGATGCTTTCTGAGTTATTCATAAAAATGGGTGTCGTTCGCAGAACAGAATGCTAAGTTAAGCATTGCGCTATGCATATACTGATTTTTAAGCCGCTTAAAATATACTTCAAAAAGACTAAATGCAAATGCTCAATGCAGAAAGAGGAAGCACACAATTTTTAACGTGGAAATAATTTAGATTTCTCCTACCCCACCCACACAAGTTACGTTCCGTCCAGCTCTATTTCTATAGCAATTGAGCCCTGCTTAGAACTTTCCGTTTCCAAACTTTGCTTGAATTCTTTAGCCATTGATTTTCCAAAATCCATATTTTCCCTCAAAGCGTGTCTTTCTGAGTTTATCCCTACACAAGAACAATCTCCCCTCACAACAACAACTACCTACACCCTCCAAAGTCAAGATGCCACGTTCCCACGCCAACGCATTTATCGCGTAAACATCACTTTCCCGATAAATTAAAACTTTCCTCAGATCCAAATTTTTATGAATGGACCCCGGCGAGCAAATAACACCTTTTCGCCGTATTCCTCACACGAGCTCTTCTGAATGAAAGTGGGCGAAGTCCACAGAACCATGGCCAACTAGACTCGTGAGAAGGCCAGAGAAGCTCGAAAATGTGACGCGTGATATAGAAGTCTTGACTTCACTTTTTATTGCTCTTTGCAAACAACTCAAATTCACTCTGAATTAAATAAAATTATTCAGGTTCCTTTTTTCTTTTTTTAAGACGATTCAAATTATATTAGCAAGGGGGTTTTTAATTGAAGGGTTATTAAGTAACCAAATGCAGTTAAAGTAGCCTAACTAATTAAAGAAGACAATAAATAGTGGCCAGAGAAGGAAGAGACGTGATAGAAGTCACTTTTTTATCGCTCTTTTACAACAACTCAACTTTCCTATGAATTAAATTCTTTATCTCAAAGTCAAAAGGTCTCCAGATTACTTTCTCCAGGAGAGAAGAAAAGCTAAATTTAAGGTTTTCCTTTGAATTTTCGATGTTATAAAAGAAGTTTGAAATTACTTAAATTAAATTAATATAATGAAAGTTTATTATAATTACTTCCAAAAATTGAATTAAAACCTAAAATTTAAATTTTTCTTCTCTTCTGGAGAAACTAAGCCGAAAGATCTTTTTAGTTCTGAGTACAGCTTTTGAGACATTTCAAATAATGCAGCAGGGTGATTTTTAATGAAAGAAAATCACAAATAAGGGTTACTTGAATCGATTCACTTTGGTAAATGAAATAAAACAGCTAATATAAATTTGAAATGCCTAAAAAGATACATTAAAAGAAATTTGAATAATTTAATTTTAATTTAGAATGATATTGAGTTGTTGTCAATGAGCGATAAAAAAAAGTGACGTCAAGACTTCTATCACACGTCACAATTTCAAGCTTCTCTGGCCTTATGAGTTCAGTTGAAGAGTTATGATTTTCTATTACCGTGTTCAGTATTGAGTTAATGAAGGTTTTCTGCAATAACTTGAATACTGTTCCCATGAAGAGGGCATTTATGAACATCTAATTATTATTGAACTTTTATGTTAGACTACTACCACATGATATAAAACAGCTAAAAACTGCCCCAAGTCCATTTCCATCTCAATTTTTTGCAATTTCGTGACTTACTCCACTGTCCTTCTCACCAGACCCTATCCGGCAACCGCGGTCCATTCCGAAGTCAGCGTAAGGCTTCGCGTCTGAGATTGATAACGCTATGGCGTGACAGTAGAGTTTGCGTGCCCTGGCTTCAAAAGTTAAAGAGATCTTACTCTCCAGCTCCATCATTCCCCCGTAAAAATGAAGATTTTTATCGGGTGAGGAGACACCGTGCAAGTCGAATTGTTTACCGGAGATTAAGGAGAAAAACGGGGAAAATGCGTTTTTATCCCGGGAGCCTAATGCCGTGCTTATAGGAGGCGGAATTCCCGGAATACTACGTCTTTAATCTCTTATTTGTTTATACATTTTTAAGGTTGGCTGCGTATTGGACTCGGTATATATTTTGGCGAGGTTCGGGTTTTATCCTTTGAGTGTGTTTGTATAGAAATTTTGTTTTATTTAGTAAGCGTGTTTCGGATGTAAAAATGCTGTTTTCTGTAAATACAGTGTATAGATATTGAGGTAGGGGGTTTCAAATATTTATTTAAGGTAGTCCTGTTCATTATGGAACTAGTTTGTGGAATTGGTGTTTGAACTATAACTGCCTGGTTTCGTAAACCTAGTTTTCTGCGAAAGAGCTTTTCAAACTTTGTTGTTGATTTAGATGTCGACAAAGGAATACTGTTTTCCATTTATTTACTTTATATACTTTTTTTTAATGAACTACTTGTTTATTTCACGAATTTAAGAGTTAACTGTAAAAAGAGTTCTAGGTAGGTTTATTTCGAAAAAGAGGGGTATCTTTTACTCTTTATAGAATTTGTGTCACTACTTAATAAGTATTCCAGTGAAAATATTAATATAAAAATACTAATTTGTTAATAACCTCCTACTTTTTTCCCCTTTTAATAAAAAGAATTAAAGAGCTCTATATAAATTAAAATATAAAAACCATTAAACAAGAAGTTGTTGAAAAATTAATGATACGTAGTATTTTAGTCAAATGCGTAAGGAAGGAGGGTAAGAGTATGCACAAAAATTATTGTGGACTATAAAATCGATAATATGAGAGCTATCATGAATTAACTAAACGGAAGTTTATTGACTCACAAATCAACTTTGACTACCCTCTTTTGATTTAGCGACAATTTTAGTTGTCCAGCAGTCAAGCTCCCTTATTAACCGTTTCCACTTTCGCGTTTGGTTGCGGTACGACTGTTCTGTTCAAAAACCAAAACCTAATGTTAAAGTAAACGAACAGGTATTACGTCACCATAAAGGCACTTTTAGGTTCTCCCCGTACCGCAACCAAACTCATAAGTGGAAACGCCCCCTTACAGTGAAAATTCCGCCATTTCCTTGCTCTTCCAAAGGGGCGATATTTTAAAAACCCGATACTTGCCCATCCCATCTCCTCCTCTACCTAAACATGCACCAGATTCACCCTACAAGGGCAAGATAAACTGCCAAAATAAGGAATACAGCCCGCCCATAAATTCCCATTTCTAATTTTCGGAGTTGACAATTTACGAGCAAACAAACAGCTGCCGAAGGAGCTAGTAGTAAAAAGGGAGGAGAGGACTTCTCCCTTGGGATCTCGTATTTCTGCAGATCTTCCCCCCTTCTTTAAAACTTTTCTCCGTCGCTGCTGCAGTTAAAAGTTATGACTATTTCCCAATTTGTAGGACCTCCCGAACAATTTGCTTTAGTGCTCTTTTAAAAAGTTTTGAAGCCCCACTTGGAGCGTGCTGTTTTGATGGGAGCCTTTTACTGTTTTGGAGTGGGAATAGGAACGGTAATGGTTCAATGGGCTGATTGAAGGGCCATAGTCGCTTAGTTCGGCCGTGTTTATAGGCACGGAGAAGTATCCCGGTGGGTTCATTTGAGTATAAAGTAGCCTATTGCCGGGAAGAAATTTTGTTCTGTGTTGAAACGCTTTTTACTTACTTGGACAAGTTTCATTTTCGGTACTCTCTTACGCTTCGATATTGAGGCATTATTAGTACTGATACTCAAGTACGTATGCTATATTTGTCCCATGGGAAAAGGATAGTGGATTATTAACTCCTGGATATTAGATTGTGTATGAACTTAAAATGCTAATGATGGTTTAAAAGTGCGCTGCCTTGAAAAAGGTTTATAGGCAGTTTAGTAGTAAGGATACACACATTATACTTTTTGATAGGTGTTTATATCGTTTCGGAAGAATTTTTTTATAAACTACCGTTATTAAAAGCATTATTAAAGATAATATCCTGGAAAATTATTACCCATACGACTAAAGTAGTAGTATTCAAAATATTCAGAAAATACTATTATACCTGATATCACGGCTATAGTTGAAATTTACCGTTATAATCAAATAGGAAAGTTTTGCTATTTTTTCGGCTAGCCCATTGAAAATACTGTAAAAAGTTGGCTTATATGTTTTTTCTTCGTTAATACTCATTATTATAAAAATTTCATATTTTTTATGCATCAACCAAAAGCATATCAATTTCATTTTATGTTAGGTCTTCCTAAGTAAAATTGGTTTTAATTTGTGAGGAGACATTTTTTTATTATTCATAGTCAACAAACCTTTAAAAAAGCAAAATTTCAAATTTTGTTTCTTCTTAATACCAAAACACGAACTGTATTTACATATTTGAAAACCGAATTTTTGTAAAACATTTTCCGAGCATAGAGATATCAATTTATACCTGAAAATGTGCTCTTGTTTAAAATAGAAAACAACATAAACAGTAAAACTAAATTTTGTTATTTTACGTCTTTTCAAGAAAACCTAAAGGGAAACTACACCCCAGTCCTCTGCAATAACCATTTGCATTGACAACCCGTACAATTCCGTCGCACACACGACACACGAACAATTCCCAATTCCAATCCTCACGTGTCCCCACTTAAAATTTACAACCGAACCGTTCCACATCTAATGGCCAATTACCATCCTCCCGAAGAGCAAAACTCCAATGATTGGTTAACTGCGGGCATTAGTGACCATTACCCTCATAGCTGCCCATATTTGCATTTCATTCAAACTCCTCGAATGTCATGTTTATTCACCCTGCTGTGCTTTAAAGTCCCGTGCTTAAACCCTCTCTCGCTTATCTGTTTTGCGCGAAGAAGGAAGAGCTTTAATAACCTGTCGTTAATTTACTCCGATCGCATCAGCCGTTGTCGTCGTCTTAAAAGAGTTAAAATCTGGGACGAGGATAATGCTGCAGCCGCAGATTCTGTTGTAGAATATATACGATGTGGTGACATGCTAAATTGAAGTCTTTGTTTACTGCGGATGTTTCGTTACGAGGGCTTTGGGTTAAGCGAGTTTAGGGATGTAGCCTACTGCTGCTGGCTCATTGTTTGGTGAAATATTCAGAGCCGTGGTGGTGGGTTTAAGCAAGGGCATTAAAATCTGCATTATATACGCGTTTAATGTAACATACGCTATAAACGTATGCTAAATTGTATAATTTCTCTCTCATATAGATGTTAATTTATCTAGAAATGTTTGTAAATGATTACATAGTTTCATCTACAGGCAACTGATTGAGTTTTTTTTAACGATATTATAACGTCAGCATTTATTATGAATAAATTACTTAGCAAAAGTGTATTTGCTATTAGTGTGTTAGAAAAAAATTCACGCGAAGTGTTCTGCGACAATTTTTTTCCATGGCAAACCTAATTATACTAATTTGAATTTAGATTTTTTACTAAATTTGTACTTATCAATACTTATTTAATATGCAATTATCCAGTAAATGATTAATTATTATTTATGATTACTTTTTTTAAACTTAAATGTCCTGAACCGTACAAAAATGGTTTAATTCCGTTAACTGCCCCGTTAGTTATAGCCAATCTATTATGTACGTTAAAATGTAAGAAATATTACCAAAAATTACAAACTAACCCATAAAAAGTTATAGTTATATCAATATTGTTATAAAAATAACTATACTTATATATAAATACTAGCTGACATGCCCGCCGTTGCTCGGGGGATAAAAGGCTTATCAAACTGTGTGTTAAAATAAATAAGAATTATCGTTTAGATGCAATAGAGTCAACAGTCTTTCCGCTGGGATTCTTTTTTGATGCCATACCACTTAGTTAAGATGTAAAAAAAAACCTTTAAAAATACCACCTGTTTAGATTTAATGTGTGAAAATCCCCATCCCCGTTTTTAAAGAGTAATTTTTCAAAATAGAAAAAAGTCAGGGGACCTTCTGAAGCCCACTATTTTTTTCTCTTTTGTCCTTTTCTCCCTCCATCCATTTCTGCAATTGGTATAAATGTATATTTGAGGCAAATTTCTCCGCCATCTCTTCACAATAAAGATATATTATTGAACAGCAATGTCTATAGATAAAACTTATTTCCCCCTCATCCCGATAAATTTTTATAAAATACAAAACAATTAAATAGTATACTACATACTTTTATATTTTTTAAGATGTTAAACAAAATCTTAAAAAACTGGTTTAGAATTAGTGTTTATAACCATTTTTTAATAATGATATTTTTTTTTTAAAATCAGGGGGAGACCCCCTGAACCCCCCTTTGCTGATTTATCACCAACTCATTCATTGAAAGAAATTTCAAACATGAAATAAAAGTAAACATCATTTGAATCGACACTGAAAATGCCTGTGATAAAATATTGTTTAATTTGAACTTTGCTGGAAATACTTAAATTTGATTAAATAGAAAAAAGAATAAAATTTTTCAGTGGAACGGTTTTTGGTTATTATAAAAAAAATTATTTAATCATTAAAAATTGTTTCTTTATCATATTTTTTAAAAATTCACCTGTTATAAAACATTTCAAAATAAATATTTCCAACAATAGAGGTTTTGCGTGTCCTGGAAAGAGCAATAACCGCAATAAATTTAACATTGAAGACTAAGCATAAGAATTTAGAAAAGAGACAAAAAAGGCTCCTTGGAATGCTTTGATTCAGAAAATTCTTTTTCGCAAACCTTCCTGGTTGTGTGAGGAACAACATGCTAAAATTTCATAACAATCACATTAATAATGTGGGTGCTAGGATCCAAAAACTAAAAACGGGAGTGAATATTCAAACCCCCGTGCACCCCCTCCAGAATGGAATATCGAAAAATCCAGAAATTACTTTCTTTGAAATTCTCTCAAGAAGGTATTACCAACAGTTCAATTCGTAATATCGATATCTCGGTATTGTTTTCTTCGAAAATATAAAACTTGGTTTATGCTCAGCAAAAACGGGTTTTTGGAATATTCAGACCTCTTAAAATTCGAATATCCAAAATCTGAAAAATGCCTTTCTAGAAATTGTTGCTAGGTACCTTCCTGCGAAATAACAAAGATCTGGGGTCATTTGGGACGCCGCTGGGCTCTAAAACGTCGAAAACGCTCCAAACCCCCCTGTGGGTCAGAAAAAAGATATTTCGAAAAATCCCTTCTTAGTGCGCGTATACACCGTAAAGTCTTCGACCCTACCAAGTTTAGAGTCTTTAGCCCCGGTAGATTTTGATGTGCGTTGGTAAGTGAGTGAGTGGTAAAGCTCTTTTATTATCTATATCTATAAAAGCCAAATACCACTGACTGACTGACTGACTCACTGACTCACTGACTCACTGGTAAGTGACAAACACTCAACACGGAATCTCCGAAACTACTGGACCCAGAGGCTTGAAATTTGACAGAGACGTTCCTCTCAGCTATGCGACGCGCACTAAGAACGGATTTAAAAATCGAACGACTCCTTCCCTGTTTTTCGGCGCTTTTTCTACTCCGTTTTTCCCATTGAAATAGCATTATGCATTGTTGAAATGCGTAAATTGCAGTAGGTTTATTTCTCTCTTGAGGTTTCGTCTGGCCTCATTTAATCAAATATAATTTCAAAAATTTCATAATTTATAACAAATTAAGACGAAAAACACAGTGTAAATTTCTATTTCAAAATTAAAACAATTTTCAGGAAACATATAAATTCAAATAATTAATTTTGAAACAACATTTTCCTTTATTTGTAATTTTATAATTTTTTTCTAAAATAAATATATTTATGGAAAGGCTAAAATAAATGGTTTCCATGGAAACAAAGCTGAAATTATTTCATTGTTTCATGGGGCATGGTTTACTAGGCTAAATTTTTATTGTTAAGTACTAGAAAACCGTTTTTACTAAGAAGTTGGCTATCATGATAAAAGGAAAATGAGATTTATCAAGCATTTTTTTATTTTGATAAAAATGTTTTTATTTTTGGAGATGTAGGATCATGCAAATAAAAATGGATTCTCTATCATTTTTGAATATAAATTAAATTAGGTATAGTTAAATATTTTGCTTTGGTGGCGGGAGTTGATGACTGAATTACACATAGGAATTATTTTTTGATTAAATTAATATCATTTTTGGAAAAAGATAGAAACTTCATAAAATACGGTTTGTAACATCCTGTAGGAAATTATTCCCAAGGGGTTCAAAGAGGGTTGTGATTTTTACTTCTTAAGTTTTTATCAAGTGATTTATAAAAACCGAAGCGTAATTTTTGAAAAGGACATCGGAAATACTTCATAGAAATTTTGTTTAAGATTTTAAACTATAAATTTCAAAAGACTGATGATTTGAATTGGATTGTTCTTTTACAGCCACAGTAAAATGCGGGACGGGATACGTTAGGGTATATTTTCACAGTAAGAAACCGGGATGAAAAAGACGACGGGGACGACGGGATGATAAGTGATTGCTAACCAGGAAAAGAAAAACCATATAACTCAATAAACCTGATGATTTAAATTGGATTGTTCTTTAACAGCCAAAGTTAAAAGCGGGGCGGGATGAGTTAGGGTATATTTTCAAAGTAAGGAACCGGGAAGAAAAACACGACGGGGGTGACGGGATGATAAGTGACTGCATTTCAGAAAAAGAAAATACATATAACTTGATTAACCTGATGATTTCAATTTGATTGTTCTTTACAGCGAAGGTAACATCCAAATTTAAATGCGGGACGGGATGAGTTAGGGTATATTTTTACAGTTAAGAACTGGGATGAAAAAGACGACGGGGACGACGGGATGATAAGTTCCAGAAAAAGAAAAGACATATAACTTGAAAAACTTTTTAAAATATTTATGAATTAACTCAACCCGTGCAAGGCCGGGTAAGTCAGCTAGTTATAGATATAACTGTAAAAAAATAGTTATATACCATCACAGTTATATCAATCAGATGTAAAAAAAATTGGGGATACTTGAATAATTTGCGTCTAAAACAGCTTGGCGATATTTAACGGGACAGTTAACGGAATATAACCCAAAACACATTATGTATTAGGGTTTTCTTTGATAGAAAAAAATGGAGTAAGATATCGACACATAATTACTATCCTTCATCTCAAAAACGATTTTTAAAACGCTAACTTTCTGCCCAACATAGCATTAAATCTTCCAATCTACTTTACAAATCTTACTACAAAGAGAGCGTTTCATAAACACGAACGATCCATTACGCCGCATCCGTTTAAAAAATTCCATCGCACTAAATTAAAGAAAAAAGAACGCTGCATTATTATTCATGCAGAACGCCCATACCTCAAGCAAACAATCCAGGATGGAGAAAAGCAGTTTAGCAATAATGTTGATTTAAGCAGCAAAACAACGCTCCGAAAGACTTTAAAAGTTAATGGACATACTTCTTAATCGTCGACACACCTTTTTCCCTTTTCCGCGGGAATTTTTCCCCTAAACACCGGCGAGAAACGTCGGAAAAAAAAGTATACTCTATTAGCGTTCTAGAATAAAGGCCTCTGCGCTAACAAGGGCTTCCTCCGCTTTCACTTTGAAGGGCGGCGGCCCTGGGGCTAAATAACAGGAGATAAAATTTACAGCATTCGCCGGGTCGCTACTTATTTTCATTTAGATTGTTTCTAAACTTCTCGAGGGGGAAAGTAGCTTGAAAAGCGTAAATAAAAGTTCATTACATTCGCTGTATGCTGAAGCGTTTTAAGTGAGACAATGCCTTAAACTGCCTTCGCCATAAACGTTATAGCTGTTCATTGGGAACTTAATGGGGTTCCTCTCCTCCACGCCTTTCGAGTTCTTTTTTTTTTCTTTGTTCTTAAAAAGACCCTGCTTTTGTTTTGGCTTCCCCTTTTGTTTTTATCTCTATCGTGTCCCATAAGGAAGTGGTAGTTTACGGGGCTTTCGCATTAGAGCCCTGTTTGATAATGGCGCTGTGTTTTTGAATGCGGTTGTAATTCACAGGGAAAGGTATATTTTACCGGTCGAATACGACTTAGGGCTATGTGTTAACAAGATTCAGCTCAGAGGGACCCTATATAATGGAAAAAATAGTTTTCCCAGTAAGAAATATTGCCTTAATACCTTAATAACACTGTTGAAATATTATGATTTGAAGTAGATTCTTTTGATCTACTAAACTTTTAACTCTATATTTTTTACTTATTGTTTTGGTGGATAAAAGGTATTACTCTGTTTATAAATTATATAAATTTTGACCCCAAATTCATTTATGTAGGCTGAGTAATATGAAAGAATATCAACGCAAAGTTCGTATAAAGCACAAATAAAAAACAAACCAGTTAAAAATGGTGACAGCTGTTTGCTAAGGTCGTCAAGGTGGTCAATTCTGCTTTGATCCTTTCACTCCGACGAAAGTGACTTACTTAACCACTAAAGAGCATTTTCAATCACATGACTCGGGCCTAACAACGGCCTTAGCAACAGAAGATGTTACAGTTTTTTGCCCTACAGAGGTTAACAGTTACAGAAAATGACTAGCCGTGGAATTCTTCTATTGGAGCATTTGCAATCACGTGATCCCATACCTAAAAACCGCCTTAGCAACAGATAAACAACGGCCTTAGCAACAGTTACAAGCCCTACAGAAGGTACACAGTTAAAAGAAAATAACCGGTTGTGACGTCACCTGAAAACACTCTATTATGAACCTTTCAATGTTTTGGTTATTATTTGTGCTTTACCGACGTTGTGTTTATATGTTATTCCATACGTATCAAAATGTTTAAATTTATTATGTATGTTGTGTAATTTTATGTTTACGTATATTTTTATGATTTTGTGGTGGATTTTTTACATGTTGTGCTATCTATTGTTTATTTATTTCATGTTTTGCTTTTTAATGATAGGTTATAATGCTGTGGATGTTCTTCAAAGATGTTGAAAGAAATTCTGTCAAGAACACTTTACCATGTGAGGTAAGTTTTTTTTAGATTCACAGAATACGGTTAATATTTCACATGCAAAATAGAAAACCAATCCACGATAACTATTCCTACAACATACTAACAACAATTAACACTTCCTGATCAAATTCCCAGCAACTTGCCACACATTTTCTACACATCCCCGAAACCCTCTCGGGGAAGGTATATAAATAAATAACTGAACAATCCTAAGGAAAAAAGCCAAATACGCCAAAGGTCACCGCGTAGCTTTTAAGCCTCCCCCTTCTCTTCAACTGCCAGCTGAGACCACTCGCCGCTGATTAGCTTAACATGAGCAATCCCCTTAGCCATAGAGGCAATATTTATAGATAGCGTTTTATAGATTTGTGTTTATCGTAGAGAGGATGGATATAATTTTATGTACTACTCAGAAGCGGGTTGCAGCTTGGCCACATGAACTAATTTAGGCCAGGGAAGCTAGAAATTGAGACGATTGAAAGGATCATCTTTCGGCAAAGTCAACATTTTATAAAATGGGATCTCTAAATATAGAGCATTTTCAATCACATGACTCTCCCTAACAACGGCCTTAGCAACGTTGTTTTATTCCTCCAGTGACATCATGTGCGAATGCTGCTATTGGATACTTCTATGTACCGCCCCTAACCACAGCCTTAGCAACGTTGATTTTGTCCTCCAAGTGACGTCATGTGCGAATGCTCTATACGAGTAACGTAGCAGATTTAAGAGAAAAGTTGGCAAGTTTTTTTTTTTGGCAAAGATTTATCAATCTTAACACGTCAAGACGTTTACAGCACGTCACAATTGTGAGCTTCTCTGGTCTTAATTAGAATAGTTTTTCATGGCTGCAAAGTCCAGTGACAACATTGTATTGTTGGCGTTTAAGATTTCTGTACTTTGCCTCTCCTATTCAATAGTACATTCATGAAACCAAAGTCCAAGGTGAAAAAAAAAATGAAATGAAAATGAAAAAAATCTGCAAAATTACTTCAGAAAAGTGAAGGGAATTGAAACACTTCGTCTGCAGTTTTGTTTAGATAATCTGCAGTTTTTTTAAGACCGCTGAATTGTCTTTAGTATACAGTTTAAAACTTCTGTAGAAAAACAGCAGACTAACATGCGTTGAAAGGCTTCAAAGTCCTATTACTACAAAATAACAGCAGACTTCTTTAAGAAAACAGCACTTTAGACGCTTTTTTGAAGCAATATTTCAGGTTATTTTGTTTGGTGGTTTAAAATTATCCCAAAAAACTTAGATGAGTTATTTTTCTTCCAAAAATCATCGGCCCTTTTCCCAATATTTTTTAGTGTGGTAGAGAGTTATTTTTCCAACTCCTAAATCCACTTATCTATGGGCCTTCCCATATTTGGAATTTCTTTTCACCACAAACCATTTTGTCTCGCATGGTTTCCATGCTAAAGCTCTTTCTTCCTTATAATGCTTCTATGCCTTTGCTGTGCTCGCCGAGTTATTATGCACACATGATGGAGCGTGATCGTGCCTTTCGTCCTCCGGAGATTACGAGAAGAGTGGATCGGGTTAGTTTTGATAGGGATGCTGTTGCCCTTCCTTCTCTTGTCGGTTAAGCATCGATGGTGAATAAATTGTGAGGTAGTGTTTTTTTTTTTTCAGTGTGGATGCTGTGTTGAGAATTGTTTGTCGTGGTTGTGTTTTTGGCGTTTGGGATTAGGGGCCATCCATAAATTACGCAATACGTTGAAGAGGAGGTTCACATTTTTGTGACATCACCCTTAAAAACTGTTTTTTTTGTCTGTCTGATAACTTTTGATTTGTTGTTTGACTTGTGTATTGACTCTTAATTCTTTCGTGAAAGGCTATGGTTAGAAGGAGCATACGGGTTGTTTTAACTTCAAAACTCTGCACAGTTAAAGTAATTGTGTTGGGAAGATAATTAACCAGATAACTATACCTCTACGACCTATAATTTTGGAGAAAATTTCGACGGAACAATGTATGACGTCATATCCGGTTTACGCAAGAAAGGTTTATGGAAAGCGTGAAAATGGTTAGGGATATGTTTACATACATAATTAATGACATAATTAACATTGTATCTGATATAACATTGCATTTTTCTGAAAAAAAAATTGTCTTGAAAGTATAGCTTTATGAGCATTTTTATAAACTTCATGCAAGGAATCTTTTTGTACAGAGTTTGGGCACCCTTTTGGAGAATTTGTCATATTTTAAAGAATTTCCGTACATTTTACTTAAATAAAACAAAAATTAAGTATATTATATCCATAGTATTTTAAATTGGACATTTTCAACTGTATGAAAATGTTTACTTGGACAGAGAGACCTACATAAATTTTGTTATGAGTCAACAAATTTTTATAAGGACAATTTAAGTGTTACGTTTTCTTTGAAGTATACTGAATGCATAAGAATATCTACCGAATTTAGGGAAATTAAGAATTAGAAAAAAAGATAAAATAAATTTTATTTTGTTAAATATAGGTAACCAGGATGTCAGTTTTATTTTTCATCCGTAATATATCTATGATTCATTTCATAAGTATTCAATTTTATGATCATTCTATTTATGACAACTCGTTTCTTAACCAAGATATTTTTTAGTTCGCTTTACCCGTAATTACTAGTTAGGCTTAACTATATTAATTAATACTGTCTTGTAATTTAACTGCGTTCCTTAAAAAAGGAAATCGATTGCATATATTTTTTTCCATCGAAGTTGTATTTTAATTAAGAAGATAAATTTATATCCATTTCGTTTAATTTTGATACAGATTTGATTAATTATAATTAGCTTTTTACTTAAGTTGTCAGTGATGCATTATGTCCGACTCTTAATAATAATAGAAGTAATAGACTGTGAAACAATGGATCTAAAGCATGAATTTCTCTGGACATAGTTTTGGGCAGACGACAAGTATAATATAATGATAAAAGCTTTTGACCTACTTCTGTCTTTGTACTATACGTTAAGATTGGATTACACCCTATATCAAGCTCCCCGATCAATCTTCATTTGACACAAAGTGAGTGACGAGGGATTTAGCTGCTGTCTGGGACGTCCTGTCTTCCATCTTAAAGACAGAGACGCCAAAAATAAGAATTAAGCGAATGCAGTTTTATGATGTAATATTTTTGAGACAAAAGTATCTGTAAAAAGTATATTTTCTCCTAAGTTCTACAATCTTGAATAACTCACATTTAATTCAATGGGTGGTGGTTGCATTTGATTGAATGCAAAAGATTTGACTTGTTGGTAATGAAATGCATTTGTATTAATTTTTGTGCTTCATACTAGGTTTTTTTTACCAAATGTTTCATGAAATTCTTCTGGTTGCTTTTAAGAAATTACAGACGCTGATTTTCTCATATTTCTCATATTTTTTTCTCATAATCTCCTGTCATAATTTTCTTAAATCTTTATATCTCGAAAAAATAAGTGTGAAAATTTTAGTATCGCTGTACCTTTACTTGACCTTTTAAAGTTTTTCTTCCTTTATAGAGTATTTTTTATGTGTCTTTAAAGTATACTTTCGAATAAGAATCCATGAAATATTTTTCAGTTTTGACTTTAATCGCTAGTTAGAGTTTTCTCTGTAAAAAGAGTAATATTATGTTTGAATATTTTTTAAACTCTAAAACTTTTTGATTGGGTAATGGTATAAAGTAAATTCATGTGATATCTTTTTTTTTTCACTCACACTTTGTAAAAATGATGCTGTATAGAATTTTTTTACGATAACCTCAAATGGATGCCTTATTTTCTTTCAAAACGTTTCGTAATATATGTAACAATCTGAATCTTGTTGATTACTGATCTATGTAGTACTTACAATACTATAAAATTCATAATAGTAAATATCGTTTGGTTAAAACATATTTAAATATTATTACCAGTTTTATTCGTAGAGGGAAATGTGTTATCATCAGATATAATTTCTCCCCAGCAACTGCGCAATATTAAGTAGATAATTAAATTTCTTTAGAAAAATAAGAGGCAATGAAAAGAAACATTTTCAGAGAGGTTTTTTTTTCACATGAAAAGAAGTATCACCCAATATAAAAACATTTTCCCGCATAAAACCTCCTATTTAGAGCTGAATAACTTTTGAATAAGCTTTAGAATCATGCATCCGATAAATGATTTTTGGGAAATAAACTTTTTTAGTTAGAATCTATTCCGTCCTATTTTTATTCATATTCCGAATGTTTTGGTGCAGTAGTAACTTTTTTACATACGAAAAGAAAACCTAGCTTTTTGATTTGAATGACGGTTTTATGTATCCTATCCACACAAAAAAAAGAACATTCAAAGACCGTCATTTCCTACTTTTATATACCCTAACAGATCTCAGACCGAGAAAATAACGAGTCCGAAAATCCATAACTAAACATCAATTATAAAAAACCTCCTCATTCTTCAAATAAAAAGCTCCAGTTAAATTGAAATGAATGGAAAATTGACTGCAAACAGCCGTTCTATTATCTTCGTTCAATTGCGATTACTTTTTTTGTGTTTATTTCAAAGCGATAACGATCTAGCATTAGAGCGATTTTAATTATTATGCGTTTTTTTGTCATTGGTTGTTAATTACCCCATTTATGTATAACCTCAACCTAAATGCTTTGCGACTGGGATGTGATAGAGCATTTGAAAAAGAGTCACTCACTCTTTCCCTTTTAACTCTTTTTATGGAGTTGCTTCAATTAGCTGAGCTAGAAAAAAATTCGATGGGGAAGATGCTTTAAAAATAATTAAAATGCCAATTAATCCTCGCTTTAAAATTCAAAAATGGCAGTCGTTTAGATAGAATCGGCCATAAAGGGATTAAATATTTATCGGCGACGAATGGTGGTTATGATATTGCCAGTTTTGTTTAGGAACTAGGATTCACGCTCTGTTTAGCTTCATATTCGATGCATATTTTTGACGAAAAAACCGAATGATTCTGTTTCAGACGAAATTTATTTGTAAATTTCTGCTTATGAAGAAAATAAAGTAGTCTTTTGGGAATAAATTAAGCTTTCATAAAAATTATTATTTATGCTTTTCATTTACTATTATATAAGCTTTCATAAAAATCATGGCATTTTATGTAAATACATAAATTTACATAAAAAATTAATCGAATTTTTATTCTTTCTAAGCTTGCATGACTAGGGTAAGAAAACCAATTGTTATCTTCGTATACATCTCACAAATTCATAAAAAAGAGAAACATATATCCTGCGTGGTCCATATAAATTCTTCAGTAACTTATAAATGAGTAGCTATTTTGTGGTGACCATGTCATAAAATTGAAGCGTTGTACTCATTTTTTTCTTAGGACTCCTAGAAAATACCAATTATTGATCCTTAAAGGGTGCGGTTTAGGTTCCAATATGTATTAACTACAAGTATTTTAGTGAGTATGCCTGGTTAAATGTGTTATAAACTTTTGTTAGTGTCCGTTATTCCGCAATAAAACATTAATAGGGATGAATCACTGAAAGATTTTGTTGTCCTTACCAAATTAATAAACTAATCCCGAAAAAACTTAAATTTTTTAAGATATTTCGATACTAATGGTATAAATCGAGGAAAGCTATTTTTTTTTAAACTAACACGTTTTTACAAAAAAAAATAAACCTTGCTTGCGCAAACATTTATAGTAGCAATGAGCTGCATTGCAACCATATTACTTCTTTATCCTAAGTATGAGTTTTGTTTCCATAAAGAAAAACTTAAATGACCAATATTCTTAGAAACCTGTCACCACAAATAAACCAAAGCCCATCTTCCAATGAATTACTCAGGGAGTGCTTTTATCAACAAATAACGGGGATCTCTTCTCCGATGTCCCATCAATGTAGTAAAATAAATCCAGTAATGAAATTATTCCATAACGTTATACAGACACGGGGGAAACTCAGGGACCTAAAAGGTTCATAATCCAATTTGGGAGTGTTCCGCGGGTACTTTTAGATGGGCGGGGAGTGCTGCGAAGGGTATTCGACGAGTTACTTTTGGAATATTCCAAATCGGGGGAGTAAATAGACGGAATGCAATAAACAAACTGTAGTTTTCTGTGAAAGATCGAGAAAGGAGGAGCGGAGGTCTGTCTTCTTTATGGAGTATACACGTGCCTACTCTGTTTTGCAGAGTTGTACTATTAGGTTTAAAATTTGGGGAATTCATTTGGATATTGAGGAGGAAGTTGTTGAAATTTCTCGAAAGTTTTGAATTTGTTGCCGTGAATTTAAAAAAAAAAACTGTCTTGGTTTTATTGCTCTGAAGTTAAGTATACTAAGAGTATCATTGATAAAAAGCTTCTTTCTTTACCTTCCTTTAAACTTTGTTCAAGAATTTAAAATAATGTTACCTTATTACACTTTTGAGTAAGAAGTAAGCCCTTGCGAAATGGTAATATTTCTATTTTTATGTATGATAAAATGTTGAATTTAAATAGGATGAAATGTTCTAAGTAGCATATTACCCTATATTGCCCTACATATAATTACAATATTAAACCTACGATATAACAATGGTTGGTATAAGAGCAAAATTGGTTGATATCGTGTTCTATTTGGGTGTTAAATGACAGTTTATGCTTTAAATGAGCCTTTGAGAATAAAAAAAGTGGTCGAACTCAAAACTTATAAAAATTTTATCAAATTTGTCAATTCAAATTGTAAAAATTGTATATTTTTAAAAAAATTCCTGGGATAGTATTGGTGGGATATTCAAATAACAAATAGTTTGATTTTGGTTTAGATAGTAAATGCGAACACAAAATGTTAATTTTTCTAAAGTTGTCTTAAATGATTATGTCCAATTTTCCTCGCTCATATATTAACATCACAGTAAAATTACGATGCGAGAAAAAATAATAGGTACTTTGTGTGTGCAATTGAAGTTTGAAAGAGAAAACGTTTACCATAATTTGTGCATTAAACTTTGTTTTTCCTTTCAAGCTTTAAACGTTTCCTAATTTAATATAAGTGGTTTTGGATCTCTTTTAATACCAAAAAAGATGCTGTAAATGGGAATAAAAATAATCTTGCAGTAATATAAATTCAGATATTTTAATAATAAAATTACACATACATGGAAGAACGATTCTCACCTTTTAAAAAACTATTTTATAAATAACAAGAATTGAAAAATATTTCATCAATTTCAAAGAAAAAGAACAAAATTCAAAGAATCACCACATCGAACAAACAAATAGAACCCCAAAACACAATAGGAAGACATAAGACATCGTGATTGGATAAACTTGACACGTAATCCATCAAGTTGAAGGAAGCTTGTGAGACGAAAGTCGCTTTCAAGAAAATGCCCACCTGTGCTGAGAAATTCGAAAGATTCGTCTGCCCTTGAGTGACCAACGAAAGAAAACTTGCAAAAGAAATAGAATCCTTCAAGTTTTGCTGATACATGATTGGTTCAGAATTGTCAAGCGGATCTCAAAGTTTGAAATCCCTTTCAGATTCGGTTTCTTGGATTTATTATTTAGGTGTCAATAAATAGTCTTCTTGTTTATTGTAAAAACGTTTGCTTCTATGCATTTTCATACTCTTGATAAAATTTGTGTAATGGAACAAATTAATGTGCTATAGGTGAGAATACTACGCAATACGAAAAAAAAAAAGACTATAACTGTACTTAATCGATTGAGATGGTTTACGGCAACCCTAGTGGAAAATATGGAAGCTAAAATTAAACAAATTAAAGCGATAGGACAAAAACTCAGTGGGGAATATCGTTAAACAAGAACAGAAAAATTAATAAATCATGAAATAACCTTTTACTTTTGCGGAGATATTTGCGTTTCAACTATTAAATTATTAAAGATAGGGGCTGTCCACAATACTAAAGTATTCCATGGTGTTTTCATGCGGAGTTTTTTTTAGTTAATTGTCAAATAATTTAAATTCAAACTTTTTAAGTAAGCTTTAATGTGAAAGTTAGTTGGAGAAGCTAGTATAGGATTCAAAGGATGATTAAAAAACTCATAGGATGCAAAGGATGATTAAAAACTCATAGGATGCAAAGGATTATTAAAAAACTCTTGGGTAATCAAAGGGTTCTGTTTTCATAAATTAGTTAACGCTTAATAAGTTGAAATGAATTTTTTTCTATCCCTCAACTGTTTGCCCACAATAACCCATTTTTCATTCCTTCTAAAAACTTTCGTCCGCTATCTAGCGCCTAAGGATTGCGTCTGGGACTCTCCTTTCCTGTGAGATTCTGAATTCTCTCCACACCCTCTATTTTTTTCACCATTTATATTCTGAAAATCTACCCACTCACCAGTCCTTTGAAGCTTAAATTTGTTGTGGGACTAGACTTACTTCTAGTCTGAAATCCTAATAAAATTCAATGCACTCAATGCATTTTATATTCTCACGAGAAGATAAAATGAATTAATCTTATACACATCATGTTAATAGAACTATGGTTGATCTAAAACTGAGTTAATAAATGCAAGTAAGTGTTTAAATTTAAAATTCTACTTTTCAGTGAGATGAGAATTATATAGTTCCAGCTCTTATTTGTGGTTAATAAGGTAATCAAATGCGATCCATAAAAAAGTGTTTCAAACACTTGTGTTTCATTTATCCCATGATGTAACCAGCTTAATGAAACATTATTTTTAGTCTTCAAGGTAACAAGAACTTCTACACTGAGTTATTTCTATTATTGAGTTATTATATTTTCTTGGTAGAAAGGTGTTTTTTTTTTTTTTTTTAAATAACGGTGCTGTTACGGTACTTAAACCCAGACTTCCAACTATTTCTATAATAGTTTACCTGCTTACAAAATAACCTGAACCTTATTCCCAAAGTGCTTCGTCTGAACTCAGCTCGAAGAAAGCACTCTAAAACCCGTGCTCGCTTGGGGACATGTATATATTTATTCAAGAAATCTTTCGGAAAGAAGTTTAAAAGATCAAACGGTTTTTGACTTCTACATGATTGCATGTCTCGAAGTTCTCTACTACAAGAAAACAGATTCGTTAAAAGCAATTTCGTACGTTTTCAAAATCAAGAACTAGGAGATATAAATTCAGTTATAAGAACACATAAATAGAAATAAAAAGCGGAATTAAACGCATAAATTGAACTGGGAAATTTGCGTAGGCCGTTTCATGCCGCGGGAGTCTATTCCCCTTTTATTATTTACCTCAATCTAATTAGCTAGGGAGCCGAGTCTGGTGTCACGTCTCGATATATAAACATTCTATTGTTAGGCTTAGCTCATGACAAAGAGCATTAGGACTTGAATAGTTTTGTGCGAAAGAAATGAGGTAGGGATTCCTCTCTATTGCCTTTCTAGTTTACTTGAACAGAGGATTTAAGTTGATGAGACGATCCAAGATAAATCAGGGGAGGGGGGAGAATCAAAATTAGATTGCTTCATCTCTTTGAAGTGATGTTTTGAAGGCGAGTTTCTCTTGTTGAAAAGAATGCGAATTCTTTAAGTTAAGTTCTTGATAAAGCAATTAGCTGCGTGAAGTTAAGAAAATTTCGTGGAAATTTTTCCTGTGTAATTTGATGTTTATTTCAAGAAATTGATGTGAAGGGATTGCGTTAGTGGTTTTAGGGATTTTCATGTTCTAGTTTTCATTATATTCTTTCGAAGGTTTTAAAAAAAATATTAATTTAAGGTTTTTATTTATGTACGTGGTTTAAAGTGTATTTTTATAAAAAATCTTTCTATAGATTTCAGGCTTGAATTTTGAATTTAGTAATTTGAATGTTTAATATGAAAATGGCTTAAAATATGAAATATTGGAGAAGTGACCAATAACCATCAGAATTAATTTCCTCATCAGAAGGGTGGCAGTATAAAGGGTGTTTAAAAAGTCCGTTTTACGGCTTTTATTTAGAAAAAGCTTTTATTAGGACCATGGAAGTAAGGTGTACTCATAGGTAAGTGATCATGCTGAATCCTATGCTATATCCTAACCACGGCTTACTAGATACTTATACAGGCCAGCCGAGTTTTAAACAATGAAAACCATTTGACAACTTTTCCCGCTTGGAGCGCTAGTAAGCCGTGTCCGAACAAAGATGACCATATTTCATGAAAATATATTTTATATTCGAGAAGCTATTAAAGAGTGAAAATAGCTCTTTTCCAGATGGCAAAAAAGAAAAAGTTTTCTAATTTTAAAGTTTCTTTGAATTTTTAATTAAAAATGGTATTCATTTAATTAAAACGCAAAACTACTTGATGACATTAAAATTCTTACAATTATCCAAACGTTTTCCTTTTGAGGCCTTAAAAAAAGTGCTATTTTTAAACATACCCTCGAATTTGTAATATATTTCCAAGAAATCTTTCTTAAGTGAGCTTGTTATATGGTATGGCACACAGTTTTCTATTTCAAGTTTTCGTTCTATCTCCTTTAATTTTTAACTTAATTATTTATAACTACTTATTTTGACGCTAGAAGAGCTGTTTATCTTTTCAATGGATTAAACAGGGTCACTTTATTATGGGTACAACTTACTTCCATGACCCTAAAAGAAGTTGTTTTCAAATAAAAGCCGTTAAAAGGACTTATGAAATACTAAACAAAAATACATAAGTTTGAAGAATATAGGCTAGGTATATAGGATAGTTAAAATATTAATATTTTATTAGCATTTCCATTTTACTAGCTCCCAATTTTATTTTTAACATTATTTTCAAAATTTGTGTGTGATAATAATATCTTAAAACCTACAAACTTTTAACGAGATGCTTTAATAAAGATTAAAAATAATAATCCTGTTCAAATCTTCCTTATCATCATCCTTAGAAGAATGAAAAAAATATCTTAACTAAAACTTATTCCCCTCTTTCCTTAAAACGCCCATCACATTCACAGTTAACAAAATCTCCCTTATTAAAACCTTGCTTTACCATCGCCACATTTGAAAAGAACCCTGATAACCTCGTAATTGCACATCATTCCGCGCAATCTTGAACTACAAACGTGCTCATTTAGATCTTCCACGTTGAAAAACGAAATAAATTATTAGGGAAAACCATTGAATCAACTACCTATTTATTAATTGACTGTCATAAGAGCACATTAAATCATAAATATTGCCGTAAATAAAATCCCATCGTTTATTAATGTTCAAGTATCCCAAATAACATTCAAGAATAAGTGGATCTAAATCTAAATTCACTTCTTTTGCTTACTTGAATCCATCCGGATATCATAGATACTTAAGTCACTCGTTTAATTGGCTGTTCCATATCGACGTGATGTAGACTAGTATTTATTTCTTTTATGTGCATCGTGAAGTTGATATCTTAATTAGAATGCCCAGATAGTAATTGGACAAGATAGTTTCCGATGTGGGATCATTGTTTCCTTTTTTTTTCTGATTAGTTCTTTTATTTATTTCCGCCGTTTCAAAATTACTTCAAGAAATTAATTGAGGAATATGTTTTTCGGATGTTGAGAGTTCCTCTCTCACTCCCCAAAGAAAATGGATTTGATTCATAAATATTAATGGTATTCAAGCACTTAATTATGTTTAATTCAGGTTTCTCTATACAGTGAGTTTTATTCTAAAATTGCTTTTGTACAATGATAATTGGAGTGAGTTAAACTTAGTGAAAAACTGAAATCAAAGCTATCTGAGATTTGTTTCGTATGTTTGCGTTTAGGTATTGTGTTTTGATTAATTTTAATATCTGTTACTTAAAAAAAAAGAATTTTCTCTAATAAAGAAGATGTTCCCATTGTTTACATTCTCTAAGTGCTCCCATTTTGAATCCAATAATTGGATGTAATTGAACTTAAACTATATATTTGAGAACGTATTAAATTAATTATATTTTGAGGGCAAAAACGTTGTTTTATAAATTCAATTAGAATAGGTTAATTGGTAAAATATAAGTAAAACACTGTTGTTTATAGATTATAGTTATCTCAGTAACTATTAGACCTTAATCAAAAGAGCATTTTCAATCACATGACTCGATCTTAACAACGGCCTTAGCAACGTTGTTTTTGTCCTCCAGTGACGTCATGTGCGAATGCTTCTATTGGATGCTTCTATTTCCTGTACCTAACAACAGCCTTAGCAACGTTGTTTTTGTCCTTCACGTCGTCAAGTGTGACGTCATGTGCGACTGCTCTATAAGCATTTTTCTACTAAGAAGAGTAAACCAATTCCTTTTTAATTGGTAAATCTTAAACATGGTATTATTTTATTTAAAAACCCATAGTTGTTAGTTTTCAATTTTAAAAAGTTGAACTAAATCCATTCATACATCAAAACATTTGAATTTTCCGACATCTTACGAGACACAGAAATTAAAAATACATGCTTCATTACACCCACGAACATTTAAATGCATCAAACTTTCACATTTTAGATGTATGTAAGAGTTATCATGAAAAAATATTTTCGCATTAAGAAGGGAAAACTTCTTTGATAAAGAGAGAATATTCTAATTTCCAGTAGTATTTTTATTCCAGATGAGAAGAAAATGTTCTGATTTAATGCAGTATATTAAACGAGGAGGCCATATTTATTTGAAAGCAAGTTATACGCAGACTAATGAGGATTCTTTATTTTCTCAGGGAGTAATTTGTTGCTCAAATTTAGGAGTATATTACCCTTTGATCATTTTGTGGATTTCTCGTATACGAATATTTAATGAAACTATTTGAATAATTATGATAATTTCGGAGGCAATGAAGATCATTGCTTATAAAAATAGAAAGCAATATAGGCATGGTAAAATGAAATATATTATGCTTAAAGGTTTGATGAGTTTTTGGAAAATAACTTCTTAGATTGATATGAATTAATTAATTAATTTTAGACATTTGGAGATATATTATTTCATTAATACAATTAATTAAATATTATTTACCCTTAATTAAAGTAATTACTTCATTCTGTTTTGATACAATATTTTATTGTGCATAAAATCTATTTGCTGTACTCAAGAGATATGGACTCAAAAATAATGTATACCTAAAAACCATAAAAAAAACTGAGAAGTAAGGGAAGTTTGCGTCTTTAAATTTTAATTAATGGTCATTTAAGGTATGAAAGTATTTTCTAATAAAATACTGGCTCATTAAACCCTATATCTACTGCTTTTATTTCACACGAATTTTATATGTTGCAATCAATAGCTTTTAAATTAAAAGGAATACGTAATTAGAGAATGACAATGTTTTTTTTTATTTTCTAAAAAAAAAACCCTAAAATCAGTCGCTTTAGATATTACGTCATAGCTTTCCTCTTCTAAATTCCCAGTCCCTTCCTTAAATCTCACCAAAAGGATAAATTTTCAAAATATTTCACATTTAAAACTGATAAGTTGCTGACCATAACCCTTAAAACTAATCCTCAAAAGTCAAACAAAAAATAGATGTAGTTCAAGCGGCTATTTGATCGGCTCAAACGCTCAAACTTAACCCTTCCGAAACTCATAAACCAGGCCTGATGTTTCGCCAATAATGTCCAAAGTCATAAGCCCTTCTCATAAAGTAACACAGTGAAGATGCCGATAGGGATGGATTGAGACCGAAATTATATACTGAAACGAAACTACCTTTTATTCCAAAGGTCGTTTCCCAACTTTTCGTAGGCCCCTTTAATACCCTTGAGGATTTTAAATCCTCGCTCCAGGGGTACGTACTAGAAATCACAATTTGAAGGACTTTAAACGCCCTTGTTTACTCCGAGAAGTGACCTGGTTTCGAGGCTGTTAAATGAAGCGAAATTCTCTAAGTATGAGTGGAAGATGACAGGCCCGTTACTAGACTTTTGTTTCGGTGAGGGGGGGGGGATCGTCTGAAAATTATTTCTAGGCACCTTCTTATCACGCGTTTATTATTATATAGGTTAAATGTCGCTTAAATTTAGGATTTGTATCTCGGTGAACTTTAAGTTACATTTTTGTCAATAATAATGCTGTAAAGTTGGGGGTTTAGGGGGTCTTATATATCTAAAAAAATGTTCATTTAACCCCTAAAAGTAGAGCTTTAACGTGTTTTGGGGTATTGACTAGAAAATAGATCATTACGATGCTGGTATTGAAATGTAATGAATATGCATACTTTGAATAAGTAATTCAACGCTTGTAAAGCATCGTTAGGATATTTTATAACTTTGTTAATTTTAATTAAAGAGTATGGAGAACGACGAGTTAAATATTCATTGGATTTTTAATTTTCTAGATATTTGTACGACTTGATATCTCTTTATTGTTTTCATTTTGAGTATGATTTAAGGCACTTATATCTAGGTTTTAAAGTAAAAAATACATTTCAGTGTACATAAGCAAGTTACAACAAATACGAATAAGTGTAGTTTGAAAAATGTCAAAAAACCTTAAGGAAAATATACTATACTACCAGTTGAAATAACCTTTTGTTTGTGTATAATGGAAAGTCATTTGGTAACATTCACAGTGATTTAAGATATTTTGTGAAAATACTCGAACTAAAATATACATAATTTGATTACTTGATTCATAAGTAGATTATAAATTATATCTCTTTAAATTGAAAACTTAAAAGCAAATTACTCAAAAATGCCATTATTTTAACATTGGCCTCTGATAAAGCCAAATAGTAGATTAAATTGAAAATTCAATTCACAACTATTGGCGATACGATACAAATAGCTCTAGGAATGATTCTAAAAGCAATATCCGAATCCTGTTAACAATTCTTAAGGGTTAATCTACATATTTAATTAATTAGTCTGTATTGTAATTGTGTGTATCCTTTTAAAGGTGAATAACCTCATTTTGAATGTATTGCATGTTTGAAAAAGTATGCCGATAATAATTAAATTGAATTACAGTACATAAAAAGTAGATAATTGTCATGTTGCCCGCTTACTCTGCGAGCAGCCTGACTGTGTTGGTTTTGTTTTACTCTGCGCGCAACTGGAGGAGAGGTTGGATCGGAAGTGAAGTGGTGCAGGCGGCGTGGTAGCGTGGGGTTTCTTTTGTTGTAAACGCGTCACTTTTTCGCTCGCCGCGTTTGGACCCGTGTCGCCGACTCCATCCTCTCCACCATCTTCTCAAAAATTGAAGATATTAGTATCCTTTTTTAAGTTAAAAAGACCCTGTTGGTAAGAGATTTCATCCTCATTAGGATGCATTAGGATTATAAATTATTTATTTCGGCTTTCAGGGTTCTTGGGCACACGCTATGCTGATCTTATATTCTTTTCAACGACATCTTGGCTTTGTTTAGGTGAATAAATCTATGTTTGTACCCGAAATTTGGTTCAATTCTTGTGTCAAAATCCCACATAGCATCACAATAATAATGATATAAAAATAATAAGTTTAGATGCATTTTGTAACAGATGAACAAAATTTTTGCAAATGATTTTACTGATAAAATTTAATTATAAAAAACGTACTTTTTTTGTCTAGTTGATAAGTAGGACTTGTTTGTTTATTGGTCATAATTTCAAAATCATAATCATATAAAAATGAACAAAATTTTTAAAAATATATTTTATACTCTTTCTTCTTTGTCAAGACAGGCTGCATTTCCAAATTCAACTTTGTAAGATATATGCGATAGCCATGATTGGTTCGACAAGTAATTTTCATTCGAAATATGGGATTGCCATTCGCTTTGCGCACATTCTGTTCGGTCCTTAAGTGAAAGCGGAAATCTTACATAGTGGAATTGGAAAATATTCAAGCAGTCTCGTAAAAGCATTTTAGTCTCAGCTCTCTTATTCAAACAAAGTTTCACACCTCTTCTCAAACGAAACTACCCCATTTTTCACCCGTTCCCCTGGCCTAACTACTACTACTACTACACCCGAATCTAATATCCGAGCAAGAGCTAAAGCAAGCTCAGCGCAAATATACTCCGAATGGTCTTTCTCTATAACCCTCGAGTGAGAAAAAAAAATACCTTCCGCGGATTTAAACTGGCCCAAACAAGTTCCAGACTTTATTGCGGCTTTCTTTGAAATGAAGGAACCGAAATCAACCTTCACAGATCCGGAGATGAAAAAGTGGAGAGAAATAAAGGCTTTTCCGGATTTTCCGATCACTTAGAATGGCGAAAATGACAGCTTTAAATTGGATATCACAACTTTTTACGCGCAAAAATGAATCCGATTGAATCCATTGGAAAGGATTGTGAGCTAGTAGTTCGTGTCGGTGGGTAAGTGATCTTTCCTTGGGATTTCTCTTATTTGAAATCCGTGTTGAAACCCGTCTCATATGATGGGTAATAGAGAAATGAGTGATATGATATGAAGTTGCGTTCGTGAAAGGCTTGGAAAGGCGTGTGTGTAGTAGTGAATACGTGGATTTTAATGGGTTTTATACTGTTGTTTAAGGGACATCATGGTATAACTAATTTGAGTGTTGCATAAATTTTTATTCAAAATTTGGCACTGGATTGTCTGAAAGTTTCTGAAGTCTGTCTTGTAAGTTTTGTTATTGCTGCAATCATAGAAATGAGGGATAAAGAGCTTAGGTATTTTCCTCTCTTTAAAAATTGGGATGACTGACTGAGTTAAGCCCAATTCCCATGGGTTGCGTTTTTTGAAAATATGCAAGCGAATTTACTCGTCTCGAATTTTGAAGGATCTTTTTCCCTAGCTTTTTTGCCCGCTCTGTTTCTGATTACGCTCACTAGAGGTCACTGACTTTTGCCTACTATTGTATTGGCGCCAAAATTTGCAGTAACTTTAAACAACTTGATTAAGTTTTATAAGTATGCATTTTTCATAAAATTAGTAGCATCCACTGAAATTAAATCAATTTAAAGCATTACTTCTAAAATTCTAAAGTTTATTCATAAAAAGGCATCGAGAAGCTCCGAAGTGGAAATGTAGTTTCATATATACATAAGCTGTTGTGAAAAATTAAACAAGTTATTTTAAGCTGGTTTAAGAACATTAAATAAAAATAATTTTCTCACTGAAACTCCTTCAGGAAGAACATCAATAAATTCTGATTGCACATGCCTATCGACTCTTTTTTTTTCTATTCCCTCACATGTTCTGATGAAAATATTAGTTTCACTGTTCTATCCAAATCATGATAAGTAATGTATTTGTATTAAAATAATACAGTAGATCTCCAAACATTCGAATTAATTGGGGCTATTTCTGATTTGGATCATAATAGAAAAAGACAACTTACTAAGAAAAATACAAAAATATGCAGAATACAGACGGCATGGGAAGAAATAGTTATACCAATGAGCTATCAAGTATTAATTTAAATTACAATTATGGTTCTACATAAGTTTTATTTGTATATTTTGTACATCTGTATGGAGTCTAACAATTCAGAAAAGCATAATGAAAAATTATTTCGAATTACAGTTTTCTTTACGAATTTAAATGTACCATTTTAAGACATTTAACTCACCGCTTGCCTCCTGAATTCCTGCCTACTTCCCATGCCGTCTGTTTTTTTTAAATATTCCTGCAATCTAGAAGCCGCTCATTCTAACAAAGAGGCTTCTTTTATAATTTTATTAACTTTGTGAGTGGTTAACTCATCTTAATTAGTTTCCATTTTAGGATGCACATAAATTCGGTGATATAGACGATTATGATCTGCTTTGAACCATCAAAATAAAATGGATGCTGTTTTGTTTTATAAGGGCTTTCTAATTGGTTGGAGGAAATCATGTGACTAAAACCGCAAGCGAATTTCCCAAATTTCTTAAATTAAATCTAAGAAAAAAGTCGTGCGAATTTTGAGCGCTGCGTTTTTTCTTCTAGGCCTATGATTGGACTCTTTATGACATGTGATCATGTGAATCTAGTTTTAAAAGAAAGGATTGCTCTTCCTCAGAAAATGTAGGGAAAGTAGGGAAGCGTTTTTCGCCGACGAATTTTAATACGCAACCCATGGGAATTGGGCTTTAGTGATGACCGGATGCGCTGTAAGCGCCGATGTTCTATGATTAGCAATGCTGACAATTTCAGAGATAAAACAGAAGAAATGGGTTCTGGTGTCTCAGTAAGACACCTCACCAAATAGGGGGAAATTTTTAAAGTTTACTTCTTAAAAAAAAGGTTTTGCCCTTTATTGCGGCTGTGTAAAGAATTATTTTAAGTTAATAGAAATATTCTTGATTCTAACTTGCGATGCAAAATTTAGAAAAATTCTTGAGGGATATATTTTTAAAGGATGTTGCGAAAAAACCGGTCAATGTGTAAAAAATAATAAAAAAAACATTAGCTTTACCCATGTAATATTTTTTTTATTGGCCGACTTTTATTGACCGGTTTTTACACTGACCGATTATTTAGTATAAAACTTTAATAATTACCAAGAATAGTTTCATTGGTATGATTTATTTGTATATTTATTTACATCTGAGCAATTCATATCTAAAATTTTAATTTATTTTTAAAAATACAAATTGTGAAATAATTTTGTTGAATTTCATTCCTCAATAAATAATGAATCTTGCAATAAAACTAAATCACGGAAATAGTGAACTAACCGTAATTTTTCTTTTAGTTTAATGATAAATTTTTATTGCAACATAATTGTATTTTTAGGAGTAAAAGTTTCAAAATACATACAATATATTTATTTATACTTCAACGACACCATAAAATATTTAAACCATGTATATAGGTTTCTTTGAATTCAAAGAATACATTGCATCCACAATGCAAAATATTCTTTTTAAACTTGAATGTTTAATTAGCTTTCCAAATTATTTTTCCCTAGTTATTATTACCCGTGTTACATAAATGAACTTCGAAAAATGTAGTTTCGCAATTAAATTTGAAAAATAATCCCTTCTATCGAGCTTCTACTCTTAAACTCACACACAGAGAAAAAAAAAACGACTTTATCTTATCAGAACAGTTACTAGGAAATCTTAATTGGAGTTATTTACGTCGACATACTGCTTAACTGCATTATGTAGCAGGAAACATGAAAGAAATATTCGCTACAACACAACGAAAAACACAAATTGATTAAATGAGGAAAAAGTTTAAGAAAATAAGGGTACATTTTTTGAAAGCAACTAAAGAGGTAGATAGGAAATCTTATTTCCCAAGTGCTTTCGAGAAGTGCTGAATTTCTATAGTGACATAAATAACTTGCTAAGCCGATTCGCTGGAGATAGTTCGATTTCTTCACTCACTGTTCCATCAACAACTTCACTTTTATCTCATTATCTAGCCTAGGTTTCTGCTGCGCAAATTGGACTCCTTAGTTATTAGTTTAAGCAGTCGGTCTTATTTAAAAGAATAAAAAAAAACCTTGTCTTTTTTTTTCACTTTTATTTCCAACGAAAAACCCTTCTTACGTGCTTTTGTTGAATCTTCAGTCCGTTAATTATTCTTCGCGGGAGGATGAAAAAAAAAGTTCAATAAAAAGAACAATTTCGTTAATTGTTTGTTGTTTCGAGAACCATACGGATTCGTGTTTTTTTTCTCTCGTTTTAAGATGCAGCGTATGTGTACGGCAAGTGTTTCTTTAAGCAAAAAAGCAGCAATTTATTAAGTAGGTCCAAGGAGGATTACACTAGGACACAAACAATACTAGTACATATTGCTTTATTCAGTGCAGTGCAGCTTTTGAAAGTCTGTTTTGTTTGAGGCCATTTCTGTTTTTTCTGTCTCTGGCCTTATGGCCCAGAAACACTTAACTCTTGAAAAAAAAAGTACTGTTTTTATCTCAGAAATGCACTGAAAAACCTTTTTTTTTTCTTTATCTTAATCACCTCCTTGTTGTTATAATTAATATTTTATTTATTTAGAAAATATGAGCATGGTAGAATGGTTTAACTTCAGCTAATGGTCCAACGACAGGGGCGTTTGACCTTAATTATAAGGAACGAGAGTATTATTTTTAAGCTTCGATGCTTTAAGATGTGTTTAAGCATTTTGGAAATTACTCTGAGTATCTTTTAGAGAAAAACTAAAAGGATTTAGAAAAACAGTTTCTTTTATAAAACAGATTATATAAATTTCATTAACTATGGATGTGTAAAGAAACATAATGTGTGTGATACTTTAACCTCAAGTCTGATATTGCAGATGATATTTCATTTAAGTGAATTATAAAGTCAAAATTCAAAACAAATGTAAATTACAATACATCCTCGTTATTTAGCACTTTTATACCTCGAAAATCTTTTTATCAAAAAATATTTTCCCCTTGAAATAAAGTAGTAGAGGATTTTATATTTGGAGTAACCTTAATTGTTATCTCGAAAACACGATACGTATCTCTAATTTATTACCATCTTTCTTTGATTTAGAAATATTGAGGTTACGCTGTATAATGTGCATAATTTTAAAGTTATGCTTAAAATATTGTATAATTTTAGGCCCCAAAAATTATTCCAAAACTACTCAACCAACTAACACAATTTATTAAAACACTCACTAAACTAAAAAGGATGGATATAACTTTCAGTGAGTGCATCATATTAATCCGAGTATACCAATTTCTCAAACATACCACTTATTAATCCTACTTATTTTATATCGTTGTTTTGTAAAACAATTAACTTTTACACATGATTATCGTTTATTTACGGAAAATTCGCTTCAAACCATTCACTGTTTGAAATTCAGATTTTCACATCCATCAACTAAATAAATACATCCTCGTCTATCAGGATTATAATCTATGGATATTCTATAGAATGCAACACCGTAACCTAACACCCCCCATAATTCAATCACCTCTCATCGACAGCCACTGTTTGATGTCGTCCGAAAGGTTAAACGTGTGACAATTAATACTTCATTCGTCCACACACGTTATACGCGATGCATCATTAGCGCAGTAGTCCGGTCTCGTTTGCGTTGTAATGGCTAATCCGTGCGCCGCCGTTTAGCCAGCTCTGTCTGTAAATAGAGGATTTATAGCAATTAATAAGCGGAGCGGTGGCAATGCATCAAGTGCAATCCACTGGTCTTGGTGGACACTCTCTTATCTGGGATTTATCACCACTATTCAAATGCTTTATTAATGGGCGATAATGCGACTTAGGGATAATTCAGGAGCTAATTATAATGTTGGCAATTGTAGTGTGTCTTAATATCTGATAGGGCTTCAAATGGATGGGTCTATTAAATATGGAGTAGGGGGATATGGAAAATAACAATGGGCTGGTGGTGTAGCTTTGACGTAATTTGGGTCAGAAGTTCTGAGATGAAATAGACATAACAAGTCAAATTTTTGTTGCATATTTGTGCGTTGAATGAAATATCTATTTTAACCTCTCTTTTTACTCTTTCTTCTGAATTGAGAATGTAAAAGCCATTTTTTACACCTAATGAAACATCATTTATTGTTTTATAATAAGTTTTGTTGCTTATTCCATTTAGGTTTAAGAAGTTTACTAGATATTATCCATTGTAATTCATAAGCTCGTATTCTTCTTAAAGTATTTATTTAGCTTCTCAGTATCAGAAACGTTATAGAACTATGTTTAAATTGTGTAACGCAATATGATTTCTTGAAATCCATGACAAGTTATTGACTTATAAAGACTCTAGGTTATACTTACAGTTTTCCGTCTGCTTTTACATTTAAATAAAAACAGACTATCGTAAGGTATAGAGTTAACAGAATACAGGTATCTATTCATAGATACATAAACAAAAACCTACCTAATTAACTCTTTGTCCGTCAAGACAATTATACATTGATGAAACGACATCATAAACAACAACCTGGCTTAAAATTTCGATTTCCAACACAACATAATCAACCCTGCAAAAAAAGTTACCCCAAGCGCATTCGACGAACCTAAAGAAAACTTCAATCACCTTCCTTCAGGGTCTTCAATTCTTCTTCACAATCACTTTTCGGGACTTAATGAAAAGCTTCTTTTTTCTGTACGGAGGACCCTCTAACCCCACTAAAGAGAGGGGAGCAAGCCGTTTCAGCTAAAGTGGATTCTTAATTAAATTGGGAAGACCCCGTGACTCTAACAATGTCAACTTGCGGTGATGTAACAAAAAAAAAAACCTACACGAGGAACAGGGATCACACATTGAGAGAAGGAATTGAGGCCAAGATAACATTTTAGTGTGGTAGCTAAGGCAGTACTGTGAGGCTGAAGGTTATTTTATATAAGAGATGCTGTAACCTTATCTGTGGAACTTTAGATGCATTTAAGAAAACATATTTTTAGCCACACATCCTCAAATAAACACTAATTGGCTTAGAAGGTATTTTTTTTCAACATAAAACCGATAAATAACTAATTGTTTTAGTTTAAGTAATGTGTGTTGTTAGTATGTTAATAAATTCTTTTGGTTTTTGCTATCTGTATTAAAATAAGAAATCGTATTTAGAAATAAGGTTTGATTGTATTAATTGTAGATATAATTCATTAAAGTGTTCATAATTTATTCTTGGGATTATTTCCCCCCGAGGGAGGCTAAAATAACGCATTAGCATTTGTGTAATTTACTCTTAAAATTAGTAGATACTTTTCTAATTTGAACCCTTCATTCATAACATAGACGCGTTATTTATTTACCTAGCAATACATTATGATACCTGTAAATCTCTCTTTTCCTTTAGAATCTACACTATGCATAAAAGCAAAGCTGTAGGGTAATGCTTAGTTTTGTTCGCTGAGGTTATTTTTTTTGCAATACATAATATTCTCCTGTAAAACGAGATTTACCTTGATAGTAGACACTATGCGCTGAAACCAACATACAGGCAAAACTTTTTTATTTTCGTTGCATGTGATCATGGATAGGTAGGTAACTGTCTGAGGTTTTATAAAAATATTTTTTGTTTAATTAAACATATATTTTATGTAATTTAAAATAGAGTGTTTTCAGGTGACGTCACAACGGGTTATTTTCTTTTAACTGTGTACCTTCAGTAGGGCTTTTAACTGTTGCTAAGGCCGTTGTTTATCTGTTGCTAAGGCGGTTTTTAGGTATGGGATCACGTGATTGCAAATGCTCCAATAGAAGAATTCCGCGGCTAGTCATTTTCTGTAACTGTTAATCTCTGTAGGGCAAAAAACTGTAACTTTTTCTGTTGCTAAGGCCGTTGTTAGGTCCGAGTCATGTGATTGAAAATGCTCTATTGAAATATTTTCTTGCTCTGCCGTATTGATTGATGACTAATAAAACACTGATAATCATTCATAAAAATCACGCAATAAACTTTCTCTGAATGAATCAATTTTTAATGCCTAAAAATAAAACCTGCATAACAATTTTACCTGAGTTACCAGTAATAACGTGTCCTTTATGTTCCTGTTTTTAACGAACCGTCATCAGTTTTACTTCATACTCATGCTACTTTTACCGTTACCATTACTCAGCCAATTCGAAAACGTTCTTTATCGAACTTTACTTGTAGTAGTCAAAACCCTTACCTGGACCATAAATAATAGGCACTGCAATCACCAAATGACGAGGGTAAAAACCCGAATGGGACACGACGATATTTCAAACTCAAAATACCCCACATCAAAACTTAAACAAATTGAATTCAGCCGCACGAAAATCCAGCTCAGCCACAGCACTCACTCATTCGTTCATTAATCCTGCAGTCATGGCAGTGCGAACCGTAGAGGGATTATAAATAGAAAGCACATTGTAGGTAAACCCCGTTGTGGTGACCGTGGCCATACTTCCCTTGCCACTTATGTGGCAGGTTTGGTGACAAAACCGGCACATATTTTAATACTGACACCTTATTGATGCCTCAGTGTTGACATTCGAGTATATTTGAGAGAAAGAGTTGAGCACGCCTTTTAAGTCTAATGCTTATCTTCAGTCTCTGTTGGTCCCGTTCTTTAAAGATCTTTTTCAGACCGGAGAAATGTGGTAGATTCGATGTTTTATCGGATTCTGGATATTCAAGGAATATTTTCGGAAACTCAAATTTTATCCTTATTTCAGAGTTGATGTTTTTCATCCCTAATGCATCCCTAGTCCCCTAAAGATTTATGCCTGCCCTATGGACTGACCTGAATAATTTATCCTAGGAATTCTTTCCAGGAAGGACAAATTCTACAAACAATTCTAGGAACCTTTAGACATTAGCCCAGTCCAGTTCACCCCCTTTTATGGCATTCTACGTGCTTGCAGGAGCCTTACACGATATTCAACAAGTGTTTCTTGCTCTTCAATGTAGTGCCTTTATTTTAAGTCTACAGTAGACAATCAGAGTATCCCCCCAAAAGTATTTTTAAAGATATTATTGATATTATTTATAGGTTACTACTATCTCCAAATATCAGTTTGGGATTGAAAGGTGAAACTAATGAGCATTTTAAATGAAAAAAAAAAACTTTCAAAATATTTTTTTTGGAGAAACCGTGTAATTATAAATTACAAATGCTAAATGATAAATCCCATACCTCATGTAACTAGTATTTATTATAATTTGCATTCGTACTAGAAAGTTTTTATATTTATTGGAGGAATATTTATTTTTAAAGGTCAGGGTGTATTTGGAATAAATTCGTTTTGCCTGGGACATTTAGAAAGCTCTATTTTTAGAATTTAAAAGGTTAAAAAAAGGCTTTTATTTAATTAAGTTTTAAACATACCCACCAAATTTTAAGGGTGTGATGGGTAAAGATGTGCCTATTTTTTTTCGGGATTTAAGTGTTTGTTCACTTAGCATTTTGCAGAAAATTTCTCATGTCTTTCTTTGCAGATATAGAGCATATATTTCTCTACTTCTAAATCCTCCCCATCAATGGGGCTTCTAATATTACAGAATTACTTTAGCTACACACCATATTGCATGGTCACCATACTCAAAGCGCTCTCTACACACAACACATCTACGATTCCAACCGACTTATGCCACTCTAATGTCCAAGCAGCAGGCCCTCTCCAGCCAGGCCGCTCCGAAAGATAGCCCACTCCCTCCTCCCTTTAATTACAGAGTTGATAGATAGACGTAATAAATTAGTGTCCATCTTCCGAATGCATTTTGAGGTTCTTTCAAATGCATTATTTATGAAGTTAATAAGTTTTCATTCCGCATTCTCTCCCCCCTTATTATTGCGAGAGGGATGCTATAAATTTCAATTCCCCGTTTGTTTTGACAAGGCAACGGATAAATGTTGCGGTTTGCACATTGCGTTTGTCCGGGTGATTTGTAGGCATCCGGCTTATTAGAGAGAGCGGTGTGTGGAGTTTTTAATATTTAATATTAATAATAACGAGGCGTGGGCACTGAAGAAAAAAACCTTTTTCAGACACTTTTCATAATTAAAAGGGAGCAAAGAAGTGGGGTGTGCTGGTGATTGATCCCTAATAAAAATACAAAGCTGCCACGGTGTGGGTGTTATTTCTTTTGTGGTGCGAATATACGCCCTTTTAATCTCCTTCTGTTGGATGTGGGTTTTTCTTCTGTTGTTTCATGTGAAAGAATTTTGTATTTTTTTTATTAGGATGAGTTGGAATTTTCTTATTTGGTAAATTAGAGCTTGATCTAAATATATCAGGTTAATTTCATCACTATAAACAGAACCTTTTTTTATGGAGTCGCTAAATTTAAGTTAATTATGTAGAGTTATATAAGGATTGAGTACATTAAAAATTAATTTTCTCTTGTTATCATGAATATTTTTGCTATCATATTAAAAGGGGTTTGTCAGTAATGAAATGAATGATGTAATAAAGCATTTTCAATCACATGACTCGGACTTAACAACGGCCTTAGCAACAGAAGATGTTACAGTTTTTTGCCCTACAGAGGTTAACAGTTACGGAAAATGAACTAGCCGTGGAATTCTTCTATTGGAGCATTTGCAATCACTGATCCCATACCTAAAAACCGCCTTAGCAACAGATAAACAACGGCCTTAGCAACAGTTAAAAGCCCTACAGAAGGTACACAGTTAAAAGAAAATAACCGGTTGTGACGTCCCCTGAAAACACTTCATAGAATAAGCCTCATAACTCGGATAAAGAGAAATATGGAGTTATAAAGTTTCACGTAAAATTAGAAATTAAACTCTCCTTACTCCAAGTTTTAGTACATAAAAGATATTGGATATGCTTTCAAAAATATCTTTATATTTTATTGAAAAATATCAGATTACAGCAGCCATTAATTATTATGGTGCAGTTTTAGATTCAGGTATTTCCAATCATGTATATTTATAAATATTTCTTACAATATTTTGGAAGCACATCAATAAATGTAATTTTTCAAGCCTAGATAAATTCAGCAAATTTCAAAAAATGAACTTTCAAGTTAGAATTTTGTTTGATTTATGCTTGTACTCTTCAAGGTTGAACAATCCAAGTTGAAAAGAGATTGATTTTTCAAGTAGGAAATTTCAAGTTTGACCTTTACCAAAATCATACTTAACACATTTCAAACTTGAAATATTATTACAATCGTTATGGAGTGTAAAGGTTGAGAATTGATCGAATTTATCAAGCTAGAGTTCTCCTTGAATACAGCTTGATTTATCTTAGCTTGAAACTTCACGTGAATATACATGAAAAATCTAGCTTGAATCAAGCAACTGTGCTGTCTGGGCAGTTTTTTGAAACATTATAAACATATCTTTAAACAAAAAAAGCATTAACTCACACACTTAAAAATACTACCATGATATATCATGCTTATAAACTATGATTTAACGTACTATAAACTATGATTTGGGTTTAAGGTATCAAACTAGGTAAAACTATTTTACGGTAAAAATATTTTATCTACTCAAATACTAAATCCCTATTTGTTTAAACCGTTTTACTCATACTCAAACTCCCCTTCCTACAAATCTCAAATCAAATCGCAAAAATTTCTCAATCGTGCCATTTTAAATTTCAGCTACAACCCGATTTGCTTACTCCGCATTAGTTTATTTATAGTTGAATTTTCCGACCTTCAAAATCAAATCCAAACACGCGAATCCGCAAAGCCGGCAGAGGATGCGAATTAATCACAACCGAAACTGCATCCGACGCGAAATTGAAGCACATAAAAGGAATCAAACCCACACAACACATAGCGGAATCTACACATCCACCCATTGAAATTCACACACACGCTGAATCAACGTAGGACAATTCCCGCAGGCACCCTTCCATGCTCCTCTCGAGTTCTGCGAAGAAAGAAGCTTTCCCCCCATATGATTTGCATCATTGGACTATTTTTGATTGCTTTCTCAACTTTCCATCCCGGGTTATTGGAAACTCAAAGCCACTCTTCGGATTGGAATTTTCGGTATAAACAAGCACTCCATGTTTTGGGGTCTCATCAACCGTCGTTTTTTTTTTTTTCCGCTACCGAGATTGCATGAGTTAAGCCTAACCGAAATAATAACGATTCTTTACGATACGTCTTTCAGAATTTAGAACAAGGTGAGAAAGGAAAACTGGGCGGTAAATTTCTCGGTTATTGTCTGGGGCAAAAACGCTGTCTCGTGTTTCGCAAATTTATGGATATTTGACGAAATTTAATTCCGAACGCTGATTACTTGGGTTTCTTCGGACTCGTTTGATCTGTGCATGCGTTCGGTGATCTAGAAGTTGGAAATTATTGCGTCGTCGTTGCCCGTAGAGATTTTATTGCTTTCACTTTTGTTTGTAGTTATAGAAATGCATTTTGTGCTTGAGTTTTCCCTCCTCATCTGAGGTTTTGTTTTTCGAGCGTTGTCTTGGAGTGGAGAGAAGTGCTTTCAGTTCTTGATTACTGTCGTCAGTTTGGTTGGAATGTTTTGATTAGTTCCTTTGGTATGCGTATATCGGAAAAGAGACTATAGAGTTGTTTCTTTTTTTAGTTGTATAAGGGAATAAGCAATGGAACGACATAAGGATGTGGAAATATAAAATGTTTTATTATTAGTGAGCATAAAAGTACTATTATTTTAAACTTCTTTCCTCTATCATTTTAAAGATCTATCAGTTAATTCTATTTGTTCTGAAAGATAGTAAAATAAAAAGGAGATAATATAAAATTGAAGTCCTTTACCATTTAGTTTAGAGAATATTTTTAATAACCGGATCCTTCTTCAATTTCCAACCTAAATTCTTCTCTCTTTTGTAGGAAAAAATTTACTTGCAAATTTATTTTTATTTCATCTAAATTTTTATTTAAATAATTTTATACTTAACGCACTTCTTAAATTTTTCAATAAGCATTAAACATATTATAGACATTATCAGAAAATTAAAAATACTTCCTCTTTCATTAAAGTAATGTTAAACAAAAGAACTAGACAATGTGTTAGTTAAATGTGTTTAGTAGACATATTTAAAAAAATAATTTGTTTGAAAATCTAGAATGCAAAATAATTTATCGATAATCTCAATTTACTTAATGGAATAAATACAGTTTTATTGAAGTTTTATATAACTGTACTGCATATCATAATTCTTAGATATTGTAAATTTTGTAAAAACTACTTCTAAGTTCAAACTGTTATCTATTCTGTAATTTAATACGACTTCAAATATTAAAAAACCGTTATAAATTTATTAAACTGTATAGTTTATTATTTTTGGGCTAAATGGAATAATTAAAAATAGGTTTATAGGTACTAGAGAGCAATAATATTTATTTTTAAACCGTAAGGCATCTTTATGAATACAAAATGTGATCCCGTTTTTAAAATATTTGAAATAAAACTAACTTTTAAAAATCTTTGGTTAAGAATATCTTAGGCATACACTCGTTTGTTCCCAAAACTGTATAGTTTTCTGCCATTTAATTAATAAATACAAGGAGAATTTGACTCTTAAAACAAACTTCTAGGGCAATGAGATAGTATTAAACCGAGAAAACAGTCTCCTTGGAATTACTTTGGATGTAAGCGAAGGAACTCATCAAGGAGTGAAAAAAGCCGTCTAGACTTCCACGACATAGAATAGGCGAAGAACTTCTAAGAGAACACTTAAAAAACTGAAAATAGCTCGTGTGAAATGTCTTTGAAGTGACATGAAGTAGTAAAATTTAATCAGAAGCTAAGAATTTCAGGTTGGAATTTTATTATTTTCCCAACAACTTCTCACCACTTATCTTCTTTTTTTTTTAAAGCAGATGACACCCTGTTCAAAATTATATGAGATTAGCTCCTAATATCGCAATTACTAGAACACGGCTGAAAAAAACTTTAATATTTTTTTTTCATTGGATGAATGAATAATTAAATTGGTTAGGATCTTTTCAGGATTTTGTGTGACAGAATATTTAATTTAGTCGTGGTTAGCGTCTGCTTCAACTCGTGAAGTATGTGCCCCTTAAGGAATCTTGTAATGAACAATATGAAACAATGATAAATATTTCTAAAATTGGATTATTTGATGTGTGAAAGTTCTTTTGAAGCCTTAGGATAAAAATGACTCTTATCAGTTTTAAAAGAGAGTTGTATTAATTTATTTCCTACCTTGAATGACATTTTAATTAGCTGAACTCTATACAATACAGGGTGCTCTGAAGGTAGTTTAATAACTCAATTCTTTAAAAATATACATTTAAGGCTGTATTCACCAATAACCTAATCCAAGTTTAACCTGGAATAAAAACTTCTAATTAGTAGCTGAAAAAGGGAAACGAATTTTAAGCCAATCAACGTTGTTGAAAAATTTGATTCGAGGATAACCTTAGGTCATGTTTGTGGTGAATACAGCCGTTAGATGTAAGTAACACTTAAAATATTTTAGTAAAACATATTTTTTAAGTAGCGTTTTTGATCAAAAAGAAATTTTACTACAAACTACTACTATTTTAAAAAAATGTAATTTTGTCCCTTTTTAGTAAACAATTGAGTGTATATTTGAGTTTAAAAAAATTATTAACCCCTTCACAATATTCAACATCCATTCAACGGGATCCGTTCATTTGCCCGACAATTCGACTTCCTTCGTTCCCCTTTGTATCGCATTGGCAATTATGATGATGTCGGGCAAACGTACCTGTCGGCTGTCGGGCAACTAACTGTCGGGATTTTGAACCAGATCCTTTTCAACCGAGTTTTTTTAATAAAGTAATTATACCTTTATCTCGACGATTTTGTCAATTATTGTCCACCTTCTCTGACATCATAGTATCGTATTAGTACCGTTCCTTTGAAACGTATGAGTTTATAATAATCAATGTCCTTTTAAAAACATAAATGTCAGAAAGCAAAAACTTATGACTTAACTTATTACTGACTCTTATCATTAATAAAACAACCTATAAAAACACACACACGATCGGATCATCCAATCACAGTGTAGTACCTTACATAATTACCTAATCTAAAGAAGTTCCTCTCTCCAACAGTTCCTCTTTAATAACCTATCCACGTTATTTCTCACTGATTGCGATTTTCCTAGTTTCAAACTCCTCTTAATGGGTCCGTTTGAAACTAATTTCAATCCAAATAACTTTGTCACCTCGCTCACAATCATCCCCGCAATTCCTTTCAAATCCCCATAACTTTGATGAACTCTTCCACCAAAAAAAAAAATCCACTGTCAATACACTCATTTTTTTTTCTTCCTCTCATCCAAGCCCCCAATAACCAGCAGAGACGGAGGGCAATTATAATAATTGCTATAATTCCGAGTAATTGCGGCGCTTGTTAGGGAAAAGGAGTATATTTATACCTTGAAGTCATTTTCTTATGGCTAATTGCAGGTCCATATCACAGACGGGGGTTTCCTTGAGAAAAGGTGTATTTTTAAGCGTCGTAAATTTTAATTGAGGGCTCGCTAATTGAGAGACGAAGGCGGGGTGATAAAACAGCTATCCATCTTGGAGATGGATGGACCCGGGGAAGATTAAGACAGTGCGGAGTATTAAGTAAGACGTTGACTGTGCGATTGTGGTGGAGGTTTAGTGGCTTTCGGGGTAATTTCGTTTTAAAACGCTGTTTGGACAGTCTTTCATTTTCAACCGTCTAGATTTTGTGTTCACCGAAATTGTCAGTGTATTATATTATTTTTTTAAAGTTATTTTATTTTATTGAAAATATGTAATAAAATACATTCTTGACTCTTTTCCCCGAACTCATAGGTGCTTAGGAAGTGCTCTTAAAATGCAGATCGTAAAATGGAACATCATTTAAAAATTGTACACATAAGTAAATTTTGTGATTTATTTTCATCAACGAAGAACAAAAAAAAAAGAATACATTTATAGAGTTCCAAAACTTCACACTGTACGGCTATATGGATGTTAAAAAAGCAAGAAAATATTTGCCGTTTTAAAAAAGGTTTGTAACTAAACGCATATTTAAAAATATTCGAATTTAAAATGAATAATTTTAAGTCATGAGTTGAACAATATAATACCAATACTCTGCACTATTTAGGATTTGTGCTAAATTTTAAGTTTAATTCTTTAACTTAATCTTAAAGTTTTTAACGTTTATTCAAAAATAAGAATCATCTTAAGCAGTTTTTAAACCTTTATAACCAAGAATTGGTTTTAAAAATGGTTGTTAAGGTGACGTTTCATTGATTTCAAAACATAAAAGTGTCAAAACTAATTTTTGAAGACATTAAAAAAAAAAACTAGTTTCCATTAAGTTATATGAAATATTTTTATGTTATTTATAAAAACTACTACACTTCATTTTATTGAACTTTATTTACTGGTCTCATTTTCATTTTATTTTCAACTAATTTCCAGGCTGATGATATTAGGCCCCAAATTCCAATTCCAGCAACAATTAAACTTGCAGGTTTATTACACAAAAGTAAGAACTCTCACATTAAAGGACATTAAACCAACCCAAAACTGTTTGCCCATAAACACACACACACACACAAAAAAAATAATTGTCCATCTCTCACCTAGCCCATCCAAACAGAGGGCAATCTAAATGCGTAGTTACTCCCCAACAAATTAAATTATAATTTGTTTACACGCGGTTCCAAACGCCTATTTAATGGACGCCCTCTGCGTAAATAAAACTTCTCAGGGAAAGGATGCACATTACAAAAGACTCAAATTACAAGCGACTCAAATTAAAACTTCGCCCGAACAAGCTAGTTACAAAACGGAGAGGAATTTTTGCTTTGCAGCGTCATTATCGCCTTAACGGATGCTTGAGCTGGCGAGTAATTGCTCGTAATGTATAGGCCCGTGCAGTAATTAAGATGGAATTCCAGGGCTGGGGGTTTTTTTTAGCCGTAACTGTCACCGGTGATCGAAGGGAGACAAAGCGACCGACGGCGGAGGGTTTCTTATTCGGAATTTAATTATCAAAATTGTGTGAAGTTTATTAAATGTTACTTCTTGTGACATGAAAGGATTGCAGGGTGTCGTAACGTCCCGATTTTTTATTTGCTTGCGTTAATGGAGCTTGCAGTTGAGAATGAGAGGGGTGTAAGTCACAATCGAACATGTTTTCGAATAATTGATCATTTTCTGTAACGACGTTTGTGTTTATGTCTATGGAGAAATCCTCTTCCAAGCCAATTATTCTGATCTAGACAAGAAGTACGGCACGAAATAAAAGAATCCATAAAATAATAAATTAAAATTCAAGCTTATTAAGAATATTGAATTTTTTGTTGGGCTTTGTCATGAGCAGTTCGATTGACGTATGTTTGAAAAGATGTTTGATGTTAATTCTAACGTTTAAATTTTATTTAGTTTGGTTTCTATGGCGATTTGTTTTTTGAAATTTATTGCTTAAGGATTAATTTTGTTGTACTCAATGGCATTTTAGTTTCCTCGCAAGATGTATACTTTTTTTTCAAAATGCTTGAAAAAGGGTTGATGAGATAGAAATTTACCAAATTAACAGTGCATGGTAGTAGCTGCCTACGTTTTAAAAACATAATATACTTAATATCTATCAAAATGTCCATTTTTGGTTTAAGTAGGCACAAAAAAAATTAAATTAATATTTGGAACATTTTAAAATAACTTTAGTAGCTATATTTATTTTTTGCATGAAAATTTAATAAAATTGAAGGGTTAAACGACAACAAATACTCATGATTCTGAATATAATAAAATTTCCTTGCTAAGGCTCTTATACGACAATCACTTTTTAGATGATTATTATTTTAAATATTTTATACTCATTATTCAGAGTGAGTTATTCCTATTTTTGAATAGGTAATCTCCATTATATAAAATTTATCTTTACCACCATTAGTTATACTAAGATGTAACTTACTTTGACACTTAACCGTAACGGTAAGATTAACACTTTGGAATGCTTAAATTTCAAAATGTGTATGTCTCATCTCTCTAGGTTTGGTATTGAAATAAAACACAATTACGAACAACATATATTTTTTGTAACTGGAGACACCATCTTCCGAAATTACCATTGAGACATAAAATAGTACATTCCTTCCACCTTTCGCCGAGAGATTTTGAACGTCTCTCCCAGATTTTAAAATGCATTTGTTATTCTGATGACAGATCCCGCAGCATTCCCTAGAGCGAAGAAACAAAACTAAACAGGATTGGAATGTCAACCTGTTTGTGTGTAAACCTGGATTCAACTCTGAATGATTAAAATAGTTTATTTTATAAAAAAGCACGAGATCAAAGCTTAAATTTTAAATCAGATTCTGAAACTATTGAAGGGTTGCATCTTTATAGCATCTACTTGTATTTTATGCATAGTTTTATTTCTTGTTTCTACGTAATGTAATTTCTTAATCGTTTTAAGTCTCTGAACTGTCTGGATTTGAATTATTCTGCTTACTCAAGAAAGGTAAATTAGTACTTTTCTCTAAAAAAAATTCACTGTTGTACCTTAAACTATAGGAGGATGCCACACAATTAAAAAATCAAAACTAAAACTAATCATGATCATTAATGCATGCAACCTTTTAAAACATTAAAAAACTATTATAGATATTAAAATAACATATTTTCAGTTCCTCAATTAAATATCAAATTTTCTCACCAGAATAAATTGATGGAAAACATTTCTAATTAGTCAGAAAAAGGTTATATATTAGAAAGCTTCCTTACATGCCTCTCAGTGTTATTCCTCAGTGAAATACGGAAATAGCATGAACTAGCTACACAGAGACATGAAAAACGCAATCAAACTTCCTATAAGCATCAGAACAATAAGTGAAAAAAAAATACCATGGCTGCATGAAAACACAACTATAAAGTATGATAATTAGGGTGCCGTGGCTTTTGGTAATTGGCTTTGGCCAGAAGTCGGGCGTAAATGTCTCCGGCTCCGCAGAGATCAATTGGTGTTTTCAATAGAAAAATATTATTTGTTGATTTCGGTGGGGCCACGCGGTACATTTTTTAAGCTAAACCTTTGTGAAAAATACAGAGTGAAAATACTCCTGGCTAGTTTTTTAAAGAGTATTTCCAATTTTCAAGGAGTGAAATACTCTCTCAGAGGAGTTAAAAATATCTCTGCCCATAAGTATAGCATCACTAGGAAAAGTATATTGGTGTGTCAACTAGCCCTTATACGAACTATAACGCAGGTTTCTTAGGATTTTAATAAACCAATATATTCATATATTACGCTCAACAGTTTAAAAATCCCCTAATCAAAACAAAGCCCAATTAACCCTCCTAAACACTTAAATTCCTATCTAACGTTTCCCAAAAACTTACTCATTCATAAGCTTTGACAACCTTCCCAAAACACCCCGATCCATATCCCCCCACAAATCCTCCCTCCCCCCACACACTTTCTAATTCCATGACTAAGTATCACTTATCCCATACGATAATTAAAAACCCTTCCATTTTTATCATCCCAACATCATCAACCATCGGGCCTCCCGGCAAAAATTACGGCTGCGAAACTTCATTCGCCTCTCCAAAACAGGATCAGGAGAAGCCCCGGAGCCTCCGGACCGCCGAAAATGACACTTGAGTTAAAAGGATCCCGGGAAATGTGGCCTTCCCGTTTACTATACAGCATACCCCGATCTTTGACAAGCTCAAAATTAGGTTTTATTCTTGTCGAAGTCGATTACTTCCCCTTTTGCAATGCGATTCTTTGTCAACAGCTTATCACCCTTCTCTTTTTGCCCTGGGGCGTCTCTCGGCTTCTTATATCTCTGAGATCCCTCTTCTTGTAGTATGTATTCCTAAGTGCTTTCATTCCATTTAAGTCGCCGTTTCTCTGGTTTTGCTGCTAGTTAAGGATTATATGCTCGAGATTCTGCTGTGTTTAATCGCGTTTTCTTTTCTGTCTCTCACTTTTGGATTGGGTGATGCGGTTTTGAAGTTGCAATTTTCAATCAGTTCTTGAGTGCTGGTAGAATGGATGATTGGGATTTCGCAATGTGGATAAGAGGATTTGAATTTTCTCATAAATTTAAATAGTTATTTTCATCATTTGATACAATTTTCTCCTATCCTGAGTATTTAAATAGCTATTTATAATTCTTATAGCTTTATCTTTCATTGTATAGCTTATACTGACCAAATTGTTTGTTATTGTCAAAAAAAAAAAAAAAAAAAAAATTGAACTTGCACTACAAAAAGCTAATATCTGGTTTAATAACAATTTATTAAAGCTAAACGTTTTAAAAACTAAATTTATGATTTTCAGTCAAAGAGTTAGTGAAACCACTATTGACAGTCTAAGAATTCCCAACCCCTCCTGCGATCTAAAATGTGATAATGCATCATCTACATGTAATAAAATTATGCGCGTTGACTCTGTTAAATACTTAGGACTCCAGTTTGATAGCAATTTAAAATGGAAGACTCATATAAATTCTTTGTTAAACAAGCTAAGGTTTATTAATTTGAAATTTTTTAGGCTGAAACGTATTATTGATCATAAATTTCTAACTTCTCTATATTTTGCCTGGGTTCAATCTTCAATAAACTATGGAATAACTTGCTATGCTTCTGATTATTATAACAACATAAAACCTCTAAACCACCTTCAAAATAAAATCTTATCTCACATAAAAGGTAATTCTTTAACAAAACCTATTTTGACTGTAAGAGAACTCTATATTTTTCGACTATTACTTTTCATTTTCAATAATAGGTCCTATCAATTAAAAACAAGTAACTATATTCTCTTAGAAACATTCAAGGAAATTATTTTATTCCAAAGTCTGGCAAAGAAATTTTTCATAAGTCTCATGTCTTTCTAGGTCCCTTTCTATTTAATAAATTAAACGTAACTCTTAAATCATCTAATAATAGAACTGAATTTAAAAATGGTCTTTATGATTTTATAGCAAGACATAACAACATCGAGAAATTATTTAATTTAATCAAATAGAGTCAGCGCAGTTTCGTTGCCAAGGCAAATAAATTATAAGTGTAGTACCATGGACGAGCTATGAGCTCTTTTGGTACTCATAACTATATTTTTTTTTTGTATGTATGTCTGTGTTTGTCTCCCCATTTTTGTCTTTTGTTCTTTATGTATCTTTGTGTTAATAAATTCTGAAAAAAAAAATTCTTTTTTGACTCATATAAAGCTTATTTCTTTTATATCTGTCATACTTTCTAAATAGTTTAAAGCATTTTGTGAAATTATATTTAACTCGTAGAAAATTTCAGATATTTGCAACATAAGAAAAATATTGAAGTATTTATAACATCATATGGTTACCACCACGCCAAAAACACGAATATGCTATGAATAAAAATAGCAGATTCGTGTTTTTGGCGTGGTGGAAATAATATATTTAAAACTATTTTTCAACTCATAGAAAATATTACAGTTTTTTCAATATCAAGCTTAAATCGGGATTAAATATTCATTAAATATTTAGCTATATGTAATATTTGGTTTTGAAGGGTAATTTTTCGTTTCCATAGAAAGTATTATCACACCAATTAGACCAATGAAGTATATCCTTAGTGAACTAAATACATAGTTTATCCCTTTTATAAAAACATATCAGTAAATGTAAGTAATAATTGACCCAATGTTTTGATAAACTTTGTAATTGATTGTTCCTATTATATTAATACTTGGATTAAATAATCGGAGTCTTTAAAATTATAGAAACTTCCAGAAAATTTAAATGAGTTGTAGAGTCTTTTGAAAAAAATCGTTACAGTTGACTTACTGGGACAATGACTAAAGGATAATAAATTCCAATTTTCATGATTGAACTTACTCTCGAAAACTATAATTGACCATTTTCCCTAAGAGAGCATCCTCATGCGTAACGTAACACAAAATGTTCTGTTTTTCCTAAGCCGAACCCAATTTGAATTTCATATTTTAAAGAGTGTCAATTCAATTCAAGTAAAATAAAATTAAAACCCAAATGACAAGCGCCGACAACAAAAAAAAGAAACTTTCAGTCCCTCCTCTATCCAAAAGCCTAATTCGAATTTTAAACGCATTTAAATCCGAAAATTGACATCCTGAAAACAATACGCCCTGTCCCCCGAAGCGCTTTCTCAATGCATATTCTCCACCCTCGCACAAGACGAAACATCTCGCTGTTTAACTTTAATTACAGCTGGGTACGGTTCTTCAAAAATGGTCGCATAAAAGCTTTCTGAATATTTTAATTCCGGGCGCTCCGGGGCAGAGAGGGTCTAATTAAGGGCCCATCTCGTCCCCGAGTTTTATAAATATTCAAAAATCCTCTGCTCAGCCCGGTGGGCATTATTGTGCGTTCTCCTTCCCATGTTACGGTGGGTGTAGCTCTATAGTTGTGTGCACAGACATAAACAATTCTGCAACCGGAAGACCGATGTATCGAATAAGGAATTATGGAATCGAGATTTGGTTATTGTTACTCTCAGTGGGGTGCTTTGATTTTAAGGTGATAGGTTGCGTTTGTGTATGGTGGAAGGGTTCAAGGACAGGAGTGATTTATAAGTGAAAGTGTGATTGAATGTGTTACGATACAATATGCCAATTATTACCATACGTATAAGATACGAAAGACCAATTGTTAAACTGCTTGTATTTAGAATAGGTGTATCAAGGTAACTCGATTTTCCTCCTCTCCACACTTTACCCCTCTCTGTAACCATGGTTTCGGCAAAACTTAATTTTTTTCCACTCCTCGTCAAGCTAATAGGATATTTCAATAAGGGGACATCCATAAATTACATGATGTCAAAAAGGGGGGAGGGGTTTGGAAAAATCTCACTAAATCTCACCAAGGGGGAAGGGGGGGGGTCGATTAAAAATCTCAAGTCAACTTTTTAAGTTAGAAATTATTAGAGAGTTAACTTCTATTTATTGCTGTCATTTTACAAATTTCGACCGGATGATTACATAATGTCCTCCCCCCTCATTATTAGTAATGTAAAGGTTTTAGGTGCTATGAAGCACTAAATGCAAATGAATAGGATAGAAAATCATTTTTAAAAAGTTGTTGGTAAATCTCACGTGGGGGGGGATCCAGCAAAATCTCACTAAATCTCACCAAGGGGGAGGAGGGGTTCAGATTTTGGAAAACACACCTCACATAATTTATGGATGTCCCCTAAGAAACAAACAATTTTAGATGAGAAAAATTTGTCGTTCATGCTGAGTTGGCTAGTCTTAATTTCGCACCCTGCTTTAAATTATTCATAAAAAACTAAGACTACGAGAATAAAATTACGGTTACTACGGTTACTACGGTTACTAAGACTACGAGAATAAAAAACGAAATTCAAGGAGCAGCTATTACACTACTAAATTATTTTGATGCGATAAACCATAAAATATACTTTAAAATGTATCTTAAGTACCATTGACTACCAAAGAGAAGTATGAAACCAAATTTTTTTTACAAAAAATGTTATTCTTTGTATTATTAATTTAAACCAGTCGAAAGAGGTTGCCGTAATTTTTTTTTCTTTGTATTGACATAAAATTCCGTATAAAAAATTGAGAAGGTTCTAAAAAACTTTAAAAAATCAATTGTGAATACATTCTTAAAAACAAATAATATCCTTTGGGACTAACTGACTATCTAGTTTTAACAGAAAAACTTCGTGCAAATTATAGAACACTCCTACACACAATTACATTTACCATTAAAGTAGCACAGCCTAACTATACGTATTTAAAAATCCTTTTAAAATAAAAGCTTTTCATTCTATATTTATACTTTCTATTGTAAAGCAGAAGTAAATAAATATTTTCAAAGTACTACAAACTAAGCAAATTAAGTGATTTTAAAATATTTGCTTTGTTCATAGAATGAAGTTGTTTTTGTTCGACTGATAAGAGAATAATACAATAGATGAAAGACTAACTTGGTGTTTTTTTTCAGATACAGCTTATTAATTCATTTTGAAAGAAAGGGATTCACGAAAAGGTAAGTTTACACATTACATTATATGTTTAATTTTATAGAAGGAAAAACTTTAAAACAGTGATCAGTTATCAGTTCCTCAAAAATTTTGGATTGTAATTTTAAACTTATATTGGTGTTAAAATATATCCGAAACTGTATTCAGATTAATCCGTTACTACCACGTCAAATTGCTTTTAGTTTAATTTCGCCTGAGAACGTTTCAGAGCCTACAATGTAATTCCAAATAATTTTTATAAACTAAGCAATCTATTTCGTGTTTTTCCTGAAACTATGAAACTAGGAAAAAACAGATAGTCGATAGACGTTTTTGGAAGGGAAATTAACATTTAAAATAAAAACAAGACGTAAATGCGATATTCCATCAAACTTTATAAAACTAATATTTGATATTTTTCTTAATAAGAAAACAATAAGATATTACATCTACTCTTTGAGTGTCACTTTTGTTAGAACACATCAAAAGTACAGAAAACCCCACAGCATTACCGAAACAATATTTGAAAACTTTTTTCCCCCACTATACCCTCTCTCGAAAACTTCCAAAAGAAAGAAAAACGAAACACAAAGCTGCAGCGTAATATTCCTTCATCCTTTCCTTTTAAAAAGCACCCGGATCAAAATTGATCGAAAGGCACTTCCTCAGCGACGAGAACTGCTATGTCCGAGTGAAAATTCGTTCTGCCCCACCCCCCTTAGAAACGTTCCAATCTCCCAACGAACTTTTCTCTTCGGCAATAGCTGCTGTCAAATAAAATCCCATCATTGCTATACTTCTCACAGAAGCATAGGAGAAAACACTAGACGCGGGAATAAGTCTTATGGGAAATGTCAGGACCCTAGATCAAATTTATTTCTTCTGGGTATCAAATATAAACGTACTTTAAGCTGATAACAGGAGATTATGAAGATGTATATCTATATACAGAAGTGTATCTACGTCTTTTTGTGTATTATGCTTTTGAGTTCCATAGTCCATTAGGCGAGAAAAGAGAGGATTAGTTCCATATTTTTTCTCGGTTGTAATTTCTTTTTTTCGAGACGAAAATAAAGTTACTTTTCTCTGAGATGTCGAAATCGGGAGTAAGTTTTCTTAATTATTTCCAGGTATCAAACTACTCTTTTTGTGTTTCGCGAAGTACTTTTCTGCAGTGTTATTATTATTTTAAGACGCGCTTATAATTTTTGAAAGTTTCACTGTATTTTTTTTATCTCTGTTGGGATTGCAGAAGATGGAATTAATCTTTAATTCTTTCGAAATGATATAATTTGAAGCTGTTGTTTTCTTTTGTGATGGTTTTCGTAAGAATTTAAAAACGCATGATTTTTCAGTAGCTTATTCTACGCTTTGTGAATAAAAAAGGGAGAATGTGAAATCAGTTCCTGGTATCGTTTTCCATGTTCGTTAATTAAACTTCTTAATTAATTTTCGTTCTTTAGTTTAATTGCATATTTAATCCTTATGTAAAATAATTTTTAATAACCAATGCAATCAATTCATAGTTTTGATAGTGAAGAATTAGTGTGTGTACTTAAGACTTATATTTATTTAAGTTTGGTGTCTTTTTTTTTTTTTTTTTGAAAGAGATATCGTATTTTATTTTTCAGATACATAATTTTAGATTATCTTAAAATACTATAGTAATAGTCATTCTACATAATATCCTCTAAAAATTCGACAGTTGTGTTTTGTTACTTAACTCTTTATTTTTGAGTTTTTAACATACCATTCCCAGATACTAAACCATCAATCAATTCTAAAAAAAAATATGAAAAATTAGGAACCTCTAAATCTTTTACTTATCATATTCCAACTTATTCGCCGAATTCAAGAAGTAACCTATCACACACCAACTTGGAAACCTTCAAACCCTAATTACCGAGGCTTTTCTCGCAGAATAAAGCCGACGATAAAATATTCCAAGTCCAGGCCATTTGACTAAAAACTGCATCAGCTCCAACCTTCTAATAGCCCAACTTTTCTACGCCAAGATAACACCTACACCTGGCAGAAAAATTCTCACACAACTACTCGCAAATGACGCAGATACTCTCAAAACTTCTCTTGAAGAGCGTATTATATTTTTTCCCTTTCTATTCACCATTTAGATATCTGAGTCCACGTCACAGGGGTATTTTTCCTCGGCTGTAATTCTGCAGTTCTTTATGGCGCCGAATTTTGCCAATCCTGTTAGCATTCAGAGCAGCCTTGGCGATTTGTCGCTGGGCAGATAAGCTCTTGGCGCTAATGGGGGCCCTAATGCCCTGCGATTAGTATATGCGATAGCGGACCGGAGAAAGAGAGATTTGAAGCCGTGTGTGATATGTTCCAGCCTTTATATAGTGTGTTAAGATGTTCGCCTATTCAAGCCAGAAGAATTTTTGTGCGATTCTAAAGGGCATGGTTTCGCAAATTATTTAATAAGAAAATCCAAATATCATTCTTTTGAGATGACAATCAAAATTATTTTGGAAACTTACATCTGAAGGAGATAATATCAGGAATTTATGGCACCAACTATCGACATTTAACCACCTTAAGTTTAAATAATAAAATTACATTTTAATACATAATACAGTAACACTTGATACAAACGTTTTATGCACAAATAGTGTAGAAATATTTTCTTAGGAATTGAAGATGTGTGTGCATCTGCCTGGTGTATAATAGCTTCTTATTTTATTGTAAATTTGATGCTACAAAATTTTTTTATATGCTTTATAAAACGAGAATTTTCTTTAATGGAGGGTGAAAGGAGAAATAAATTATGCTATACGAAATTATCAAATATGGTTTTTTAGACAATACTATATTTTTACCAATCATATAAAATAAAATGGTCCCTATTCAGGTGACAATAGTTGTGTGCCACTTAAATTATATAAATACATACAAAGAGTTTGTAAATACATACAACAGGTTTGGTGTTCAACACGGTGGGCCCATTTATCCTGAACTGCCCGATTCCCAGTTAATGTCAAACTTTGTGATCACATTTTTCTGTATGTGAGCCGCTCAGGATGAAAGTGGTATACTTTCAAAAATACAAAATTTGGATGTAAGTGTGGATTTGGGATTATTTTAAAGTCACTTATATCAAGTGTGGTAGCCGCCTAAGTCAAAAGTTCAATAAGTGTCCTGTGAAATCTGCCTGAAAAATGCCTTATCCATAGAAACAACACAGACGCCATTATTAGAGAAAACCCTCAATTACTCAAAACTACGTTCAGTGGACTTATACAACTTTCATTCTAACCAGCTCATGCATATCTGAAATGTAAAAAAGATATATTTTAAAGAACCTTTTTCTGAATCTTTTTTGAATTGTGTTTATTATTCTAAAACTCTTCAATCGTCTCTTGAACTATAAATGAAATTATTCTCTTGGAAAATGTTTGTCTTGATAATTGGAAACGACCGGTATACGTTTTGCCCATTTTATATTCGTTATATTCTATTTGAACAACTACTAAATGTCATTAGATATTTCTATAAACACCCACGCACACGCCAGTTTTTTTTTTTCAGGGGAGGTAAAAAGGGAAGAAAGCAATCGAAAAACATTTTAATAAGTCAATAAGATATAGAGCTAGTTCTTTTGTAAGTATGGTTCAATTTCGTTATCTGTCCCGCTAAATGTTGCCAAGCTCTTTTAAACGCCAAATAAAAGAAATATTACGAAATATTGCAAACTTAAGTATTAAATTTTACAGTTTTAATTAGGTGTATCAATGGCAACCATAAACATTTGGTGAAATTTGAATAATTGAATGAAATTGAACTTCTAAAACAGCTTGGTGATATTTAACGGTACAGTTAACGGAATTGAACACAACTATTATAATATTGATGTTGATCATAGAGATCTAATAGTATATGATGTAGATGGATTCTTTTGCTTAAAAACTGACAACTATCATTAATTCATTTTTGTGTTTTAAC